>LR738713.1:317471566-317736971 GCA_902687465.1 Secale cereale
TCATTTGATGTGTTTATCAATTTCAGGGTCATATAGATCTACAACAATTCTGTAAATGCATGAAAAATACCAAATGAATTCACAAAGGGTTGATAATTAATGATGTGGATTTGAATGGTGCATTTTGAACACACAATAAGTCTGGACTTCAAATAAGATCCCAGAAAAATGAAATGCCTTTGTAACATATGTGTTTTCGTCCGAAACCATGATACTTCAAAAGAGATTGTACATTTTGTACACGAAGTGCATCCAATTTCTGCCGTAACCCTCTCTACTTTTTTGCACATGCTATGTGGGTGAAATGATGATATCATGCCAATTTTCAACCTTTGCAGAGTTCATTTGAAGTGTTTTTCAATTTCAGGGTCATTTAGCTCTAAACAAATTCAGTAAATCCATGAAAAATACCAAATGAATTCAGAAAGGCTTGATAATTGATGATGTGGATTTTAATGGTGCATTTTGAACACAAAATAAGTCTGGACATCAAATAAGATCCAAAAAGTTGAAATGCCTTTGTAACATATGTGTTTTCGTCCGAAACTCTGATACTTTGAAACAGATTGTCCATTTTGTACACGAAGTGCATCTAGTTTTTTCCGTAACCCTCTTTACTTTTTTGCACATGCTATGTGGGTGAAATGATGATACCATGCCAACTTTCAACCTTTTGAGCGTTCATTTGAAGTGTTTTTCAATTTCAGGGTCATTTAACTCTAAACAAAATTCTGTAAATGCATAAAAAGTACAAAACGAATTCAGAAAGGGTTGATAATTGATGATGTGAATTTGAATTGTGAATTTTGAACACACCAAAAGTCTGGACTTCAAATAAGTTCCAAAAGAAATGAAATTCCTTTGTAACAGATGAATTTTCGTTCGAAAGCCTGATACGTCAAAAGAGATTGTCCATTTTATACATGAAGTGCATCCAATTTTTGCCGTAACCCCCTCTACATTTTTGCACATGCTATGTGGGTGAAATGATGATACCATGCCAAATTTCAACCTTTTCAGAGTTTATTTAAAGTGTTTTTCAATTTCAGGGTCATTTAGCTCTAAAACAATTCTATAAATGCATGAAAAATACCAAATGAATTCAAAAAGGGTTGATAATGGATGATGTGGATTTGAATGGTGCATTTCTAACACACCAAATTTCCGGACTTCAAATAAGTTAAAAATGAAATGCCTTTGTAACAGACGAGTTTTCGTCTGAAACCTTGATACTTCAAAAGAGATTGCCCATTTTTTACACGAAGTCGATCCAGTTTTTTTCGTACCCCTCTCTACTATTTTGCACATGCTATGTGAGTGAAATGATGAAACCATGCCAACTTTCAACCTTTTCAGAGTTCATTTGAAGTATTTATCAATTTTAGGGTCATTTAGATCTAAAACAATTCAGTAAATGCATGAAAAATACCAAATGAATTCACAAAGGGTTGATAATTGATGATGTGGATTTGAATGGTGCATATTGAACACACCAAAATTCCGGACTTCAAATAAGATCCAAAAGAAATGAAATGCCTTTGTAACAGATGTGTTTTCGTCCGAGACCCTGATACTTCGAAAGAGATTGTCCATTTTGTACACGAAGTGCATCCAATTTTTGCCGTAACCCTCTCTACTTTTTCTGCACATACTATGTGGATGAAACGATGTTACCAAGGCAACTTTCAACCTTTTCGGAGTTCATTTGAAGTGTTTTTCAATTTCAGGCTCATTTAGCTCAAGAAATCTGTAAATCCATGAAAAATACCAAATGAATTCAGAAAGGGTTGATAATTGATGATGTGGATTTGAATGTTGCATTTTGAACACCCCAAATGTCAGGACTTCGAATAAGTTGAAAAAAACGAAATGCCTTTGTAGCAGATGAGTTTTCGTCCAAAACCCTCATACTCCGAAAGAGATTGAACATTTTATACACGAAGTGCATCCATTTTTGTCGTAACCCTCTCTACTTTTTTGCACAAGCTATGTGGGTGAAATGATGATACCATCCCAACTTTCAACCTTTTCAGAATTCATTTGAAGTGCCTTTGAATGGTGAATCTTCAACACACCAAAAGTCTAGACTTCGAATAAGTTCAAAACAATGAAATGCCCTTGTAGCAAATGAGTTTTCGTCCGAAACCCTGACACTTCGAAAGGGATTGTCCATTTTGTACACGAAGTGCAACCATTTTTTATTGTAACCCTCTCTACATTTTTTCACATGCTATGTGGGTGAAATGATGATACCATGCCAACTTTCAACCTTTTCAGAGTTCATTTGAAGTGTTATTTAGCTCTAAAAAAATTCTATAAATGCATGAAAAATACGAAATGAATTCAGAAAGGTTTGATAATTGATGATGTGGATTTGAATGGTGCATTTTGAACACACCAAAAGTCTGGAATTCAAATAAGTTCAAAAAATGAAATGCCTTTGTAACAGATGAATTTTCGTCCGAAACCCTGATACTTCGAAAGAGATTGCCCATTTCGTACACGAAGTGCATCCAGTTTTTGCCGTAAGCCTCTATACTTTTTTGCACATGCTATGTGGGTGAAATGATGATACCATGCCAACTTTCAACCTTTTCGGAGTTCATTTGAAGTGTTTTTCAATTTCAGGGTCATTTAGCTCTAAAAAAAATCTATAAATGCATGAAAAATACCAAATGAACTCAGAAAGGGTTGATAATTGATTATGTGAATTTTAATGGTTCATTTTGAACACACCAAAAGTCTGGACTTCGAATAAGTTCAAAAAATGAAATGCCTTCGTAGCAGATGAGTTTTCGTCCGAAACCTTGATACTTCGAAAGAGATTGTCCATTTTGTACACGAATTGCATCCATTTTTTGTCATAATCCTCTCTACTTTTTTGCACATGCTATTTGGGTGCAATGATGATACCATGACAACTTTCAACTCTTTCAGAGTTCATTTGAAGTGTTTTTTAATTTCAGGGTCGTTTAGCTTTAAAACAAATTAGTAAATGCATTAAAAATACCAAATGAATTAAGAAAGGGTTGATAATTAATGATGTGGATTTGAATGGTGCATTTTGAACGCATAATAAGTATGGACTTCAAATAAGATCCAAAAAAATGAAATGCCTTTGTAACAGTTGTGTTTTCGTCCGAAACCCTGATACTTCGAAAGAGATTGTCCATTTTGTACACGAACTGCATCCAGTTTTTGCCGTAACCCTCTCTACTTTTTGCACATGCTATGTGGGTTAAAAGATGATACCATGCCAACTTTCAACCTTTTCAGAGTTCATTTGAAGTGTTTTTCAATTGCAGGGTCATTTAGCTCTAAAACAATTCACTAAATGCATGAAAAATACCAAATGAATTCAGAAAGGGTTGATAATTGATGATGTGGATTTGAATGGTGGATTTTGAACACACTATAAGTCTGGATGTCAAATAAGATCAAAAAAATTGAAATGCCTTTGTAACATATGTGTTTTCGTCCGAAACTCTCATACTTTGAAAGAGATTGTCCATTTTGTACACAAAGTGCATCCAGTTTTTTCCGTAACCCTCTTTACTTTTTTGCACATGCTATGTGGGTGAAATCATGATACCATGCCAACTATCAAGCTTTTCAGAGTTGATTTGAAGTGTTTTTCAATTTCACGGTCATTTAGCCCTAAAACAAATCTATAAATGCATGAAAAACACCAAATGAACTCAAAAAGGGTTGATAATAGATGATGTGGATTTGAATGGTGCATTTTGAACACACCAAAAGTTTAGAATTCTAATAAGTTCAAAAAATGAAATGCCCTTGTAGCAGATGAGTTTTCGTTCGAAACCCTCACACTTCGAAAGGGATTGTCCATTTTTTACACGAAGTGCATCCATTTTTTGCTGTAACCCTCTCTACATTTTTGCACATGCTATGTGGGTGAAATGATGATACCATGCCAAATTTCAACCTTTTCAGAGTTCATTTGAAGTGTTTTTCAATTTCATGGTCATTTAGCTCTAATTTTTTTTGTAAATGCATGAAAAATACGAAATGAATTCAGAAAGGGTTGATAATTGATGATGTGGATTTGAATGGTGCATTTCTAACACACCAAAAGTCTGGAATTCAAATAAGTTCAAAAAATGAAATCCCTTTGTAACAGATGAGTTTTTGTCCGAAACCCCGATACTTCGAAAGAGATTGTCCATTTTGTACGCGAAGTGCATCCAGTTTTTGTCGTAACCCTCTCTACTTTTTCGCACATGCTATGTGGGTGAAATGATGATACCATGCCAACTTTCAACCTTTTCGGAGTTCATTTGAAGTGTTTATCAATTTCAGGGTCATTTAGCTCTAAAAAATTCTGTAAATGCATGAAAAATATCGAATTAATTTAGAAAGGGTTGATAATTGATGATGTGGATTTGAATGGTGCATTTTGAACACACAATAAGTCTGGACTTCAAATAAGATCCAAAAAAATGAAATGCCTTTGTAACAGATGTGTTTTCGTCCAAAACCCTGATACTTCGAAAGAGATTGTCCATTTTGTACATGAAGTGCATCCAATTTTTGCCGTAACCCTCTCTACTTTTTTGCACATGATATGTGGGTGAAATGAAGATACCTTGCCAACTTTCAACCTTTTCGGAGTTCATTTGAAGTGTTTTTCATTTTCAGGGTCATTTAGCTCTAAAACAATTCTGTAAATGCATGAAAAATATCGAATGAACTCAGAAAGGGTTGATAATTCATGATGTGGATTTGAATGGTGCATTTCGAACACACCAAAAGTACGGACTTCAAATAAGTTCAAAAAATGAAATGCCTTTGTAACAGATGAGTTTTCGTCCGAAACCCTGATACTTCGTAAGAGATTGTCCATTTTGTACATGAAGTGCATCCAGTTTTTGTCGTAACCCTCCCTAATTTTTTTGCGCATGCTATGTGGGTGAAATGATGATACCATGCCAACTTTCAACCTTTTTAGAGTTCATTTGAAGTGTTTATCAATTTCATGGTCATTTAGCTCTAAAAAAATCAGTAAATGCATGAAAAATACCAAATGAATTCACAAAGGGTTAATAATTGATGATGTGGATTTGAATGGTGCATTTTGAACACACAATAAGTCTGGACTTCAAATAAGATCCAAAAAAATGAAATGCCTTTGTAACAGATGTGTTTTTGTTTGAAACCTTGATATTTCGAAAGATATTGTCCATTTTGTACACGAAGTGCATCCAGTTTTTGCCGTAACCCTCTCTACTTTTTTGCACATGCTATGTGGGTGAAATGATGATATCATGCCAACTTTCAACCTTTTCAAAGTTCATTTGAAGTGTTTTTCAATTTCAGGGTCATTTAGCTCTAAAAAAATTCACTAAATGCATGAAAACTACCAAATGAATTCAGAAAGGGTTGATAATTGATGATGTGGATTTGAATGGTGGATTTTGTGCACATAATAAGTCTGGACATCAAATAAGATCCAAAAAATTGAAATGCCTTTGTAACATATGTGTTTTCGTCCGAAACTGTGATACTTTGAAAGAGATTGTCCATTTTGTACACGAAGTGCATCTAGTTTTTTCCGTAACCCTCTTTAATTTTTTGCACATGCTATGTGGGTGAAATGATGATACCATGCCAACTTTCAACCTTTGCAGAGTTAATTTGAAGTGTATTTCAATTTCACGGTCATTTAGCCCTAAAACAAATATGTAAACGCATGAAAAATACCAAATGAACTCACAAAGGGTTGATAATAGATGATGTGGATTTGAATGGTGAATCTTCAACACACCAAAAGTCTAGACTTCGAATAAGTTCAAAACAATGAAATGCCCTTGTAGCAAATGAGTTTTCGTCCGAAACCTTGGCACTTCGAAAGGGATTGTCCATTTTGTACACGAAGTGCAACCATTTTTTATTGTAACCCTCTCTACATTTTTGCACATGCTATGTGGGTGAAATGATGATACCATGCCAACTTTCAACCTTTTCAGAGTCCATTTGAAGTGTTATTTAGCTCTAAAAAAATTCTATAAATGCATGAAAAATACAAAATGAATTCAGAAAGGTTTGATAATTGATGATGCGGATTTGAATGGTGCATTTTGAATACACCAAAAGTCTGGAATTCAAATAAGTTCAAAAAATGAAATGCCTTTGTAACAGATGAATTTTCGTCCAAAACCCTGATACTTCGAAAGAGATTGCCCATTTCGTACACGAAGTACATCCAGTTTTTGTCGTAAGCCTCTCTACTTTTTTGCACATGCTATGTGGGTGAAATGATGATACCATGCCAACTTTCAACCTTTTCGGAGTTCATTTGAAGTGTCTATCAATTTCAGGGTCATTTAGCTCTAAAAACATTTTGTAAATGCATGAAAAATATCGAATTAATTTAGAAAGGGTTGATAATTGATGATTTGATTTGAATGGTGCATTTTGAACACACAACATGCGTGGACTTCAAATAAGATCCAAAAAATTGAAATGCTTTTGTAACAGCTGTGTTTTCGTCCAAAACCCTGATACTTTGAAAGAGATTGTCCATTTTGTACATGAAGTACATCCAATTTTTGCCGTAACCGTCTCTACTTTTTTGCACATGCTATGTGGGTG
This sequence comes from Secale cereale, assembly GCA_902687465.1. Lineage (NCBI taxonomy): Eukaryota > Viridiplantae > Streptophyta > Magnoliopsida > Poales > Poaceae > Secale > Secale cereale. Next base: position 317,478,179 of record LR738713.1, read on the forward strand.
AAATGATGATACCTTGCCAACTTTCAACCTTTTCGGAGTTCATTTGAAGTGTTTTTCAATTTCAGGGTCATTTAGCTCTAAAAAAAATCTATAAATGCATGAAAAATACCAAATGAACTCAGAAAGGGTTGATAATTGATGATGTGAATTTTAATGGTTCATTTTGAACACACCAAAAGTCTGGACTTCGAATAAGTTCAAAAAATGAAATGCCTTTGTAGCAGATGAGTTTTCGTCCGAAACCTTGATACTTCGAAAGAGATTGTCCATTTTGTACACGAATTGCATCCATTTTTTTTCGCAACCCTCTCTACTTTTTTGCACATGCTATGTGGGTGCAATGATGATACCATGACAACTTTCAACTTTTTCAGAGTTCATTTGAAGTGTTTTTTAATTTCAGGGTCGTTTAGCTTTAAAACAAATTAGTAAATGCATGAAAAATACCAAATGAACTAAGAAAGGGTTGATAATTGATGATGTGGATTTGAATGGTGCATTTTGAATGCATAATAAGTATGGACTTCAAATAAGATCCAAAAAATGAAATGCCTTTGTAACAGGTGTGTTTTCGTCCGAAACCCTGATATTTCGAAAGAGATTGTCCATTTTGTACACGAACTGCATCCAGTTTTTGCCGTAACCCTCTCTACTTTTTGCACATGCTATGTGGGTGAAATGATTATACCATGCCAACTTTCAACCTTTTCAGAGTTCATTTGAAGTGTTTTTCAATTTCAGGGTCATTTAGCTCTAAAACCGTTCACTAAATGCATGAAAAATACCAAATGAATTCAGAAAGGGTTGATAATTGATGATGTGGATTTGAATGGTGGATTTTGAACACACTATAAGTCTGGACGTCAAATAAGATCCAAAAAATTGAAATGCCTTTGTAACATATGTGTTTTCGTCCGAAACTCTCATACTTTGAAAGAGATTGTCCATTTTGTACACAAAGTGCATCCAGTTTTTTCCGTAACCCTCTTTACTTTTTTGCACATGCTATGTGGGTGAAATCATGATACCATTCCAACTATCAACCTTTTCAGAGTTGATTTGAAGTGTTTTTCAATTTCACGGTCATTTAGCCCTAAAACATATCTGTAAATGCATGAAAAACACCAAATGAACTCAAAAAGGGTTGATAATAAATGTCTCTACATTTTTGCACATGCTATGTGGGTGAAATGATGATACCATGCCAAATTTCAACCTTTTCAGAGTTCATTTGAAGTGTTTTTCAATTTCATGGTCATTTAGCTCTAATTGTTTTTTGTAAATGCATGAAAATACGAAATGAATTCAGAAAGGGTTGATAATTGATGATGTGGATTTGAATGGTGCATTTCTAACACACCAAAAGTCTGGAATTCAAATAAGTTCAAAAAATGAAATCCCTTTGTAACAGATGAGATTTTGTCCGAAACCCCGATACTTCGAAAGAGATTGTCCATTTTGTACGCGAAGTACATCTAGTTTTTGTCGTAACCCTCTCTACTTTTTCGCACATGCTATGTGGGTGAAATGATGATACCATGCCAACTTTCAACCTTTTCGGAGTTCATTTGAAGTGTTTATCAATTTCAGGGTCATTTAGCTCAAAATTATGTAAATGCATGAAAAATATCGAATTAATTTAGAAAGGGTTGATAATTGATGATGTGGATTTGAATGGTGCATTTTGAACACACAATAAGTCTGGACTTCAAATAAGATCCAAAAAAATGAAATGCCTTTGTAACAGATGTGTTTTCGTCCAAAACCCTGATACTTCGAAAGAGATTGTCCATTTTGTACACGAAGTGCATCCAATTTTTGCCGTGATCCTCTCTACTTTTTTGCACATGCTATGTGGATGAAATGATGATACCTTGCCTACTTTCAACCTTTTCGGAGTTCATTTGAAGTGTTTTTCAATTTCAGGGTCATTTAGCTCTAAAAAAAATTCTGTAAATGCATGAAAAATACCAAATGAACTCAGAAAGGGTTGATAATTGATTATGTGAATTTTAATGGTTTATTTTGAACATACCAAAAGTCTGGACTTCGAATAAGTTCAAAAAATGAAATGCCTTTGTAGCAGATGAGTTTTCGTCCGAAACCCTGATACTTCGAAAGAGATTGTCCATTTTGTACACGAATTGCATCCATTTTTTGCCGATACCCTCTCTACTTTTTTGCACATGCTATGTGGGTGAAATGATGATACCATGCCAACTTTCAACCTTTTCAGAGTTCATTTGAAGTGTTTTTTAATTTCAGGGTCGTTTAGCTCTAAAACAAATTAGTAAATGCATGAAAAATACCAAATGAATTTAGAAAGGGTTGATAATTGATGATGTGGATTTGAATGGTGCATTTTTTACACATAATAAGTCTGGACTTCAAATAAGATAAAAAAATGAAATGCCTTTGTAATAGATGTGTTTTCGTCCGAAACCCAGATACTTCGAAAGAGTTTGTCTATTTTGTACATGAAGTGCATCCAGTTTTTGCCATAACCCTCTCTACTTTTTGCACATGTTATGTGGGTGAAATGATGATACCATGCCAACTTTCAACATTTTCAGAGTTCATTTGAAGTGTTTTTCAATTTCAGGGTCATTTAGCCCTAAAACAAAATTGTAAATGCATGAAAAATACCAAATGAACTCAGAAAGGGTTGATAATAGATGATGTGGATTTGAATAGTTCATTTTGAGCACACCAAAATTCTAGACTTCGAATTCGAATATGTTCAAAAAAATGAAATGCCCTTGTAGCAGCTGAGTTTTCGTCCGAAACCCTGACACTTCGAAAAAGATTGTCCATTTTGTACAGGAAGTGCATCCATTTTTTGCTGTAACCCTCTCTACTTTTTTGCACATGCTATGTGGGTGAAATAATGATACCATGCCAACTTTCAACCTTTTCAGAGTTCATTCGAAGTGTTTTTAGTAAATGCATGAAAAATACCAAATGAATTCAGAAAGGGTTGATAATTGATGATGTGGATTTGAATGTTACATTTTGAACACACAAAAAGTCTGGACTTCAAATAAGTTCCCCAAAAATTGAAATGCCTTTGTAACAGATGAGTTTTCGTCCCAAACCGTGATACTTCGAGAGAGATTGTCCATTTGTACACGAAGTGCATCCAGTTTTTGTCGTAACCCTCTCAACTTTTTTGCACATGCTATGTGGGTGAAATGATGATACCATGCTAACTTTCAACCTTTTCAGAGTGCATTTGAAGTGTTTTTCAATTTCATGGTCATTTAGCTTTAAAAAAAATTGTATATGCATGAAAAATACAAAATGAATTCATAAAGGGTTGATAATTGATGATGTGGATTTGAATGGTGCATTTTGAACACACCAAAAGTCTGTACTTCAAATAAGTTCAAAAAAATGAAATGCCTTTGTAACAGATGAGTTTTCGTCTGAAACCCTGATACTTCGAAAGAGATTGTCCATTTTGTACACAAAGTTCATCCATTTTTTGCCGTAACCCTATCTACTTTTTTTGCACATGCTATGTGGGTGAAATGATGATACCATGCCAAGTTTCAACCTTTTCGGAGTTCATTCGAAGTTTTTCTTTCAATTTCAGGATCATTTAGCTCTAAAAAGATCAGTAAATGCATGAAAAATATATAATGTATTCAGAAAGGGTTGATAATTGATGATGTGGATTCGAATGGTGCATTTTGAAAACACAAAAAGTCTGGCCTTCAAATAAGTTCAAAAAAAAATGAAATGCATTTGTAACAGATGATTTTTCGTCCCAAACCCTGATACTTCGAAAGAGATTGTCCATTTTGTACACGAAGTTCGTCCAGTTTTTGCCGTAACCATCTCTACTTTTTTGCACATGCTATGTGGGTGAAATGATGACACCATGCCAGCTTTCAACCTTTTCAGAGTTCATTTGAAGTGTTTGGACATTTTTATGCATTAACTGAGTTTTCTATGCATTTATGTGCATAATTCAAATTTTAACCATTCACGTGACGCCATGTGTCTTGGTTTTAATGGCTGTAGGTGGTGCCGTGCGGACAACTGCTTGACCTTGACTGAACGGGACGCGTGCGAGCGTAGTCCCGTGCGTAGGCTGACCGAGAGGCGTGGAAGCTGTCTCCAATGCGCAGGCTCACCAGGAAGCGTGCGAGCTGTACGCTGCGCAGGCTCACTAGGAAGTGAGCCCTTGGGCTTCCAGGGTGGCCCGCCTTCCTCTCCATTAATGGCACCCGAGCCGCTGTTCAATACGGGCGGCCTTACTGTTCGCCTCCCATTCCCCTCCCTCCCGCAGACCTCCACCAACGCCATGGTGCAGAATGATCATCTGCCACTAGTCTTCAAGTTTGGTGAAGTCGACTCCAAGCCGGAGGAGATAGAAAATAAGGAGGAATAGGGCCTCATGGACATAGCCCAGAATGAGCTGGCCGCGACGGTTGCTGCCCCCGCTCCCGTCCCAGCCCCCTTCTCCACGCCCGCGACAGCGCCAACGACCATCCCCGTGGCATTGACGGGCTGGTCGCCGAGCACTATCGCAGAGCTGGAAGCCGCGGGCGTTAGCGAGGTCTCCGCGGACCCGCGAGAGCTCATGTACATGCCAGCGCCAGCGCCCGTGCCCATGCCCGTGCGCGCTCCTCCACCCACCGTGGCGTCAGCCCCCGTGCGTTTGGCTGCACCCGCCGCGCCCGTGCCCGTGCCCGTGCGCACGCCCCCCTCAGCGGTATGGGACGCTGGCGTCGACCGCTACCTCTCAGCGGCGCCAGTTACCATCCTCCCGCGCCCCGCCCGTCGATCGCGCGACGACATGATGTTTGATTTACAAGTGAAGACCATTTTGTGCTGCCCTTAAGACTTCAACAACGGCGTCACGGAGGACGACAACGACAACGACGGCCGGCACGCCGCCTCTGCCGCTGCCGGAAATAGTATTTTGGGGGCTTAATACTGTATCTCGAATTCTCGATCATATGAACATAAATTCGCAGTGTGACTGAATGAAAGATATGGTTTGAACGAACTTGCATTTTTCTCTCTTAATGAGTTAATGTACAGACTTATCAAACGATTTTCTTTTGAAAAAACGTCAATGGTTTCCAAATATAAAACACTCATCGCAAACGTTTTAGTTAGAACACTCGGATGCAAACTGACAGCTTCCCGAGGAAGCCAAGGGAAAATGTGCCGAGCAGGATTTCTGCACCCCTACAACGCAAACGGTTGGTTTGCATGACCCGTGTGCAACCGCGTAGAAACAATTGGGTAAGATTTGCATATCTGCCATTTTGGGTATGTTACCATTTGTCAAACAGGAAAGATTGACATTTGTGTATCTAGTAACATTGCCATTTGTCAACCTTGTAACACTGCGATTTGTCAAAATATGCAGCTAAAAATCACTAGCACTATCTAATTTTTTTTGCAACTAAAATCACTAACACTGTTCATATGGACACCAATACAAAGTGGCATTGTACTTTTTTTGTCATCCAAATAGAAAAACAATATACGTGTGATACGTCCAAAACGTATCTATAATTTCTGCTTGCTCCATCCTTCTTTTGTGTGATATTGCTATGATATTTATGCACTTCCATACACTTTTGATCATATTTGGACTAACCTATTAACTCAGTGCACCACATTGTCAGTTCCTGTTTTCTGCTGTTTTTCTATTTCAGGTTTCCCCCATATTAAAAGTGCTCCAAAAATTCCGGGAAAAATACAGGAAAAATCAGCGTACAGGAAGCTTCGAGAAAAACCAAAGCAGGGCCAGAGGGGAGCCAGGGGTGGCCCAGGCGGCCACCCGGCGCGGCCCCACCCCTGGCCGCGCCAGGGGGGCGCCTGGGGCCCCGGCTCCTCCTCTGGTGACCCCCCTTCGCATATATATTCCTCGTGTCCTGAAACCCTCGAGGATGGAACCCTTTTTCGCGATCTCGCCTTTGTTCCGCCGCCGCCGCGCTTCCAAGATCGGGAGCATCAGGAGAACTCTTCCCGGCACCCTGCCGGAGGGGAGAACCACCACGGGGAGCTTCTCCACCACCATGGACGCTTCCCGGATGAGTCGTGAGTAGTCCACCTTGGACCATGGGTCCATGATCAGTAGCTATGTGATGTTCTCCTCCCCTCTTTGTTCTTCATGGTTTAGACCTCGTGAGCTGCCCTACATGATCGAGGCACATATGTAATCTTTATGCTGTTGCTCTGCTGAGTTTGCTGGGATCCGATGGATTATGAGATTATGTTCAGATTGTGTGTGAGTAATATATTTGATTCACCTCTTTTATATTTATGTTCTTGAGTAATTCTTGCATGTTCTCCGTTGCTGTTTATTGCTTTGGCCGAGTAGTAGGTAGTAACTCCAAGAGGGAGCGTTATGCTTGATTGTGGGTTCATGCCCCCTGATGACTAGCTTGAGTGACAGAAACATGAGTCTAGGGGATGTGCTGTTGCCACAAGGGGGAAAACAACGGTGCTTGTACTTGCGGGTGCAAGGATTGTTTACTTTACGCAAAGTTCTTTTAATTCAGTTGTCTGTTGTTTTGAGTCTACACTTTGGGTGGGATTCGCAACTTAATACCAGCGAGATGTTCTGGATAGATATCTCAAGGTGGATGATTAGTAGTAGATGCAGATGGATTTCGGTCTACTTGGCTTGGCGTACCGCCCATGCTTTTGAGCCTCTACCTTTCTTTGCAGCACAGTTAGCATTGGTTTGCGCACATAATCCTGTCAATTGCCCAGCTGTAATTTGTTTACCTCGCTTTGCTGTTTTATCATCTTTTCGGAGAGAGACATCACTAGTGAACATCATGGGACCCCGGTCCATATTACCACCACTGATCACACCCACTATTTACTTCCTGTCTTTATTTCCTAGTTGCAGTCATACCTATCACTATTATCTCTTGTGTTTGATCCTTTGTAAACGACAAGGCCGGAGGGATTGACAACCTCTCTATACTCGCTGGGAGCAAAGTTATTTGTATCTGTGTGCAGGTCCTGTCAACCGCTAAGTTTTTGGCGCCGTTGACACCTTCCTGTCGACCCTCGGAGTCTCACGGGATTCGATCCTTGGTACCTTTGCCAAGGGAAACTTGCTGCTACGTTACATCTCAAACCTTCCACTTGGGGTAACCAACGAGGGGCGAGAGGCCATCAAGCAAAGTTTCTGGCGCCGTTGCCGGGGACTCCACTCTTCGAGATAGGGGAGTTGCACGCTATCTTTTATCTTTTCTTTTTAGTCTTGTTAGTTTACCTTTCAGTTTTTGCTTTAGTGTCCCTTACCAAAAATCACAAAAATAGTTATCTTGCTTGCTGCTGCTATGGGTTCCACCGAGAACACCAAGTTGTGTGACTTCACTAGTCATAACAACAATGACTTTATCTGCACGCCTATTGCTACACCTGCCACTTCAGCACCTTCTTATGAAATTAAACCTGCTTTGCTAAACCTAGTTATGAAAGATCAATTCTCCAGTGCTGGAGATGATGCTGCTTTGCACTTAAATAATTTTGTTGAGCTCTGTGATATGCAAAAGTACACAGAAATAGATGGTGATATTGTTGAGCTTAAGCTTTTTCCTTTCTCCTTGAGAGGAGGAGCTAAAATCTGGTTTCAATCCTTGCCTAGGAATAGTATAGATTCTTGGGACAAGTGCAAGGATGCCTTTATTGGGAAGTACTATCCCCCTGCTAAAATTATCCAACTAAGGAGTAACATAATGAATTTTAAACAATTGGATAATGAACACGTTGCCCAAGCTTGGGAATGTATGAAATCTCTTGTCAAGAACTGCCATACTCATGGTTTGACTACTTGGATGGTTATCCAAACTTTTTATGCAGGCTTGAACTTTACCTCGCGGAACTTGTTAGATTTGGCAGTGGGAGGAACCTTTATGTCAACTACACTTGGTGCTGCCACGAAACTTCTCGATGAGATGATGACCAATTATTCCCAATGGCACACCGAACGCGCTCCAACAGGTAGGAAGGTAAACTCTGTCGAGGAGATTTCCTCCCTAAATGAAAAAGTTGACCTGATCATGTCTCTACTTTCCAAGCAATCTTCTATTGATCCTCATGATGTTCCTTTAAATTCTTTGATTGCTCAAGATCAAGTAGATGTGAACTTTATCTCTAGAAACAATTTCAATAATAATGCTTATAGGAGTAATTTTGGTAGCAACCCTAGACCGTTCCCCTCTAATTCCTATGGGAACAACAATGCTTATCCTAGCACCAAGAACTCCACTTCTGAACTAGAGATTATGCTTAAAGACTTCATCACTACCCAAAAGGCCTTCAATAAGAGTGTAGAAGAAAAACTAAACAAACTAGAAAATCTCTCTTCGAACGTAGACAATGTAGCCCATGAGGTAGAGTTGCTTAAAATTAGAACTTCTCCTCTTGAGGAGAGGAAGACCACTCCTATGAATGCTATTCAAGTGCAAATTAATGAAAACATTAGGATGATGGCTCAACTAAAAGAGAGATGGGCTAGAGAAAAGAAGGAAGAAGATAGAATTAAGAGCCTTCCTACCCACCACACTGTTGCTACTATCCAAGTTGTTGAGGATATCCAAACTCTTAGCACCCAATGCACTCCTAGTCCCATTGGACCTATTAATGGTGATGCTATGACCTCAACCGTAGAAGAAGAAACTCCTATAACCATAGAAGCTACCAAACAAGTGAGTCTAAAGGACACCACTACCACTTTACTTGATAGTAGTGACCTTGATTTTGATAATTGCACCCTTTCTGAAGTTATTGGTTTTCTTCACAAGATGTCTAGAGATCCCCACACTAGCACACTTAATCTTGCCTTCACGGAGCATATCACTTATGCTCTTATCAAAGTTAGGGAGGAGAAGCTTAGGGTGGAAGCCTCCATACCTAGAAAGCTAGAAGATAGTTGGGATCCTATGATTAAAATTAAGTTGAATAACTTCTCTTGCTATGCTTTATGTGATGTTGGAGCTAGTACCTCCGTTATGCCCAAAATAATATATGATATGTTTAAATTGAAATCTTTTGATCCTTGTTCTTTTGGTGTTCGTCTTGTTGATTCTTCCGTAAAGAAACCTTTGGGGAAGATCGACGATGTTCTTATCATTGTCAATGACAATTATGTTCCCGTTGATTTTACTATTATGGATATTGAATGTGAACCTTCATGTCCAATTATTTTGGGACGTCCTTTTCTTCGCACCGTTGGTGTTATCATTGACATGAAAGAGGGGAATATAAAATTCCAATTTCCTCTCAAGAAAGGAATGGAACACTTCCCTAGAAAGAAGATTAAGTTGCCTTTTGAGTCCGTTATACGGGCTAGCTATTCTCTTACTCTTGATAAAACTTGATCTTCTCCTTTTTGCATCATGCCTAGCTTAAAGGCATAAAAGAAAGCGCTTTTGGGAGGCAGCCCACAACTAATTAGGTTTTATTTTTCTTTTGTTGTGTCTTGATGTTTTTTACTACAGTAGCATCATCATTGTATCTTTTCTTTTCAGCTTTGTGCCAAGTTTAGCCTCCGATTGCAAGAAAGTTCAAAAGTTGTGACGTGCTGTCCAGAAAACAAATTCTCTCCTTGGACAGAAAAAATTCGAATAAAATCACCAGATCATCTTTTTGATCTGAATTTTTTTGACAGCGTGCTCTATACAATTGGCTTTCGGGCGTCTGTTCTGATTTTTTTATTTGAGTTGCAGAAGTGCCCCGAAAAAATTATTTACTACCTGCTGGTCTGTTTTTCACAGATTCTGTCCTGTTTTGCCTTTTCTTCGTTTTGCAAACCTTGAGCTTGCTTTTTCTTTGCAAAAACCTTTTGGCAATCTTGAGAAACAGTAGCTCTTCAAGATTATCTTTATTTCCAGTAGGGAAAAAATATTTTATTGTGGGTACTAACCTCGCTAATCAGATTATGATGAGTTATGTATGAAGGGATTTTTCAAGTGTGCGAGGGGAGATGATAAAAAAAGATTCAGGAGGGTCAAACGCTCAAGATTGGGGATGCCCCCATGCACCCCAAGAAATATTCAAGAAGACTCAAGCGTCTAAGCTTGGGGATGCCCCCATGCATCCCCTTCTCCATCCACAATTATCAGTTCGTCTTTCGTTCCACTATAATTATCACTTCATGTGTTATGTGCTATGCTTGGAGCGTCTTGCTCTTAGTTTCCTTTTTAGTTTTCTTTAGCTTTGCTTGCTGTTCATAACAAGTTAGAACCTAGCTTTCTTTGTGTGGGAGAGAAACACGCTCCACTTCAACCTAGAACACAACATAGGATTTTCATGCTTATCTTTGCTGTGTATGTTCTTTGTCTTTCCATAGCTGTTGTCATGTTTAGCTCTTAGTTTTCATGCTTTTCTTTTTAAAGAGCTTTTGTTTAGTTGGTTGCTGAACTCTCTTGAGTTTTCATGTTTATATTCTTAAGAGAGTTTGCCTGTTGCACTGAGTTGTGTGTCTTAACTTAAAGTAGGTAACTGAGGTTGCTATTTAATTTTAGTAGCAACTTACAATAGTTTTGAGGTATTGCCATGAGTACTGTCTGAACTTTTGGTGTCGAGAGCTTTAGCCTATTAGTGATAGATGTCGTATTTTGGGCAATCCGTGTTTATTTTCGAAAACCTACAAATAGTTGAGAACTTTAGCTACCAAATGGATCACTAATCTTTGGAGGGATCGAATATTAGAGTACACTCACGTACCATGAGTCGAGGATGCGCAAGGATAACCAAACCCCCATACACTCCTCCTCGCGGTACTTGTCTCTTTGTGAACCTCCTAATTAGATTGAGAGTTACCGATAATAAGTGCATCAGTTCTTCGGACTAATGTGAGTATTCGAAAGTTGACACTTCCACCTAGCCATATTTTTCTAGCCTCTTCGGTACCGTGCATTGCCCTTTCTCACCTCGAGAGTTGGCGCATACTTCACCGGTGCATCCAAATCCTTGGCACGATACGCTCTGTCATCATAAGCCTCATTATATCCTTCCTCAAAACAGCCACCATACCTACCTATCAAGGCATTTCCATAGCCTTTCCGAGATACATTGCCATGCAACATCCATCTTCTCATGACTTGATCTTCATGTCATACATGCTTTTTGCTTGATCGATGAGATGCATGCTAGTTGGGCCTTGCCCTAATCATTGCTACATGACGCGCTAGTATCATTGCATATCCTGCTACACCGGCAGAGGCATACATTTGCATACATCATGATAGTTTCATTTCTTTATGTTGAGTACTTTTGTAAAGTGTGAAAGATCTTCTATACTTCTTGTAATATATAGAGTGTTGCCCCTAAAGTGAGGAAAAGATCCCAAAGAGGACAAAATCAAAAGATCCCAAAGAGGACAAATGAGAGTTAAATAGAAAGAGCCATTGAGGCCACAAAAAAAAATAGAAAAAGGAGAAAAAGAAATAAAAAGAGAGAAGGGGGCACACTACTATTTCCTTTTGAGAGATCCACACTCATACTCCATCTTATACCTTGTACTCCATAGAGATTATCATTCATGCATATAGCTATGTGGGGACCTTCACACTATAGAACTTGGCTTGTATATTCCAATGATGAGCCTCCTCAAAAGAGCTCTAGGTCTTCTTGAGCAAGCAAGTTGGATGCACCCCCACTAGTTCCATTGGACAGCTGACCTTAGCTCATATGTGCATCCGTTGCATGGCAATCCCTAATCCTCACATCATATCTATCATTTGGCTTTCTCTCGCCGATGATTGTGTCGGTGTACTAAAGTAGGGGTACCTTAGTATCCCGACTTGTGCACGGGCAGTAGCAGCGTCCCGTGGTCGGGCTCACCACGTGCCCGCCAAAGCCCGCTCTAGTTCCCTTGAAGCCATTCAAGAACAAAGTATACAAGTCAGGAGAACAAGGCCCCGACAAGAGGAGCTTGCCGGGAAGGCTGCTCCAAGCACAAGGCCACTCTATTTTCACAAGACCCTGGCAAGAGGAGATTGCCAGGAAGACCAGAAAACAGCATCTCAGAAGACATGTCGTGGCGCATCACGCGACCCGGCAGGACCCGGAGAGCGACAAGCTTCCGGGCCCGGCAAGAAGGCACCCCCGGCAAGGTGCTTGCCGGGGCAACTCTCACTGTGTACCCGCGCTCCAGCTCATCTGTCCACGTGTCGCCCTGGGGCCCTTTCAGGGACACGTGGAGGATGGCTGTGCAGCCTGGGGTACACGGTGGCGCGCCACGGTGACGAGGCCTCCATCGTGGCGAACGGAGACGCCCGGGCGGACGCTTTTGGGGCGACGGCGACGGGCATTCAATGCCCTTGTCCCCCACCGTCAGGGTTAGGTATAGACCACTGTACATACACTGTACATGCACTGTTACAACTACCACCATTTTTACACTTTTAACCTCCTCTACGTTGACACCTGTCGGTGACCTCTTTGAGCTATAAAAGGAGGCCCATGCACAACGTAGAGGAGGTTCGATTCCAGAAACTCGATCACTCCCACGCTCGGTGTAGCTAAGCACTGTAGATCTTCAAGCTCCCGAGCTCAAGAACTCAATACAGCCAAAGGCAGGAGTAGGGTTTTACGCATCCGTGCGGCCCGAACCTGGGTAAACTGCCCGCGTGTGCCCCTCGATCTGCTCTTCGTGCTCCCTCCGCTCCCTTGCCGGACCAAAAAGGGGCTCCGGTCCCATAGGTGTTCGTGGGCGGTCAGTTTCCCCAACATCTTTGGCGCGCCAGGTAGGGGGCGTCGAGGTTGTGCGAACCTGATCCGGCGCTCACGCGGGCGCAACCTTCAACAACTTCACTAGCTTCAACAACTCCATCGACTACATCAACATGCCGCCGAAGAAGAAGGCTTCGGAGGTCGGAGGCCCGTCTGCGTCAACCCCACCACCACCAGAACCAACGGTTGGTGGGATAGACGCTGGCGGAAGGGTGGACGCCGGCGAGGACACTCACGGCGCCGCCAAGTCCAAGGACAAGACAGACGACCGGGCGAACTCCAAAGCCTCGGCGTCCGTGCACGCACCCCGTTCCTCTTAGGAGGTGCCGGGCCAGCAGCGACGTGGTACCCACGGTATCATCCGTCTGCTGGGACAAGGCCAAGCCGGCGGGTCGCGGGACGCTCAAGGCCAGCGTGCTGGCACAAGCAAGGCGTGGCCGCCGGGGCGAGAACCTGCTCCTTCTAACGCTGTTAGAAGTCCGAGCATATCTCGCTCCTCGCACCGCTCGCCACCGCTTCCCTCCTCTCCCGCAGAAGCTCTAGCCAGAGCTCAACTGCTCCTCGACTTCCCTCCAGCGGCAGACAAGGCCGAAGACTGGAGGGCTACGATTCAGAGCCTCATCACCTTCGCCAACAACGACACGCCGCAACAGCCGGCAACATCACTGCCGCGGCAAGTCAGCCAAGCGAAGGCTGATGGAGACAAGACCGCCGGCGGTGCAACTACCGTGCACTCCCCGCCGCGGAAGCAGAAATCGCCGACCCGCCGGATCAACGTCGACGATGACTCCACGGCGTCGTCAGATCCGCGGGCTCGCCGCGATCAACGCCAAGTCCTCGACGACAGGCGACAAGAAGACGCTCGGACACGTATCGAGCGTCGAAGAGAAGCCCGAAGACAATCCGATCAGCGCGCTGGGACCGCTGTCGACATGCACGCGCCCGGTGAACCAGGCGACTTGTCGTACGCGGCAGGCTGCCCTGCGTTCACCCGAGAGCTGCGGCAAGTCCAGTGGCCCAGCATGAAGAACTTTAAGCCCGACGTACCCGAGAAGTACGACGGCAAGACACACCCCTCGGAGTTCCTCAGCATCTACACCATTGCGGTGCAGGCTGCCGGGGGACGCGACGAGAAGATCTTAGCGAACTAGTTCCCGCTCGTGCTTAAGCCAAGCGTCAGATCTTGGCTTATGCACTTGCCGGAGAACTCCATCTCTTCTTGGGCCGATCTGTGCCACCAGTTTATCAGCGCCTTCACGGGCGGCCACAAACCCCATGGCCAGGAGAGCGATCTCCACATTCTTGCCCAGAAGGAGGGAGAGTCCCTGCGAAAGTACATCCAAAGATCCAGCCGCGTTCAGCACAACATTCCGGATGTCCACCCTGCCGCGGTTATGAGCGCGTTTCACCAGAACGTGCGTAACCACCGGATGAGGGAGGAGATGGCGATGACCAAGATCCGGGACGTCAGCGAGCTTTACGCTTTAGCTGACAAGTGTGCACGCGCTGAAGAAGGGAGGAGACTCCCCGGAGAGGATACTGGAGCAGGAGGAACAGACAGCGAGGATGCCGCCCCGACAAGGAAAAACCGGCGGCGGAACAACAAGAAGAAGAAGAACAAGGAAGTACTGGTTGTGGAGAAGTCCAGCAAGGAGGCCGACGACAAGAAAACTCAGGCTGGGGGCTCCGGCAAGGAGCCTGCCACTGTAGCCGCTACCGACAAGCAGGACGGCTCCGACAAGCAGTACTGCAAGATCCACCGCACCAAGGGCCACGATCTCCAGAACTGCAAGAGGGTCGAATACCTCGTAGAGCAGCAGAAGGCTGAATACGAGCGACGCGACAAGGAGAAGGCCCAGGGAGGCGGAGGTGAGACCAGCAAGAAGTGGCCGTTCAATGGCCGGGGAGGACGCCGCGGCAAGGCCAAGCAGCGGCAAGGAGATAGACCTCCCCGGGGCCGCGACAAGGATGAAGACGAAGACGACGACGAGGACATGGATGACGGAGACAACAGTGAGCAGGAGTTCCAGAAGGCCACAGAAGTTCTGTGCGTCGATGGAGGTGCCTCTCTGCACACTTCCCACCGCCAACTCAAGCAATGGGTGCGGGAACTGAATGCGGCGGAGCCACCCGTCGAGTCGCGCAAGCTACTGAAGTGGTCCAGCACGCCCATCATCTTCGACCTTGAGGACCACCCTGACCGCACCACTGCGGTCGGGTGCTTGCCGATGTTGGTTTCACCAACAATCCGCAACCTCAAGGTCACCAAGATGTTGGTTGACGATGGGGCTGGCCTAAACTTGATCTCCTCTGCTGTAATTCAGAAGCTGCAGATCCCCGACAGCGAGCTCGAAGAAACCGGAACTTTCCAAGGGATCAACCCGGGAAGGAGCAAGCCGAAGGGGAAGATCACACTGCCAGTGACCTTTGGCGGAGAGCTAAACTTCAGGACTGAGAGGATCACCTTCGACGTCGCCGATATCCCATTGCCATACAATGGGATACTTGGTCGTCCTGCGCTCGCCAAGTTCATGGCAGCCTCTCACCATGAATACAACATGCTCAAGATGCCTGGCCCGATAAGCGTCATCTCTATCCCTGACGACAAGAAGGACGCGCTTATCTGCGCCGACAAGATTTACCGGGATGCAGCAGCCGCGGCAGACAGCAACACACTTGCCGCTGAAGCTCCCGGGAGGAAGACCAAGACCAAGTCCGGCAAGAGCTCTGGGGCCCACTCCGGCAAACGCACCTCTTCGGAGTGCTGCGCTGCCGTCGAGGACGCACCATCGAGCTCCACCGGCAAGTGCAAGAAAGGAATGGCAGCTCCACCGGCAACCAAGAAGGTGTCCGCCAAGGAGGACGGCACTGGTGGTACCTTCACCATCAGTGCTACGCTCGATCCCAAATAGGAAAGCGCGCTCGTTGCCTTCCTGCGGGCGAATGTCGACGTGTTTGCATGGCAACCGTCTGACATCCCCGGCGTTCCCAGGAAGGTAATTGAGCACAAGCTTGCTGTTTGTCCTCACGCGCGGCCCGTCAAGCAGAAGGTCAGGAAGCAAGCAGTGGAGCGCCAAGAGTTCATTGCCGAGGAGATCAAGAAGTTGGAAGCAGCAGGCCTTGTTAGAGGTGTACTTCATCCCACGTGGCTGGCCAATCCAGTTGTCGTGCGCAAGGCTAATGGGAAGTGGAGACTCTGTATAGACTTCACTGATGTGAATAAAGCTTGTCCCAAGGATCGATTTCCCTTGCCGCGCATTGACCAGATTGTTGACTCCACGGCTGGATGTGAGTTGCTTTCATTTCTCGATGCATACTCAGGTTACCACCAGATATTCATGGCTGAGGAAGACGAAGAGAAGACCGCATTCATTACTCCATGTGGCACTTACTGTTTCATACGTATGCCCTTTGGACTGAAGAATGCGGGCTCAACATTTGCAAGGGTGGTCCACACTGCTTTTGAGCCACAGATACACAGGAATGTAGAAGCCTACATGGATGATATAGTGGTCAAGAGCAAGAGCAAGGATACCCTGATTCAAGACTTAGAAGAAACCTTTGAGAATCTGCGCAAAATACAACTCAAGCTAAACCCCGAGAAGTGCGTCTTCGGAGTCCCCTCCGGCAAGCTTCTCGGGTTCTTTGTGTCCCAGAGGGGGAATGAAGCCAATCCCGACAAAATCAAAGCCATCGAGCAGATCGAAGCTCTGAAGCGCGTCAAGGATGTCCGAAGACTTGCTGGTTGTGTGGCTGCTCTCAGCAGGTTCATTTCAAAGTCTGCAGAATGCGCCCTGCCTTTCTTCAAAATCTTGAAAAAGGCAGGTCCAAATAAATGGACTCCGGAAGCGGAGGCAGCGCTGCATGACTTGAAAGGATACCTGTCCTCTACTCCAATACTTGTCGCACCTAGGCCACAAGAGAAGTTGCTGCTATACTTAGCAGCGACCAATCAAGTGGTTAGTGCTGCGTTGGTAGCTGAGAGGGAGGCGGATGAGGAACCCACAGGCCCGGCAAGCGCATCCAGCGACAAGCAGGGGGCTTCCCCGACAAGCTCCGGCCCCGACAAGGACAAGTCTGCGCAGGAACAAGGAGAAGTGCGAAAGAAGATGGTGCAACGCCCAGTTTATTTTGTAAGTTCCCTCTTGCAGGGAGCTAGATCAAGATACTCTGGGGTGCAGAAACTGCTTTTCGGCCTCCTCATGGCCTCGAGAAAGCTGCGGCACTACTTCCAAGCACATGAGATAACAGTGGTCACTCGCTTTCTGCTGAAGAGGATATTGCAAAACCCAGAAGCGACAGGAAGGATTGTCGAGTGGGCACTGGAACTGTGAAGCTTTGGTCTTAAGTTTGAAAGCACGTCAACTATACAGAGCAGAGCCTTGGCAGAATTCATAGCGGAATGGACGCCAACACCAGACGAAGAAGTTGCAGAGACAAGCATCCCCGTCAAGGAAGCAAGCAAGGAATGGATAATGTACTTCGATGGTGCCTTCTCGCTGCAAGGCGCCGGTGCTGGTGTGTTACTCGTGGCACCCACCGGGGAGCACCTCAAGTACGTTGTTCAAATGCACTTTCCCAAGGAGCAAGCGACAAACAATACTGCAGAGTATGAAGGTTTGCTTGCCGGCCTCAGAGTTGCAGCCGAACTTGGGATCAAGAAGCTAATTGTGCGGGGAGATTCACAGTTGGTGGTCCGACAAGTAAACAAGAGCTACCAGAGCCCTTTGATGGAAGCTTATGTCGATGAAGTGAGGAAGCTTGAAGAACACTTTGAAGGCCTGCAGATGGAGCACGTTCCAAGAGCTCAAAACGATATCGCAGATGGCCTCTCAAAGTGTGCTACAATGAAGTTACCTGTGGAACCAGGGACCTTCTTGCTCAAGTTAACTCAACCATCCGTTACACCATCAGTTGGGCAGAACAAGAAAAGAAAGTTGGTCTCCGGCGACTACTTGCCGGCGGATCTTCCTGAAGCCGCCGCCAAGGTCCCCAAGATCGACGACCGAGCTACTGAGGAACAGTCTGCTCCTGCGGACCCAAGGGTTCGTGCAGTTGAAGCAGATGTTCCCGGCAAGTCCTGCCCCGGCAGGCTTGCCGGGGAACGTGAAGCTCCGATAGAACCGCATGTTCTTGCTGTGGAAGCTGACGTTCCCGCAGCAGCACTAGTGCCTTTAGTCCTCGTTGTTGAGCCTCAGGCTCCAGCATGGGCACAACAAATCGTCCGTTTTCTTTAAACCGGAGAACTCCCCGAAGAACCAGAAGAGATAGAGAAGATAACCAGGCAATCAAGTATGTACCAGTTCGTCGGCAACGAGCTGTACAAAAGAAGATTCAATGGTGTCAGATTGAAGTGCATTTCCCGGGAAGATGGACAGAAGCTGTTGGCAGAAATACACGGAGGCATATGTGGCCACCACATTGGCGCAAGCGCACTTGCCGGCAAGGCGTTCCGGCAAGGTTTCTTTTGGCCAGAAGCCCTCCAAGATGCAACTGCACAAGTAACCAAGTGTGAAGCGTGCCAGTTCCATGCCAAGCAAATACACCAGCCAGCTCGAGCTCTCCAGACGATCCCTTTATCCTGGCCCTTTTCGGTCTGGGGGCTTGACATCCTCGGCCCCTTTCCCCTCGCTGTCGGGGGCTTTGAGTACTTGTACGTTGCAATCGACAAGTTCACAAAGTGCCGGAAGTGGAACCAGTGAGGAAGGTGACCGCACAGTCAGCAGTCAGGTTCTTCAGATCGATCGTTTGCCGTTTCGGAATCCCTAACAGGATCATCACCGACAACGGCACACAGTTCACAAGCCGCACCTTCATGCAGTACGTCCAAGACCTTGGCGCCAAGGTCTGCTTCACTTCTGTTGCTCACCCGAGGAGCAATGGTGAAGCGGAGAGGGCAAATGCTGAAGTGCTGCGCGGGCTCAAGATGAGGACCTTCGACAGGTTGCACAAGTGCGGAAGAAACTGGATCGAGGAGTTGCCGGCGGCTCTTTGGTCAATCAGGACGACACCAAATCGAGCCACCGGACAGACACCCTTTGCTCTTGTCTATGGAGCAGAGGCAGTTCTCCCCACGGAACTCGTATACGGGTCTCCTCGAGTACTCGCTTACGATGAGCTCGAGCAGGAGCAGCTGCGGCAAGATGATGCACTGCTCCTCGAGGAGGACCGTCTCCAGGCTGCTGTACGAGCTGCTCGATACCAGCAAGCCTTGCGTCGCTATCACAGCCGCAAGGTCAAGGCCAGGAGTCTTGAGGAAGGCGACCTTGTTCTTCGGCACGTTCAGTCCGCCAAGAACTCCAAGAAGTTGACGCCGAAGTGGGAAGGCCCTTATCGGGTGAGGCAAGTCACAAGGCCCGGCGCTGTCCGCCTTGAGACCGAAGAAGGCTTACCGGTGAGCAACTCCTGGAACATTGAGCATCTTCGCAAGTTTCACCCATGAGGCGCGGTTGCCGTGATCCGCTCCGGCAACCACCTTTTGTACAAGTCTTGCCGCTGTTGCATGTAAACCTTTGTACAAAGCCGGGCGCAGACCCCGTGCATCAGTAAAACTTTTGTGCTTCGCACGGCTTGTCGTTTCATGCATTCTTGTTTTTGTTATATGCATTATCTGACACTTTGTGCAACACACGATCCCGGTAAGCAATAACAAGCCGCAAGGCTCCATGTCTATGTTTCCTCCCATCTTCCTTTTTCTCTCAAGCAGAAGAAGTGTTCCTCGCACACAAGTTTGCCGGGGGGGAAGGAGACAGTGGTATGGACCAAGTACTGTTCAAGAAAGGAAGGCCTTGCCGGGAAGCAAACAATCCATGAAAGCTAAGTTGCCAAAGTTTGAGCATTCAAATTTTTAAAATTCTTAGTTATCTTCCTTGAACAACCACACTTTGTATGAAAAACCTGTGCGCAGAGGAACCTACCCGTGGCTAGCCGCGCCCTTGTTTTGTTTCGAGCACGCTCGACGGCTTAAGTGAGCTGCGACAAGTGTCGCGCCCTTATTTCGTTTTCGAGTTCGCTCAACAACCTGAGTGTGCTGCGACTAGCTGCGACAAGGTTTCTTGCCGGCGAGGGCATTGCCAGCAGGCTGCTAAGAGTCCCGCACTCAGCGCTCGCGGCAAGGGTCCCTTTGCCGGCAAGTTCCCTAAAAGCGTAGGGTGGAAAGTATACAAAGTGAAGGAACCAAGCAAGGGAGATAACACTGCATTGACTATCCAAAATAAAGTTATATTACAAGATAACTTGCTGATGTTCTAACCAACTATTACCTATGACTTAATCGACAGCGGCAAGGGAAATAGAAAGAAGGGAGCCTAGTCTACACGGTCGCCGTCAACCCTCTTGATCTTGCCCGCCTTGGCCACGATGTGGGCAACTTGTGCCTTCAGCGCCTCCACGTCAGCTTCGGGCGGCAAGGTCCGGAGGACGTTCTCAAGATTAATCCCGGGGTTGCGATAGATGATGTTCGTCAACACCCGCTCCATAGTACCCATGCAAAGCTGGCGCGCCTCGTTAGCCAGCTGCGTGGGGACCCTCTCCCGTAGCTGCGCGAGGGCAGGCGCCACTCCTCGGAAGAACAGGCTCAGCTTGGCGCTGTGGGGGAGGCTCTCGTCGGGGGAGTACAAGAGGTGCTCCGCCCTCAGCGCCACCATCTCCTTGTCAATGTTGGCGGAGGAGGCGACGAGCTCCTCGGTCCACTGCTCCACCGTCCGCTGGAAGTTGTTCTGCGACAGGGCGGCGCTATCCAGCAGTGCCCTTTCAGCCCGGAGGTCATCTTTCAGCTTCGTTTCGCGGTCCTGGGCGGCGTCAAGTGAGTCACTGAGGGTGGAAACCTTTAGCTCCAAATCGGCGATGGAATCCTTGGCGTCGTTGAGTTCCTTGCCCTTCTCGGAGAGTCGGACTTGCAGCTCCGAGTTGGTGTGGGCGTCCTTCTCCCAGTCCAAGCTGAGCGCGGCAACCCTCTCCTCGCTCGTCTTCAAGCTCAACTCCAGCTGCGCCACCCTTGCCTCCAGGTCCCTCTTGGCGGTCTCTACAGCAGCAGTGGCGTCCCTCACCTCCTGCAGAGCCCCGCCAATGGACTGCTCGCGTGCGGAAAGGTCGTCCTCGTGGCTATAGAGGTCAACCTTCCGCTGATTCAGCGCTCCTTCCCGCCGAGCCAGATCCTCGGCGGCCAGTCGATGCTGCTCCTCAACCTCGGCCTTCTCGAGGATGAACGCCTGGTGGGCTTCGGCGAGCTCCTTCCGCCCCTCCGCCAAGTTCCAGAGGGCCGCCTGGTTGGCGGCACGGAGCTCCGCGCCGCGCTTCTCCAGATCGGCACCGGCCTTGGCAGCCAGAGCCTCACGGGACTCCAGCTTGGCTTGCCTAGCCCGATACAAGCCCAGGAGTCGACGTAGGAGTTGCTCCTCTTCGGCCTCGTTGCTGCTGCCGAGCGCGTCGACAACCCTCAGCCCGGCGGAGGCGAGAACTTCTCCTTCGAAGGTCTCCCCCTCCGCGGGTGCCCTTGATGAGGACGCCTACGGGACTTGGATAAAGACCCCGTTGGCGGCCTCCAGATAGACACCCGACCCAGCCGCGGGGGCGGAGGGGTCGGCGGCCGGCGCAGAGTCCGGCGCTCCTGTGGCCTCAGGGCCAGCAGTGCGGTCGCCGATCCCTTCCCCAGCCGCAGCGTCAGCGGTCGGGGCGGCCTCCTCGGCGGCTGGCTCGTCAGCACCAGCCATTCCTTCAGGGGTGGTGGCGTCGCCAGCATTGCCGTGCACGTCTCCTCCTCGGCGATGGTCTCCGTCTCCATCGGCTCCGGGGGAGGCGGATCTGATAACAGAAAAAGAAAAGAAAAATTGTCAAGCAAATATCCAAAAAAGAAGAGTTCGGAAGAAGGGAAGTACAAGGGTTTACCTGCGCGGGCCTCTTCGATAACGGGGTCCCTCGCCGGGGAGGTCTCCCTTGGCGGCGTGGTAGTGGCCCCCGCCAGCGGAGGGCTGCCGGCGCCTCCCCTTGGCAGGGTGGCCTCCCTTGTCGGGGTGCTCGTCCTTGGCGGGGTACTCGCCCTTGGCGGAGTACCCGCCCTTGGCGGAGCACCCTCCCTCGCCGGGGAGCTTCTCCTTGGCGGGGACGGTGGGACAAGCGGCTCGTCAGGAGCGATCTCTTGACGCTCCTGCGGCTGCGGCTCCACTTCTACACAAGACAACAAGAAAACAAGACATCAATGAAGATAAGAAGCTCAAGCGCGCCCGATAAGCAGAAAAGTGAACAAGAAACTTACGCTGGGGGCTGCGCTGGGGGCTGCTCTCCGGAGCAGCATGCTAATCCGGCAAGCCTGTCGCGGGCACGTCTCCTGCCGCGGCGGCGGGCTCGTCGTCCTCAAGGTCAACCACAGGGATCTTGGCCCTCTTCGCCATCCTCTGGGTCAGGGTCCTGGAAGCCAAACAAGATCAGAACCAAGCAAGATAATTCAAGACAAGAACAAAAATCAAAGGAGATAAAGGTTGCAAGTGCTTACTCTTCCTCCTCCTCGTCGGAGCTAAGGGCGGAGAAGTCAAATTCCGCCTCGCGCATCCCAGCGCGAGGAGCTGGAGGAGTAGGCTCCCTCTAGAGCTTGGCGGGCTCCGGAGCCGTGGGTTGCGAAGACCCCGCGCCGGTCGTCGCCGAGGACCGAGGAGCAGAAGGGACACCAGAACCGCTCCGGGAAGATCCCCCTCCGCTTGCCGCTGGGACACGGGGCGCCTCCTTGACGACCTTGCTCGTCGTTGTGGCGCGTGTCGCGCGGCGCTTCGGCTGCTGTCGGGGCGCCGGTTGCTTCATCGTCTCGGTGGCCTTGCAGAGGCGCTTCTTCGGCTGTGGCGGAGGACTCGGCGGCGGCGGAGAGTTCTCCGAGGACGAAGAAAGGTCGTCGAGGTTCTGTGACCCGCCTGAGTCCTCGTCGGAATCGCCCGATTCGGCGTCCTCCTCGGCGGGCTCACTGGACTCAGTGCCTTGCCCGGCAGCCTTGCTTGTCCCGGCAGGCTCCCCGGCAGACTTCCCGGCAGGCCTCAGCAGCTTGAGGATTTCTTCCTCCTCGGCCCGGCTCACTGCGTCTGCTGCTTCCGCTTCCTCCACGGTGTACCCGAACTCGCCCGCGGCCGCTGCCGCGGCGGCCTCCTCCATCCTGTTGGCTATGTATGCCACGTCCCTTTCGGTGGTCGCACGGGTGAGACCTTTCTTCTCGTCGGGGTTGCGCGGCCGTTCAACCAAGTTGTCGAAGAAGGTCTGCACGGTCTCTTCTGAAGGCATCAGCCAAGTAGGAACAACCCCGTGGGAGTCGCACTGAGGCATTGCCGCGCGGATGGCACTGAGGGCAGTATTGTTGCATAGTGGCACTACTCCGTCCGACGGGGTGAACCACTCTGGGTGTCTTGGGTCGTGCTTGAACAGCTCCCGGACCATCCCCTTGAGTTCCAAGACGGTGAAGTTATAATTCAGCCCGGGGCGCAGCCTCATAAAGTCTGTCGTGTTGCCGAACTCCCAAGCAGGCCTCTTCCTGTCCTGCAAGGGGGCAATGCGGCGGCGAAGGAAATCCGCCCTGACCTCGCCTACAGTAAGGTGGGCGGCCCGGAGATGAAGGATCCTAGTGAGGGCAATCTGCAGCTTATCGTCCTCCGGGGCCAAGTCACTCCAATCCTTGCCACGCACTATTGCCGCTCGGCGCGGGGAGGTAAATTGCTGGGGTTCCTCTTCCATTACCCAGCACCAATCAGTTCTCCACTCCTCCCACTTGCCGCGGAGCTCTCCAATCAAGTACGCCTCCTTCTTGTTAAGCCTGAAGATCCAGGAGATGCCACCGGAGAGTGGAGATCCAGACTCTACTCTAGGTGTGAAGAAGTGGCGGAAGAGAGCTACATTTGGATGAACCTCGATAAAGTTTTCCCACAGATGTGCGAAAACGGCCATTGTAAGAACGGCATTCGGGGTGAAATCTAGGAGGTGGAAGCCGTACATGTTCATCACATCGCAGAAAAACTCAGAATACGGAGGACAAAGGCCACAGTGGAAGAACAAAGCGAAGTAGTGGTAACCTCCCGGGTACATGTCGATGGCTTCGGCGGGGAGGACCCTGGTGCGGGGATGAGCTTTCGTCTCCCTCGCCCAGAACAGGTAATACTTGTCCCGCAGCTCCCTTGCGCCGAGCCTCGGCGGGAAGACCACCATCCTCCTCCACATGGCTGCCAGCTTCGCCGCCTTGTCAGACTTCTCTTTCTTCGCCTTGTCGCTCTTCGCCTTGTCGCTCTTCGCCTTGTCGCTCTTCGAGGCCATGGCGAGGACGGCGAGGGAGGTCGACGGCGCTGCGGATGATGGGGACGGCGGAGGAAGGGCGGAGCTCGGCTCTCTGTCGACCCTTGGGGGGCGGAGAGTGGCGGAGGTTTCTGGAGATTGAAGACACAATGAAAGCAATGGGGGGCAAACTGCCCCTGCTTCCTCTGCTTTTAAGGGGGAAGTGGGGGACGTTCCGCATTTTCCCATTAAAGAAACAGGCCACGATCTCTCCCACGACGCCGCAATTGACGCGTGCCGTTAGGGAGGGATGCGGCGGATACGGAGAGGGATACGGCGCGCCCTGGGCCGCGTGTGCCCGTGCACTGTTTTGGGCCTGGCCCAACAGCGCTCGGCACCATGTGTGGCCCAGGCCCGGGGGCTCCTGTCGGTGTACTAAAGTAGGGGTACCTTAGTATCCCGACTTGTGCACGGGCAGTAGCAGCGTCCCATGGTCGGGCTCACCACGTGCCCGCCAAAGCCCGCTCTAGTTCCCTTGAAGCCATTCAAGAACAAAGTATACAAGTCAGGAGAACAAGGCCCCGGCAAGAGGAGCTTGCCGGGAAGGCTGCTCCAAGCACAAGGCCACTCTATTTTCACAAGACCCTGACAAGAAGAGATTGCCAGGAAGACCAGAAAACAACATCTCAGAAGACATGTCGTGGTGCATCATGCACCCCGGCAGGACCCGGAGAGCGACAAGCTTCCGGGCCCGGCAAGAAGGCACCCCCGGCAAGGTGCTTGCCGGGGCAACTCTCACTATGTACCCGCGCTCCAGCTCATCTGTCCACTCGTCGCCCTGGGGCCCTTCCAGGGGCACGTGGCTGATGGCTGTGCAGCCTGGGGTACACGGTGGTGAGCCACGGTGACGAGGCCTCCATCGTGGCGAACGGAGACGCCCGGGCGGACGCTTTTGGGGCGACGGCGACGGGCATTCAATGCCCTTGTCCCCCACCGTCAGGGTTAGGTATAGACCACTGTACATACACTGTACATGCACTGTTACAACTACCACCATTTTTACACTTTTACCCTCCTCTACGTTGACACCTGTCGGTGACCCCTTTGAGCTATAAAAGGAGGCCCATGCACAACGTAGAGGAGGTTCGATTCTAGAAACTCGATCACTCCCACGCTCGGTGTAGCTAAGCACTGTAGATCTTCAAGCTCCCGAGCTCAAGAACTCAATACAGCCAAAGGCAGGAGTAGGGTTTTACGCATCCGTGCGGCCCGAACCTGGGTAAACTGCCCACGTGGGCCCCTCGATCTGCTCTCCGTGCTCCCTCCGCTCCCTTGCCGGACCAAAAAGGGGCTCCGGTCCCATAGGTGTTCGTGGGCGGTCAGTTTCCCCGACAGATTGTCCTCATTGATGTGAGCCTTTCACACCTTTTTTGTCTTCCCCCTTCATCATTTTTCTCTCTTTGCCATCCTAAGTGTCAACTTTCTTGCTTACGCTCATCCATTGCATGAGTGCTCAAAATATCGAAAGGGAGTGGATCATTTTGACTTGTACCTGGCTGACGGTCTGGGGATGAGTCAAGATAAGATTCCAAAGAAGACCAAGTGTGAAACTGTAGTAGATTAAGTTCTCAACAATACAAAAACTATGTTTTACCCTGTCATATATCCCTATCCCCTTTCTTGCACGCAAACACCATTTGGAGACATTCGAGTCACGGACAGCGAGAGCTCTTGCACCTTTATGTTCTTATGTTGCTTGTTACAATGCTAATATAGACTCTTGCTTGTTATGACTTGAATTAAATTACATGCCTTGATTGCTTTACTTAAAAGTTCTTATATGGTTGATAGCATGTCACCACAGAAATTATGCTTGTTATCATTTACCTACTCGAGGACGAGCAGGAATTAAGCTTGGGGATGTTGATACGTCCAAAACGTATCTATACTTTCTGCTTGCACCATGCTTCTTTTGTGTGATATTGCTATGATATTTATGCACTTCCATACACTTTTGATCATATTTGGACTAACCTATTAACTCAGTGCACCACAGTGCCAGTTCCTGTTTTTTGCTGTTTTTCTATTTCAGGTTTCCCCCATATTAAAAGTGCTCCAGAAATTCTGGGAAAATACAGGAAAAATCAGCGTACAGGAAGCTTCGAGAAAAACCAAAGCAGGGACAGAGGGGAGCCAGGGGTGGCCCAGGCGGCCACCCGGCGCGGCCCCACCCCTGGCCGCGCCAGGGGGGCGCCTGGGGCCCCGGCTCCTCCTTTGGTGACCCCCCTTCGCATATATATTCCTCGCGTCCCGAAACCCTCGAGGACGGAACCCTTTTTCGCGATCTCGCCTCTGTTCCGCCGCCGCCGCGTTTCCAAGATCGGGAGCATCAGGAGAACTCTTCCCGGCACCCTGCCGGAGGGGAGAACCACCACCGGGAGCTTCTCCACCACCATGGACGCTTCCCGGATGAGTCGTGAGTAGTCCACCTTGGACCATGGGTCCATGATCAGTAGCTATGTGATGTCCTCCTCCCCTCTTTGTTCTTCATGGTTTAGACCTCGTGAGCTGCCCTACATGATCGAGGCACATATGTAATCTTTATGCTGTTGCTCTGCTGAGTTTGCTGGGATCCGATGGATTATGAGATTATGTTCAGATTGTGTGTGAGTAATATATTTGATTCACCTCTTTTATATTTATGTTCTTAAGTAATTCTTGCATGTTCTCCGTTGCTGTTTATTGCTTTGGCCGAGTAGTAGGTAGTAACTCCAAGAGGGAGCGTTATGCTTGATTGTGGGTTCATGCCCCCTGATGACTAGCTTGAGTGACAGAAACATGAGTCTAGGGGATGTGCTGTGGCCACAAGGGGGAAAACAACGGTGCTTGTACTTGCGGGTGCAAGGATTGTTTACTTTACGCAAAGTTCTTTTAATGCAGTTGTCTGTTGTTTTGAGTCTACACTTTGGGTGGGATTCGCAACTTAATACCAGCGAGATGTTCTGGATAGATATTTCAAGGTGGTGATTAGTAGTAGATGCAGATGGATTTCGGTCTACTTGCCTTGGCGTACTGCCCATGCTTTTGAGCCTCTACCTTTCTTTGCAGCATAGTTAGCATTGGTTTGCGCACATAATCCTGTCAATTGCCCAGCTGTAATTTGTTTACCTCGCTTTGCTGTTTTATCGTCTTTTGGGAGAGAGACATCACTAGTGAACATCATGGGACCCCGGTCCATATTACCACCACTGATCACACCCGCTATTTACTTCCTGTCTTTTTTTCTAGTTGCAGTCATACCTATCACTATTATCTCTTGTGTTTGATCCTTTGTAAACGACAAGGCCGGAGGGATTGACAACCTCTCTGTACTCGTTGGGAGCAAAGTTATTTGTATCTGTGTGCAGGTCCTGTCAACCGCTAAGTTTCTGGCGCCGTTGAGACCTTCTTGTCGACCCTCGGAGTCTCACGGGATTCGATCCTTGGTACCTTTGCCAAGGGAAACTTGCTGCTACGCTACATCTCAAACCTTCCACTTGGGGTAACCAATGAGGGGCGAGAAGCCATCAACGTGCCGCCGCTTGACCCGTGTGACGTGCGAGCATGCGTGAGTTGATGCGACGCATATGCAAATGTACCATTCATTACATACAACAAGTCATCAAAACACAACAACAACGAGGATACATGTTGGATTATAGATTATTTCCAACAAAACATTCTAGTATAGTAAAGTTTTTCTCACACAACAAATAACAAAGCAATGAAATGAACTTCAGCTCAACCAATCCTCGGCGTTGGAAACGCTTGCTTTGAACCATAACTGATTCTCTGGGAAGGGCCAGCTATTGTCAATCTTGAGACCAATGCAGGACTGATCATCCAGGCTGAAGCGGCCTATATCAGGACACATATTGTGATAGCCAGGGTAGAGAACCATAGCAATGTCCAAGGTATAGATACAATTGCTTCTCATAAATGGTAGTAACGTTGTATCAACAGCAGCTGGATTGCCTTTCACCATCATTGGATAGTTTTGTCCAAGGAAGAGCGAGTTTTCTCCAAGACTATCAATACTGTACCAGGGAGAAGGAGGTGCTGGCACTAGTACACTAGTATCCATTCGGAATACCCTGCAACGGATGTTGGAATAGGTCCGGATAGTGCGACCATGGGATACAACACCTGCTTCGCTAGTAACATCAGCAGTGCCCTGTATACATAGAAGAAGAGATGATCCATCGGAATAAGTTGCCAAGCGCCACTAAGTATATGGGTACTGCTCGTCCTCATGCTCGTGATCATCACCATCATCATCTCCCCCTTGGTTATTTTTTTCAAGTATAGGTGGTGGAATGTTCACAGGACCTTGGAAACACAAGAAGGTTAATTAGTACAGTGATACTAACTAGCATGCATGTGCATGAAACAATTCTAATTACGGTGGAAGAAAAACGTATCGAACAATAAGGATCCCATGCAAAAACAGTGCCACGAGTGGTGGCAGCCAACACAAGACGCTCGTATTGAATTGCATCACAATACTCATTCATGTACAAAAATTGATTTTGGAGCAATATCCATCCATCTGTGGAAGCAGAGACGGCAACAAGATTGTCGAAGATAGCAACAACATCATTGTTCTTGTATTCCCAAGAGCAGTTGGGAACTCGAGAAATTACTATCTTCCGTAGACGAATGTCATGATGATCATATCTGAACGTACGTAGACTATCTGTGTGCTGAACCTCTTGGCAGTCTGAGATTGTTGGAAGTGGAACCCGGTGACGAGTGCACACATTCACAAGTTCCCACTCGCAGTTGTTCCCAATATAAACAACTCAATCCCCATTTGTGCCTGTCCGTGCCTTACCCTTAAGCGATAGCATCTTAACATCACACGTATCATTATCAAGCGGCATCAACTTGCACAAGGCAATGCTTCCGTCGTCCTCGCGACGGCGAGCAGGGTCATGGCAAAAGAAGATAGGGGAGATCAAACCGCTCCCGAACCCTTGGGATATTTGTAATGATCCTATTTTTTGAGTCGAGAATGGTCTTGTATGAACCTGCCATGCTAGCCGAGGTGATGACGTCGCACCGATCAATGAATTCCTCCACCACGTCATCTTTCAGATCGGGGCAAGAATAACGGGGTCGTTTCCGGCCTGTTCCCTCCATGGAGAAGACGATCGAACAATGGCAGAAGGAAGGGTGAAGGCAAATGGAGGAACGAAGAGCATGCGACAACAGTTCCAAATCGAGAGGGAAAGGTGAAGAGGCAGTGGACGGTTGCCACGGTACAAGAAGAGCCTATGGGGAGCGAACGGTTGCCACAGAGGTCACACACTGACGACAAGGCCGAGTGAACCGCATGCCGTATATCGCACACACGTTCATCTAGCTGATCGTTTATTTTGTGTTGCCTAATCACAAACAGTTCATCCTAGTGAACCGTATGCTATATATCGCACACACCTTTATCTGGCTGCCCGTTTCTTTTGTGTTGCCTAATCACAAACAGTTCATCCAAGTGAACCGTATGGTGTGTATCACACACGCCTTCATCTGGCTGCCCGTTTCTTTTGTTCCTCCTCTAAACTGAACCGTATGCCCTTCATCACACACGCAACTCAAATCTGAACCGTGTTTGATGCATCCGTCTTCGCAAACGTTTTACACATTTTTGATGGTTTTCATGCACCACCGTTTGCGATGATTGCATCGCACACAGTTTCTTGAAGGGTCTCTGATCGTAGTGTCACGTTAGCAGCATCCTGTAGTAGTGTATGGTAATTGATTTATCACTAGCTTTTGACTGCTTGGTCGTGACAATCACCCAAAGCCACAACCAGAAGTCTCCATCGCGTAATTCTTATTGTCGGTCAGACCCGCGACACGTATCGGCTTGGTCTGCCATGTACGATCAGTTACATCACTAACTTGTGCGACCGCATTTAAGCAATAGTAGTTGAATTTTATGTTCCAGGAAACTCACCCGGAGAGATTTCGGGCCTTGACCATCAATTAATCTTTAGCTTGTTCCCATCACATTCCAAAGTACCAGTACTACCATGCTACAATTAAGTGCAAACCTGCTCACACCTAGTACGTATCAAACCTGATCGTGTTCCCACTATGCAGGTTTTAGTACTAGTGCAGTACTAGGCTATAAAAAGGGGAACTATATCTAGCCGAAAATTACTCTACCTTCCTCCTCATAAGTCTTTCTTGTTCGTCCCTCCTTGCCATGGCCGGTGTGCAGAACTCTAGATTAATAACTACTCGTGGCAACAGAGCGGCGACCAAGGCCGCAGAAAATAAGAGGGCTCGCCGCCTCACAGAGACCTCGAAAGATCACTCACGGGCAGGCGAGGGCTCCCAGGAGAGCCCTAGCCGCGGAGGCGAACATGCCGAGCTGGCGGTGCTGGAGTCGTCATCCCTCGACGACATGCCCAATCAGCTCAATAAGCAGAAGGAGTTCATCGACGGCTTGGTGGAGCTGCTGAAGGAGAGCCTCGATGACATGCCCGCTAAACTCAATAAGCAGGAGGAGTTGACCGCTGACTTGATGATGCAGCTGAAGGAGAGCATTGCCTCGGGTAAGAAGGTGACCGGCGAAATCCTGCAACTTTAGGAGGACAATGCAAAGCTCCGCCATGAGGTCGACCTGCTGGAGGAGGAGAACGCCGGCTAGAAGGAGCTGCATTTGAAGAGTATTTCCTCCGCGAAGATGGTGCACGCCCTCGTCATGGAACAGAAGGAGGAGTTGGCGAAGCTCCGCATCGAGCAGCCGGCTGCTGTCAAGGTACGTAATTCAGCCGTGGAAGAGATGATGAAGGCTCGCGTCGAGAACTCTCGTGTCATGGACATAATGAAGAGGATGGTAGAGGAGATGAGCGAGGAGATGAAGGCCATGGCGGCGATGAAGAAGCAGTTAGGACTCCGCGGTCAACTCTTCATGAAGTACAGAGCAGCGCCCTAAACTTGTGTCGGCGTCTTCCTTCTTTTTTGGGGGGGTGGGGGGTGGGGGGCAATCTTCCTTCTTCTTTTGCTTCAGGTGTTTCACCGCATGTCTCACATTCTCTGCGAGGCACGAAGAGAACAATGATATTCCCTCATTTTTAGTTTACAAGTCCTGCGTGTATACCTACGTTGCCAATTTTATCACTGTAATATAAACTATATAACACAAAAATTATACCGTTTGAAAATATAATATCTAAAGTTTACCATGGTCTGTTTTTTAATATATGAATTCTATTAGGTTGGTAAAATTGATGACTTAGGGGTACACGCACGCCTTGTAAATAGAGAGAGAGAGGGAGTAATGATGAGCGGCACCGTGGGATCGCCATATCGCACTGGGCTGTCGTGTTTTGCGCTCCTCCATCGTACTAGTCCTACTCCAGTGGAAAGTAGTAGTATACCGCACGGTTCTTTGCTCCTCCTCAGGTCGTCGACAACATTTATATGAGCAGTCAAATCACGTGGCCCCACCTTCCAGCAGTAATGAGCCGTCAAATCACAAAGGCCTTTGCCTCTCGTGAAATCGACTGTCGGTGTCAAAACCGACGAATCTCGGGTAGGGGGCCCCAAGCTATGCGTCCGAGGACCGATGGTAATAGGAGACTGGGGACATGATGTTTATCCAGGTTCAGGCCCTCTCGATTGATGTAATACCCTACTTCCTCCTAGTTTGATCTTGATGAATATGATTACAAGAGTTGATCTAGCTCAAGATCGTAATGGCTAAACCCTAAAGCCTAGCCTATGAGGATTTTATCATTATGATATTAGCCTCTACATACTAAACCCATCGGCTTATATACACGCCCGAGGGGGCCTAGGGTTACAAGGCTAACTTGAGGAGGAAGGAATAGCTACATCCGGACAACATGCCTGCCTTTCTACGTACATAGGAGTCCTGACCGAATACGGGGGAGAGTCTTCTGCTTCCATCTTCGTGGCCCATCAATACGACCCAGCTTCATTGACCCGGACGCCTGAGGACCCCTGAATCCAGGACTCCCTCAGTAGCCCCAGGACTTGCCTTCAAGGAGGAGATTGTGTCCGGCTTCATGTCTTCGGTCTTGCAAGGTGAGTCCTTCTAGATGATATTTTGGCTGCATTTAATATTGTATCCCGTCGATTCCTCGCCGCCGTCGCGTTTGCGTCCACGTGTCCAACGAATGCGAGCCGTCTGGGTATTTTTGCAATTACCCTTTTGAACGTGTAGGGAAGGCGCCTATATAAAGAGACTAGATCTCAGATGCCATTCCATTCCATTCCACGCGGAAAAATCCCCTGTTCCTGCAACAAATCTCCAAACATGGCCGGCGTTCCCAGCTCTTCTTCGCGCCCTAACGGCCCCCGAACGGGCAATTGTGAAAGTTGCTCCGTATCCCTTACGCATCTGAGAAAGCTTCAAGCGCAGGGATATCTTCCTCCCAAGGATCTAGTCCCTGTCCGGGCCGGATTAACTTCCATCGAAAATCAAGCCCTGGCAGAGAGTTTTCCCAACCCCTCCAATGGAGAGCGGGTATGCTTTGTCTTCTTCCTTCTAAGAGGCATAGGGTTTCCCATCCACCCCTTCCTTAGGGGGCTCTTGGAGTTCTATGGTCTTCAACTGCATGATATTACGCCGGGGTCCATCCTGCACATTGCGGGATTCATCGCTTTCTGCGAACTATTTCTGGGATGCGAGACTCATTTTGAGCTGTGGTGGAGTTCTTCTGCCTTGTCCCTCACTCCGAGGAGGGATCCATATTTGAGGTTGGTGGCACTTAAGTATGGCGTATAGCAAGGACAGGCTATCTGTACGGCACTCCAAAAAAGGCATCCAAAGAGTGGCCTTCGGAGTGGTTTTATATCGAGGACATTGCCCTACTGGATCTAGTTCGGCAAGGTCTCCCCAAATATTCCAATGCTCCTCCAAAGAAGCTTTTCAACTGGCGTCCCCGTAGTCCTACAGAAGAAGAGAACACGAAGGTCAAAAGACTGGCCAGCAAGATCAGATTGCTTGCCAGTTCGGGGCTGTCAATAATTGAAGTGATGGAGATCTCAATAAAGTGATATGTGCAGCCGCTCCAAGCTAGAGGATTTCCTATGTGGCATTATAATGGCCAGGATGATGCCTCACGCTACTTATGCCTGGGTCCGGACAACCCGGCCGCTCTAGCCGCCATCCTAGAAGGTCTTTACAAGGGAGAGAAGCAAGACTTTCTTCGCTTGAAGTGTCGGGAGGTTTTCTCTATGTCTAATCCTCCTGACTGGGTAAGTCTTTCTATTGACCGCTATTTTTGCCCCTTTTTCATTGTATGATGTATTGATCGAACTGAGTTAGGTTATTCCTAATAGGAGTGGAGGAAGGTGGTCAAGGGTATAAATAGTCCCGCCCCACAGCCAGAGGGCCACTTTCAAAATGCGGGCCCCGGATAAAATGAAGATCCAGACATAGGCATAGAGCTAGAAGATGGAGTTTTCTATGAAGCGAGCCGTGACGGCTCCGTGGTGGCTATCGTAGCCGATTATCCCGGCCTCATTCCTTCCTCTAACGTAAGTACCCAGGACATACCTCCTCAAAGAGAAGATCCCCAGCACGCCTTTCCCATCGCACTTTTTATGCTCAAAAGGGGCGGCGTTCCTCACGCCGAACTATGCGAAGACCGTCATCCCAGAGGGCGACGCCCGCATCAGGGGAGGCCTTGAAGCGAAAGAGGACCGTGAACACCCCGAAACTTCGTAGAGGTATGTTTGTGTTAACATATACTGGGTGGTGAAGCCGGTGTTACAACTTTCCGCCTTGTTCTTCCTTTTCGGAGGAACATACACCGGACTATGTCCGGAAATCCTGCAGATCAAGCTCCGACCAATCCGGCATCCGGCCTGTCTATGAGAACAAGGGTTAATGCGGATTCAGCGCCGGATTGTCCCCTTCAAGAGGATTCGGATGGAATGTCTATTACTAATTCCGAAGCGGAGGTGGCGATGGTTCACCGGCTGCGAAAAGCAGCCATTCATGACCCAGCCTTTTCTGAGGGGGCGTTTAACGCCCTCGGTTCTGTGGATGCTTATATCCGAGCCGCTCAAAACGGACTCGCTGGAGCCACTCACCAGTTTTCAAAGGATATGCGGGTAAGTGATAATTTTAGTGTTCCCATGCCGTAGCCCCTGAGACTTAAACTAGTTGGTCCAACTGATTTGAGGATCGTTGTGTTTTGCAGGAGCTCCAAGAAAAGAATAACATCCTATCCAAGGAGTTTGAAGAATGCCGGGCCTAGCTGATGACTGTCACCAACGAATTAGAGAATTCGAAGAAATCCGAAAAGGATACTGATGGTAAGAACAATAGTGTCCGGAAAGTATGATATTTGTGCCGATCAATAGTCTCTAAGTACATATTGGTTAAAATGCAGCAACAGGGCCGACCGACAAATGGGAGAAGAAGCTAAGGGCTGCTTGATACGTCTCCAACGTATCTATAATTTATGAAGTATTCATGTTATTATATTATCCATCTTAGATGCTTTATATACATTTATATGCTATTTTATATGATTTTTGGGACTAACCTATTAACCTAGAGCCCAATGCCAGTTTATGTTTTTTCCTTGTTTTTGAGTTTTACAGAAAAGGAATACCAAACGGAGTCCAATTGACGTGCCAATTTTTGATGATTTTTTATGGACGAAAAGAAGCCCCTTGAGTAAAAGAGTTGGGCCAGAAAACTCCTGGGCTGTCCACAAGGGTGGGGGGCGCGCCCACCCTCCTGGACGTGGGCCCCTATCTTGTGGACGACTCAGAGACCCCCTTGGACGTGAGACCGATGCCAAAAATTCCTATAAATACAAAAACCTCCAGAAAATAACCTAGATCGGAAGTTCCGCCGCCGCAAGCCTTTGTAACCACGAGAAATCAATCTAGGCCCTCTCTGGCACCCTGCGGGAGGGGGCCATCATCACCGGAGGCCATGGAGGAGGATCCCGGAGGGCCATCATCGCCATCAAGGCCAAGGAGTAGAGGGAGAACCTCTCCCCATCTAGGGGGGAGGCCATGGAGGAGGAAGCACAAGGGGGAGAACCTCTCCTCCTCTCTCTCAGTGGTGCCGGAGTGCCATTGGGAGGGAAATCATAGCCGCGGCGATCGTCTTCATCAACATCACCATCATCATCACCATCCTCATCTCTTTTACGTGGTCCACTCTCCCGCACCCCGTTGTAATCCCTACTTGAACATGGTGCTTTATGCCACATATTATGATCCAATGATGTGTTTCCATTCTATGATGTTTTGAGTAGATATCCTTTGTCTTTGGGTTAATTGATGATCTAGATTGGTACGAGTTGTATGTTTTATTTTGGTGTTGTCCTATGGTGCCCTCCGTGTCGCGCAAGCGTGAGGGATTCCCGCTATAGGGTATTGCAATACGTTCATGATTCGCTTATAGTGGGTTGCTTGAGTGATAGAAGTATAAACCCGAGTAAGGGGATTGTTGCGTATGGGATAAAGGGGACTTGATGCTTTAATGCTATGGTTGGGTTTTACCTTAATGATCCTTAGTAGTTGCGGATGCTTGCTAGAGTTCCAGTCATAAGTGCATATGATCCAAGAAGAGAAAGTATGTTAGCTTATGCCTCTCCCTCATATGAAATTGCAATGACGACTACCGGTCTTGTTAACAATTGCCTAGGACAATTCCGCACACCGATACATCATTATTCCACACTCGCTATTTATAATATTTAGTAATATATTCTAACTTTATGATAACATCACCTACTTTTATATTTTAGCTCTTCGATATCATGCAAAGTTATCCTCTTCATACCCACAACGTAGTTTTATTTCTCGTTTCTAGTTGGAAGCAAACGTTCGGTGTACGTAGAGTCGTTTCAGTGGCAGATAGGACTTGAGAGAATATTGATCTTACCATTAGCTCCTTGTGGGTTTGACACTCCATACTTATCACTTCCCCCATTGGGAATTTCTATGATGATTCCCTGAACTTGGGGACCATCAAGCTCTTTTCTGGCGCCGTTGCCGGGGAGCAATAGCGTGGGGTTGATATTCTCGTGTGTGCTTGTTTGCTTTCTTCACTAAGTAGATTTTGTTTTTACTTTTTGTTTCTGTTTAGTTGTGGGTGAGACATACAAAAAAATTAAAATAATGAAAATACAAAAAAATTACTTGCCTCTTATGCCTAAAAAGTTTTTCGAAAAGAGAAGTGATTGGGAAGTTAGGCATTGAAGAAGTGAGGGTCGACCTTGAGCACTTGTGTTCATGCTCACGGAAACAATGTAGAATTTTTCATGGAAGTTTCTCTATAAATAATTATCCCCTTGAATATATCCTTTGTATTATAAAAATAATGTGCCAAGCTTTGGTTTTAGGATGATTAGATTGCTTGTTTTCTATGTGTAGAACAAAAAATAGAAACTTTGACCGTAGCGCGTGATTTTACATTTTTTACTGGAAGGTCAAATGCGTCTGAAACTTTTTGCACATTACTTCTGTACAAAATTTTCAAATTGTAATATGTTTTTTGAATTTATTAGATTTACAAAAGTTTACCAAACTTCCAGATTACTACAGACTGTCCTATTTTTGACAGATTCTGTTTTCTATGTGTTGATCGCTTATTTTGATGAATCTATGGGTAGTATCCGGGGTATGAACCATGGTGAAGTTGGAATACAGTATATAAAGTGCTAATATGTAATTGGAATAAGTTTGAAACAGTTCCTAAAGGTAGTGATTTGCTTTATTATACTAACAGATCTCACAAAGTTTTTGTTAAAGTTTTGTGTGGATGAAGTGTTCGAAGGTCGAGGAGCTATCAATATGGGAAGAATAAAGAGAGGCAAGAGGTCAAGCTCGGGGATGCCCAAGGCACACCAAGTAAATATTTCAAGGATACTCAAGCATCTAAGCTTGGGGATGCCCCGGTTGGCATCCCATCTTTCTTCTTCAACAATTATTGGTATACCTCGGTATTTGTTTTGTTCACATGATTTGTGTCCCTTGTGTTTTTCTTTTATTTTTCTTTAAGAACCATGCTAGTATGAGATAGCCCTTCCTTGATTTATAGAATTCTTCATGTGCTTCACTTATATCTTTTGTGTATGATCTTATAGAATGATCTTTGTGCTTCACTTAAATCTTTTGAGTACGATCTTATAGAATGCTTCGTGTGCTTCACTTATATATTTTGAGCTTGGATATTTGCTAGTCGATATTAATCCTAGATTACTCCATGAACTGCACTTATATCTTTTGGAGTATGAATAATACTATCATCTAAAGTGGATTTGGAAGAGTGTCAACTTTAGTTAGTAATATTCCACTATTTCGAATTTGCTCCCACTATTCCGAATGAGAAGAATTTTGCTTATGTGGAGAGTAGTAAAATTTCTATGCTTGTAGATCATGAAAAGAATGCTTTATGTGATGGTTATATTGTTGAACCCATGCATGATGCTACTGATTTTTTTATGATGGAGGAATACATGCTTGTAGTAGTTGCAATAATATCAAGTTTCCTCTCTATGTGATTAAAGTTTTGAAGTTATACTTGTCTTGCCTTCCTATGCTAGTTGATTCTTGTTCCTATAAATTATGTGCTCACAAAATCCCTAGGCATAGGAATTGGGTTAGATTTAAATATGCTAGTCATATTCTTCATGATGCTCTCTTTATGTTTCAATTCTTATCTTTTATGTGAGCATCATTGAAATCATCATGCCTAGCTAAAAGGCATTAAAGAAAAGTGCTTGTTGGGAGACAACCCAATATTTACCCTTATTGTTTTTTGTGTGTTTACATGATTATGCTACTGTAGTAATCATGTTTTATAGCTTTTGGTTCAATGAAGTCCCAAGTAAGACCTTTGTGAAGACTTGGGTGAAAGTTACTGCGATCTTGCTGTAAAAAAACAGAAACTTTGTGCTCACGAGATTAGCTTCCATTTTTTATAGAAGAGTGATTTTGAGTTGATTCTTTTTGCAGAAGATTAATAGACAAATTCCTCACTTCCACCAATTTATTTCATAATTTTTAGAGTAGCAGAAGTATGGTTGTTGTTCAGATCATTACAGACTGTTCTGTTTCTGATAGATTCTATTTTCATTGCATAGTTTGCTTGTTTTCTAGTTTCTATGGCATATATTTCTCAATATAAATTGTAGAAATGATATGGTACAGTAGGCATTGTGTGAGAACAATTATGAACCTTCTCTTTGACACTACCAAATTGAATGGTTTACTCTTTAATATACTAACCTATCTCACGAAGTTACATTAAGTTTTGTGTGGTTGAAGTTTTCAAGCTTTGGGTGAGATATCAATATGAGGAGAATAAGGAGTGGAAAGACCCTAAGCTTGGGGCTGCCCAAGGCACCCCAAGGTAATATTCAAGGAAGACTCAAGCGCCTAAGCTTGGGGATGCCCTGGAAGGCATCCCCTCTTTCGTCTTCAAAACTATCTGTATACTTTACTTGGAGCTATAGTTTTATTCGTCACAAGATATGTGTTTTGCTTGGAGCGTATTTTCAATTTTACTTGTTTTTTGAATAAAATCATTGGATGTGAAATCTTGAATGCAAAAGAATCCTCCCATGGCTCGTTAATTATTTGACTACTCAGTGTCCTTCACTTATATCCTTTAGAGTAGTTTGTCATTTACTCACGTGCTTCACGTACGTCCTATGAGTAAATGGTTGAACGAATTGAATATCATAAATCTGAATTAACATATGTTTCATATGCTTATACCATGGGGAGTAATGACTTCACACAGAATAAGTATAGGTAGTAAACTTATTGAAAGTTAGCAAACGCAGAATTGGTCACTTGAACAATTCATGAAATAATATTGAAGGAAGAGAGATTTCACATATAAATATACTATCTTGGACATCTTTTGTAATTGTGAGCGCTCATTAAAATATGACATGCTAAAAGGTTGATG
The DNA here is from genome assembly GCA_902687465.1 of Secale cereale. Lineage (NCBI taxonomy): Eukaryota > Viridiplantae > Streptophyta > Magnoliopsida > Poales > Poaceae > Secale > Secale cereale. The sequence goes on from LR738713.1 coordinate 317,517,108, forward strand.
TTGGACAAGGAAGACAACTTAATGGGTTATGTTTTCCTATATCCGAAATGTTATATTGTCGTGGATCATCCAACATGTTGGGCTTGCCTTTCCCTCTCATGCTAGCCAAATTCTTTGCACCAAGTAGAAATACTACGTGTGCTTCCAAACATCCCTTAAACCAGTTTTTCCATGAGAGTCCATCATACCTACCTAAGGATTGAGTAAGATCCTTCAAGTAGGTTGTCATCGGTGCATGCAATAAAAATTGCTTTCTAAATATGTATGATCTATTAGTGCGAAGAAAATAAGCTTTATACGAACTTGTGATAGGGAATAAATAAAAGCGACGGACTGCATAATAAAGGTCTTTATCACAAGCGGCAATATAAAGTGACGTTCTTTTGCATTAAGATTTTGTGCATCCAACCATAAAAGCGCATGCCAACCTCTTCTTCCCTCAGCGAAGGGCCTATCTTTTACTTTTATCGTCTACCCTTATACAAGAGTCATGGTGATCATCACCTTTCCTTTTTACACTCTTTCCTTTGGCAAGAACTTTGTGTTGGAGCAATTCAGATATATATATCGACTTGGATGTAGGTTTTCATAAATTATTATTGTTGACATTGCCCTTGAGGTAAAAGGTTGGGAGGCGAAACTATAAGCCCCTATCTTTCTTTGTGTCCGATTAAAACTTTGAACCCATAAATATCACATGAGTGTTAGCAATTGTGAAAGATTAAATGATAGCTGAGTAGGTGGAGTTTTCTGAGTCATAGCTCTTACATAGACCCTTCCCAAAAATAAGATGAATTGCAATTGTTTGATGACTAAGAGCACGGTTTGTTAGTTTTCAAGAAAGTTTATGATCTATACTTTAACATGTGAATAGCTTGTTACTTGATCATGAAAAGTTTTATGAGATGAGCTACTGTTATGACACATAATGATGCTAGAAAAGGCGATTGAAATTATCATTGATCAAACTTGTGCACCTGCAAGCATTCACACTTCATAAATTATTTCTTTTATCATTTACCTACTCGAGGACGAGCTGGAATTAAGCTTGGGGATGCTGATACGTCTCCAACGTATCTATAATTTATGAAGTATATTAACCTAGAGCTCAGTGCCAATTTCTGTTTTTTCCTTGTTTTTGAGTTTTACAGAAAAGGAATATCAAACGGAGTCCAATTGACGTGCCAATTTTTGATGATTTTTATGGACGAAAAGAAGCCCCTTGAGTAAAAGAGTTGGGCCAGAAGAGTCTCGGGCAGTCCACGAGGGTGGGGCACGCGCCCACCCCCCTGGGCGTGGGCCCCTATCTCGTGGACGACTCGGAGACCCCCCGGACGTGAGACCGATACCAAAAAATCCTATAAATACAGAAACCTCCAGAAAATAACCTAGATCGGAAGTTCCGCCGCCACCAGCCTCTGTAACCACGAGAAATCAATCTAGGCCCTCTCTGGCACCCTGCCGGAGGGGGCCATCATCATCGGAGGCCATGGAGGAGGATCCCGGAGGGGCCATCATCGCCATGAAGGTCAAGGACTAGAGGGAGAACCTCTCCCCATCTAGGGGGGAGGCCATGGAGGAGGAAGCACAAGGGGGAGAACCTCTCCCCCTCTCTCTCGGTGGCGCCGGAGTGCCATCAGGAGGGGAATCATAGCCGCGGTGATCGTCTTCATCAACATCACCATCATAATCACCATCCTCATCTCTTTTACGTGGCCACTCTCCCGCACCCCACTGTAATCCCTACTTGAACATGGTGCTTTATGCCACATATTATGATCCAATGATGTGTTGCCATCCTATGATGTTTTGAGTAGATATCATTTGTCTCTTGGTTGATTGATGATCTAGATTGGTACGAGTTGTATGTTTTATTTTGGTGTTGTCCTATGGTGCCCTCCGTGTCGCGCAAGCGTGAGGGATTCCCGTTGTAGGGTGTTGCAATACGTTCATGAATCGCTTATAGTGGGTTGCTTGAGTGACAGAAGCATAAACCCGAGTAAGGGGATTGTTGTGTATGGGATAAAGGGGACTTGATGCTTTAATGCTATGGTTGGGTTTTACCTTAATGATCTTTAGTAGTTGCGGATGCTTGCTAGAGTTCCAGTCATAAGTGCATATGATCCAAGAAGAGAAAGTATGTTAGCTTATGCCTCTCCATCATACGAAATTGCAATGACGACTACCGGTCTTGTTAACAATTGCCTAGGACAATTCCACACACCGATCCATCATTATTCCACACTCACTATTTATAATATTTAGTATCATATTCTAACTTTATGATAACAACACCTACTTTTATATTTTAGCTCTTCGATATCATGCAAAGTTATCCTCTTTATACCCACAACGTAGTTTCATTTCTCGTTTCTAGTTGGAAGCAAACGTTCGGTGTACGTAGAGTCGTATCAGTGGAAGATAGGACTTGAGAGAATATTGATCTTACCTTTAGCTCCTTGTAGGGTCGACACTCCATACTTATCACTTCCACCATTGGGAATTGCTACGATGATTCCCTGCACTTGGGGACCATCACTGCTCTGGCGGATAAAAAATATGCCGAAGATGAAATGGCTGTTTGGAAACGCGTATTGACACAAGCCATACATAAAGGAAACCAAACGCAGGATAAAAAAATCAGCCTAGAACAGGAAATAAAGGACGTAAGAGCCCAACTCTCCGATGCCTTGGAAGAGAACCAGAAGCTTAAAAGCGGCATATTCAGTATGTGCTTAAACCTAGCTCTCCTTATAGTCCCTTATTTTCAATGTTCTTCATAGAACTATTCCTACAGGTTTATTAACTGGGCAGCCCGAAGGGGAAGTGTCCGGTTTTCAGGACGACGTGCTGCAAGAGCTTTCCAGAGTACACGAGCAAGGTCGGAAGGCCATGAAGAATATGGCCGGGCAATTCCCCTCCAAAAACTATGGAGGATTTGGCGGACCTGTTCAAAGGGGCTCGACGCTGCTTCGAACTGTGGAAAGTGTCAGCATGTCGCATGGGTGCTCGAGAAGCCTGGGCCATGTTGAAGACACGCTACACCAGCCATGATCCGAATCATATGGCCCGCGTGGGAACTCGAGGATTGGTGATACGTCTCAAATGTATCTACTTTTCCAAACACTTTTGATATTGTTTTGACCTCATTCTTGCATGATTTGGACTAAACTAACCCGGACTGACGCTGTTTTCAGCAGAGCTGCCTGTATGGTTTATTTGTGTGCAGGAAAACGGATTTTTAGGTACCTCAGAAAAATCCACGAAAAATCACAGAAAATCCACGCACCCGAAGGAACCAGGAACCAGAAGTGGGGCCAGAGGGGGGCCAGGGGGTGCCCAGGCGCCCTGTGGGCGCGCCCCCCCTGGGCCGCGCCGGAGGGGCGCCTGGGCAGGTCCCACGCCCCCTGGTGCCCTACTTTAGCCCGTATTTTTCCTCCCGACGCAGAAACCCCAGATCGGAAGTTCTTTCGCAGTTTTTTGTCGCGGAGCCGCCGCCACCCTCTGTTCTTCATCGGGAGGGCTAATCTGGAGGCTGAATTGGCCTCCGGAGAGGGGAGATCGCCGCCATCGTCATCATCATCACCACTCCATCATCCCTCCATGACTTCTCCCTCCATGTGTGAGTAATTCCCCCGCTGTAGGCGAAGGGGATGGTAGGGATTGGATGAGTTAGATCATGTAATAGTTTATCAGATTGTTGGGGGCATGTTGCCTATCATCTACTATGGTGTTTATCATCTTTGCTTCAACTTATTACTCTTAATGCTTGACACTTAGGGCCCGAGTGCCATGATTTCATATCTGAACCATATGTGTTTGCATGAATATATTTGTGTTCGTGATCCTATCTATGAGTTGTTTGTACCTGTTACGGTCCGAAACCGGCGATCCCAAAAGTGACAGCTTGGGACACCAAAGGGGATGGTCCGTAGTTTGAGGATTACATGTATCCATTGAGTTCATTGCTTTGTTCCGGTGCTCTTTGACAGGAGCACCTTAATATCCATAAGTTCCTTTTGGCTCCGTTCGTAGCGGGATGGTAGGACAAAAGATGTTGTGCAAGTTCTTATTGCAAGCACGTACAACTACCTACGGGATACATGCCTAATGTTTGATATTTGCCTAGATGATCATTACTTTTCCGTGTGCCGTGCCCCAAGTTAGAATCTATCTCATCCATGCAGCGCCCAACCATCCATCTCCCTAGCCTACAGTGTTTTAAACCCTGCTTGTCACTAGTCGCTACTTTCGCTATCTACTTTGCCATTTACTACTGTTATTTACTTTTGTTGTTTACTTTTACTATTACTATCATCACTATCATATCACTGTTACCACTTATCTTTTGTTGCAAGTAAGTATAGTTCAGGTGCGGTTGAATTGACAACTCAACTGTCAAAGCTTATAAATACTCTTTGGCTCCCCGTGTGTCGAATCAATAAATTGGGTTATTCTTACCCGCGAAGACTATCTCGATCCCCGTTTTCTGGCGCCGTTGCCGGGGAGCATAGCAATATTTACAAGTCTACTTGAGGTATCCTAGCTGCTGCACTTTATCTACTATGGGTAAGAAAGGAGACCCCAAGGTTCCTATCTTACTATCTACTACAAGAAGAGGTACTGCTCTGAGCACTAGTGCTACACTTGATTCACCTTCCGTTATGAGTAAGTTTGCCTCACCACCACCACATGATGCTCCTACTGAATCTGTTACTATGTCTGATACTCTTGATGATGCTTCTACTACTTTTGATGATGATTACTATATGCTTGATGAAGATCTATGCAGGGAACTGACAGAGTTTGCTGGCTCTGACCCTGAAGTTATTAAGAAAATATTTGAAAAACACTCTTTGAAAAACAAAACCGTTCCTAATCCTGAATTTGCTACATCTCCTATATGCATTGATGATCCTGATTATGATTTCTCTGTTGATCTTTCACTTATACCTATGGTTGAAGCTGACTCCTTTTATGGCAGAGAAAATGATGATGCTATTGCACACCTGACTAAACTCGGTGAGTTGGGTAGCCTGTTTACCACAGATGAGAAGATACGATACTTTTATGTGACCAAGCTTCTTCCTTTCTCCTTGAAGGAGGGTGCTAAAGCATGGTATGATTCACTCCCATGCGGTTCCATTAAGAGTCCTCAGGACTTAGCTCACTCTTTTGTTGATAAGTACTTTCCTGCTCACATGCAACATGCTGCTTTACAAAGAATTTATAACTTTAAACAGTTGCAGGATGAGTCCCTCCCTAAAGCTTGGGGGAGGTACTGCGGTCTGATTCGGGCTAGACCAGGACATGAAATCCCTAAGAATGAATTAATCGATATATTCTATGCTGGTCTAACTGATGAATCCATGTCCTATTTGGACAGTTCTGCTGGTTGTGTTTTCAGGGATAGAACACCGGACGATGCGGAAGACTTAATGGGCAGGATTGCCAAAAACCATGAAGATTGGTCCGTCCCTGAACCACCTCCACCAACAAAGAAGAGGGGCATGTTTGTTCTGAGCCCCGAGGATATGCGAGAAGCAAAGAATTCTATTAAAGAGAAAGGTATTAAAGCTGAAGACGTGAAGAATCTACCCCCTATTGAGAAGCTGTGTGAGCCTACTACTCACCCTCCTATGGTAGAGGTACATTCTCTTTTAGATTTCAACGCAAGTGACATCCCTCATGGTAAGCCTCCTGATCAATGTTTAGATGAGTTTGATAATTTTATTATGAAACAAAATCATTTTAATGAGAGGATAGAAAGTCAGTTGCATGATAATTCCCTTGCTATCAAAAAACTGCTTGATGTTTTAGATAGGACAGTTAATGATGTTCAATGTCTTGTGAAGCATTTTCATATGGTTCAAACTCAGCTTGATCAAATTTCTAATGTGCAAAGAGATTTGCTTGCTAACAATGCCAAACAAGATAATTTGCAGGCTTTCGGAATTAAGACCCGAGGAGGAACTAGCACTCAAGATCCTCTTTATCCAGAGGGGCATCCGAAGAGAATCGAGCAGGATTCTCAAATGCAGGAAGAAGAAATTGTTGGCTCTCCAAAGAAAAAGAAGAAACATAAGGAGACTGACAATTCTAATGATCCTATTGCAGATGAAGAACCAGCTATTGATCCCAACAATGTATCTATCTCCGATGCTGAGACAGAAGACGGTGCTGAACCTGAAGGTAATGATAATGAGAAGAATGATCCGCCTGAAGTTCGAGAAGAAGAAGCACCTGACAAACGTAAGAGGTACACTAAAGAAGACTTCATCGCAAGAAAACATGGGAAGGAAAGAGAACCATGGATACAGAAACCCATGCCCTTTCCAGGTAAGTCCATCAAATCTAAAGAAGAAGAGCATTATAATAAGTTTTGTGAGTGGATTAAACCTCTTTTTCTTCAGATACCCTTGACTGATGCTATTAAGTTACTTCCTTATTCAAAATATATGAAAGATATTGTCACTAATAAAAGAAAAGTTCCTAATGATGCAATATCTACTATGCTTGCTAACTATTCTTTCAGTGGAAAGATTCCTCAGAAGCTCGGTGATCCAGGTATACCCACCATTCCTTGCTCCATAAAGAATAATTATGTCAAAACTGCTTTATGTGATCTTGGGGCAAGAGTGAGTGTTATGCCTCTCTCTCTTTACGAGAGGCTTTGTTTAGAGAAACTAATTCCTACAGATATCTCCCTTCAGATGGCTGACAAGTCAACCGCTGTTCCGATAGGTATTTGTGAGGATGTTCCAGTCGAAGTTGCTAATTGTTTAATTCTTACTGATTTTGTTGTGCTTGACATGCCCGAGGATGGGAGCATGTCCATTATTCTTAGTAGACCTTTCCTTAACACCGCAGGTGCTATTATTGATTGCAATAAAGGGAAGGTGACTTTTCATGTGAATGATAAAGAACACACGGTATATTTTCCAAAGAAGACCCACAGGAGGCATGGCCTCAACTCTATAGAGAATATCGAGACAGTGAAGATTGGAGAATGGGATTGTACACTACATGTACCTCACAAATACAAAACTATCATGGTAGGGACAATGTCCATCAAGGTAAAAGTTCAGTGATTACTCCGTAGGAGGTGAGACTTTTTGCTCTATATATCGCCTGTTTGTTGGTAAGACTTGATCAACCTTATTAACAAATATGTTTTATATGGATAAAAAGTTGAGCTTGTTATATTTTCACTTGTTTTTAGTTTTGTCCTACTTGCTGTACCAAGTATTTATGTTTTTGAAGCTTCACAATACTACTTACTGCTTCAAAGTTTCAGAGAGTTTCGTAGCTTTTTGAACTTCGAAAAAATTTCAACAGTGAAGTTTTCAGAAAAATTCCAGAAGAATTATAATAAAAATTTCCACGACGGGAGAGACCCAGAAAGTACTGGGGCCAGCCAGGGGGGCCACCAGTGGTCCAGACGGCCAGCTGGCGCGGCCCAGCCCCTGGCCGCGCCCACAGGGCGCCTGGGGACCACGGGACCCCCCTCCAGGTACTTCTTCCTCCTCTCTCTCTCTCTCTTTCTCCAAAAACACGAGTTCTACTGCTGCTCTTGTGTTCTTGATGTTCTTGGGGGCGATTCTTCGATCTCTCTCTACAGCCCATCATTTGAGCTGAAATTTTGAGCAAATACTCCCTGGTATGTGACTCCTCCACCCCTCCAATTAGATTTTTGATTGGTGGCCTCATTTGTGAGTATTTAGTAGTTCTTGGTGCTGTAGAGATGAGCTTGCATGCATGTGTAGAAAGTTATTTTCCAAGTTTTGATGCAAGTTTATGCCTTGGGCAAGTGAGTTGAGTAGTTTGCCTTAGCTCACTTTGTTTTAATCCTCGTTTTTGTAAATTGTATTTTTTTCAGAAATGAGTTTATTAGGAAGGGCAAAAGGGTGGCTTGAGAAGAGGAGGCCCGCACACTCTGATCGAGTTACTAGAGCCGCAGCTTCACCATCGACTGCTAGGGTGAGCTATAATGAAGATCATGTGCCCCTGGAGTTGTTGGAAGATACAAGTCCAGCACGTGCGATGACATTTCCATGTGATGAATTCATGGAAGCTGCGGGAATCAAGGATGAGTTTTATAATCTTTGTGCTAATGCAGGTTTGACACGACTCATCACGAGCCGTGTTACTCAGTATCAAAAACTCACCTCTAATTTCATTAACAGTTTTAGATATAATCCTGATTCAGGTGATATTGAGTTTAAAATTTATAATGATCTTATCACCATGACTTTGGGAAATTTTTGTGAAATAATAGGTGTGCCGAACGTTGGGAGGACGGCTAGGATGGCCACTCAGCCCTCCGAGCTGAAAACCATCATCAACTCTCTCTGCAGCATGGGTACGAGGGATATTCATCGGTCGAATATCTCCAGTATCTTATTTCCTCACCTCAGGTATTTTGCATATTATATTGCTAGAGGGGTGTTAGCTCGTGACAACACGAGCATCATTTCTGCTCCGGATATTGCTATCCTGGCAGCAGCCCTCTCAGGGAGGTCTGATTATAATCTGGGTACCTTAATTTCTCGACGCCTTGCTATGAACGGTAACAAGGGGGACTTATATGGTGGCGTTTACGCCACACTTATCTTAGAGCAGCTTGGAGGCACCTACACCCTGATGATACTCCTTTTACTTATTTAAGCTTTGATCTTGCTGCTATGAAAAGGCATAAGTTTGTTACCATGGGTTCTGAACTTAATAATCTTATCTATATCTTGCGTTTCGGAACTGCCGCGGAACGCGAGATCCATCTACCTGCACCTCTTTTGTTTGATTTTTCTCGCAGGAACGGATGGTCCTTTGATGTTGTTCAGTTCGATGAGCTCATGGTCCAGCATCAGTTTCATAACCCCATGGAGGGGGTTGTGCCCGATGAGGAGAGGCACGGTGAGATACCACATTTTCAGGAAGAGACCGCCACCGAGTTTGGTGAAGGGTCTTCCTCTGTTTGGCGTTCAGAGCCTTCCTCGTGGGAGACTCCGAGGAGTTCGGTGTACGCGCCAGCATCCTTCTACGACCCGTGGACTCACCACCATACCCCTGGAGCAGGAGGCTCCTGGGGGCAGTAGCTGCTACCAACTTAGGCCAAAAGCCTAAGCTTGGGGGAGTACGTGCCCTTCTCACTTTTCCATTGTATTATCCGTTTTATTCGCTTTGATCTTTTCGAAGTTTTTGCCCGTTCTTCTTTATTTCTCTCTTTGCAAAAACAACAAAAAGATTTTCTCTTTCTTTTGCTTTTTATTCAACCTTTGAAAAAAACCAAAAAGATTTCCTTTCTCTCTTTAGTTTGCTTTGTTTTCAGAGATCAGCTCGAGTCCGTGATGGCATTTGATTATATTTCCTACGTTCGATCGTGCAAGTGACAAGCAGTAATGACGAAGATCGACTGAAAGGAAGCAACAAGGAAGACTGGTATGAACTCTTATTGTTTCTACTTTTGTACATATGCATGTACTTATGATCTAGAGACCAGCTTGTAGCGACATAGTTCTATGTTTACAATGCTCTTCCAGTGGTTCATGCTTTCCTTGTGGCTAGTCCCGAATAACTAGAGTATATAATGTGTTATTGAAATGATCTACATGCATTGCACTGTTCATAGTCTAGTATACTAAGGTGGTATTTCCCTTTAGAGAATTTTTGGATTGACTTGGCACATGCTTACACATGTTAAGACTAAAAAGTCTACTTTGCCTTGATGATCTTTGAGTTTTAGAATTGTTATATCACTTTCATGCCCGGTTCAATGTTGCTTTGTCGCTCTGCATGATTATGACCGTTATTGCTCTCTAGTTGGTCGCTTCCTAGTCTTTTGCTAAAACCTCCACCTGTACTAAGCGGAATGACTGCTTGTGCATCCAAACCCTTTAAACCAGTTATGCCATATGAGTCCACTATACCTTCCTATACATGGTATTTACCTGCCATTCCTAACGAAGACTTTCGTGTACCATCTCGAAATTATTCAAAAGCAATTCTCTTTTTGTGCCTATGTTTTAGCTCATGAGGAAGTAGTAGTTAATTCATGATCTTTTTAAGTTGGACAAGTTTCACCCCTGGATTGCATGTATAATGTGCAAACCCCTAATACGAGAAGGAACTGGCATTGAGTGCGCCCGGCTCAAAAAGATAATATAACAAACAAACCCTCCTTCACGCTTTGTTCATGAGAAATCAGAAAACTTTGGCAGTGATAAACAAAGGAGATTAAGAGGATGTGATCGTCCTCATGCGGGAGCCGTTCCTCGAAACTTGTCCACTTAAAAGGTGGTTGAGTTATCTGCTAGCATTCGTTGACGAAATATGCACTTCTCAAAACATGTTTACTTCTGTTTTTAAAACCAATAGCTCTGGTACACGTTTAGTTTTTGTTTCCGACCACGGGTCTTGAACCTTGCCAATAAAAGCCACGGTTCGAGAGTCTCACCTTCTTTCTTCAAAGCACTAACTAGGAGAGCATAATTGTCATTCTGAGTGTAATGTGCATTGTCCCAAAGTATTACATTGTCTTCTGCATACTTGTGATATGATTTATTCTGAAATTCTTAGTTCTAGTCTCCTTTAAAACTCTGGAGGAGTCTCTGCATTTATGTTTTGCTTCACTCATGGAGGCGAGCGAGATACCACCCTAATATGCTCAAGCTATGTGCAATGTAATCTTGTCTTGATTTTCAGTAATATATTATTTACTTTTAAGTATTTGTGACTGGTCACTTGAAAGAAGGATTGCTCCTTGCATTGTCCTCATAGTACTGTTTCAATACTTGCTAAACTCTTTTCGTAGTACATGCTTATATACATCTAATGAAGCAAAAGAGTTTGTCAAAGTTTTCTTTGTCGCGTCTAGTTCGTTGAACTGAATTGCTTGAGGACAAGCAATATGCTAAGCTTGGGGAGTTGATACGTCTCAAACGTATCTACTTTTCCAAACACTTTTGATATTGTTTTGACCTCATTCTTGCATGATTTGGACTAAACTAACCCGGACTGACGCTGTTTTCAGCAGAGCTGCCTGTATGGTTTATTTGTGTGCAGGAAAACGGATTTTTAGGTACCTCAGAAAAATCCACGAAAAATCACAGAAAATCCACGCACCCGAAGGAACCAGGAACCAGAAGTGGGGCCAGAGGGGGGCCAGGGGGTGCCCAGGCGCCCTGTGGGCGCGCCCCCCCTGGGCCGCGCCGGGGGGGCGCCTGGGCAGGTCCCACGCCCCCTCGTGCCCTACTTTAGCCCGTATTTTTCCTCCCGATGCAGAAACCCCAGATCGGAAGTTCTTTCGCAGTTTTTTTGTCGCGGAGCCGCCGCCACCCTCTGTTCTTCCTCGGGAGGGCTAATCTGGAGGCTGAATTGGCCTCCGGAGAGGGGAGATCGTCGCCATCGTCATCACATCACCACTCCATCATCCCTCCATGACTTCTCCCTCCATGTGTGAGTAATTCCCCCGCTGTAGGCGAAGGGGATGGTAGGGATTGGATGAGTTAGATCATGTAATAGTTTATCAGATTGTTGGGGGCATGTTGCCTATCATCTACTATGGTGTTTATCAGTTTGCTTCAACTTATTACTCTTAATGCTTGACACTTAGGGCCCGAGTGCCATGATTTCAGATCTGAACCATATGTGTTTGCATGAATATATTTGTGTTCGTGATCCTATCTATGAGTTGTTTGCACCTGTTACGGTCCGGAACCGGCGATCCCAAAAGTGACAGCTTGGGACACCAAAGGGGATGGTCCGTAGTTTGAGGATTACATGTATCCATTGAGTTCATTGCTTTGTTCCGGTGCTCTTTGACAGGAGCACCTTAATATCCATAACTTCCTTTTGGCCCCGTTCGTAGCGGGATGGTAGGACAAAAGATGTTGTGCAAGTTCTTATTGCAAGCACGTACAACTACCTACGGGATACATGCCTAATGTTTGATATTTGCCTAGATGATCATTACTTTTCCGTTTGCCGTGCCCCAAGTTAGAATCTATCTCATCCATGCAGCGCCCAACCATCCATCTCCCTAGCCTACAGTGTTTTAAACCCTGCTTGTCACTAGTCGCTACTTTCGCTATTTACTTTGCCGTTTACTACTGTTATTTACTTTTGCTGTTTACTTTTACTATTACTACCATCACTATCATATCACTGTTACCACTTATCTTTTGTTGCAAGTAAGTATATTTCAGGTGCAGTTGAATTGATAACTCAACTGTCAAAGCTTATAAATACTCTTTGGCTCCCCGTGTGTCGAATCAATAAATTGGGTTATTCTTACCCGCGAAGACTATCTCGATCCCTTACGGTTGAGGGTTATCAATTGGATGGACAAGAAATTCCCGTGAGCTTGGTATATGACCAAGTGAAGATAGCTGCCAAGTTTTCCCAACAGGACTGTAAACTAGGCAGCCTTATAGAGGGAATAGAGAATGAGTAGTCGTTTGATTCTTTGTATCGATGTACTTTAACATCAAACTTATCTCCGGCCAAAATTATAAAAAGATTGTCATGGCCGACCTTCCCCTTTAACCTCCATAAACCCAAAGGCTGGAGTGTTACCGAATACTATACGTGTGGTAAACACGTGGTATGTTTGGAAACTAGGAAATCCGGTCATAATTTCTTGAACAGACAAACTGTGTCCGGGGAGTTATGTTATATTACTATTTAACGTAAGAAACATCTTCGAGAGAGAATAGTTCCGTTAAGGGTTCCTTTCCCTGGGTCAGCATGCGTACATAGGCATGCCTAGGCTTTTGATCCTGTCAAAAGGATTGTAGGATGCCATATCCTATGATAGTTTAGAATGTATGCACTAAAAGAAATATGTCGTGTATCCGCCGACCAATTATTCCCTTAAGAATGCTAGATTTCGGCTTCACCCAGTCTAAGGTATAGGTCCGGATTACCCGGCTGTAACAATCACAGAGGTGCTCGCTTTACACCCTAGCCGAACAATCGGGAACGTAGGGGTAAGCACAGGAGCCAGGCAACCCAGCTTGTCCAAAACTTAAGTCTTATTGGTGCATATAATGGCAAGGAAGGACTGTAAAAACAGACGACATTATAAGCAAGAAGCTTTTTGATAACGGGCTTCTTCAAAGAATCCCCCAAGTATATTTGAGGTAGATACATTCAAAGATGTGCTATCCTGTGGTAGTTCGGGTGAGCCGAATACTTACCAATGAAAGGGAAAGTAAAAAAAAGGAGAACGAGAAAAATAAAAATAAAAAACAAACCTAACTTAAAAGGAGGAAAAAATGCTACCAAACTATCCATAGAATCATCGGAGCCTGGTAGCGTTCCACGGGTTTGGCTCCAGGCGGCTGTCTTGCGCATTCCGAAGGCAATAGGCTCCACCAGTGAGTACTTCATCAATAATGAAGGGGACCTCCCATTTTGGTTTGAGCTTGTACTTTTTCTTCTCCGAGAGGCGTAAAACAAGTTATCCGACATTGTATCTCTTGGCCCACACTTCTCTGCTCTGGTACCGCCTGGCCTGTTGTTGATAAAATGCGGAATGGGCCTGCGCTGTATCGCGCTCCTCTTCAAGTCCATATAGGTCGTCCTGCTGATCTAGCTCGGCTTCTCGCTATTCGTACATGCGCACTCAAGGTGATTCATGAATAATGTCGCAAGGAAGGACAACCTCTGCGCCGTACACCATGAAAAAGGGGGTGTATCCGATCATCCGATTGGGTGTGGTCCGCAGCCCCCAGAGTACGGAGTCAAGCTCTTCGATCCAGTGTTTATCAGACTCCCGTAGGGAGCGCACTAGTCGGGGTTTAATGCCGCTCATTATCAGACCATTGGCTCTTTCGACTTGACTATTTGTTTGAGGATGGTACACGGAAGTGTAATCAAGTTTAATGCCTAACTTTGTGCAGCAGTTTTTTTTACCTCATCAGCTATAAAGTTGGAGCCATTATCTGTGATAATACTGTGCGGGCCACCATAAAGGTGTACCACACCTGATATAAAATCAATCAGCGGCCCTGCCTCAATTGTTTTTACTGGCTTGGCTTCTATCCATTTAGTGAATTTATCCACCATCACCAACAAATACTTCTTTTTATGGCTTCCCCTTTAAGAGGTCCGACCATATAGAGTCCCCAGACCGCAAAAGGCCAAGTAATGGGGATTGTTCTCAAAGCGGTGGGAGGCATGTGACTTTGATTTGAAAAGAGCTGGCAGCCAACACAATATTGGACTAAGGTCTGGGCATCTGCTCGAGCAGTCGGCCCAAAAAAGTTGGCTCGAAAAGCTTTGCTCACGAGCGCCCGGGCTGCGGCGTGATGGACGCCCATTCCAGTGTGTATTTCAGTGAGAAGTTGCCATCCCTCCTCTTCGGAGATGCACCTTTGGAGAACACTAGTAGTGCTTTTCTTATATATTTCACCTTCATGAACTTTATAGGCTTTAGAACACCGAATTACGGCGGGCCTCGTTTCGGTCATCGGGGAGCTCTTGCCTATTAAGGTAGGCTAAAAATGGCTCCGTCCAGGGGGCTATGATAGCCATGATCTCATGAGCCGAAGATGTTATCTCCATGTCTGAGTCCCTAATGACGTCTGTGTTAAGTTCGGCTGGGGGTGTATTCGGATTTGGATTATTATCGCTGCTCTTGTCTTGCCATGTTACGGATGACTAAAACAACCTTTCCGCGAAGATGTTAGGCGGGACTGGGTCACGTTTAGTGCCCATACGAGTGAGTATATCCACCGCCTGGTTATTATCCCGGGCTACATGGTGGAATTCCAACCCCTCAAATCGAGCCGATATCTTCGAGATAGCGAGGTTTGAGTCTCCGCGTACCTCGAGGCATTGTATGCCCATGGATACAGCTAGGCAGAGACCATGCAATAGTTCCTCGTATTCGGATGCATTATTCAAGTCCATGTACATGATCTGTAGTACGTACCGGACTGTATCCCCTGTTGGAGATATCAAGATGACGCCAGCCCCAATCCGGCTAGCATTTTGGAGCTGTCGAAGTACATTGTCCAGTGGGAATATGAGCCGTACTCTTTAGGGAGTTTGGCTTCGGTCTATTTTGCCACAAAGTCAGCCAACACATGGGATTTAATAGTCCGACATGGCTTATATGATATTTCGAATGGTAAGAGCTCGATGGCCCATTTGGCTATGCGTCCAGTGGCGTCATTATTGTTGATGCTATCGTTAAGTGGTACTTCGGATGCCACTGTGATCGAACACTCTTGAAAGTAGTGTCGAAGTTTCCGAGATGACATGAAGACCGCATAGGCAATTATCTGATAGTGGGGGTACCGTGATTTGCACGGTGTGAGAACCTCGAATACGTAGAATACAGGCTTGTGAACGGGGAACTTATGTCCCTCTTCTGCTAGTTCGATGATGAGCACGCCACTCACTACCTTGTGAGTGGCTCATATACAACAATATTGGTTCGCCAACACCCGGGGCGGCTAGGATTGGGTTGCCTGCTAGTAGAGTTTTTATTTCTTCCAATCCAGCCGTGACCGCGTCCGTCCATTTGAAGTTGTTAGTGCGTCGTAGCAATCTATAAAGTGACAATGCTTTCTCTCCTAACCTGGAGATGAAGCGGCTCAAGGCCGCTATGCGGCCTGCTAGTTTTTGCACTTGTTTGAGATTGGTTGGCGTTTTGAGCTCTGACAAGGCCCGGATTTTAGCTGGGCTAGCTTCGATTCCTCTATGGGATACAATGAACCCTAATAGCTTTCCGGCCGGAACGCCGAAGACGCATTTTTATGGATTGAGCCTTATGTCATATCCTCTAAGGTTATCAAATATAAGGTGGAGATCATCCACCAATGTTTCGACGTGTTTGGTCTAAACGACTACGTCGTCAACATATGCCTCTACTCTCTTGCCAATTTGTTTTTCTAAGCATGTTAGAATCATGCGTGATACGCGGTGCCAGCGTTTTTAAGTCCAAAGGGCATAGTGTTGAAATAGAAAGGACCGTACAGGTGATAAATGCCGTTGTGGCCTGATCGGATTCCTTCATCTTTATTTGATGGTACCTGGAGTAAGCATCTAGAAAAACAACGAGTCGTGTCCGGCCATTGCATCGATAATTTGATCGATGTGGGGCAGAGGAAAGGGATCCTTAGGGCAAGCCTTGTTTAGGTATGTAAAATCAACATAGAGGCGCCATGATTTATCCTTCTTCGGTACAATGACTAAGTTGACTAGCCAATATGGATGTTTAATTTATCTGATGAATCTGGCTTCTAATAGCTTGGCTAGCTCCTCTCCCATTGCTTGTCTTTTGGGTTTGGAGAATCGTCGCAGTGATTGCTTGACAGGTTTGAACACTTTGATAATGTTGAGGCTGTGTTCAGCCAGCCTGCGTGGGATTCCTAGCATATCTCAAGGGTGCTAGGCGAATATATCCCAATTTTCACGAAGAAAGGCATGTAACACGCTATCTACCGCCGGATCCAGTTGTGCCTCGATAGACGCTGTCTTATTAGGGTCCGTTGGGTGCGCTTGGAATTTTACTATTTCGTTTGCTGGATTGAAGGAGGTAGATTTAGATCTTTTGGCAAGGATTACATCGTCCTTGTCCACCGTGGATCGTAAGGTGGTTAGATCCTCGGCCGCAAGGGCTTCGGATAATGCCTCCAGGGCTAAGGGTGCCATTTTGTTTTCGGCGTGGAGTGCTCTATCCGAATCACTTGTTACTGTGGTTACTCCATCAGGCCCTGGCATTTTAAGCTTCATGTCCCCATAAATGGGGTATGGCTTGGAAGCGTGAAAAAGCGTCACGTCCTAAAAGGCGTGGTATCCGCTATTGAAGGTAACAATGTGGAAGAGCGGTTCCTCTGACCTGTAATTCTTGGATGTGCCGAATACTACATCGAACTTAATCCTTCCCGAACACCGGGCTTCCCGGCTGGTAATAATTCCCCTGAAGGTTGTGTTATTGTGCTCAATGCTGGATTTGTCAATCTGCATTTTTACAAACGTTTCCTCGTATATGAGGTTGAGTCCGCCTCCTCCGTCCCTAAGTACTTTAGTGAGGCAAAAGCCATCTACTATTGTATCTAGTACAAGAGCTGCTGTTGTCGGACCGGCCAGACTCGAGGTGCGTCTTCGGCAGAAAAGCTAATTGTTGTGTCGCTCCATGGGATTGCAGAGCTAATTTGATAGACCTCGGCAAGTTTGCGATTTGCTCTCTTGCGGCCGTTGTTTGAGGAGAACGTCTCGAAGACAGTAAAGACACCGACGTCCTTCTCCCCTGATACTGCGGTGGCGTGGATTGCTGCGTCGCTCTTTGCTACCTGCCAGAGTACCCAACATGCCCTAAGGTAGTGGTTTGGGATATTGTCCGGGGCTGCATGTATTTGGCAAGGTTTATCGAGCAGTTCATCCAGTATTAACCTGCGTCCTGTAGAAGGTTTGCTCTTCTAGCCAATAGGCATACTATCGTATGACCTGCTAGGGTATGTCCGTTTAGCCTTAACAATGTGTTGTCCGAATACGGACAGTTCTAGAGGTGTATTATGGGCTTTCCAAGTGTTTTCCATTGCATAGTACCTTCGTAGTAAGTGCGACAGGTCTGTGAAACTCAGAACACGACGTTGATTGAGGGCATTCAAAACTCCCTCATCTATATAGTTGCGGTGAAATAAGTGGACCGCATCGTCGTCGCAGTGGTCCTTAATCTTGTTCTTGACAAGCAGGAATCTGGCCCAATAGTGGTTGACCGTCTCCTCGGGCTGCTGTTGTATATTCGCGAGATCATTTATGTCCAGCGACCTGGATTTACTTGGAGAGTTTTGCCCGGGGTGGGTGGGTGTTGGTAATTTCAAGTCCCGATCCAACGTGGTATTCGGGGTTTGGACAACCTCCTGTGTGGACGATCTGGGCTCGGCATGATCTGATCGTTCCGTGGTCCCAGCGCCAATCCCAGAGCTCGAAGAACACAAGGTGCCACCCGACAGGAGCGTGTTCAGCTCGATGGATTCGGAGATCCGAACTGTGACGGTCTCCGTCTCTAGAGGGGGAGTATCTTCGGCTCCGTCCCCGACTGCGGCCACTAGATGAGTGACCGGGATGGGATCAATCTCATCCTGACCGGATTTAGGTCCGATCTGATATCCTGGCGATGAAAGCCCCAGGGCGGCGATGCGATCCAGCAGCTCATTTAAGGGCGAGAGATCTGCCGAGGTTGCATCATCGGAGTGGCCGGAGTCAACATAAGGGTGATGCTCAATGACTGCAGGGAGTGCGGCCGGCCCGGAGGCCTTGCGGGCACATACAGCGAACCAGACGAGCTGGAGAACCTGGCCAGTGGCCAAGTTGTTTCTAGGGGTGATCTCATCGTTGATGATGAGACGAGCCATCAATCTCTTATTGAGAGCGCACATCGGAGCTCTCAATGAAAGCACCATTGTCGGTGTCAAAACCGGCGGATCTCGGGTAGGGGGGCCCAAGCTATGCGTCTGAGGACCGATGGTAACAGGAGACTGTGGACACGATATTTACCCAGGTTCATGCCCTCTCCATCGAGGTAATACCCTACTTCCTGCTAGATTGATCTTGATGAATATGATTACAAGAGTTGATCTACCTCGAGATCGTAATGGCTAAACCCTAAAGCCGAGGATGTTATGATTCTGATATTAGCCTCTACAGACTAAACCCTCCGGCTTATATACACGCCGGAGGGGGCCTAGGTTCACAAGGGTGACTTGGGGAGGAAGTAATAGCTACATTCGGACATCATGCCTGCCTTTCTACCTACATAGGAGTCCTGACCGAATACGAGGGAGAGTCTTCTGCTTCCATCTTTGTGGCCCATCAATACGGCCCAGCTTCATCGACCCGGACGCCTGAGGACCCCTGAATCCAGGACTCACTCACCGACCAAGGGAGACTGCCCCAACCTCTAGCCATTTAAAAATACTTTTGTACAATAGCAGTATCGATGGATTGCGCCATGGAGCAAAACTAACAAGATGAAATTAAATAAAAAAGGTGGTACATATAGAGAGCACGCATCACCAAATTATGCATATAGTACTATTAAAAAGCTTGTACGTGCTTAGATGGGGTGCATACTGAAGAGTTAAAGTAACGAGAAGGAGCATAAAATAGTTCTATTGGGGGGGGTGAGCACAACACACCCCTCAAATAAAACTAAGCACCCTGAAATTAAACTAAGCAACTAATCCAGTAGACACTATAATAGAACCACCATGAGCAACAACACTACCACCTTACTCGGACTCCTCATCCACGTGCTCGACTTTGTTCTTGTCCCTCTTCCTCTTGGTTGATACTTCTTTGCTTCAACAACACACTTGGCTCCCGCTCTTTGTCCAACCCTTGTAGATATTGAAACAAAGGTAGGCATCCATTGCAGCATAGTGGATGTGGTCTATATCTAGTACATTCCACTCCCATGCAAGATGAAACTTGGGCGAAGGTTTCTTCAGTTTAAGGTACGACGGATCAACCACGGCTCCTGCCAGGGTCAGCACTGAAGGCTGATCGGAGGACACCATCCCTTTCCTATGGAGGTCGAAGGCCTGGCCTACAACGAGGCCTATCCGACCCAGGACTTTTCTGTCGTTCGTAAATTCTACAATACCAAATTTACCTTTGTCGCCCGCGAGGAAGTTCTTAAATTCCTCGCACTCAACGTCGACATGGCATATATGGTAGACCAAGCACAAGTTATGCACGCAAACCTGGATCACGGCGGGCTTCTTCCTCTCTTCCTCCTTTAGATGCTTCTCTTTTCCCAGGACTATGGTGTACTCAACATCTAGCCCAGCGACCGACTCATCACCATTTGACTTTTCGAACATGCTTCTGAAGCGAGCAAGGCATCTTTTCACCATGCCTAAGAACGGGTGTAGATGACGTTGAACTCATCGTTGGTGATGGTTCTAACCTTGTACTCACCGGAGATCATGGAGATTTGGGACGCCATGGATTTGGAAGGAGGGTTAGGATTAGTGGAACTGCTGTAATGTGAAAGGACGGGACGACTAGGAGAGAACTATCGTAATGTTAAAGGACGATCGGGGACGAGTAGGAGCGAAATGCTAGCTGTTTTATGATTGTAAAAATGTTGAGTGGGGAGTGCAAACAAAAGGGTAGTAGCTTGCCTGGTGGATAAATAGATTCATGCACAGTACTATGGGGCCCAACTAGAAGCCCAATTAAATGGATTCAAGCATCTGCGTGTTGGCACATCAAGCGTTGGGAAAATTACATGTGATGCAGAGCTTTCCATGCTCCCATGATACGGGCTTCTAAGAGCCCTTGGATCTGAGATCGGAAGGTTGCATGGCATGATTCTAGACCTATGGGTGAATATCATATCCTGGAGGGTTATTCTGCAATTTTTCACCAACTTATCATGCGACCGTTCGATATCAGATGCAAGGGCTGTCAGCAGCCCGTATCATGGCCGCACCTACCAGACCCGTCGCCTTGCTCGCGCGGTCGCGCCCTTGGAGATTTTAGACGGCTCTAAATGAGCATTTTTTGCCTACTTTGCGTGGATGAAACTACTTCCTTCGTCTAGGTGCGTTAGGCTATCTGATGTTGGCATGTCATACATAGTCATCACTTAGTCACTCGTACAATAAGGTTAGCTATAAGGTTAGCTATAAGAGTATTTTCTTTTACTTCTCTCTATCTCTTTCTTCGTAGTATTTATTGCATTTTCCAAGGAGTAAGGAGTATAGTACTTGGCACCTGTATAGTCCCTCCATTTTAGTTTAGAAGTCCTTCATGTATACCTAGGTTGCCAATTTTATTACCGTAATATAAAATATATAACACAAAAATTATATCATTTGAAAATAGAATATCTAAAGTTTACAATGGTATGTTTTTTGTAATATATGACTTCTATTAGGTTGGTCTAATCGACGACTTAGGGGTACCCACATGCCTTGTAAACTAAGAGAGAGGGAATACCATGGAGGTGGTCAGGAATCGGGAGACTCACGCCGGTCATAGCGCCACAGTAATAATGATAATGGCAAGTCGAATAAAAGGGCCCCACCTGGCGAGCAGTAACGAGCCGTCAAATCACACAGCCCTACGTTTGCAGCAGTCTACTCCCTCATCTTGTTGCCTCTTTGTCAAACCGACTGGGCGGAACTTCCCCACCTACCGCGCAGGAAAAGCCCCGTCCTCGACTTTCAAATATAATGTTGTATCCACAGATTGCGCCATGGATAAAAGCCTTAAGAAAACGGTGGTACACATATATGCAGCACGCTCGTCACGTTCGCGTCGCACCCCAGACAGTCGGTGGGCTGGTCTGGCACGCCGCTCTCTGAATGGAATGCGCGTCATATTGCGTTTGTACACACATGTGGGACCGCAATTGAGAACCGATCATAGGCACACCCCCCGTCCTCGCAAGTCGGCTGAGTTAATAGAAGAGAGAGACGAGCGATAGTACTGGAGCAGTGTTGTAAACACATCGGTGCCTGGATGATCCCTGCACGACACGGGAGATCAGTTCATCCATGCATGTGAGGAGACTCTAGCAGACGGCTGGATTGGCTATCGTCTACATATCATGCATGATTTGTTGTACAGGGTTGTAGTTCAAATGAGAAATCTAAAAAAGGTTTCTTGTCATCTCACAATATTAGGTGTGATGTGCTTCGGATCACTACAAGCGTTAAACAGCAACAACTGCGTTCCTCCAAGGCGCAGGTCATTGCGGGCACATGCACGAAGACTACTCGGTTGCCATCTAGGTCAAGCCGGCTATGTTAATTAGGACATCTATCAATTGACCCCTTTTCTATGAGTTTGACTTTAATTTGAGCTCTTATCCTCGTCTAGTTTGTTCGTTGGGATTCATGTTGTCTCCTTGGGGCAGTGAGGTTATGGTTTCTTGTCATGTGGCATTTTTCGTGTTATATGTTAATCCGGTGCGCTTCAGATCAAAATGACGACAACCTCGCTTCCGAGTCACATGCATGAAGACTTCTCGACAGTCATTGATGAGGTCAGCCGGCTCCGGTATATAAAATAAATACTCCACTATATAGGCAGGAGCCTCCACGCATGCTTGCTAGTGTTGCTCTCTTCACACTCTCTCGTCCTCTCAAGATTTAAACACGACTGCGGCGGCCACACTCTCTCTCTGCTCGCCGCTGGTCACAGATCCGGCCAGATCCCCTCCACCGAGGAAGGTGAGAAGGTGCAATGTTCACGCGGTCGTCCTCGACGATGGCTCTTACCCACTGCCGGTGCGTGCCGATCAGCGTGCCTTGCCATTCTCTTCCACGCAGCGCCGGCTAGGAATGGCCTCCGACCCCTTCTTCCTCGCTGCCTTAGTGTGGGCAGATACGGCCTTCCACCACCCACCTAGTGATATCCCGACGACCCTCAGGTGTAACTTCCTTCGAAACCAGTCTTGCTCTCCTGCCCCAGTTCCTCACATCGCTGCATTTGTATCTTTTACTATTTCTCACGCCCCTCGTAGATAGGATCGATCGGCTATTTGAAAGCCACCTAAATTTTTACTGTTAAGAGGTAAAACTACTTCATGCAGTCGAATCTAGTACTACTTGGTTCAAATAGGGAAGAAAGGGGGTGGGGGTGGAGGAAGATTTGTTACCTGAATCTCGGACTTGGTCGAAAGAGGAAATAATGGGGGTGAAAAGTAGTAGAGACTGGCTATCCAACTGGTTTCTTGGTCTAATAGGAAAATAAATAGAAACACAATAGAAACTCAATAAAAACCGATCTATTGGTTGAAAAAGGAGAGAAAGTGGGGACTGGGGGACAAGTCAACAGAGCATGTCCAGCACTAGATTTGCTAGGCTCACATAATATAATGTGGCTACAAAAATGGGACCAACCCAGATATCATGTTTGGATATTTGTTGCCCCGAGCTCCTCTTATGTAATGCTACTGGTAAAATGTAGCAGTCCCATCGTTATAGTAAGGACACGTTAAGCCAATGTTGTTTTCAATGTAATGCCTCCAGTAATATGAATCAATGGTACTGTTTTTCATGTCCTGCTAAATTTCCCATTAAGATAAGTTGCTTCTTTCGTTAGAAATGCAACTGTCCGGGTCCGCCTACTCTCCTGTGCCCAAATACCAACTCTTTAGAAGCTATTAATGTAATGTTGCTGGTAAAATGAAGCAACAACACCATTAAAGTAATGTCGTATTTAACGGTTGTTATAGTTAATCCTAATGCCCACACTAATATCTAGCAATGTTGTTGCTTTAGAAATTGCTACTATCCTTGTAGGATCGCCAATCAGATAAGGAACATGCTTATTTTCATTTGATGTATGTTTCATCACTTATTAGTCACCCTCCTTTCCACCTTTTTGTGCAAACAGAGATATGCATTTCATGCTTGATCTTAGTTGAACTGCTGAAAATGATATCCAAATTATAGTTGAACATTCCAGGAGCTTCACGACCAACTTTGATGTTGCTCAATTTTATTGCAACTAATGAAGAATAATCTGCTAGCTCATGGGACTAAGTACTTGCTAACAGCATGATGCAAACATCGCTTCATTTTCGGTGAACTGCACAAAAAGGTCACGTGAATTGAATCATCCATGTTGGTGGTGTCATCCCTTCTACGGTGGCGTTGACTGCAGATATGGTTCCCATCACAAGGTATGTTCCTTTTTGGTCTGATCGTTTGCCAACGATCCTACATGTTGACTCTGCTCTTGTGCTACTGTTTTGGCACTGCCATGATAAAGCATTAATGTTATTATTTTGCACCTTAATATAGTGGCACTATTAATTTGAGGCAATGTTTTGGCACTGCTAGTGCCACTGATTTTTTATATCAAAAGAGGGGTTTCCTCCTATTTCATTAAAGATAGCCAACCATGGAGAACCATTATCTGACAACATCTTAGTGTAAGAGGGCAGTTATGCAACTACTACTAGAACGGACTGAGTACTAGCAGGAGACAAGTTCGCCACATAAGCTCGGCAGGTAAGGGGACGCAGCACCAGCTTGACCAAGTTTGGATTACAACCCAAATTCTACCACAGAAACATCAGGGGGGAAGATAGGGACTGAAAGAGCCAGCTTCAGTATCCCAGTCTAAGCACCCCCGACCTCCATCCTTGCGATGTGTGATACACCTCCCTTGCCAACTGCTCGACCCTAGTGCCACTGATAAAATGAAGTAATAATACAGTTAAAATAGAGCGAGTGTCATGTCTATCATTTCATTTCCAATATAGATAAAGAAAGTGCTTCTCTTTGTTAGTATATGTTTCATCAACTAGTCCCATTATTAATGTTTAAGTGTTTCTGCAAACTGGGCTGCTTAATTTTAGTTGATCTGCACAAAAATAGAGATTGGAATATCTCAAGGCCCCTCCTTTCTCTACCGTTGTACAATGATGTTAATCATTGGCAGAAGGTGTATCGAGGAGAATTGGGTCGATTTCCAGTATGAGGCCTACCGTATGAGGCGTTGTAGGGCCCATCCCGTCCTCGCACCATGGCATACCATGATACTATCGCAATATTTTCCCATTAAGAAAATGAAGTTTCTTCTATTTATTTGTGTATGTTTCATCAACCGATGCCACTATAACGCAATCACGCTTTTCATTATCTGTGCAAACAGGGTTCATCAGCTGCAATTTGGTGGCACTGCACAAATGTACGAATGGAACCAACATATATGCAGAGTGCAGATGCAAAGTAAAAATTACCGACACCAACCATGCTCCATCTAAGCATTGGCGCTATCTGTGGACGGATCTTTCTCGGCAACAAATCCTCTAATCCAATACTACTAGCTTATATTGGCACTTTTCTAGGGAGTACTCTTTTATGAAAGAAGCACCAATCAATTTTTCTTTATTTGTACATGGTGTTTGTTTTTGGTTCAGAGATATTTTAGGGTGATTGGCGTAGTACTCGAAGAGTGAATGTAAGCATGATTTTCATTAGTTGTCCCACTAACTGTAAGCATGAGCAGATGGAAGAATAGGTTAGTGCGAAGCTTACCTTAAACCCTATCGCAGTCGTTGAAACGAGGCGAGCGGCGAGGGAACCATGGAGAACGGTGGAGAAGCAACGTCGCGCCATCAGGCCTCCTCTTGCGGTGGGAGAACGGATACTCCTATGGCTCCGGCTGGCATCACACCCTCACGAATGACACACCGTACTCAATCGATTCGTTATCCTCTGGATGCTGGACCTTCGACCTATACGCCCACCACCTCCGCCTGACTTTCTCATCGGGCGAATCAGTCTACTCCATCACCCAGAGGAGATACTCGATGAACTCGAAGGACTGCGGCATGACTGCCGCCAGGAAGTACATCGCCGCCCTCATCGCGGCCGTCTCACTCTTTTGCATGCATTGCCACATGGCCCTCACCGTCCTCAAAATCTCCTAGTCATTGTGAAACCAAGTAAGGATCTCCTTTAACCTGGCTAACATTGCCTGGTCGCTGTCGGTGATCTGCCCGATTCGCTGTTGCATCCTCTCCATAGATGTCCTTCCAAGAAGTCCGGTGCTTGCTTTGGAAGATGGGAGGAGAGACGGTGGTCTTGCAATGGAGAAGAGGGGGAGGCGAGACGGTGGTTTGCAGTGGAGAAGATGGAGAGGAGAGGGGGTGGTTTTGCAATGGAGAAGAGGGAGAGGCGAGACGGTGGTTTTGGAATGGAGATGATGGAGAGGAGGGAGGGTGTCGGCGTACTGGGAACCAAGGTACCCAGACTTGCCTGTCTGCGGGCCGCGACGCGCTCGTTCACGCTGCCTGGTACGGCCCAGCTGATCGACCAACTGCTCAAGACCCTCGCGAGGGGCCAGGCCTCGCGAGGAGAACGACGTCAAGACCTCCTCGGGAGCGTCCTCGGCAAGGCGTTCCGGAGGGGCAGAGAATCCAAGGCCAAGCCTGCCTCAGGAGGAGGCAGTGACGTCAGCAGTGATGCACCACGCCAGCGCCCACCAGCGGCACAGTTACCATTTCGGTGCAAGGGGGACAGCGCAGCCGCTAGTTCCCGAGGAGCGGGGCAAAGCTTTCCTCATTGGTGCAACGAGACCGAAGACCGCAAGGACGACAAGGAGGACATCATCGTCGAGCCCACCACCGCGTCATCGCCTGATCCTTTTGCAGGCGAAGACTGCTTTTGTCAGGGTAGGAACGTCCTTGTGTTCCCGCTCAAAAATGGCCATTGTGGAATCCCTTCCCGCCTAAATATTTTGGGGGAAGAGGACCATGGCCGCCTATATAAGTAGCTAGGACTCCCACTGAGAAAGGGATCGACACACACACTCGACCACCGCACAAGGAGCAAGAACACTAGCCTCCTGACCGTCCTGAGCTCGCCTCCTGAGCTCAGGAACCCTTGTACTAGTTCATACTCTAGCTCACCCAGAGCCAATCCACCAAAGCAGGAAGTAGGGTCTTACACCTCGTGGTGGCCCGAACCTGGATAAACTCTTGTGTGTTTGTTCGTTGTTTTCTTGAATCCTTCCACCGAGACGAGAGCGAGCCGCTAGGTAGACGTGAGTGGGAGAGATCTTCGTTCACGCCCCTGAGTTCGAACTTAACGGGTTTTGCGGAGCCCTAAATCCGACATTTGGCGCGCCGGGTAGGGGGCATGTCGAAATCTCGCCTCTTCGACGATCTCGCTTCCCCTCTCCGATGCGGCGCCTCTATGATGGCTGCGGCCAGCCACAGCCGTGCGGGGGCTGTCTCCTCCCCCGCCGACCCGGCAGCATCAGCGGACCGCGCCACCGATGCGCGCCCCTCCTACTTCTTCCACGATGCTTCTGCCGGCCAGGACACTAGAGGACGGCCTGCACCACCACTCCCGCTTCCTGTGGCCTCGCCGGTCGCGCTCTTGGTGGGGCGGCGGCGGGCCCAGTACTGACCGCCCGCCGAGACCCGCACCACGCGGACGGCCCGCAACTGCGAGCTGTGGGGCGTCAGCTGCGAGAGGCGGCCTTGTCGCGGGGTTGCCTACATCCTTGGTGGGTCCCAAGCACCGGCTTCTTCTCGGCACGCCAAGTCGCACTTTCGGCAGGTTGGAGCTGCTGCCCAGTCGCGAGAGGCCTTACGGGCGTAGGACGGGCCGGGGCTCGTGTCGGTGTACTAAGGTAGGGGTACCTCAGTACCCCAACTCGTGCACGGGCGGTTGCAGCTTTCCGCGGCAAGGTTTACCGCGTGCTCGCCGGAGACCTTCCTGCTCCCTATCAAACCATTCAAAAACAAAGTATACAAGGAAGAAGATCGAGGCCCCGGCAAGAGGAGCTTGCCGGGAAGGCCGTACCAGGCTCAAGACTACCTCACTAGCACAAGGCCCTGGCAAGAGGAGCTTGCCAGGAAGACTAGAAGACAACGCCTCGGCGCTATATGCGCCCCGGCAAGGGCCCGGGGAGCGGCAAGCTCCCGGGCCCGGCAAGATCAAGGCCCCGGCAAGGTGCTTGCCGGGAAGGCTGCGCTGTGTGCCCGCGCTCCAGCTCATCAGCCCACGCGTCGCCCTGGGGCCTATCCAGGGACGCGTGGCGGATGGCTGTGCAGCCTGGGGGACACGGTGGCACTTCACGGTGGTGGATCCATCGCCGTGGCGGACGGAGACGCTAAGGCGGGAGCTTTTGGGGTCGACGGCGACGGGCATTAAATGCCTTTGTCCCCCACTGTCTAAGTAGGTATAGACCACTGTTCTGCACTGTAGCTCCACTGTTCCCGCACTGTTACAACTACCACCTCTTTTACGTTTTTACCCCTTTCTCCTACGTTGACACCTGTCGGTGACCCCTTGCACTATAAAAGGAGGCCCATGCACAACGTGGAGGGGGTTCGGAACCGAGATCACTCTCACGCTTGGTGTAGCTGCTTCTTCAAGCTCCCGAGCGCTCAAACTCAATACACAACTAAGCAGGAGTAGGGTTTTACGCGTCTACCGCGGCCCGAACCTGGGTAAAACTTCCCGCGTGCTCGCTACGATCTGCTCTTTGTGCTCCCTCCGCCCTCGTACCGCACAGACAAGGGGCTCCGGTCCCATAGGTGTTCGTGGCGGACAGTTTCCCCCGACAGCTCGCCATCACCTTTGGCCCCGGCGACCTCGCCCCCGAAGCGGCCGGTGCTGGTGCTCTCCCCACGGTATGCACACCTACCATCTGCGGGGTGGCCGTGACAAGAACCCTCACCAATGGCGGCGCCGGCCTCAACATCCTCACTCCCGAAGCCTTCGGTCACCAGCCTCTGTCCTACAGGCAGCTCCTTCCCACCAAGCCGTTCTCGGGGGCCGCGGGCTCGACCGTCCCGCTCGGCCAGATCCGCCTCCCGGTCACCTTCGGTACCCAGGCTAACTACTGGACTGAGCTCATCGATTTTGACATCGCGCCCATCCGCCTACCGTACAAAGCCGTCCTCAGCTTCCCTGCCCTGGCAAAGTTCATGGCGGCAACTCACTCGGGCTACAACGCCGTCAAGATGCCCGGGAGCAGTGGTGTCATCACCGTCAAAGGGGACCCTAGGGCCGCCCTTCAGGTTCTTGGGCGCACGTACAAGGCCGCCGCTGTCGCAGCTCGCCCGACGGCGAAGGGGGCTCTAGAGCCTCCGGAGGCCGCGCCTGCCAAGAAGAAGCAGCTCTTTTCTCAGGACCCCGCCGAGACGAAGCAAGTGCCTGCCGATGAAGAAGGCTCAGGAGCCACCTTCACCATCGACACGGGCATGGATCCAAATCAAGAGGCGGCGCTGGTTCGCTTCCTTAGAGCCAACAAGGACGTGTTCGCCTGGAAGGCCGCAGATTTGGTCGGGGTGCCAAGGCATGTCATTGAGCATCACCTCACGGTGTGCCCCAATGCACGCCCCATCAAGCAGAAGGCACGTAGACAAGCCCCGGAGAAGCAGGCCTTCATTGTCCAGGAGGTTAGGAAGCTGGAGGAAGCAGGTGTCGTACGGGAGGTACGGCACCCGGAGTGGCTGGCCAACCCCGTCATCGTCCCGAAGAAAGGAGGCAAAGAACGCATGTGCATCGACTTAACGAGCCTCAACAAGTTCTGACCTCAAGACCCTTTCCCTCTTCCGCGCATCGACCAAATCGTGGATTCGACGGCTGAGTGCGACCTGCTCTGCTTCCTTGAGGCATTCTCGGGCTACCACGAAATCAAGATGGCGGTGGAAGACATGGAGAAGACGACATTCCTGACCCCATGCGGGGTCTACTGCTACACCTGTATGCCCTTCGGGCTGAGGAACGCGGGCGCTACCTTCTAGCGCCTGATGCACATCACCCTCGGCCCTCAGCTCGGTGGGAATGCGGAGGCCTACGTTGACGACATAGTGGTAAAGACCAAAGAGGCCACGACCCTCATCCAGGACTTAGAAGAAGCATTCGCCAACCTGCGGAAGGTGAAGCTGTGCCTCAACCCGGAGAAGTGCGTGTTCGGCGTACCCTCCGGCAAGTTGCTAGGGTTCTTGGTTTCGCACCGAGGCATTAAGGCAAACCCAGATAAGATCAAGGCCATCAAGAAGATGAGGCTGCCCACAAACCTGAAGCAAATGCAGAAGCTTGCCGGGTGTGTGACATCCCTGGGGCGCTTCATCTCTAAGCTCGGGGAACGCGCCCTCCCATTCTTCAAGCTCATGAAGAAGAAGGGGCCCTTTGAGTGGACTCCCGAAGCCGACGCCTCCAGGACCTCAAGAAGTACCTCACCAGCTCGCCGGTCATGGTAGCACCACGACCCCTAGAGCCCATGACGCTCTACCTCACCGCAACACCTCATTCTGCCAGTGCAGCGCTGGTCGTGGAGCGCGAGGAAAAACTCCGGATCCCAAGGCCACCAGGCGGCTCGGCACTCTCAGGGCCCGCGCCGCCCCCTGACACGGCCTCAGAGGCAGACTCGACCACGGGCACCGACGGCCACGCCGCTCAGCAAGAGGCTCCTGAGGCTCCAGAGGCGCCAGCGGACCCTGCTGCGCCGACCCTCGTGGAGCACCCGGTATACTTCATCAGCACAGTACCGCGCGACGCGCGTTCGCGCTACCCGATGCCCCAGAAGCTGCTTCTGGCGCTCCTCGTCGCCTCCAGGAAGCTGCGCCACTACTTCCAAGGTCACCCCATCAAGGTCGTCTCATCGTACCCCCTCGAGAAGGTGCTGCGGGGCCCGAATGTCATCGGGAGGGTCGCCGAGTGGAACATCGAGCTTCAGGCGTTCCAGCTGGAATTCCGCACCACACGGGTGATCAAAGGAGCAGCTCTGGCAGACTTCGTGGTGGAATGGACTGATGCACGCGAGCGGGGGGCCAACGAAGACCGTTCGCTGGCCCTCGACGATGAAGCCCCAGACGGATGGGTGGTGTACTTTGACGATGCCTTCTCACGCCTCGGCGCGGGGGGTGGCGCCGTGCTGTTATCCCTCACTCAGGATAAGTTGTACTACGCTGTGCTGCTCTGCTTCCAGCAGGGCGAGAAGGTCTCCAACAACATTGCCGAGTACGAGGGCCTGATTGCCGGGCTCAAGGCCGCCGTTGCGCTAGGGGTCAAGCGTCTCACCATCAGGGGCGATTCGCAACTCCTCGTGGATTTCTCCAACAAGAAGTATAAGCCCAAGGATGAGCACATGGGGGCATACCTAGAGGAAGTGCGCAGGATGGAGAAGTGGTTCCAAGGGCTGGAAGTGCAGCACGTTCCACGAGGCACCAACAAAGAAGCGGACAACATCGCCAAGCGAGCCTCCAGGCAGGAGCCCCAAAGGCCAGACATCCTC
The DNA here is from genome assembly GCA_902687465.1 of Secale cereale. Classification (NCBI taxonomy): domain Eukaryota; kingdom Viridiplantae; phylum Streptophyta; class Magnoliopsida; order Poales; family Poaceae; genus Secale; species Secale cereale. Next base: position 317,547,849 of record LR738713.1, read on the forward strand.
GAGGAGCGACTACTCAAGCCATCAGCAACACCATCAGTACCCGAGCCGGCCTCCCCTCGGCAGGGGCTACCAACAGCGCCTCCAGACGGCGCCCCGCCCTGCGGACCACCGTCCCGAGCCCGCCTGTTGCTCGCTGCGGAGGCTGAGGAGGGGTGCTGGACCCAAGAACTCAAGATGTACCTGCAACACGATGCCCTACCAGACAAGGAAGAAGATGCAGAACGCGTGGTCCGATAGGCCTCAGCCTACTGCATCCGAGACAGTGAACTCTACAGGAGGCGCCCCAACGACGTCTCGCTAAGGTGCATCTCGAGGAAGCAAGGGCGCGAGCTGCTAGCTGATATCCACGGTGGGGACTATGGTCATCACTCATCCCGCACCCTCGTGGGCAAGGCCTTCCGTAGCGGCTTCTATTGGTCCACGACGCTCAATGACGCCACATTTCTCGTGCGAGCCTGCGAGGCGTGCCAGTTTCACGCCAAGCAGATCCACCAGCCGGCACAAGGCCTCCAGACGATTCCGCTCTCCTAGCCCTTCGGAGTCTGGGGATTGGACATCCTAGGTCCTCTCCCTCGAGCCGCAGGGGGCTACCGCTTCCTGTACGTCGCCATCGAAAAATTCACTAAGTGGGCGGAAGTGGAGCCTGTTCGCACAATCCCAGCCGGGTCAGCTATCAAGTTCATCCAAGGCCTCGTGAGGCGATTCGGGGTCCCAACCGCATCATCACAGATAACGGTTCGCAGTTCACAAGCAATCTCTTCAGGTTATATTGTGCTAACCTTGGAACACATATCTGCTACGCTTCGGTGGCCCACCCCAGGAGCAACGGCCAGGCTGAGCGTGCCAACGCGGAAGTCTTGCGTGGCCTCAAGACGTGCAGCTTCAAGAAGAAGCTCGAGGCTTGCGGCAGAGGCTGGATCGACGAACTCCAGTCCGTGCTGTGGTCAATCCGAACCACTGCCACCAAACCTACGGGGGAGACTCCCTTCTTTCTCGTCTATGGGGCGGAGGCGGTCCTCCCTCATGAGGTCAAGCATCGCTCCCCATGGGTCTTGGCCTTCGATGAGGAACGCCAGGACGTCGCCTAGCGGATGGACCTCGTGCTCGGCGAGGAGGGCCGCCGCCGGGCTGCCCTAAGGGCGACGCGTTACCAGCAGGCGCTGCGGCGGTACCATTGCCGCAACGTCCGCACAAGAACACTTGAAGTTGGTGACTTGGTCCTGAGGTGGGTCCTCTCCCATGAATGGCTGCACAAGCTCTCGCCCACGTGGGAGGGCCCGTTCAGAATCGCCCGTGTCTCTAGGCCTGGTGATGTGCGCCTGGAGACGCAGGATGGGATACCTATCCAGAATTCCTAGAACATCGAACACCTCAGGAGGTTCTATCCATAATCAAGGCTCCGTGCCCGTGAAGGTCTCCGCCCGTGACACTCTCACGTAACAATGAGTTGGGGCTGTACACGCCTCGGAGTCTCCTCTGCTTTGCCTACGGGCCCTCAGACGGGGCTCCCACCCACGCCCCAGTGGCAGTCCTTAGCTCCGCGCTGGGAAGAAGACGTAGTGTAGGGGTCAGACGTGACCTTTTTTCTTTTTGCTTGGTGTTTGGCTGTTAGCCTTTTCTACTTCCTTGGCTATCAGCCCTTCCACTACCCCATGCTATGAAGTTCTCGTGTTTCTCGCGCTTCTTGAGTTTCGTTGAGAGTTTTGTGTTTGGATCTTTCTCACCGGCTTTATGCCCAGCTATGCCACTCGCTCTCTTTCACGCGCCTCACGCGTGGGGGCTGGGGCATGGTCGGTCACCAGACCTCGTCCGTCGTGGCCCCGTGACCTCGCCTGCCCAAGACTGCTCAGGCTCTGGCACAGGGCTGCTCAGCCCGCACAACCTACCGAGCCGCTCAGGCTTTGGTGCTCTAACCCGCGCTCGGCACTCTCAGCAGATTTCAGCGATTGACCCCCGCTCGGGGGTTGTACGAGTCGGACCCGGCCACCTCATCACGACCCGAAGGGGCTCATGACGCCAGAGTCGGGAGGACTCCGCCTCAGGATGGCAGGACACATAAAAGCTAAGTGACTTCATTCAGGCAACAAAAGCATGACGACGAGTTCCGCTTCTTACATACATCACAACCCATTACATGCCTCCTCAAGGCAACTTGAAATTTTGATGCAGAAAAATCGCGAAGGAAAAGAAGGGAGAAGAAGCAGAAGCCGCTCCCGCTCAGTCGAAATCCTGCGGCTCCTCCGGCTTCACCGAGCCGCAGCGGCGCGACGATCCCCTCCCCACGCCGTACCGAGCTCGGCAGCGTGGTGGTTCGTCGCGTCTGCCACTTCTGGAGGAGCTGCTGCTGCCACAGACGGGGGCCTCACAACGCCTAGGACTAAGGCCGCCTTCGGAGGAGGAACTGCTCCCCTGGACGTCTTCTCCCTCCTCGTCGTCAGCTTCGGGACAGCACCCAAGGCGCCTCCCTTCCTCTGAGAAGACCCTGACGAACAGCGTGGAGACGCCATCGTACCTGAAGTGGAGCGCACACCTCCCCTGCAGCCGGCGCGCGCGGGCAAACGACTGCGAGCCACGCTCCAAGAACACATCGTCCGAGGGAGCCACCTACGTCCACCCAGGATGCGCCATTACAACAACCATCAGCCTGCAGCCATATGCCCCCAAGGCCTCCGGCCGGGAGCACGTCGCCAAATGAGCGGGGAAGCCTGAGCCATGAGCCACCGGGATTCTCCGCCCACACCATGAACTCCGACGAGACATCGAAGGAATGGACCTGTGGGCACGGAGGGCGCGCGACCAGTAGGCACCTTTGCGCGCCCCCTCTTCCTCCACGGCCGTGACCACCTTCGCCATGGGAGGACGCCCGGCGCTGCCCACCGGCGGCCACAACAGAGCTCAAAGGGCCACGCTCGCCTCCTCGAGAAGACGCTGCGGGAGCAGCGGCATGCTTGCGGGGACGACCGCGACCCCTCTTCGGCGGCAGCGGGACAGGATTCTTCGGGGTCTTCCCCTTTTCCGCGGTGGATGGCTTCCTCGGCGGCGCCATGAAGATCTTGCGATGGGGAGGGAAAGCGAAGGACAAGCAAGGAGAAGACGGTGTTGGCTTGAAAATGGCCTGGGGGCTTCCCCCCTAGCCCCATTTATAGGGCGGAGGAGCCCAACCACCAACCAATGGTGTCGCAGCCATTACTCCCTCGCCACCCACGCCAAGGAGTTGTCAAGTCGCACGATCGCCAAGGTTGCATGGGAAGTGGAGCCGCCACGTCCCATCCAACAAATCGCGCGCCAGCCTGGCCCGCGGCCTTTTAGGGCCCGCGACGCTTCGTCCTCGCCTAAGGCTTCGCTCCGAAGCCAACTCCGCGCGCGCCTTGGGCCCGGGGGCTACTATCGGCGTACGGGGAACCAGGGTACCCAGACTTGCCTGTCTGCGGGCCGTGACGCGCTCCTTCACGAGGCCTGGTATGGCCCAGCTGATCGACCAGCTGCTCAAGACCCTCGCGAGGGTCCAGGCCTCGTGAGAAGAACGACGTCAAGACCTCCTCGGGAGCGTCCTTGGCAAGGCGTTCCGGAGGGGCGGAGAATCCAAGGCCAGGCCTGCCTCAGGAGGAGGCAGTGACGTCAGCAGTGACGCACCACACTAGCGGGTGCCAGCGCCCGCCAGCGGCGTAGTTACCATTTCGGTGCAAGGGGGACAGCGCAGCCAGAAGTTCCGAGGAGCGGGGCAAAGGTTTCCTCATTGGTGCAACGAGACCGAAGACCGCAAGGATGACAAGGAGGATGTCATCGCCGAGCCCACCACCGTGTCATCGCCTGATCCTTTTGCAGGCAAAGACTGCTTTTGTCAGGGTAGGAACGTCCTTGTGTTCCCACTCAAAAATGTCTGTTGTGGAATCCCTTCCCGCCTAAACATTTCGGGGGAAGAGGACCGTGGCCGCCTATATAAGTAGCTAGGACTCCCACTGAGAAAAGGATCGACACACACACTCGACCACCGCACAAGGAGAAAGAACACTAGCCTCCTGACCCTCCTGAGCTCGCCTCCTGAACTCAGGAACCCTTGTACCAGTTCATACTCTAGCTCACCCGGAGCCAATCCACCAAAGCAGGAAGTAGGGTCTTACACCTCGCGGAGGCCCGAACCTGGATAAACTCTTGTGTGTTTGTTCGTTGTTTGCTTGAATCCTTCCACCAAGACGAGAGCGAGGCGCTAGGTAGACGTGAGTGGGAGAGATCTTCGTTCACGCCGCTGTGTTCGAACTTAACAGGTTTTGCGGAGCTCGGAATCCGACATAGGGTGGTTTTGCAGGGTTAGGATCCTCTGCAGTAGTGCACCATGCAGTACGGTCACTGCCGTGTGGACTCGGTCCCACATGTCATTCATAGTACATCACCATATAGTACTGTAGATGATCTCAACCAGGTTCTGCAATGGAGAAGAGTGAGAAGAGCATGCCTCAGCGATTTAGGATTGGACGAGAGGGCCGGCGTGCTGTCACTAGATCAAAATCAATATCAATTTATCCTTCAATTAAGAAAGTGACCCCACATTAACTAGTCTCCCTTGTATTCTGGGTCATATTTGACCATGATTTTCACAAATAAAATATATGTTATACGTTGCAAAAATAATATAATTTGGAAGTATATTGAGATACGAACCAAATGATACAATTTTTTATGACATGCATTCACATTTTGCTTGTCAAATACAGTATGAGGTCAAACTTTGACCTTAAAATACGCAAAACAATAAAATACTTCCAAGACCAGCACCACTCCTCTCCTCTTAAACCATCGCCACTCCTATCATGTTCCAATCCAAAACCAGCGTCGCTCCTCTCCTCGTACATTTCAAAACCACCGCCGCTCCTCTCCCGTTCTAATTCAAAACCAGCACCGCTCCTCTCCTCTTCCATTCAAAAACCATCGCCGACGAGTGAAGATGCCATGGAGAAGTAGATCGATGGAGGAGTACAACCGATACGTGAGGATCGCAGACAGCGACCCTCTGAAGCTAGCCAGGATGTTGGAGATACAGTCTTGGTTTGACAACCCGGAGCAATTAACGGCGACGGCGAAAGTGATGGCCAAATATCTGGAAAAAAGCGAAAAGGAGGCGATACATCGGGAGGGAGTCGCGGGGTAGTACATAGAGTTGATCCTCTGGGCCATGGAGTAGACAGATTCACCGAATCAGAATGTGAGGCAGTGGTGATGGGAGTATTGATTCAAGATGGAGTATCCACTAGAGATTGAAGGATCGAGCATCTATATGGTGCCGTTTGTGATGGTGCTGTGGCAGAGCGAGCCGGTAGAGTCTTTGTCGACCGTACCCAACTGCAAGAGAAGAAAAGCAGTTGGCGCGACGACATTTCCCTGCCATCCTCTCCCTCGCCGTTCACCTCGTCTCACGGGGCGGCTGTCTTCCGGAATAGGAGGGGACTGACTCCCCATAGTCTCAGGAGGAGCATAGGGTTGTCAGTATTTGCAGGTTATGAATTGTGTTTTGTGTTGTGTATTTTGAGAGTACTTTTAGATATGAATGTCAGATTTGCAGTATTCAGCATATGAAGTATTTTTTGAAATATAGAGATCTAATTTTAGCACTTCAAAAATGTAGTTTCATATAAAAGTGCAGACAATGTGATTCTCGCAGAAGAAACTGCAATTTTAGTTTGAGAGGGCAGCGCATTTATATTAACACACCATTTTTGAACATGAATAACATTATGTTGGAAGTTTTATTCATGTTCGAAAATGGAACTACCAGACAGTTAACATCATGCTGATCAACATTCATGCATATCACATCTTCATATGATGCACAATAAAAAACATACGCTATTTTCAAAATGCCCACACAATGTTGAGTGCGAAAAACAGAGAAAATGAGAGACAAAGTTTTTCCAAGCGTTGGAGGTGGTGTGCATAGATGACAATGGGGACCCACATGTCAGTAATGGCAGAGGCAAAAATTGGGCTACATTTTTCCTGCTTCAGGTGGTATCGAACCCGGGCGAAGCAGCGATTGGGGAGTTGAACCAGGCAACTGGGCTACTTCAGAACTTTACCTAGAAGTTTGGCATAGCTTCTACCATAACTGTAGCACGTCTTCACCGGCTCCGGTGCATTCTCGTCCGGGGCCTGGACGTCATCCTCTGACTTTGTGCACTTGCCGCGGTGCCGCTGTCTCCCGTTGTGAACATGATCAACAAACGAGAGGAATTTGGAGAAGACTGTACGTGGAGAGACGGACAATCGGGACCCACCAGGCCCATGCCCGTACGCTAGCAAGTGCCTCATTGAAAAAATACTTCCTCCTAATGCTATACTAACATTGGGGCCCACGGGTTTGTCAACGTAGTTACTCCTACTAAAGAGATAAATTTACAACGAAGCCAGTAATTAGGGAGTTAGCAGGGAGTATCATTCATTATTAGTGGGCCAGCAAGTATCAGTTGTTTTTGTTTTGAAAAATGTATCAGCTAGGTTGTGAGCTGACTAGTCTAGCCTTTTTTTTAACATGCGCAGCCCACGACAGGCCGGTTTGTATTTTTTAGGGCCGTCATGTATCGACCGACCTATGGGCCTCCCATCCTAGGTTTTATTTTTTCTTAAACATCCATAACCCAACTTATGTATTTTTTAAAGATGAAAACGCAGAGGTCTGTTCTATTTTTCTATTTAAGAATTGGAACGCCAGGTCCAACTTATATTCCCCTTTTTACTATATTATATATATTTATATTATTTTATATATTATTTTTATTATTATCATATATTAACAAATACTTACATACATAAAAAATATCCCATGTCTTAATAACTTATAAATTTAATTTTTAACAATAAAGTCCTGTTGCCTTTTACTTTAAGGCAACGAAAATGCTGGTCATTGTGTACCAAAGCTTGATAAGGTTTGAGGACCAATGTAATAATAAAGTGCTTATTATTAAATATATTTATAAGAAAATTATCGGCCACTGTTTATTTTTTGATAACATTGTTGTGCCCAACCCAACAATATAATGAGAACCAGCCCAACAAAATTGTGTATTTCGATAAAGTGCAAATGGGTTGTAATTTGTTAGGAAAAATTAAATGGGTGGCATGGACCTTACATTATTTGTTCACCTAGCGCAGCAAATTCTTGTATTTCAAAAAAGTGCAAATGGGTTGTTGTTTTTTAGAAATAATATAAGTGGGCCACATGGACACTACATTATTTGTTCACTCAGCCCAGCAAATGGACTGTAAATTCTAAAAAAAAATATTGAATATGTGCCATTTTTTTGGTGGCTCAAATGTGGGCCAATAGGTCGAAGCCAATGCAAGGCATTGTTAAGTTAGTCAATAAATGATTCTGACATCCTTAGCCGTTGGATTTACATCCAACGGCCGACATCCATCTTCAGTCTCTCGTCTTCTTCCTCCAGCGTTGAAGGGACCACCTCCTCCCGCCTCTGGCTACTAGCAGCTCTGCTTAGCAAGCTTCACTGCAAAGCGATACCCCATCGCCGGCCAGGCAAACCCCTCCACACCTCCTCTTATTTTCCGCCGACTACAGAACCACGCCACACCAAAACCAGTTAACCCTTGTACACCTCTTTGTCTATGACTCCATTGTCGCTTCTTCCCATCTTCGGCTCATTGCCGTTCGGGGCCTCGCCATCGTCCACCGCCTTGGTGCGCTCGATGCGGCGTGGTCAATGTGGTCAACAAACGAGAGTTATTAGAAGAAGACTGTATGTGGAGAGGCTGACAGTGGGAACGCACCAGTTCCATGGACGCACGCATGCAACCGCCTCCATATTACGCGAAAATAAAATTATTCCTTGCCTTTAAAGCTGGGACCCACCACCTATATCTTCGCATGGAAGGAAGTGCCTCCTTATTCCTGCCCCTGACACCTGTGACCCACCAGCAACATCTTCACAAGCGGAAGTGCCTCCTTATTACGGGCAAAAAATGATTTTGGGACCCGCCAGCTATATTTTTGCACGCAAGGAAGTGCCTCCTTGTCCTCCCTTATAGCTGGGACACACCCGATGGAAGCGTATGTAGTGTTATTTGTCTGGTCGTGAATGTGTACGTACATAGCGGTCGATCGGTCTCTCTGCAGTGATGAACCGTGGCCGAGTAAGGAGCGACATGTGTCATACATACATTCCCTTCAAAACCGTGTAGACGTACGTACAGCCACATGGCAAAAAATATGGCTACGTACGTACATACGGGCAGAGTCTCGAACGCCTACTTGCGCATACGTATGGCCAGGGCTGGTGTACATGGAGAGGCAGCGAACGACAATAGAGGCGTCGTGTTCATCGACAGCCAACCGGCGGGGTCGGAATGGAGAAACAACATCGTGTTCATCGGGAGGCAACTGGCTTGGACGGAACAACCGAAACCTAGTGTGGCGTACCGCAAAACGGATGGAAAAGGCCTTCTGGTAGAGCGCATACGGTTGAAAATGTCTGATTCAGGGCTCCGCAAACCCCTTGTAAGTTTTAACACTTGGGTGCGTGCGAAGAACTCAACTTCCCCTATCTACCTACTCGCCGTATCCACGATCTAGCTCGATGAATAGGAAGGAAATGACACAAAGCAGTTTACCCAGGTTCGGGCCACCTCGCAGTGTAATATCCTACTCCTTCTTTGTGGTGGATTGCCTCGAGGTGGGCTGAGGAAGAACTGGTACAGTGGTTGAACAACCTCAGGAGGTGTGTCCTTGCTTCTGGTGGTGAGGGTGGTCTCAGTTATCTGTTCGATCCGGATCCCCTCCTATGGTGGTGGCTAAGCTGTATTTATAGTGTCCTTGGTCCTCTTCCCCCAAAATGTAGGCGGGAAGGGATCCCAAAACGGCCAAATGTGAAGGGAGATAACTAGTACATCTTATCCTGATGAAAGGTGTTCTTGGCCTGCAAAGCGTCTGGTCCCGACGCCACGGTGGGCTCGGTGATGACCTCCGTCCTATCGTCCTGGCGATCCTGGTCTTGTTGCATGGAAATGGAAACCTTTAGCCGCTTCCTCGGGACTCCGCGCCAGCGGTTGCCTCTTTAGCACCAAATAGGAAACCAGTTGTCCTGCGCTCGCTGGCGGCCGCCTGGTCTCGGTCATCATGGCTTGTGTCATCTGAACCTCGTGAGGTGGGGGCTTGCATAGAGATCTCTGCTCCTCAGGAGCCAGCCTAGTGAGGCCGCTCCTTCCAGAAGTCTTGGCGTCGTCCGCCTCGCGAGGCTTGGCCCCTCGTGAAGGTCTTGTGTGATGATGCTGAAGATGGGTCGTACCAGGCCGATGAAGGAGCCACGTCATGAGCCACAGACAGGCAAGTCTGGGTACCCTGGTTTCCAGAACACCGACAGAAACAGGGTCTAGTTCATCAGGAAGGGTCTAGCGTACCGAAATGGCCTTCTACTCGACCGGCTACGATTGAAATGGGACCCTGTTCATCAAGAGGGGTCTCGCGAACCGCAAAACGGAGGAAACGGACTTATGTTGGAGCTCTATGGCCGAACCAGGGGTCCTGCTCATCGGGAGGGGTGTGGCGTACCGCAAAACGGGACTCCACGGGCTACTGTTAACCCACCGTCAACTTCCTCCAGCCTCCACCTGCACTGTTCATTCACCACGTCTTCCTCTGCCTCCATCGGCTACTGTTCAACCAGCCCTCCATCGGCTACTATTCAACCAGCCCTCCACGGGGTCCTGTTCATCCAACCAGCCCTCCACCGGCTACTATTCAACAAGCCCTCCACCGGCTACTTTTCAACCAGCCCCCCACGGGGTATTGTTCATCCACCCCCAACGCCTCGGCTATGGCGGCCTCGTCTCGGGGTCTTGTTCATCCAGCGGCAACCGCAACGGCCTACTACCACGTGGTCCTATTCATCTAACCCCCATCGGGAACTGTTCATCCAACCCCAACCACATACGTCTCGACTCGTTCAACCAGCCACACGTTCACTATTTATCAAGAGGCAGCTCGTTCGATTGGCTTTAGTAAGCAGCAGCAGCGATCGATCGGGTTCAGTTACCAGCGGTCGAAGGAATCGCTCGGGTTCAGTTAACAGCCAAGGGATCGATTGCTCGGTTTTAGTAACGTAGCCTAGTGCAACCGCTTGGGTTCAGTTAGAGACCAACGCCTCACACACATGCACGTACATATACATGAGAGAAACGCGCTAACCTCCATGCATCGCTCCGCCCCGACCACCCACTGTAACTGGGAACTCCCCGAAATTTTCCTCGCCCTCGCTTCTACCATGATTTTTTCGGTCATGGATGGTCCAAAGAATGTAATGCAGCTGCGTCTTCGGCCCGCCCAGGACGAAAAGCCCATTTTCTGTCATCTTTTTTTGTCATAGAAGTAGGATCCTACCACATCTATGATGATACGGGTTTTTGTCACAATTATCGTCATAGAAGTGTCATAAGCATGATAGAAAAAATTCGTTTAGGCCAAACTATCATGGATGTGTCTTCTTTTGTAGTGTAAAGTGGTTATTTGATTTGTTTTACTAACGGATCTCACGAGTTTTCTGTTGAGTTTTATGTTGTGAAGTTTTCAAAATTTGGGTAAAGATTTGATGGACTATTGAATAAGGAGTGTCATGAGCCTAAGATTGGGGATTCCCAAGGCACCCCAAGGTAATATTCATGGATAACCAAGCATCTAAGCGTGGGGATGCCCCGGATGACATCCCCTCTTTCGTCTTCAATCCAACGGTAAATTTACTTGAGGCTATATTTATTCACCACATGATATGTGTTTTGTTTGGAGCGTCTTGTATGATTTGAGTCTTGGCTTTTTAGTTTGCCACAATCATCCTTACTTTACACACCTTTTGAGAGGGACACACATTAATTGTGAATTTATTAGTATACTCTATGTGCTCCACTTATATCTTTTAAGCTAGGGTTGTTGCTCTAGTGCTTCACTTATAACTTTTTGAGCACAGCGATGATGTTTATTTTGAAGAAATTGATGAACTCTCATGATTCACTTATATTATTTTGAGAGTCTCTAAACAGCATGGTAATTTCCTTGGGTTATGAATTTAGTCCTAATATGATAGGCATCCAAAGAGGGTATAATAAAAACTTTCATAAATAGCATTGAACTTTTAAGAAGTTTGATTCCTTGCAATTGTTTTGAGATTTAAGATGGTGATATTAGAGTCATGCTAGTAGTAAGTTGTGAGGTGAAAGAAATAATTGTGTTACGGTTTGTGATTCCCGTAGCATGCAGGTATGGTCTTCTAGTTATGTGATGAAGTTGGAGCGCAATTTACTCTTTATTGTCTTCCTTTGTGTGAAAGTCGAAGACACGCGATGGTTAACTCCTACCAACCTCTCCCCTGAGAGCATGCATGGTAGTACTTTGCTTCGAGAGCTAAAAAACTATTTTCAATAAGTATGTGAGTTCTTTATGACTAATGTTGAGTCCATGGATTATACACACTCTCACCCTTCCACCATTGCTAGCCACTAAAGTACCGCGCAACTTTCGCCGGTGCATCAAACCCACCTTATACCCTTCCTCAAAACAGCCACCATACCTACCTATTATGGCATTTCCATAGCCATTCAGAGATATATTTCCATGTAACTCCACCGTCCCGTCATCATGTTTGAGTTAACCATCGAGTTGTAATTTTGAGTTGTAAGTAAATAAAAGTGTGATGATCATCATTATTAGAACACTATCCCATGTGAGATTATATAAGAAAGGAGAGAGGCCAAAAGAGTCTCCAAAAATAGGAGAAAAAGGAGAAAATAGTCTAAAAAAGAGGAGTCTCCAAAAAATAAGAGAAAAAGAGAGAAGGGACAATGTTACTATCCTTTTCCACACTTGTGCTTCAAAGTAGCACCATGTTCTTCAGTATAGAGAGTCTCCTATTTTGTCACTTTCATATACTAGTGGGATTTTTTCACTATAGAACATGGCTTGTATAATCCGATGTTGGGCTTCCTCAAATGCCCGAGGTCTTCATGAGCAAGCAAGTTGGATGCACACTCACTTAGTTTTCTTTTGAGCTTTCATTTAGTTTAGTAAGATGTGCCACTATGGTTTCAGTTTCATAGCCATGGAAAGGATCGGATTCTACCAAAGTAATTAATTCTGGGTCGAGAGTGAATTCATAATCCTTATCAGCAACACAAATAGGTGAAGTAGCAAACTTAGGATCACATTTCATCTTAGCATTCAAAGATTTTTCTTTCAGTTTGCATAATAAATTCTTAAGATCATCTCTATCTTTGCAAGCAAGAAAGTCTCTAGTTGTCTTTTCATCCGTAACATAACCTTCTGGTAGTTTTGGCAATTCATATCTAGGATGGGTAGATCTAATAGGTGTTTCAAGATTTTCAGTTTTAAGTACTTCATCAGTATCAACATTCTCAATATCTTTAGCTCTAGCAAGTTGTTCATCAAGAAATTCACCCAATGGCACAACCTTATCAAGCAAGGTACTAGCATCATCATAAGCATCATTCATAGCAGAAGTAGCATCATCAATAACTTGCGACACATCAGGATTAATAGCAGATTGTGGTGTTGTGATATGTCTCCAACGTATCTACTTTTCCAAACCCTTTTGCCCTTGTTTTGGACACTAACTTGCATGATTTGAATGGAACTAACCCGGACTGACCCTGTTTTCAGCAGAACTGCCATGGCGTTGTTTTCGTGCAGAATAAAAAGTTCTCGGAATCGCCTGAAAATCAACGGAGAATTATTTTGGAAAATATAAAAAATACCTGCAAGAAGATCCACACTAGGGGGCCCAGGGACACTCCACGAGGGTGGGGGGCACACCCCCTTGCCCAGGGCGCGCCACCTGCCTCGTGGGCCCCCTGGTGCTCCACCATCGTACCCCTAGATCCTATATCTTCCGTTTCGGGGAGAAAAAAATCAGAGAGAAGGAATTATCACGTTTCACGAGACGGAGCCGCCGCCAAGCCCAAATCTCTCTCGGGATGGCTGATCTGGAGTCTGTTCGGGGCTCCGGAGATTGGAGATCATCGCCATCGTCATCATCAACCTTCCTCCATCACCAATTCCATGATGCTCACCGCCCCTGTGTGAGTAATTCCATCGTAGGCTTGCTGGACGGTGACGGGTTGGATGGGATCTATCATGTAATCGAGTTAGTTTTGTTAGGGTTTGATCCCTAGTATCCACTATGTTCTAAGATTGATGTTGCTATTACTTTGCTATGCTTAATGCTTGTCACTCGGGCCCGAGTGCCATGATTTCAGAACTGAACCTATTATGTTTTCATGAATATATGTGTGTTCTTGATCCTATCTTGCAAGTCTATAGTCACCTACTATGTGTTATGATCCGGCAACCCCGAAGTGACAATAATCAGGACCACTACCGGTGATGACCATAGTTTGAGGAGTTCATGTATTCACTATGTGTTAATGCTTTGGTCTGATACTCTATTAAAAGGAGGCCTTAATATTCCTTAGTTTCCAATAGGACCCCGCTACCACGGGAGGGTCGGACAAAAGATGTCATGCAAGTTCTTTTCCATAAGCACATATGACTATATTCGGAATACATGCCTACATTGCATTGATGAATTGGAGCTAGTTCTGTGTCACCCTAGGTTATAACTTCTACATGATGAATTGCATCCGACGTAATTTCCCATCACCGATCCAATGCCTATGAGCTTTACCTATATTGCTAGCTGCTTATTTACTTTTCCATTGCTACTATCACAAAAACTACAAAAACACTATCGTTACTTTTATTGCTGCTACCGCCACTATCATATTACTTTGCTACTAAACTATCTTGCTGCAGATACTAAGTTTCCAGGTGTGGTTGAATTGACAACTCAGCTGCTAATACTTAAGAGTATTCTTTGGCTCCCCTTATGTCGAATCAATAAATTTGGGTTGAATACTTTACCCTCGAAAACTGTTACGACCCCCTACACTTGTGGGTTATCAAGACTATTTTCTGGCGCCGTTGCCGGGGAGCATAGCTCTATTCTTTAAGTCACTTGGGATTTATATTTGTTGATCACTATGAAGAATTTAAAGGACTCAAAAACCAAGATCTTACCCTCAACTACGAGGGGAGGTAAGGAACTGCCATCTAGCTCTGCACTTGATTCTTCTTCTGTTATGAGTAAACTTGCGACACCTATTCCTGCTATTGAATCTGATATGCTGTATGTTCTTGATGATGCTACTTCTGCTATGTATGATGAAACTACCTCTATGCCTGATACTGTGCCACTAGGTGAATTTCTAGATGAAAAATTGCTAAGGTTATGGAGAGTGCAAATATTGAAACTGATGATATTTATGAAAGTGATGATGAAACTACTCCCAATAGATATGAATTGCCTGTTATGCCTGAGGGTTATGTTATGGATGAAGAAACTGCTAGAGACTTTCTTGCTTGCAATGATAGATATGATCTTAAGAAGGTATTAGCTAAGCTGAAAGAAAAGTCCTTGAATGCTAGAATGAAACATGACCCTGCTTTTGCTACTTCACCTATCTATGTTACTGATAAGGATTATGAATTCTCTGTTGATCCTGAGTTAATTACTTTGGTTGAATCTGATCCTTTCCATGGCTATGAGTCTGAAAATGTTGTGGCACATCTTACTAAGTTGAATGATATAGCCATCCTGTTTACCAACGATGAAAAGATTCGTTATTACTATATCCTTAAGTTGTTTCCGTTCTCGTTAAAGGGTGATGCTAAGACTTGGTTTAATTCTCTTGATCCTGGTTGTGTGCGTAGTCCCCAGTATATGATGTATTACTTCTCTGCTAAATATTTTCCCGCTCATAAGAAACAAGCTGCCTTACGGGAAATATATAACTTTGTGCAAATTGAAGAAGAGAGTCAAGCTTGCGGGAGGCTTCTCCAGTTACTTAATGCTTTGCCTGATCATCCTCTTGAGATGCATGATATACTTGATGTCTTTTATAATGGACTAACCGATGCTTCCAGAGACCACCTGGATAGTTGTGCTGGTTGTGTTTTCAGGGAAAGAATAGTTGAACAAGCTAAATTATGATTGAATAATATGCTGGCCAATGAAAATAATTGGACACTTCCTGAACCAGCCCCTAACCCAACTCCGAAGAAAAAAGGTGTTCTATTCCTCAGTCCTGAAGATATGCAAGAGGCAAAGAAATCTGTGAAAGAAAAAAGGTATTAAAGCTGAAGATGTTAAGAATTTACCTCCTATTAAAGAAATACATGGTCTTGATAACCCGACACAGGTGGTAAAGGTAAATTCTCTTTATAGATTTGATGAAGGTGATATTCCTCGTTATAAGTCTGCTAGTCAATGCTTAGATGAGTTTGACAATTTCATTGTGAAACAAGAAAACTTCAATGCTTATGTTGGTAGACAATTACAACACAATGCTTATATGATTGAACGCTTGAGTGATTATCTGTCTAGAGCTAAATGTGAACTGAAACTTATTAGTATACATGCTTCTATGGTTACCACTCAAGTACAACAAGTACTTAAGGCTCAGAATGATTTGCTCAATGAATTAAATAGTAAGAATAATGATAATGCCATTAGAGTTGTGACTAGAGGTGGCAGACTGACTCAGGAACCTCTGTATCCTGAAGGCCACCCTAAGAGAATTGAGCAAGATTCTCAGAGAGCTAATTTAGATGCACCTAGTTCTTCTAAGAAGAAGAACAAGAAAAATGATAGGACTTTGCATGCTTCTAGTGAACCAGTAGTTGACACACCTGAGAATCCCAATGATATATCTGTTTCTGATGCTGAGACACAATCTGGTAATGAACATGAACCTAGTGATAATATTAATAATGATGTTCATGATGATGCTCAACCTAGCAATGATAATGATGTAGAGATTGAACCTGCTGTTGATCTTGATAACCCACAATCAAAGAATCAACAATATGATAAGAGAGACTTTGTTGCTAGGAAGCACGGTAGGGAAAGAGAACCATGGGTGCAGAAACCCATGCCTTTTCCTCCGAAACCATCCAAGAAAAAGGATGATGAGGATTTTGAGTGCTTCGCTAAAATGATTAGACCTATCTTTTTGCGTATGCGTTTGACTGATGTGCTTAAAACAAATCCTTATGCCAAGTATATGAAAGACATTATTACCAACAAAAGAAAGATACCTGAAGTAGAAATTTCCACCATGCTTGAAAATTACACTTTTGAGGGTGGAATGCCTATGAAATTAGGAGATCCAAGAGTACCTACTATACCTTGCTCCATTAAGAGAAATTATATTGAAACTACTTTGTGTGATCTCGGAGCCGGTGTTAGTGTTATGCCTCTCTCTTTATATCGTAGACTTGACTTGACTAAGTTGACACCTACTGAAATATCTTTGCAAATGGCTGATAAATCAACTGCTATACCCGTCGGTATTTGTGAGGATGTGCATGTTGTAGTTGCAAATGTTACTATTCTAACGGACTTTGTCATCCTTGATATTCCCGAGGACGATAGTATGTCTATTATTCTTGGAAGACCTTTTTTGAATACTACAGGGGCTGTTATTGATTGCAACAAATGCAATGTCACTTTTCATGTCAATGGTAATGAGCATACGGTACACTTTCCGAGGAAACAACCTCAGGTGCATAGTATCAATTATATTGGAAAAACTTCAACTATCACTATTGGATGATTTGAGTTTCCTATTCCTACTATCAAGAAGGCATATGACATTCTTATTGTTGGGGACGTACATATCCCCATTGAGGTAACCTAGTATTATTTGAAAATTCTCCGGTTTCATGTTACTCGGAAAGAGTTTATTAACAAGACCTGATCAACCTTGTCAATGGATTCCTTTTTATGAGCATGGGATAGGAGAATCTAGATAGCACAATCTTCTCTACCCTCCTTTTACGTTCTGTTAATTAGGTTAAATAAAACAAAAATAGCATTGTCTATCTGTTTCCAGACTTATCCGTGCAATAAAAAAATTGTCCCGAAAATAAAAGTTCTCCAAATGCCATGAAAACGAAATATGATTTTTTTCTAGAATATTTGAGAAAATATGGCACTGAACACACAGCGAGGGGAGCCAGCACTTGGCCACGAGGGTGCAGGGCGCGCCCCCTGCCTCATGGGCCCCACATGGCCCCCCTCCACTTATTCCTGCACCCATGCTCTTCTTCTTCCTCCCAAAAAAATCCCCAACCAGCTCAAACCCGAGTTCTAGCTCATCTTGCTGCCATTTTCGATCTCCTTGCTCAAAGCACCATTCACCAAACTGTTTGGGGAGATTGTTCATTGGTATGTGACTCCTCCATTGGTCCAATTAGTTTTTGTTCTAGTGCTTTATTTGTTGCAAATTTATGCTGCTGTGGTGACCTTGTTCTTGAACTTGCATGTCAAATTTTCTTGGTCCCAAGTAGTTCAAATGCATGATATAGCCTCTAGGCACTTATATGAGTTGTTGCTATCAATCTTGTTGAGTTTGGTTAACTTTTATTTTGAAGTTACTAAAAATTTCAGAAAAATGTCTAGGAGAAACTTCCAAGGTGGACCTTCAAAGAAGCAAGAACCGAGGCTCGCGTTCCGTGAGCCGGACGATGAACCACCGAGGGATGCTGATGTGCGGCCTTGTGAATGGTCGTTAGATGAATTCATGGGTCAAGCTGGCATCAAAGATGAATTTTACGCATACGTGCGCAACGCTGACCTCGAGGACTTCATACAAGATAAGTGTCCTCAATACCGTGGCTTAACTGATAGCTTTGTGAGAAGGTTTAAATTTTCATCTTCACGTAATTCTCACACTGTGTTGTTTGACCTATATGAAAATCTTATACCGTGGATCTAGAGGATTTTAATGTTGCTTGCAAGCTCCCACAGTGGGGCAGTATGAATGACCCTCGCAAATCTGAATTTAGAGAATTCCTTGCTAGTATTACAGTGGGGGAGTCCAGGGAAGTCACACAGGCTACCATGGGGAGCATACATTTTCCTGCCATTCATTACTTTGCTCTCTTTATCGGTAGATGCATAAACGGTAAAGATGAGGCTTGTCACATGTGTGTCCCTGATCTTAGTGTTCTCAAGAGTGCTGTACTAGGTGATAGGCAATATAACTTGGGAGCAATCATTGCACGTAGGTTACACCATAATGGCTTGCATGGAGATTTATTTGGTGGGATCTATGCTACCCGCATAGCCCGCTTTCTTGGTATACCTGTGCACGTGAATGATGAACCTTTACCTCCTGCTTATTTAGACTGCCATGCTATGACTAGTCACCAGTTTATTGAGTGGGATAATCAAACCCTCAAATATCGATTAATCCTTAACACGCAGCATGCCATCCCTATTGTTCTTCCTTCCCCTACTTTGTTTAACTTTCAGGAAAAAAGAAGATACACTATAATTATGGAGGAGGCAAATGCTTATTATAACATGACAGAGGCAGCCCGCCTTCGAGCTGCAGCTCAGCATGCAGCATCTGATGCGTCTCAGTACAACCCCAACTACAACTTTGGATTATTTTTTTGGAACGAAGACGCTAGATGCATCCGGCTTTAAATTAATAAAGCCACCATGGAAAACGTCATCACACACAAGTTCGAGATTTTAAAACAAGTAGCATCATGCCCTTCCAACACGAATATGACCAAAGAAAATTTGTAGGGCCGAAAACCAAAAGACATAGCGCCTAGGTAGCAGGAGGAGGTAGTCCGTCATGTCGTCGAGTCTGACTAGTCACCGTCTTGATCTTCTCCATCACTGCTAGCATGTATTGTTCGTCACGCACTTTCCCCAACGGCATCCACACCTGAAGAAAAATGTGGCATTTGAAGAGTATATCAGCTGGATGCTTTGGGAACTTGTGTTCGATTGTAATTTTGTTCTGAACTGTCCAAAGAGACCATAACAGCGCCCCAACGCAACGCCACAGGATCCTAGCATTCGATCCTTTCTGTGCATAAAGAATGTCTAAGAGGTCCGACGAGGATTGTGGGTGCCAGTTTTTGGAAAAGGTTTCACGCACCGCACTCCACGCAAACCTGGCCAGCACGCATTGGAAAAAGATATGATATGCATTTTCTCCCAATCCACATATTGTGCAAGTACCATCAGCCGGTCCGTTACGTTTAGCTACATTATCGGATGTAGGTAGCCGATTTCGCACCATTTGCCACATGAAGATCTTGATCTTCAGTGGCAGGCCCGCCTTCCATAGTCCCCTAACCATGGATAACACGGGGCCCTCAGACATCTTGGAGTATATGGATTTGACCGTAAATTGCTTTGAGGCCGTAAGTTTCCAAGAGATATTGTCTGGCTCGTTAGAGAGGTTGATATCCCTCCAGGCCTCCACGAGGTTATCCCAATTAGACGCTTCCTCCTGACCCAAGGAGCATATAAAAGAGATCGCCGGGGGTCGAACTCTAAGGGCGTCAGCAACCATAATGTTGGTGTCGGTGGCAAGGTGGTATAGGTCAGGGTGAAATTGCCACAGTGGAGCATTCTCCCACCAATGATCAAGCCAGAAACGGGTAGATTCGCCGTTCTTAATTGTGAAGTGGGCCCCCAAAGCGAAAGCCGGCCTGACGTCTTGGATCCCTTTCCAAAACGTCGAACCAGAGGACTGAGCCTTGAAAACATTTCCGTCCGAAAAATATTTAGCCTTCAGGATTTTGGCCCAGAGTCCCGACTCATTGTGTGCCAATCTCCACCACCATTTGGTTAAAAGGGCCACATTCATTAATTTGGAATTTGTAACCCCAAGTCCCCCCAAGTTTTTTGGATGGCAGATTGCCGCCCACTTGACCAGGTGGTAGTTCTTTTTGCTTCCCGTTCCTTCCCAAAAGAAAACGTGATCGAGGAGTGTCAAGTTTGGCATGGACTCCATCTGCCAAGAGGTACATACCCATAATAAAAATGGGGAGAGAGGATAGGCTCGAGTTGGTTAGAATGAGTCTGGCCGTAGATGACATAAATCTTCCTCGCCAAGGGCTAACCCTATTGGCCACTTTCCCGTAAAGTGGTTCCCACTCTGCGATGGTAAGTCCTCGGGTAGAGATAGGCAGCCCCAGGTACTTTATCGGAAAGGAACCACGCTTTCAGTTCAGAAGATTTGCCACTCTTGAGCTCGAGGAATCGTCCATCCCTATGGTGATCACTTCGCTCTTGAGGAAATTTATCTTTAGCCCCGACATAAGTTCGAATGGGAGGAGAAGGAGTTTGACAGAGGCCACACTACTGTCATTGGGTTCGAAGAGTAACATCGTGTCGTCCGCATATTGTAAGTGAGATACTCCTCCAGGAATGAGGTGTGGCACTAACCCGGAAATGTGGCCCGCGGCACTAGCACGGTTGATCAACGCGGCAAGTGCATCGGCCACAAAATTGAAGATCAGAGGGGAACTCGGATCCCCTTGTCTGAGTCCCCTCTTATTATGAAAGTAGCTACCCAATACACCGTTAATGGTGACCGCCGTGTGGCCGCTAGACACCAGGTGCATAATACGATGAACAAATCCTGCCTCAAAACCCTTTTTGAGGAAGACTTCTTGAACAAAAGCCCAGTTCACACGGTCGTATGCCTTCTTGAAATCGAGTTTGAGGAGAACTCCCTTAGTTTTAGTCCTTTTGAGCTCATGTATAATTTCCAAAAGGGCGATCGGACCCTCAAGAATGTTTCTATGTTTAAGGAAGCCCGATTGGCTATGGCTAATTATCCGTTGGGCAATTGGGGCGAGGCGCGAGGCGTATGCTTTTGCGCAAATCTTGAAAGGCACATTGATGAGAGTGATAGGCCGGAAGAGTCTGATATTGTCTGCCCCTTTGACCTTAGGGATTAAGCTAATGGCCCCGTAGTTAAGCCGCGAGAGGTCTATCGTACCTAGGGCGAATCCATTAACAATCGCGTAGAACAGGTGTTTAAGACAGGGCCAAAAACGCTTGAAAAACTCCGTGGGCCATCCGTCCGGGCCAGGCGCCGTGTCGTTCTTCATATCCATAAGTGCCTTATCGATCTCCTCAGGTAGGAAAGAGAGGGCCAGGCGATCGTTTTCCTCCTGTGAGACCTTTTCCGCATGATTCCACAAATCCGCGCGCAGGCAAAGAGGTTTTTCACTTGCCGTCCCCAAAAGGCCAATGAAAAACTCATATATGTGGGCCGAGATTTGCTCCTGGGTTAGCAGCAGGCCCGAGTCGGACTGCAGACGAAGGATAGTGCTTTTCCTTTTCCGGCCATTCGCATATGCGTGGAAGTAGCCGGTATTAAGTCTCCCTTCGTTACCCACTTGACGCTGCCCCTACGACGCCAATATTCCTCCTCCGCTCTCAGCAAAGCAAGAACTTGGTCTTCCAAGGCGTACCTGTGTGCCCATTCGGCCTCCGAAAAGGTACGATGGTCAGCTTCAAGGTCAAGAAGCGTAATCTCGTATGTCAGCCGAGCCCGCTCTTTCTTGGACAGACTGCCCTGGTTGGCCCCCCAGCCACGCAGAAAGGCCCGGAGCTTAGCCGCCGCCGCGGTCCAAAGTTCCGCGGAGCACCTTTGAGCCCCGATCGTCGAAATGATATCTTCCCAACGATCTCTGACCATGAGCTCGAAACCCTCGCACTCAAACCAAGCAGTTTCGAAATAGAAATGTTGGCTGCGTCTAATCGACTCCTCCCCTGAGGAGAAAATTAGAGGAATATGGTCCGAACCTATACGCGTTTCTGCCACCAATGAGCATAAGGGAAAAAGGGCTTCCCATTCGGGTGTGAAGAAAACCCTGTCAAGGACACTCCGGACCGGATTGGTTTGTTTGTTGGTCCAGGTGAACCTAGCTCCGGTCCGTGCCGCCTCCCGAAAGACAGCAGAAGCAATAGCCTGATTGAACATGGACACCCTTGTCCAGTCAATGTTGTCGTTATTCTTGTCCGCACCCGAGCGAATCAAGTTAAAATCGCCCCCAACCACCACAGGTAGATTGAGATTTCGCTTAACGCCCACTACCCTAGACAACTCGTGGAGGAAATCGTGGGAACGCTCATGGTTAGCAGGGCCGAAAACACATATGGTTACCCATGTGAGCCCCGAGCCCTTGTGTTTGGTCGTGACATACACACAGAACACGCCTACCTCCCAGGCTAAAACCTCACAAATATCGCGATTGCACCCCATAAGGATGCCACCGGAATGGCCCATAGAAGGCAGCCAGTGCCATTCAAAATGTTGTAGGGGGTCTAAAGCAAGGAGATCTCTATGAGAAAAATCTAGTTTGATCGTTTCTTGAAGAGCAATAAAATCTATGCGCTCCTTAGCAATGTATTCTCTAAGTTGTGTGCGGCGTCCCGCATGGCCGCAACCCCTAATGTTCCAAAATAGGAACCGCATCTAGATAACACGGTTACGGAGGCGTACACCTCTAGAGGTGATCGCCTTGGCCACTCTCTTCTTAGTCTGTCCGCGCCCCTGCGAGGCCCTCGGAGAAGAAGAAGGTGCACAGGTATCCCTAATCTGTGCAGCCTCATTGGGCACCACATCATCACCAGCCCCAACTGGGATATGAGCAGAAAGATCCGACTCCGCGCACCTGGTTGCTGCCTCAGCCAATGATGCCTGAGCCTCTTCCCGAGCCCGAAGTAAAGAAATAAGTTCGCCAGGGGGGTTAGGCACATTTACGCCAACGTCAACCAAAAGAGATGCAAGGTGATCGTCGGAAAAAGCATTAAGAATGCGAAAAGAGGGGGGATTACCGGCGGCCTCCATGTTCTTGTCGGCGATGCGGAGCTGCGCGCTTTCCATGGATGAGAGTTCGCCCAGTTTGGCCTTGGCACGGGCACTCGGAGCCCGTTGCGCCACCGTAGTCGCCTTCGTACGCTTGGCCTTGCTGTTGGTCCCAGCGGCGCCTAAGGCCGCGCCCAATTCACCACCAAGCTCCGAAGAAGCAGCCGCCGTCGTAGTAGGTGCCTTGGAGGTCGGCTTCCGTCCCGCCTTCTTCTTAGGTTGACGTCCCGCACTGTTGGAGCCCCGTCTTGGGCCCGGAGTGTGATCAGTGTCACCAAGAACCACCAGCTCCGGATCAACGGTCAGAGGAGTGGTGGAGGGAGGAGGTAGCTTAGACGAACCAGCCCCAACCTAACATGTCAGTGGAAGAGCCTCAAGGTTGGACCCATACTCATTGAAAGAGGTGTCTAGAGACCGAGCAAGCGGAGGCACACTGACAGCTGTGTCCTGGGTCGCCGTCCCAATGGCACCCACCTCTGAGGTCAGAGCGCCCAACTTTTCCCAGGTTTCAGTGTCAATGGATGTATCATGCAGACTCTCGTCGGGCTCGTCCGTGGCAATAGGCAGAGGGGGTATGTTAGTTGAGGTTGTTCCCCGCACGCGGGCCCCGCCAGAGCCGCTCGGGTTCGAGCCTTGAGCGGTTGGCAGCGGCGCGCACTGACCCATGGCCGGAGCCATGGACTTTGGGGGGTTAGGAGCAGCCACCACCAAGTGTGCACGTTCTCCGCCGTTCTTAGGAAGGACCTCCCGTTCAACTTTGATTTGATAACCCTCACTGTCGAGGTTACCGACAACTTTGGATATTCGTCAGGCCAATACTGGCCATAGACCAACTTAGGCCAAAAGCCTAAGCTTGGGGGAGTACGTGTTTCTCACCAACTTACATTCATGTTCACACTTATTCTAGTTGTCGGTGCTCACACTCTTTCACTGTACCATCCATTCTTAGTTTCAATTTCTTTTCTTAGTCTTTTTCTTGTGTGCTAGAAAAACCCAGAAAAACAAAAAAATATTAGTTGTAGCTTCTAGCCAGTTTACTTTCTTTGCTAGTAGTATTTAAAATGAAAAAAATCCAAAAATATTTCCCATTCTTCTTTTGCTTGTTGGGAGCTTTCCCGTGTAAATAGTTTCTTTTATTTTCATTAGGGGTTAAGAGTAGAAGACCATGATTAAATTGTTTAGTGGCTCTCATATGCTCTGTTGTTGAATTAACCTTGAGCCATATTACCTTGTCTGCTCTCTTGTATTAAATGTTTGCAGATTCCAGCTTTGTCCAATGCACGTGCGCTATTATTATTATCCACACCATTCGGTCGTGCGAGTGAAAGGCAATAAGGATGATATATGATGAACTAATTGAGATGAGAAAAGCTGGTATGAACTCGACCTCTTTTGTTTTTGTAAATATGATGGCTTATCGTTCCTGATTCAGCTTGTTATGAATGAAACATGCTTGCAATGACAATTAGAGATCATAGCTGCTTATGTGTAATGCCCAGGATGGGACTATACCTCCTACGTGTCGAGGCACGACTTAAAGGTATAGTCCCATCCTGGGCATTACAAGTTGGTATCAGAGCCAGGCTCGGCATCCCGGTGCACAAGACATTTCGACAATGGTAAAACAAGTTCAGCAAGACCTCCCGGCGTGCCGACACCCTGATAGTAGCCGCGCGTATCTCGTCTCAGGACACAACCGGATGGGACATCCTACAGGAGCCAGATACCTCGAGTTTCCCCGAGGCGGTCCCGCAGTCTGCCCGTTTGGGACCAACACCATCAGCACTGGCCCCCCTGCTATGTAGAAAGAATCCCTGGGGACGCGACCCCCTATGCAAATTTAATTAATTAATTAAGTTGTTATTATGAGGCAAATTAAAACCAATGTTGGGCCTTGCTGGAGGAGTTTTATTCAAAGTCGAAGTGTCAAGGGGTCCCCATATACCCATTGTGTAAGGAACACAAAATCAAGGAACATAATGCCGGTTTATCGGCGCCTAAGGTGGCATGAGTGGAACAAAACACCAAGCAAAAGGCCAAGCCTTCCACCCATGCACAGTATATAGGTGTGTTAATAATAATAATAGATATTGTGATATTCCAACAACAAGTTCCCACCTGGAACGATCTTCATCTTCACCTGCAACTAACAACGCTATAAGAGGGGCTGAGCAAGCGGGTAACATAGCCAAACAATGGTTTTGCTAGGAAGGTGTCAAAGGTTAGAGGTTTCATGGCAACAAGGAGAGGCTGACATAAAAGATGGGTAGCGCGACATGTAACGATAGCATCGAGACAACTAAGCATGGCAATGGTAGTAAAGGTATCCAAGGGTATGATCATCTTGCCTGGGATTCCGCAAGGGAGAAGAACGGACCCATGAAGTAGTCGAACAGAACCTCACAACTCCGGAACGAACCCGAAGCTAACGAGGGAAGCAAACCGGAAAGAAACAAGCAACAAGGTAAGCACACCACACGAGACATGACAATATGCTCAAACAAGTATGATGCAATACAGTTCTATATAGGATGCACTACAAGTCTATACCGGAAGCAAAACATGGAAAGATAGGAAGCACAGAAAAATAACACAAGCCTATATGATGCAATACATGGCAAGGTATGATGCATGACAAGTCTATACAGGAAGCAATACATGGCAAGGTAGGAAGCACATAAAAACATCACAAGTCTATATGATGCAATACATGGCAAGGTATGATGCATAAAAAGTCTATACAGGAAGCATTACATGGCAAGGTAGGAAGCACAGAAAAACAACACAAGAAACATGACAATAAGCTCAAGCAAGTTTGATGCAATACAAGATTAAATGTTTGTTAACATGGCAAGAGGTGAAGCATAATAAAACTACACTATTTAAGCATTTTAAATGAGGCCGGAAATAACAACAACACTTCCGGTAAAACCCCATATGTCATATTTAGCAATTCTTAAAGCAAACAACATTTTAAACATATTAATGTTGTTAACATGATGCGGATGACATGATCAAGTTTTATGCAATTTATTAATTAAAGGTTAACATGAAGAGATAAGAAGATGATAAGGAGTATTAGTCACCGTGGTGGAAAGAAAGGGTGCCACGGCGACGAATCCGAAAATGATGCCACGCAACATCTCGGTTCCGGTAACTCGTTGAGAGTCCGGTGCAAAAGAAAGGTGGCGTGAGCGAGTCGAACAAGATGAAAGGTGGGGTGATCCCGGTTACCCGGTTCCCACGGGTTGGCGACGAGGCAACCGAGGAGCATGGCAAAAGACGAATCGGGCACGGTGCACACAAGGGAAACATCTCATACAACCACAAGCATTCGTCCACATGCGGGAGGTCCTGGCGACTCGCGAGGCCAGGCATCAGGAGAACCTGGCGGAGGTGTCCTTGATTCTTCGCGAGCTCTGGGAACATCCGGAGCCTCGCGATGCCCTAGAGCCAGACGGCTCGTAAGGAGCGGTGACATTTTCCGGGTTTTTTCAGATGGGAGCGCCCCTCGGGCTGCATCATTCCCAGGTAGCACGGGCCTGACCCTCCGCCATGAATTCTTTTGCATCTTTATCTTACTTGTTGGGGGCGCCCCCTCGGGCTGCATTATCCCCGGGCCGCACGGGTCCATCCCGGTGGCATGTATCAGTCTTGCATCTTACCTAAGCTAGCATTACCTTTTCCGTCAGCTGCATTAAAATCACTCACCTGCCTGACCATCGCCCCGATGCTATGAACATTGTACGCCCTCACTAGCTTGCTTGCACCCGCCTTATGATTAAGGACAGGCATGGCGTCTGTGCTCGGGTCCGTCCCTGCAGCGTCGCCAAATCCAAGTGGCTGAAATCTGGCTCGCGGGCCGGCCCCGTGTACGTCACCTCCCGTGGTCCTTGATGCCTCACCCATGCATGAGCTGGATCTGAGTAGGCGGGTAAGGGCGCAAGATACGGTGCCTCATCGTTGCGGGAGCCGCGTGTCGGTTGTCTTTTCTTAGGGCATCCGCATGAGAAGACTAGGCACGGCGTCTGTGGTCGGGTCCGTCCCTGCAGCGTCGATAAACCCAACGACTAAGCTCTGTCTGGCGGGCCGGCCCCATTCACGTCACCTCCTGGGGTCGTTGGTGCCTGACCTTCTCATGTGGCAGCCTCGAGGGATTCACTCGGCGCAGGTTGCCTAACGACCTTGCAGGATCACCTCAAGCACTCTCACTCAAGACCAGGCACAACCCACCTTGAGGTAGGGCCCCGTGAGTCCCGCGCTTGCTCATGGGTGCCCAGATACACCTCGTCCAGGCCTACCGAGCAGGCCACGTGTCAGGGCGGGGCTGTACACGCCCCGGGGGCTCTCCGCAGTAGGGAGTCCCCTCCCACGTTCCAGTGGAAGCACCATGCTCTGCGCTGGCAGTCAACACGGTCGAGGAGCGGCTATGCCCATGCAAGAACAGTAACTCCATGCTCCGCATTGGTGATAGACAACTGGGGGTGGCCTCACGGCCGCATTAACCTCAGGGAGCCACCCGGCTCAATGGCCAGCCCCACCGTGCTGCGCTCCCCTTGGGAGGGTAGCACGAGGGGGATGGGCACGGGGGCTGCGCTCAGGTCACGCCTAGTGTACGCCCCGCCAGGTCCCCCGGACCTGGCCGTCGCAACCCTCTCGAGCTAAAGCCGGGCGATGACAGGTATGAGGTCCGTTCGTACGTCAAGGGGAACCCTTGGGCATCGCGACCCAAGGGCCTAACTGGTCCCGTAGCCCCTCACTCCCTGGTCTTGTCCTGGTGATCTGGCCAAGCTAGCGGCGGCTGAGGTACGCGTGGGGCCGGGCCCTGCCGATGCAGAATGCTAAAGCCGGCTCTTGCACTACTCTTCTAAGGATTGTTCATATGTCAAGGGGGACCCCTGGGCATCGCGACCCAAGGGCCTTACTGGTCCCGTAGCCCCTCACTCCCTGGTCTTGTACTGGTGATTCGTCCAAGCCAGCGGCGGCTGATGTATGCGCGGGGCCGGGCCCTGCCGACGCAGAACGCTAAAGCCCTGCCTAGCGCTTCCTTCCTAGGGACTGTTTGCACGTCAAGGGGGACTCCTGGGCATCGTGACTCGGGAGCCTAACTGGCCATGTAGCCCCTCACTCCCTAGTCTTGTCCTGGTGATCCGGACAAGCCAGCAGTTGATGGGGTACGCGTGAGGCCGGGCTCTGCTAACGTAGAACGACAAGGAAAGTAGCAAACCGCGAATATCTAGGAATTATTACAAGCCCAATTGTCCTTCAATCATCAAACAGAAGTTTTAATGCCCCCACGAGGCACGTCACATGTCGTAGGAAAAAAGAATAGGAAGGAGCACCGCCACTCACCAGCAGGCCCCTCCTTAAGCCTCGGGCACTGCAACCAGGAAGCGCCTCACCATCGGTAGCACCGTCAAGCCCTGTGGAGCTGGCCTCGCCTACACGGGCGACGGCGCAGTTGGCTGGAGATGAAGGGTCGATGGCGAGGAACTTTTGCAGCAAGGCCTCCACCAGGCCCCTCACAGCTTCGGCGGCGGCCTCGTAGCGTTCTTTGTCCACGGGCTTGAGCAGTGCACCAAGGTCAGCGGGAGGATCGCGAAGATGCAAGTGGCTGAAGACGCGCGTCAGGGCCGAGGAGGACAGTGCGCGGGCTTCCCCCTCCACCATGGGGCCGATCTCATTGACAACACCCTCGGGTGCCATAACAAGATAGGGCAGCAGCTGGGCGGGGCCTTCGTCGGCCGTCACCAGCGGCTTCTCCAAGCCCTTCTCATAGAGTGCCCTCAGCGCTTGGTGAGACCTTTCCTCCAGGGACTTGAAGGCCGCGCAGTCCTCGATCAAGACCTTTGCTTTGGCCTCCAGTTGGGCCTTCTCCGGTTCCGTCGCCTGCCTTTGCTCCTCCAAGCGGCTGCTCTCTACAGCCAGCATCTTCGTCAACTGCTCCAGCTCGGCGTGACAGCTGGTCCTAGCGTCTTCTCGGGCCTTCATCTTCTCCTCCTCCGCTGCGCACTTGCTGCGCACGGCCTTCAACTCGGTCTCCATCGACTGGCACCACTCTTTGACAACCTTCACATCCTTCAGCACCGCCTCGCGAGTGGCTGCGGCCTTCTTGGCGGCCTTCTTGTCCTCTTCAGAAGCCGCCATGACTTGGCTCAGCGCATCCCGGACAGACGCGTTGGAGTTCAACCAGACCAAGACCAACTCCAAGCGCCCTGCCACCAGACAATGGTCAGCGCCCTGGAGATCATCCTGAAGCTGCGTCAGTGCAGAGAAAGCCTCCTTTAGGGCGCCAGACAAAGTGGGAGGGCCGCGAGCTAGCGGGGCGACCAAAGAAGGAGCCTGTGGTGTGTTCAAGACCTCCTGGACCCTTGAATCATCCGCAGGCAAGCTGGAGGCGAGCGCCTCTAGGGCCGGCTTGACCAAGGAGGCCATTCCCTCCCGAGGTTTGTCTATTGGCCCTCATGAGGACACCTGGGCAGGAGAAGGTGAAGTCAAGATGGACCACAGAGCTTCTAGTGTGGTCGCCTCCCCTTTCTTCTTCGCCGCCAACGGCGTTGGCCTGACAATACAAGGGAAGGCATCAGGAATCAACAACTGAATCAAGAATAGAAACAAGATCAGGTGAAGGTACTTATTGATCCATGACAGCATAGTCCCGCGGCCTCTTCGCCATGGGTCTAGGGGCCTCGCTGCCGGCAGCGCAGGCGCTGATAAGGCCATAGCAGCTGGCGTAGCAGCAGCGTCAGGCGGTGCCGAAGCCGAGGCGCCGCCTCGGGAGATCAGCGCTGGCCTGCCCTTCGTCGGGACCCCAGTTGGCGGCTTCTTTGAGGGGGTGAGCTTAGACCTTGTGACAACCCTGGCCGGGGGTGCCGCCTCCTTCACCGGGTGGTCATCGGCGTCGTCATCATCATGCACGGCGCGAAGGAGGTCGGCCTTATGTGGATGGGAGGACTCCCTGGTCCCCTCCGTGGTCGCCTCTGAGTCCTCTTCCCCGCTAGAGTCACATCAAGATAGCTCCACCGGTTCTGTTGCCACCTAAGCTTCAGGGGGCGCCGGAGGCACGAGCCCGTGCCCATCGAAGGTGGGCATGAAGGCCACCACCGTCGCCCCACCCTGGCGGCGGTACAAGGGGACATGGGTAAAAGGAGGATACCCCAAATCGTCCCCAACTAGGAGACAGAGAGCTGCCCCAAGCTGCTTGTCGGACAGGGCGTCAAGGCGTAGTCGGAGGTTGTTCATCTCATCCTTGAGCGTCCACAAGGGGCGCGAGTGAGCCTGAAGTGGAGCTACGCGGCATGCCAGGAATTCCTTGACGATCATGGCCCCCATCAACTTCTCCGCCTCTGGGTCGTCAGGCTTCAGGTTGGCGGTCCTATTCTCTAACACCTTATCCGCCCGAGGGTCGGTGAGCTTCACGCTGAGCCACCTGTCACTCGACTCGGGCATCGCCGACGGCAGCACCAACCGAGGATGGGAGCACTTGGCATCCACGAGGACCCACTTGTTACTGAAGTTCTCGGCCTTCCTCCCGGCCTTCGAGATCGCGTTGGCCCCGTTCACCGCGACGAAATTGGCACACCCAGAAAAAAGCTTACCCTTGTTCTGGCGGTAGAAGAAGTGGCGAAGCAGCACTACAGATGGCATCACCCCAACAAATGCCACGCAGTAAAAGGCGAAGATTGGCAGGAGGAGGACAGAATTGGGATGAAGATGAAGGGCATGCAGCTTGTAATGGCTGAGGACGGAGAAGAAGAAATCGGAGAAAGGGGGAACCAGCCCCGCAATGACATTGCTCATAAAGAAGAGATAAAAGGTACTCTTGGAGTCCCCCGGCTCGGCGGAGGCGGCTCGAATCGCGGTCTTCCCCTTCTCATTTGTGTCCTCCGCCATCATCAGGAGCACGGCGGCGTGATTCGTCTCCGAGATGCTAGGCGCGCACAGGGCCGGCTCATACCAGGAGGGTAGAGCGGTAGCCTTCGACTTACTGGACGCCATCGGTTCCGAGCTCGGAGGGAAGACGGCGGATATCTGGAGTCTTTTGGAGGAGAGGAGCAAGAAAGGGGATCTGGAGCAAGGCGAAGGCGAGCAATGAAGGCACTGGAACACGCGCTTGCCTTTTGTCAGCCGTGTGGTTGCCGAGGCGGTGTGGGGGAGTGCATACGCCCACGTCCCATCAATCGCCACATGTCAATCGAGGCCGCAAGATTTTGGGGCCTGTGACATTCCACACTTAACCCTTGGCTTCGCCGCGAAGCCAAGCCCGAGCGCGCCTTGGACTCGGGGGCTATTGTCGACGTTTTGGGAACGGGGGTACCCAGACTTTCCTGCCTGCGGCCCAGGGCGTGGCCCAAGACCCTCGCGAGGGGCCAAGCCTCGCGAGGCAGACAACACAAGACCACCCCTGGGGTGGCCTCACTTGGCTAGCTCCCGAGGAGCGGAGACATCAAGGCTAGGGGCACCTCACGAGGTCCTCATGACGTGAGCAGTGATGACCAATGCAAGGCAGGCGCCAGCGGGCGCAGGATTCCAGTTTCCTCTTTGGTGCTAAAGGGGTAGGCGCAGGCGAGGAGTCCTGAGGCATCAGGCAAAGGTTTCCATATCGGTGCGACAAGACCAGGACCAGCAGGATGGCAGAGCGGAGGTCATCGCGGAGCCCACAGTGGCGTCACCACCAGAGCCTTTAGCAGGCGAAGACCACCTTTCGTCAGGATAGCTTGTACTAGTTGTACCCCTTCAAATTTGGCCGTTGTGGGATCCCTTCCCGCTCAATATTTGGGAAGAGGACCTAGGTCTCTATAAATAGGACTAGCCACTACCATATGCGGCAATCAGATCGAGAGCCAATGAGACACACCAGCAAGTTCATCCGAGCACAAGAACCTCCTCAGGAGGTTGTTCATCCCTTGTACTAGTTTTTCCCAAGCCTAGAAGGCAATTCACCACACCACACTGGATTAGGGTATTACACCACAACGGTGGCCCGAACCAGTATAAACCTTTGTGTCCCTTGTTCTTCGGGCTCGACAAGTTAGGCCTAGGAATCGGCGAGTAGATGAGCTAGGGCAGAAGGAGAGATCTTCGTGCGCAGCCCAGTGTTCGAACCACAAGGGTTTTTCCGGAACCCAAGATCCGACACATGCTTAGCAAAATGAGGTCGTGTGCGATCAAATATGGTTATACGTACAGTAGTGCTATAAAAATCAATTATACAGGCGAAATCGTTTCCGGTCGTAAGTTCATACCACACAGTCAATCCCCGCTAAACGTTTTCGTTCGTATATACATCTCACACAGTCGCTCGAAGGAAAACATTTCTGTTCATAGGTACATCACACACATTTTTCCCCGTTAAATCGTTTGTGATAGCGTCTCCATTGCACACGGTATTAACAATTTTTTCATTTGCATTATTGAATGCATCACACACGGTGCGTAGAAGAAACTGTGTGGCAAAGGTTATCCATCACACACAGTTTTTATGTGGTAAACGTTTGCGCCAGGTGGCCTCACGCAAACAATTTTCAAGAGGATGTCGTGTGTGTTGTTTTCTCAGAAACGCAACAGAAAAATTGTGTGTGTTGCCTGAGGTCATCACCCATGGTGTTTTCTCAATAACCGTTTGCAACAGAAAAACCCAATTAGCAGGCTAATTGTCCTATTATTAATAATCCATTTATTAATCTAATTGACATTTCATATTAAGCATACAATATATTTCATTTTCATATTAAGGAAGCGGGATTTCATAATTGAAATACATCAGAGTACAAAATCATGTAAATTAACACTCAGCTACCCCATTACACAACTGCACCAGCACCATGTTTCACATGCAACCTCTATAACCTTTCAAAATTAGCATCATACACGGTACATAGACAGATGTATCTCATCTGGAAAACTGCTGAAGCGGAAGGCGAATATTGAGCCTTCATTAATTTTGAAGGTCTTTGCAACTTTAGGCCAGTGCCTGTGGATGATTGACTATCCATACTTCGTCCTCTTCAGGAAAACTTCAATATTGAACCGTGGGTGTTGTATGAATACCTTCCTAGCCTCCTGGCCATATAGGTGGTTTGAGAGGTAATCATCAGTGAACTGCTTTGGAAAGGCGTGAAAACAAGGATGTGTATAAATATCTTCTCTATATTGGAAATGGGGCAAAGGAATAAAAAGGCAAGGTATAATAGTTAGTACCAACTTGTAGTGAACTAATGTCTTCTTCATTGTGCAGACAAAATCTTGTTGTTTTTTGTCGCTAATTTCTTTATCCTAACAATATTTCTGAGTTTCTTGACTTGACTGATATTCATGGACAACTTATTTCCCCATATGCAAAAAGAGTTGAACAATGGGTCAAAACCTCTGACAACAGGACGTACATGTGCAAGACCAAATTGTTAAAAACCTGAATATTAGAATGGTTCCTGCAATTGCACAGTAATGTGCTATTAGACAAAGGACCATGCATGTGCAAACCTCGATTGTAAACCTCGGTGATTCCCATTGTAGGAGTCCTGTATTCATGGGTCCTCTGGCGTCCGGGTTGATGAAGCTGGGACGTATTAATGGGCCACAAAAGAAGAAGCGGAAGACCCTCCCCCGTGTTCGGTCAGGACTACTATGAAGATAGAAAGGCAAGTGGAGAGTCCGGATGTATCAATTACCTTCTCCTCAAGTCACCCTTGTAACCCTAGGTTCTCTCTGGCGTGGATATCAGCCCGGGAGATTAGTCTGTAGGTGGGATCATCAACATTACAATACCCTCATAGGCTAGGCTTTAGGGTTTATCCATTACGATCTCGAGGTAGATCAACTCTTGTATTCATATTCATCCATATTAATCTAGCAGGAAGTAGGGTATTACCTCAATCGAGAGGGCCTGAACCTGGGTAAACATTGTGTCCCCAGCCTCCTGTTACCATCGATCCTCTAAACGCCTAGCTTGGGCCCCCCTACCCGAGATCTACCGGTTTTGACACCGACAATGGTGCTTTCATTGAGAGCTCCGTTGTGCGCTCACAATGAGCGATCGATGGCTCATCTCGTCATCAGCGACAGGTTCTCTAGCTCGGCGGATTCGCTGTATGCGCCCGCATGGCCTCAGAGCCAGCCGCACTCCCTACGACCATCAAGCACCACCCCTATGTCGACTCCGGCCACTCTGATGACACGACCTCAGCAGATCTCTCGCCCTTAAACGAGTTGCTGGATTGCATCGCCGCCCTGGGGCTTTCATCGCCAGGAGGTCAGATCAGACTTAAATCCGGTCGTGATGAGATTGATTCCTTCCCGATCACTCATCCTATGGCAGCAGTTGAGGGCGAAGCCGAAGAGACTTCCCCTCTCAAGACGGAGACCGTCACAGTTCGGATCTCCGAACCCATCGAGCCGAACATGCCCTTGTCGGGAGGCACTTTATGTTCTTTGAGCTCTGGGATTGACACCGGGCCCATGGAACGATTAGATCCTGTCAAACCCGGATCGTCTGAATCAAAGGTTGCTAAAACCCCGAATACCACTTTGGGTTAGGACTCAAAATTAATAAAACCCACCCACCCTGGGAAAAACTCTCCATGTAAATCCAGACATCCGGACATAGATGATCTCGCGAACATACAACAGCAGCCCGAGGAAACGGTCAACCACTTCTGGGCCAGATTCCTGCTTGTTAAAAACAAGATTAGGGACTGTTGCAATGATGAGGTGGTCCTTCTATTGTACAGCAACTGCATGGACGAGGGAGTCTTGAACGCCCTCAACCGACGTCGTGTCCAGAGGTTCACAGAACTGTCGCATTTAGTACAAAAGTACTGCGCAATGGAAAACACTTAGAAAGTCCAAAATACACCTCTCGAACAGTCCATATTCAGACAGTACACTATCCAGGCCAAACAGACACACCCTAGTAGGTAATCTGATAATATGCCTATTGGCAAGAAGAACAAACCCTTTTTAAAGCGCAGGTCCGTATTGGACGAACTGCTCGATAAACCTTGCCATATACACGCAGCCCCGGACAATGTCCCAAACCATTGCCTTAGAGCGTGTATCAAGGGAGAAAGAGCGGTGCGGTAATCCTTGCCACCGCTGTATCAAGGGAGAAAGATGTCGGTGTCTTCATTGTCTTCGAGACGTTCTCCTCAAATAACCATCGCAAGAGAGTGAATCGTGAACTTGCCGAGGTCTACCAAATTAGCATAGAGCGATGCGGCAATCCTTGCCACCGCTGTATCAAGGGAGAAAGACGTCGGTGTCTTCATTTTCTTCGAGACGTTCTCCTCAAATAACCACCGCAAGAGAGCGAATCGCGAACTTGCCGAGGTCTACCAAATTAGCTCTGCAAGCCCATGGAGCGACAGGGCAATTAGTTTTTCTACTGAAGACGCACCCCGAGTCCGGCCGATCCGAGCATCAGCAGATCTTGTACTAGATCCAATAGTGGACGGCTTCCGCCTCACTAAGGTACTTATGGACGGAGGAAGCGGACTGAACCTCATATATGAGGAAACGCTTGCAAAGATGTAGGTCGTAAAATCCCGCATTGAGCACACCAACACAACCTTCAGAGGAATTATACCCAGCCGCGAAGCCCGATGTTCGGGAAGCATTAAGCTTGACGTAGTATTCAGCACATCCGATAACTGCAGGTCGGAGGAACTGCTCTTCCACATTGTTCCCTTTCATAGAGGATACCACACCCTTCTAGGACAAGACGCTTTTTCACGCTTTCAAGCTAAACCCCATTACGGGTACATGAAGCTTAAAATGCCAGGGGCCAATGGAGTGATCACATTAACAAGTGATCCAGAAAGATCACTCTGTGCCAAGAACAAGACACATTCCTTAGCCTTAGAGGTATTATCCGAAGCCCTCGTGGCCGAAGAATTAACTACCCTACGATCAAAGGTGGATAAGAATGATGTAATCCTCGCCAAAAGATAGAAGTCTACCTCCTTCAAGCCAGCAGATGAAATCATCAAATTCCAGGTACAGCCAACAGACCCTAACAAGACAGCGCCTATCGGGGCTTAGTTGGATCCGGCGGTGGACAGTGCGTTACGCGCCTTCCTTCGGGATAATTGGGAGATATTCGCCTGGCACCCTTCAAATATGCTGGGAATCCCACGCAGGCTGGCCGAACACAGCCTCAATATTATCAAAGGGTTCAAACCAGTCAAGCAATCACTGCGACGATTTTCTGAGCCCAAAAGACAAGCAATGGGAGAAGAGCTAGCCAAGCTATTGGAAGCTAGATCCATCAGAGAAATTAAACACCCGGATTGGCTAGCCAACCTAGTCATGGTACCGAAGAAGGATAAATCCTAGCGCCTCTGCGTCGGCTTCATAGACCTAAATAAGGCCTGTCCCAAGGATCCCTTTTCCTTGCCCCGCATTGATCAAATTATATGCAACGGCCGGACACGACTCGTTGTGCTTCCTCGATGCTTACTCTGGATACCATCAGATAAAGATGAAGGAATCTGATCACGCCGCAACGATATTTATCACCCCGTACGGTCCTTTCTGCCTCAACACTATGCCCTTTGGACTTAAAAACCCTGGCGCCACATATCAACGCATGATTCAAACATGCTTAGAAAAACAAATTGGCAAAACAGTGGAGGCATATGTTGACGAAGTAGTCGTTAAGACTAAACACGTCGAGACTTTGGTGGAAGATTTCCGCCTTGCGTTTGACAACCTTCGAGAATATGACATAAGGCTCAATCCGGAAAAATGTGTTTTCGGTGTTCCAGCCGGAAAACTACTAGGGTTCATCATATAGAGGAATCGATGCCAACCCAGCTAAAATCCGGGCCTTGTCAGAACTCAAAATACCAACCGACCTAAAGCAAGTGCAAAAACTAGGAGGCTGCGTAGCATCCTTAAGCCGCTTCATCTCCAGGTTAGGAGAAAAAGCATTGCCACTTTATAGATTGCTACGACGCGCTGACAATTTCGAATGGACGGACGCGGCCACAGCTAGCCTGGAGGAAATAAAAACTCTACTAGCAAGCAACCCAATCCTTGCCGCCCCCGGTGTTGGCGAACCAATGCTGCAATATATATCAGCCACTCACCCGATAGTGAGTGCGGTGCTCGTCGTCGAACGAGCCGAAGAGGGACATAAATTCCACGTTAAAAACCCGTATACTACGTATCCGAGGTTCTAACACCGTGCAAATCACGGTATCCCCACTATCAGAAAATTGCCTATGCGGTCTTCATGTCATCTCGCAAACTTCGACACTACTTTCAAGAATGTTCGATCACAGTGGCATCCGAGGTACAACTCAACGATATTATTAAAAACAAAGACGCCACTGGACCCATAGCCAAATGGTCCATCGAGATCTTACCGTTTGAAATATCCTACAAGCCACGCCGGACTATAAAATCCCAGGTGTTGGCTGACTTTGTCGCACAATGGATTGAAGTTAATTCCCTAAAGAATACGGCTCATACTCCCACTGGACAGTGTACTTCGACAGCTCAAAAATGCTAGCCGGATTGGGGGCCGGCATAATATTGATATCTCCAATTGGGGATACAGTCTGGTACGTTCTACAGATTATCTACACGAACTCGAACAATGCGGCCGAATATGAGGCCCTATTGCATGGTCTCCGCCTAGCTGCATCCATGGGCATACAACGACTCGAGGTACGCGGAGACTCGAACCTCACCATCTCTCAAATAAATGGAGATTTCGATGCGAAGGATTCAAAAATGGCAGCTTATCGCAATGCTATATTGAAAATATCGGCTAGATTCGAGGGGTTGGAATTCCATCACGTAGCCCGGGATAATAACCAGGTCACCGATGTACTCGCTCGTATGGGTGCTAAACGTGACCCTGTCCCGCCTAACACCTTCGTAGAAAGTCTATTCAAGCCATCGGTAACATGGCAGGACACAGGCGGCAATACGAATTCGGATCCGAATACACCCCCGGCCGAACTTAACCAAGATGTCATCAGAGATCAAGACATGGAAATAACTCCTTCGGCTCACAAGATCATGGCTGTCATAGCCCCCTGGACAGAGCCCTTCCTAGCTTACCGTAAAGGCAGGAGCTGCCCGATGACCAAAATGAGGCCCGTCGCATAGTCCAGCGTTCTAAAGCCTACAAGATTCACGAAGGTGAACTATATAAGAAAAGCACTACTTGTGTTCTACAAAGGTGCATCTCTGAAGAGGAGGGAAGGCAAATTCTCATCGAAATACACGCTAGAATGGGCGGCCACCATGCCGCAGCCCGGGCACTCGTAGGAAAAGCTTTTCGAGCTGGCTTTTTCTGGCCCACCGCCCGAGCAGATGCCCAAACCTTAGTCCAACACTGCGTTGGCTGCGAGCTTTTGGCAAATCAAATTCACATGCCTCCCACCGCTCTGAGAACAATCCCCATTACTTGGCCTTTTGCGGTCTGGGGGCTTGATATTGTCGGACCCCTTAAAGGGGGAAGCCATAAAAAGAAATACTTACTAGTAATGGTAGATAAATTCACTAAATGGATAGAAGCCAAGCCAGTAAAAACAGCTGAGGCAGGGCCTGTGATAGACTTTATATCCGGCGTAGTACACCGTTACGGTGTCCCGCACAGTATTATCACAAATAGTGGTACCAACTTCATGGCTAACGAGGTAAAAAATTGGTGCGCAAAGTTAGGTATCAAACCTGACTATGCTTCTATAAACCATCCTCAAACAAATGGTCAAGTCAAAAGAGCCAATGGTCTGATAATGAGCGGCATCAAACCCCGACTAGTGCGCTCCCTACGGGAGTCTGATAAACACTGGATCGAGGAGCTTGACTCCGTACTCTGGGGGTTGCGGACCACACCTAATCGGACGACCGGACACACACCTTTTTAATGGTGTACGGCGCAAAGGCTGTTCTACCCTGTGACATAATTCATGACTCACCTCGAGTGCGCATGTACGAGGAGAGAGAAGCCAAGCTAGATCGACAATATGACCTAGATGGACTTGAAGAGGAGCGCGATACATCACAATCCCGTTTCGCATTTTATCAACAACAGGCTAGGCGATATCAGAGCAAAGAAGTGCGGGCCAAGACATACAACGTCGGCGAACTCGTTTTACGCTTCCCGGAGAAGAAAAACGACAAGCTCAAACCAAAATGGGAGGGACCCTTCATTATCGATGAAGTACTCACCGGTGGAGCCTATCGCCTTCGCGATGCACAGGACAACCGTCTTGAGTCGAACCCGTGGAACGCTGCTAGGCTGTGATGATTTTATGGATAGTTCGGTAGAAATTTCTATCTCCTTACAAGTTAGGTCTTGTCTTCTATCTTTTAATTTTTCCCTCTTTTTGTTTTTACATTTCTCTCTCATTTGCAAGTATTTGGCTCGACCGAACTGCCACAGGATAAGTACATCTTCGGTATCTACCTAAAATATACCTAGGGGCTTCTTTAACGAAGCCTATTACCAATAAAGCTTATTCCTTAAATTGTCGTCTGTTTTTAATAGTCCTTCCTTGCCACTATATGCACCAATATGATTTAAGTTCTGGCCAAGCTGGGTTGCCTGGCTCCTATGCTTACCCCTACATTCCCGATTGTTTGGCTAGGGCGTAAAGGGAGCACCTCTGCGATTGTTACAACCGGGTAATCTGGACATGTACCTTAGACTGGGTGAATCTGAAAGCTAGCGCTCTTAAGGGAATGATCGACCGGCGGATGCATGACATATCGCATTTTAAAGCGTATTCTAAACCACCACATGATATGGCATCCTACAATCCTTTTCATAGGATCAAAAGCCTAGGCCCGCATCTGTATGCACACCCACCCAGGGAAAGGAACCCCTAACGAAACTATTCTCTCTGGAAGATGTTTCTTACATTAAACAATAATATTACATAACTCCCCGAACACAGTTTGTCTGTTCAAGCAATTATGACCGGATTGCCTGGTTTCCGAACATATCACATGTTTACCACATATTTAGTATTCGGAAGCACTCCAGCCTTTGGGTTTATGGAGGTTGAAGCAGATGGTCGGCCATGACAACTTTTCTTATAAATTTGGTCGGAGATAAGTTTGATGGTTAAAGTACATTAATACATAAAATCAAATGACTACTCTTTTTCTATTCCCTCTATAAGTCTGTCTAGTTTACAGTTCTATTGGGAAAGTTTGGAAACTGTCCCTACTTGGTCATATACCAAATGTAGAGGAATTTCTTGTCCATCGGACCCTCGAGGTCCCACGTGGGCCATGTGATTCGAATCAAGACGAGTGTAGCGCATCTTCGCCATGGCCCAGGCTTCTCGAGCACCCATGCGACATGCTGATGCTTTCCACAATTCAAAGCGGCGTGGAGCCCCTTTGAAAAAGTTTGCCAAGTCCTCCATAGTTTCTGGAGGCAAGTAGCCCGGCCATAAAGCCCTAGCCATACTCTTCATGGCCTTCCGAGCTCGCTCGTTGACCCTGGAAAGCTCTTGCAACACGTCACCCTCAAAACCGGACACTCCTCCTTCGGGCTGCCCAGTTAAACAAACCTGTAGGCAAAGTTTTATGAGAAACTTTCAAAATAAGAGACTATAAGGAGAGCTAGGT
Organism: Secale cereale; assembly: GCA_902687465.1. Classification (NCBI taxonomy): domain Eukaryota; kingdom Viridiplantae; phylum Streptophyta; class Magnoliopsida; order Poales; family Poaceae; genus Secale; species Secale cereale. Next base: position 317,588,205 of record LR738713.1, read on the forward strand.
ATAAAGGGACATACTAAACATGCCGCCTTTTAGCCTCCAGTTCTCTTCCAAGGCGCTTGAGAGTTGCGCCCTTACTCCAGTTCTCTCAAGAGCCTAATATTTCTATCCTGCGCTTAGTTCGTTTTATCTATGGCTTGCGTCAATACGCGCTTGCCAGCAGTTGTGTCATCTTCGGCAAAAAATTTGCCGGCCAAAGCAGCCCTTAGCTCCCTCTCTAGTTGGTCGGTCGCCCCTGTTACTGTATTACAGTTAGCATGTACATAACAACCCAGTAATTAGCACAAATATCATAGTATCCAGACACCATTGTTCTTACCACAAGGATCCTTTTCGGATTTATTCAAATTTTCCAATTCAGTGGTGGTATTTGTGAGCTAGGTCTGGCACTCTTCAAGCTCCTTGGATAAGGAGTTATTATTTTCTTGAAGCACCTACAAAAAACACAACGATCCTCAAATCAGTTGTACCAACTGCTTTAAGTCTCGTGGGCTACTGGCATGGGAACATCAAAATATACACTTACCCGCATATCTTTCGAAAGCCTGTGAGTGGCTCCAGCGAGTCTGCCTTGATCGGCTTGGATATAGGCATCTGCAGAACTGAGGGTGTTAAACGCTTCCTCAGAAAAGGCTGGATCACGCATGGCTGCCTTCTGCCGCCGGTGAACCATCGCAACCTCCACTTCAAAATTAGTAACTGACATTTCGTACGAATCCTCCTGGAGGGGACAATCCGACACTGAATCTGCATTAACCCTTGACGGGTCGGACGCCGGATTGGGTGGAGCTTGGTCTGCATGATCTCCGGAGACAGTCTGGTGTGTATTCCTCCTAAAAGGAAAAGCAAAGCGGAGAGTTGTAATACTGACTTCACCGCCTAGCATGTCAAAACAAGCATACCTATTTGAAGGTCCGCTAGGGTTTGTAGTTCTCTTTCGCTTCGAAGCCTCACCCGACGCGGGCGTCACCCTCTGGGTTGATGGTCTTCGTGCAGTCCGATGTGAGGAGCGTCGTCCCTGTTCGGTATGATAAAATAAGATGGGCAAGGCGCACTGGGAATCTTTTATTTTATGAAATAGGTCCTAGGTACTTACACGGGAAGAAGGAATGAGGCCTGGGTAATTGGCTACAATATCCACCAAGATGCCTTCACGGCAGGCTTGGTACAAGACACCCTCTTCTAGTTCAATGCCTATGTCTGGATCTTCATCATATCTGAGGCCCGCATTTTGGAATCGGTCCTCTGGCTGTTGGGCAGGACTATTAATCCCCTCGATCATCTTCCTCCACTCCTATTAGGAGGAACCAAATTCAGTATGTTCAATGCATCACAACGAAGAAGAAAATGGACGGTTAAGAGAGAGACTTACCCAGTCAGGAGGATTGTACATATAACAACCCTCCCGGGACATTAAACAGATGAAGTATTGCTTCTCTCCTTTATAAAGACCATCCAATATGATGTCTAGAGCAGCAGTGTCATCCGGGCCTAGGCGTAAGCAGCGCGAGGCATCATCCAGGCCATTATAATGCCATATTGGAAATCCTCTTGCTTGAAGCAGTTGCACGCATCGCTTTATTGAAATGGCCATCACTTCGATTATAGAAAACCCCGAACTGGCGAGCAATCTGATCTTGCCGACCAGTCTGCTAATTTCCGCTCTCTCTTCTTCTGAAGGACTGCTGGGACACCAGTTGAAAAGCTTCTTTGGCGGTGCACTGGAATACTTGGGAAGGCCTCGCCGAACTGGATCCGACAGGGCAACATCCTCAATATAAAACCACTCCGAGGGCCACTCTTCGGATGCCTTCTTTGGATTGCTGGGCAGGTAGCCTATGCCGGCTATGCGCCATACTTCGGCGCCCCCAACTTCAAATATGGATCCCTTTTCCGAGCGAGGGACAAGGTAGAAGAACTTTCGCCACAGCTTGAAGTGAGGTTCGCAGCCCAAGAACAATTCGCAAAAAGCGACAAAACCCGCAATATGCAGGATAGATCCCGGTGTAAGATTGTGCAGTTGTAGACCATAGAACTCCAGGAGTCCCCTAAGGAAGGGGTGGACGGGGAACCCTACGCCTCTTAAAAGGAAGGGGACAAATCATACCTGCTTTCCATCGGAGGTTTGGGAAATCTCTCTTTCAGGGCTTGATTGTTAATAGAAGTTAGTCCGGCCCGGACGAGGACTAGATCCTCTAGAGGGAGATATCTCTGCGCTTGAAGTGTCCTCACACACGCATGGGATACAGGGCAGCTTTTCCAATCTCCTGCACGAGGGCCATGAGGGAGCGAGGAAGAGCTTGGGGCGCTAGCCATGTTTGAAGATTTTATGCAGGCACTAGGGTTTCTTCCGCGTGGAATGGGATGGAAAGGCAGCTAGGATCAACTCTCTTATATAGGCGCCTTCCCTACACAGTCAAAGGGGGTATTTGTAAAACTGCCTAGACAGTTCGCATTTGTTGGACACGTGGAAGCCAAGGCGATGGTTGTCGGTGTCAAAATCGGCGGATCTCGGGTAGGGGGTCCCGAACTGTGCGTCTAAGGTCGATGGTTACAGGAGACTGGGGTCACGATGTTTACCCAGGTTCGGGCCCTCTCTATGGAGGTAATACTCTACTTCCTGCTTGATTGATCTTGATGAATACGAGTATTACAAGAGTTGATCTACCACGAGATCGTAATAGCTAAACCCTAGAAGCCTAGCCTGTATGACTATGGTAATGTGTATGTATCTCATCCGGACTACTCCCTCCGGTTTATATAGACACCAGGGGATCTAGGGTTACATAAGGTCGGCTACATAGGACGGAATCTTCATAGTTGGTCACCAAGCTTACCTTCCACGCCAAGGAGAGTCCAATCCGGACATGGGTGCAGTCTTTGGCCTTCATGTCTTCATATCCCACCAGCACGGCCCATTGATAATAGGCCGGACGCTCGAGGACCCCTTAGTCCAGGACTCCGTCAGTAGCCCCTGAACCTGGCTTCAATGACGAGGAGTCCGGAGCGCAGATTGTCTTCGGCATTGCAAGGCGGGTTCCCTTTTTTCGAACTCCACTATAGTCTTCGGACGTGATGATAGTACCCAGACCTGTCGTACACACCATACACAACCACAGATAGAATATAATTTTACACGAGTCCAATCCGCTGACAAATTTTTTAGCACGACGTCACGTCCAACCGGTCATAATTCCATATCGCTTTGTGCCTAATGCTCCACGTCCCGAGACACAGTTGCCATTGGCACCTCTTGTCGAAGCAGAGATCATGTCTCCTTATTGTGGGATTCTCATCAATGCGGGCATGGGTAACCCAACCGTGCCGTTTACACAGGCCTTGGGAATAGGCGAATACTAAGGCGAGTGGGGAGGCATTTAATATTTAATGCCTTTATAAGGGGATAAGGAGTCCCTCTTTCTCTCCCATGCCTTCTCTCTATCTCCACCCTTCCAATCTCAAGCTCCAGCACCCAAGTTCTCATCTCCTTTCCACTCGAGCCAGCATTCAGCCATGTCCGGATCCGGAGGTCAGCGCAAGTGGATGGTCTCCTCCTTCGAGGAGGAGGATATTGCTGAGCTTCGGGCGGTCGGATACTTGGCGAAGGAAATCGCCCACCATCTGCCAGCTGAGGGACAAGTTGTCCCTACACCGAAGCCCAACGAGAGGGTGGTATTCATCCCTCATTTCTTCCGCGGACTAGGGTTTCCACTCCACCCTTTCGTCTGCGGGCTGGTGTATTATTAAGGGATAGATTTCCACGATCTTTCCCCGAATTCCTTCCTCAACATTTCGGCATTTATCATCATGTGTGAGTCCTTCCTCCGCATCCAACCCCACTTAGGGCTATGGCTCAAAGTCTTCAATGTGAAGTCGAAGGTGGTGGATCGCCAGCACACGGAGTGCGGAGGAGCCATGGTGAGTAAGCTGTCCAACGTCTCCTGGCAGAAAGGCACTTTTGTGGAGATAGTAAAGGAGTGGCATAAATAGTGGTTCTACATTACGGAACCCCGCAGCACCTCCTAGGCCGCAGCTGCTGAATTCCGCTCCGGCGCTCCCATGCGACACACCTCCTGGGTCGAGAAGAGTCTGAACTGGTGTTCGCCCGATGAGCTGATTATGCTGCAGACGCGCGTTCAAAGCATGATAGCCAAGAACGTCAAGCTTGTCAATGTAATTCAGACGATACAGGTTCACCGCATCCTCCCGTGCCAGCGCAGAAGTCGCCCTCTGTGGGAGTTCAATCCGAAGAAGCACCAAACCCTGGCGAGGCTCTTTGAAACCACTAACGAGGGTGCCTGGAGGTTGCTCTTCAAGGGCAACAAGGAATCGCTGGCCATAGATTCAGACCGTGGGCACGACATTAAACATCCTGCCAGCAAGGTATGTTATTTTTAACGTGTCCCCTGCTTGTTTATTTCGGGGATGATGCCTGAGCTTTTATCATTTGCTTTTTCAGGATTGGATGGAGATGGAGAAGCGGGTCCAGTGTCCGGCTCCGCTGCCAGAAGAACCGGCCATCTCGCATCTGGCAAAGATGCTGGTGCCGGCACCATATAAGGCGCCGAAGAAGAAGGCCACGAAGAAGGCCAAGGGGACAAAAGCGGCCACCGTCGTAAGGGTGCTTCGGACGTGATGTCTGAAGATGAAGAAGCCCATTCCTCTGTCCCTGAGGACGATAACGAGGAAGAGGAGGAGGCGGAGGAGGAGAAGAACCCTCCCCCTGAGGAGGGGAAGAAGAAAAGGGGGGCATCCACGACTCTGGAGGCGGGAACGCCCAAGAAGGGGAAGGGCGCCCTTGCGGTCAACACCGCGTGAGACGTAGACTGCAGTTCGGAGCGACGCCTCCGCACTAAGCCACGGGCCGCATTGTAAGTACTATGACTCACGTGTGCAAGCGTAACCGGCCTCTCCTTTTTGTTGCTTTGATGTGGATAATTGTGCTATTGCAGTACGGCTTGTGACAGGATCCAACAATCCTCATCTGGAGGTTCGTTGGATCTGGCAGAAGTGGCCAGCATGTCGGTGCCGCATGCTTACTCCCCCGGGGCCAAGGACGACACCGAAGTGTTGTCCCGGAGGACCGCTCCGAGCCACAGACGGACCCAGGATGCTGTCCAAGAGGCGCCGCGAGGCAAGACCTCAGCTGCTGGACACATGGGAAGCCAATCCCCATGGAGACTGGCAAGGAGGGATGTATTCAGTTCGGCCCTCAACCGAATATGATTCCGGGGACCGATGCATCCCCGGAATCCGGGGCGCCCCTTCCTTCAAAGGGGGGGTGCGCCAATTCCACCGATGACCCCTGTCCAACCAGGGGCACCGGATAAACTGGTGGAGGCGCTACAAAGCGCCTCCATTGTGGACGAGCACCGTGTCCTTATGGTTAGGGTGATCGAGAAGGTTCAGTCCATCAAGAGCGGACTGAACAAGGACTGCAACAATCTGTTGACAGGTTTTGAGGTAAGTCTCATAAAAAGAGAACGCCCCGTGCTGACAGTAGCCCTTGAGACACTGTCCGGTGTTCAGAAAGAGAGGCCAGACAGAGGATCAACTCTTTGGAGGAGACTAACTTGATATGTATGAATGAGCAGGCGTCGCTGTTGGCCATGACCTCACATGCTGCGGAAGTCTCTGAACTGAAGCAAAGGTTGGAGCGGGCCAAGAATGAGCTCGGCGAGCTGAAGATTCAGCTCCAGGAGAAGCAAGGTGAGTGACGACTTGTCGTGTACTCGCAAAGAATAAGCGGTGAGTGTTGACATGATTGTCATAATGTGTGTAGGCGCGGCGTCCGAGGTCGAGGCCCTAAAAAATGCCCTGGCCGAAGTCAAGGGGAAGGCTATCCAGTAGCAAGCCGCCCGTAAGAAGCTCAAGGCCCGGGTCAGCGAGGTCTAGCAGGAGCTCCAGGATGCGGAGAAGAAGTGCGAATCCTTGGAGCGTGAGGCGTCGGCTCAAGAGACCTAACTTGCCAAGGCTCGCCAGAGTGCTGGGATCGCACAGAATGAAGCCCGGGAAGCTCTCCACGAGATCCAGGAGGCCAAGAAGATTGGGGCGGGTAAGGCTTTTAACATGCAAAGCAAGTATGCAAAGAGGAAGTACCTTTTACTAACCCGGATTCGGAGTTGCCTAGGGGCTTTTGCGGATCTACCCCGCAGCGTGTCCGATGCTACGGAGTTCTTCCGAGCCAGAGAAGGGAATTCCACGGAGAAGCTGTTCTGGTCGCAGTATGCAGTGCCCGAACATCCGGTGCCCTTTGTCGATCAACTGAAGCAGTTGGTCGAGCTGCACAGGGTGGCCGAACTGGCCATGAAGGATTTAATAATCCGGTTGTGGCCAGCCGAAGCTATACCCAACAGTTATTTTGGCCTTGTGAAGCGGGTGGTGGAAGCCTGTCCGCGGCTAGACATCGTCGAGCGATTCGTCTGCATTGAAGGTGCCCGCATGACCTTCTCCCGTTGCAAGATGTGGTGGGCGAAGATGGATGTCGTCGAGGTGGCCAGGGGGCGCCAGAGGGCAAGGAGCACCGCACACCCGAGAAATATTTTGCGGATGTTCTAGAAGGGTCTCGACTTGCAGCAGCGCAGTGCGGGCAGGACATTATGTTCGAATGAATACATTTGTTTTTTGTCCTTGCCTTGTATGAAAACAAAGCCTGTTTGCAATATAATGTTTGTTATGTTTTAATTTTTTCCTCCCATGCGGCCGTGTTGTATGAAATCTGAGGGTTAGCCAGTCGTCGGCTTCTGCCCTCATGTAGTTAGTACGGAGGTGTTCGGGATGGAATTTAAACAATCTTTATCCGATTATGTGGTCCTTGAAGGAGTTCTTTAGCGCAACAAACCAGGCAATCAGACTATGCGGCTTAAGCGCCCTCACTTAGCCATAGGAGTTTTATAATAAAACATGGGCGCAACCCCTAGTATATGAACCAGGGTGCTGTCAGCACCTGATTGGGAAGTACCGATCCTTCGTGTAATGCGAAAAAAATCCCCAGTGATTTTCAACCTCTCGAACAGCTGACCAGCTCTCGCCGCATCATGATAGTCAGTTTTCGGCTTTCTCTACTGAGGTGCTCATCCGAGTAAACCAGGGCACAATCGCAGTAGTTCTCCCTTTACTACCCTAGACGATGTAGCGGAACGTATCGTAGCAAGCACAGGAGCCGGGCAACCCAACTATTTACCAAAGACATGATTTGGAGCCAATGCATATAATGCTAAATTTGGGGTGCCAAACTTATCTATAAGAAGTGTTCGGACTTTGCTGCCGTATTATGGGGCGGTGAGGAGCCCCTGGAAAATATGAAACGTACCAAAGTGTACGGGTGCTAGAATGTAAGTAATTAATGGCAAAGGAGAACAGAAAAAGAGCAGAGGTAATATATGTGGTCCTTAAACCTGGGCCATGAACTGTTTCCATTATAATTGGATTAATGCGTCAAAGCACATCGATACAAATAGTGCGATAAACAAACGGCTATTTAACATGCCGTCACCGAAGGCAAGCTGTGTGTGTGTCCTGAAAACACGTAGAGAAATTGTTAAATTGGCCTCTAGGGCTTCTCCTCTACGCATGTGCTTCGTGCCGTTCTGGTGTACTTATCCTTGGATAGGACAATCAGGCCTTCGAAGGAGGCCCTTGTAAAACCTGAAAAGGGAAGAGGAAATAGTGAAGGTGTATGTGAGTCCGGGATCGGTCTAGCCGAACTGTGGATCACAAGCTAGTTGTGCCTCCGTCAGCGCCCATGGAATTTTGAGTGCGTAATTATGTACGCGTGGCACGAATGCCACTACCTAATCAGGCCTGGGACGGAGGCCGAACTACTAATCGAGCTCTTGACGAGCCGAGCTATCCTATTGTAGCGTAGTCCGGACCCTCTTAATGATGTCCAGGGGCTCGGCAGGCAGATTATGGTTCTGCTTGAGAAGGCCGCTTTGTACCTCTGTTGTCAGGGCAGCTATGTGCTCCTCTATACGGAGGGAGCGTTCCGTGTTTCCATTGACTGTTATGACGCCGCATGGACCGGGCATCTTGAGCTTGAGATAAGCATAGTGTGGTACCGCGTTGAATCTTGTAAGCACGATTCGTCTGAGTAGTGTGTGGTAACTGCTGCGGAAGGAGACGATATCGAAGAGTAACTCTTCGCTTCGGAAGTTATCTAGGGAACCGAAGACTACTTCGAGCGTGATGTAGCCCGTACAACGGGCCTCTACGCCTGGTATGACTCCTTTAAAGCTAGTCTTTGTGGGTTTGATTCGTGAGGGATTACTACCCATCTTGTGCGTTGTCTCCTGATAGAGCGGGTTGAGGCTGCTGCCTCCTTGCATTAGGACTCGTGTTAGGTGATCAAGAACCAGTGTGGCCGAACCGCCATGGCGGATACTAGTTGGATAATCTCGATGATCGAAGGTGATCGGGAATGACGACCACGGGTTAAACTTTGGGGCGACTGGCTCTACCGCGTAGACGTCCCTGAGTGCGTGCTTGTGCTCCCTTTTGGGGATGTGTGTAGCATATATCATGTTCACTGTTTTGACTTGAGGGGGGAATTTCTTCTGCCCCCTAGTGTTCGGCTGCCAGGGCTCTTCGTTATCGTCCTCACTTTGTGATCCCATTTCCTTGTTCACGTCATTTAACTTGCCGGCCTGTTTAAAAACCCAACAGTCTATGTTGGTATGATTGCCTTGTTTGTCTGGGGTGCCATGTATCTGGCACGGACGGTCGAGTATGCGGTCTAAGCTGGATGGTCCCTTGATGTTCCTTTTGTAGGGCTTTTTCCGCTGGTCGGACTTGGAGCCACTGAATCCGGCGTTAACTGTAGTGTCATCGGTGTTATCGCCATTGCTTCGGCGTTTGTGTCTATTGTGCCGGAGCTTGCCGGTGCTGTTTTTGGCCTCGGAGGGGCCTGCCTTGCTGGCGGTGTTTTTGCTACGAGCCAGCCAGCTATCCTCACCCGCGCAAAAGTGGGTCATGAGTGACGTGAGGGCTGCCATGGATTTCGGCTTTTCTTGGCCAAGGTGGCGGGCAAGCCACTCGTCACGGATGGTGTGTTTGAAGGCCGCTAGGGCTTCAGCATCCGGACAATCAACGATCTGGTTCTTTTTGGTTAGGAACCTAGTCCAAAATTTTCTAGCTGATTCTCCAGATTGTTGAACTATATGACTTAAGTCATAGGCGTCTGGTGGCCGGACATAAGTGCCTTGGAAGTTGTCAAGAAAAGCTTCTTCCAAGTCCTCCCAACTGCCAATGGAATTTTCAGGCAGGCTATTTGACCAGTGTCTAGCTGGCTCTTTCAGTTTTAGTGGGAGGTATTTGATGGCGTGGAGATCGTCTCCTCGGGCCATATGGATGTGGAGAATAAAATCCTCGATCCATACTGCGGGATCGGTTGTTCCATCGTATGATTCAATATTGACGGGCTTGAACCCTTCAGGGAAGTCATGATCCAGTACTTCATCTATGAAGTAGAGAGGGTGTGCAGCGCCTCTATATCGGGTCATGTGACGGTGCACCTCCGATGAAGTCCGCCTGCGGTTATCGGCCCGGGCATGACTAGGTTTGTCACGTCCGAATAGGTAGCCGTCATCGCGAATCGAAAGGCGTCCTCGCGATCCATAGATTGATCTGGTTTGTCCTGCTCTACTGTCCAGGTCTTGCCAAAGGTCGTATGTATAATCCCGAGCTGTTTTGTCTCTGTTTTTATGAGGCGGCGGGGCGGGCTGGTGTTCGGCATGAGTTGCCGTTTTATCTCGACCATGAGGTGGTCGGTCCGAATTGCGCGATGGCGGAATGGGCTCCGGTGCCTCCTCATCGAACTAAGGTAGCAGTCTGCGTTTCGGGTAACTCTTGGTTGGACGCTTGGGGTCATATTCTTCGGCTGCCAGGACATCAGTCCATATGTGAATGAGTAGGTCTTGATCAGCTTGAAGCTGCTGCTGCTTTTTCTTCAGGCTTCTTGATGTAGCTATTAGCCGGCGCTTAAAGCGCTCCTGCTCGAGGGGTGCCCCAGGCATGATCAAATCCTCGTTGCTGAGGCTCTTCTCCTCCTCGGAGGGTGGATGGTAACTATCGTCATTTGGGTCGTTAGGCGTGGTCTGTTTATCAGGGTTAACTTGCATGTTGTCCTGTTCCTCCTATTCGGATGTTGTTCCAACAGGGTCTTCATTGTTTTCGGCGTCGCCCGGAGTACTATTTTCTCCGGTGCCAGTGTTGCTGTCTTTTGAGCGACGTGACTTAGAACGGCGTTTAGGGCGCCGACGCTTGGACTGTGTCTCAGGAGGTTTGTTCTCAACTAGATCTTCTTTGTCATTGTCATCAGCTTTTTTAGGTGTATAAACCATGTAGACATCGTACCGTCCATTGCCCAGTAAATGGCAGGTTTTGACCCTGCTCCTCATCGTCATAGTCGTCCATGCCATCGATGTGTTCGGATCCGTAATCGAGCGTGTCGGTTAAGTCCTCGACAGTGGCTATGAAGTGGGTGGCAGGTGGGAAGCAAAATTCTCCGTCGTCAGCCCCTAGTTCGAACCGGGCATAGTTCGACTATGAGTTCCCTGCCAAGGACATGTTTTTAACGAGTTCAGCACAGCGCCCAGGGGCGAGTGTTGGAAGATGTCTGCGACGCCGAATTCGAAAATCGGTAACCGATCCAGCTTGGTGTCCGCACGCGTATGTGGTTCGGAACTTATATCCGGAGACGAGTCCGGAGTTCCGTTGACGCAAATATTGCAAGGCGTCGAGTCTATGTGCGACTCCAACGCCGCAACCTCTGTGGCCTCGCATGGTGCAATCTGCTCCGCATTTAAGGCCGTTGCAGCAACATGATCCATCTCCTGGATGTGGTCCGATGACAGATTTAGGTCATGTTCATCGGGGAGAGGGGGAACGATCACCGCGATCTCAAATCCGTCGAAGATCAGGTCTCCACGGATGTCCGCGACGTAGTTCAAGCTCCCGAATCTGACTTGATGGCCAGGGGCGTAGCTGTCAATCTGCTCCAGATGGCCAAGCGAGTTGGCCCATAGTACGAAGCCGCCAAATACAAATATCTGTACGGGGAGGAAGGTTTCTCCCTGTACAGCGTCACTATCGACGATTGAAGGGGCCATCGAGCCTTTCATCGACGGCACAGTGGAACTCTCAATGAAAGAACCAACGTCGGTGTAAAAACTAGTGGATCTTAGGTAGGGGGTCCCGAACTGTGCGTCTAAGTTCGGTGGTTACAGGAGACTGGGGACACGATGTTTACTTAGGTTCTGGCCCTCTCTCTAGAGGTAATACCCTACTTCCTGCTTGATTGATCTTCATGAATATGAGTGTTACAAGATTTGATCAACCATGTGATCGTAATGGCTAAACCCTAGAAGCCTAGCCTCTATGACTATGGTAATGTGTATATATCTCATCCGGACTACTCCCTCCGGTTTATATAGACACCGGGGGGGGGGGGTCTAGGGTTACATAAGGTTGGCTACATAGGAAGGAATCTTCATAGTTGGTCGCCAAGCTTACCTTCCACCCCAAGGAGAGTCCAATCCGGACACGGGTGCATTCTTCGGCCTTCATGTCTTCATAGCCCACCAGTCCGGCCCATTGATAATAGGCCGGACGCCCGAGGACCCCTTAGTCCAGGACTCCCTCAACAGCGGTGAGGAATAAACGGGATACAATATTTAAAGAAGCCGAACTATCATCCAGGAGGACTCACCTTGCAAGACCGAAGACATGAAGCCGGACACGACCTCGTACTTGAAGGCAAGTCTGGGGCTACTGAGGGAGTCCTATATTCAGGGGTCCTTGGGCGCCCAGGTCGATGAAGCTCGGCCGTATTAGTGGGCCACAAAAGAAGAAGCGGAAGACCCTACCCCGTTTTCGGTCAGGACTACTATGAAGATAGAAAGGCAAGTGGAGAGTCCGGATGTATCAATTACCTCCTCCCCAAGTCACCCTTGTTACCCTAGGTTCTCTCTGGCGTGTATATAAGCTGGGGAGATTAGTCTGTAGGGGGGTCATCAACATCAGAATACCCTCATAGTCTAGGCTTTAGGGTTTAGCCATTACGATCTCGAGGTAGATCAACTCTTGTATTCATATTCATCCATATTAATATAGCAGGATGTAGGGAATTACCTCGATCGAGAGGGCCTGAACCTGGGTAAACATCGTGTCTCCAGCCTCCTGTTACCATCGATCCTCTAAACGCATAGCTTGGGCCCGCCTACCCGAGATCTGCCGGTTTTGACACCAACACCCATTGTTTTCCTGCAACACAAATAATGTAGTTAGTGATCAGGTTAAGTGAGGGTTCGATTGCTATTAGTAAAATATGTTGATGAAAAATAAGCAAATTGTAGATTCATCAGATTAATTCAAGCCACATGGAAAACCCATTAATCCAAACCAAGCATGATTAAGTACTAGGAAATATAGTAATTGTATATGTTTCTCGTGTATTAAGTGCAGCCAAATTCAATTTATTCCTCACATGCACAACAATACAAAATCCTACCCACGACAATTGGACATCGCATTGCAGAATTGAACCAAGTAGTTAACTAAACACCACAACAAATGAACCAAACATTAACTGAGTACCACATTGCACAATATAACATACTCCTAATAAATGATCAGACAGTTAACCAAGCCAAGCATTCTTAATGATAACCCACAGGTATAGGGGATCGCAACCGTTTTCGAGGGTAGATTATTCAACCCAAATTTATAGATTCGACACAAGGGGAGGCAAAGAATAATTTTAAGTATTAGCAGCTGAGTTGTCAATTCCACCACACCTGGAGATTAATTATCTACAACAAAGCGATCAGTAGCATGGTAATATGATAGTTTGATAGTAGTGACAGCAGCAATAGTAACAGTAACATTGATAGAAATAGTTGTGTAGCAATTGAAACAGTAACAGCAGCAGTAGTAACTTAGCAAGATCAATATAAGAGAAATTTGTAGGCATTGGATCGATGATTTTTTGGATGATATTCCTCATGTGCTAGTTCCAACCTAGGGCGATACGACACTAGCTCCAGTTCATAATTACAATGTAGGCATGTATTCCGTAAATAGTCATACGTGCTTATGAAAGAACTTGCATGACATCTTTTGTCCCACCCTCCTGTGGCAGCGGGGTCCTATTGGAAACTAAGGAATATTAAGGCCTCCTTTTAATAGAGAACCGGAAAAAGCATTAACACACTGTGAATACATGAAATCCTCAAACTACGGTCATCACCGGGAGTGGTCCCGGTTGTTGTCGATCTTGGGTTGCTGGATCATAACACGAAGTAGTTGACTATAACTTGCAAGATCGGATCTAGAACGTAGATATGACCGTGACATAAACGGTTCAGATCTGAAATCATGGCACCCGGGCCCAAAGTGACAAGCATTAAGGATGGCAAAGTCATAGCAACATCAATCTCAGAACACAGTGGATACTAGGGACCGACTCTAACAAAACTAACTAGATTACATGATGAATATCATCCAACTCCTCACCGAACAGCGAGCCTACGAAGGAGTTACTCACTCCCGGTGGGGAGCGGAGCATCATGGAATTGGTGATGGAGAAGGGTTGGTTGTAACATCCTGGTCTTTGGCCCCTTTCTTTTTCTTTTTGATTTATTGGTTTTGCTCTGTTTTTCTTTTTGGAGTGGTTCTATGGCCATGCCACCTGGGAAATCATCTTCATTTCCTCTCCCATGTGCCTCATCTCTCTCAAAACCTTGCCAAGATCATGTCACTCCACTGCCTGACCAAACCCTAATTTCTTTTTCTAGGGAATATTCCTTTTTCTATTAAAGGAATAACCCTGTCTACCCTAGGTTGTGAAGCAACCTATATTTCTGTCACTCCTAAAAATTCCCAAATAAAATCTAATAAATTGTTTGGGTCATATCTTCATCAAATATGGCAAAACTTTTCCTTGCCATGTTCAAAAATAACCCTCCAATATTCCTTTTTCTATTCTGCCCCAAATGGCACTTTGTGAAGCAAGTGCTATTTATATTTTCCCAATTGACCCCAAACTCCTTGGACATCTTTTCCTGTCCAAATAATTGCCACATGCTAAAATTCAACTTTATTTGCGTAGCCAATCTTCCTCAGTGATTTTTCAAAGTTTCTGTCGAACAGAAGCCACTGTGAAGGAAGTACTAGCTAGGGGCATCCAAATGGGTTGAAATTTCGCATGCCTCTTCTTGTGATCATACTATTACACTCCTCCAAAATTCAGCTCCATCCAATCAACCATGTGAGCAAACCTTTAAATCTTTGTTTCTGTCCAAATTTTCAGTTTGTGAAGCAAGTATATTTTATATTGCTCCACTATGGCTGAAAATATTCCAGGACCTTCTCCCACCAATATAACCTACCTCCACCAATTTTGGGCACATCTTAGGTAGCCATTTTCCCTCAGGAATGTTCCAAATTTTTGGATAGAGAAGATGCTTGTGAAGGAAGTACCAATTTGGCCTGTCCAATTGTTATGAAAACTTTACAGCCTCTCTATATGTCCAAATCCCTAAGCTTTGCCAAGTTTCAGCCCAAATGGACTCACCATTTGAGTGCATCATCTTAATCTAGTTTCTGACCAGATTCATGTGGTTGTTAAGCAACTACATTAAATATTTATCCTGATCTTCTCAAACTTACCAGGATGAAAGTCCTTCTTTACCTCAACCTCACAGACAAACTCTTTGGCTCCAAAACCTTTCCTGTTGATCAGCAATTCTTACCCAAGTTTACTGCAGTAAACTTCAGTGGGTAATTACTTTTTAACCAGAGCCTTTTTCACCATTCTACCACCGTAGTTTAGACTTACCATTGGGGGACTTACCAGTAGACAACAAGTTACAGCTCATTTCCACCACTACCTGCTAGTGCACATGGTGACCACGACAATGGCATGCATGTGCACGCGCTCTGTGCACTGCGGCCAGGCCCAGGCATCGTCTGTGCTCGGACCCCTCCTCCTCTCGTCGCCTTCGCGCGCGTGAGCGTGTCCCTTGGCTTCACCTCATCGTCAACGTTCCTGTGGACAGCTCACCCCTTCGTTCTCTTCCTCACCGACGCAAGCTACCGCACGCGCACGGGCGAACAGATGCGGTTTGGCTCGGAGCTCGCCATCGTCATCCTCCCTGTGCCCCTCTTGGCCTCCTCTGCCCCGTGAGAGCCCTCCAATGTGCCTCCCTCGTCGCCTGCCTCCGAGATCGCGAGCGTGGGCACGCGTCCGCGGCGCTAGACACGCGTCCGTGGCGACGCCAGCACAGCACACCCCTCCCCTGCCTATTTAAGGCCACCTCGAGTGCATTTCTCTTCACCATTGGCCTCACCCACCTCCTAGTGCCCCGCCTAGCTACTTCCCCGAGCCTCTGGAGCTTACCTCACCCCTCTCTGCCACCATGGCCGCCACCTCAGCTCGCCTAAATTGGCGGCACCCAAGCCCTGCCCCTCCTCCTGACCGCCACCAGAGCATTCCACCGAACCCCTACAGCCTCTCCGCCATTTCCCTCCTTCTCCGGTGGCCTCTGACCGCGAGCCCCACCGGCGCCCGAACCAGCCGTCCGCCGCGGCCATGATCCAGCCCTGCCTGAGCGTTCCCTCCTCACCTAGCCACCACCAAAAGAGCCTTCTCCACCCTCTGATCCTCCCCGCCTCTTCTTTTTCTCTTCGGGCCAACCTCATCGTCGGCACCCACCTCGGCCGATGCCATCGTCCGCCATGGCCCGGCCTCATCTCACTTCGGGGCTTCTCGACGACCGTTCTATGCACCGGCGGGTGAGCCTCGTTCCCCTGAGCACGCCGGTGGTTGTAGTGCAGCAAACGGTGCCCGGAGTCGCTGGCAATCGCCGCTCGACGCCAGCGGCCTCCCTGCTTCGCGGGCATGCGCGAGGTAGACGAAGCCACCCCGGCAGCTGGCTAGTAGGCCCCGCGGGCCTCGCGTGTCAGCCACTCTAAGCGCTGACCCAGCCTGCCTAGCTGGATAAGTGACGGGCCCCAGTCTTGTGGGACCCACCCGTCAGCTGCTCAACGTCTCGGTCCTGCCTATGCCTAGTCAAATAAGTGGAAGCGTAATCCCTCGAATACGCTTTCGTTTCAGTGAAAGCATAAACTATTGCGGCTTCGGCCAAAAATACGCCTTCACTGTCCCGAAAGCATAATTCCTAGAATGCGCTTTCAGTTTTTCTGTTTTGGCCCAGTCTGTAAAAGTTTCTTTTACAGATAGGTCCCTCGCAGAAAAACATTCATATCTTTTTTAATCCTAACTCCAAATGAGGTGATTCCAAAGCCCATCTCTTCATCTCGTCGAGCCCATTCTGTTGGCATCATTTTCATTATGTTTCAACATTCTGAAAATGACCATTTTGCCCTTGCCGTTAACCAGCCTCTTTCAAGGGATAAGTGTTTCCGACAAATCCTTCTGCGATGTTTCCGCACTTTGTCCCGGTGATTTCTTCCACCCCAGGCAAGCCACACCCTCCAATTTGCATGATTGCAATGCAGTGTCATGGTTCTTTATTTGAACTTATTTAAAAGATTGTCATAGCTATGTATGATCTTGTTCATGGCATATCTCGAAGTTGTATTTTGATCTAGTTATTGCCATGATATGGTTTGGAGTTCTAGGACTTATATTTTGATGATTATGTGGATGACATGTTGCCTTTGGATTCTTAGTGGCTATTTTCATGATAGTATCTGGTATTATTTTGGAGTATTATCTTGGACATCATGTTGCCTTCGGATTTATTAGTGGCTAGTGTTACTTTCATCATGATGCTAGTTGATATTATGTTTTGGAGTATAATGATGGAGATGATGCTTGTATGCGTATCATAGCTGGATAGTTAGTTCTTGATATTTGCGTAGTAGTGTTATCTTTCTTGGACTTTTCATGATAGAGATGTTGTGTTATCCTTGGATTATTTGTTATCCATTGGATTATTGAGAAAAACCAAGAATTGGTCTTGGACATATTGAAAGAATCGGGTTAACTAGAAGAGAAGCATGCCGGTGAAAAGAGTTTAACATAATAATCTCGATAATCAAGAAGGATTAGCACTCCCATAGAAATATGAGAACATTGCTTAAGAAAGGTATGGAATCAACACTTGACATCGAAGCAACTCAAATACCACCACTCAAAACAAAACAAAGGATTTGGCATGCAAAAGAAGCTGGAACAAATATATCATAGAGGTTTCGTCCAAAGTTTTCGTGACGAGGAACCCCGGACACGACCTTGCAAAGGATATTGCATCCCCGAATCAGCATAGCCAAGGACTCATTAAGATGCAACCCCTAGTGTAAAGTCAACCGTGACAAACGAACCACTAGACGTTGAACCCCAACCTCATATCATGCATACGTTGTAATAAAGATCAACGTGATGATCCTATAGTTTTTGCCCGATCTTTCACCGCAAGACAATCAAATAGAAAAACTTCTAATCATGGGAGTAATCCACGTAACCTGAAGATGAGGAAACAAATCCAGCAAGCAACATGATGGAGATCACCACGCCTCAAACCAAAGCACGATAATCCTTGATGAACACAAGAACCTCCGCAGCAATCTTTATTAGATAAACGACATCGCCGACCCTGGAGGGATGCTTCACCGAAGAAACACAACTCGATAGTTTTAGACTAAAATTCTGAACTCCCTAAACCTAATATGCCCCAGCTCCTTATATGGAGGGGTGAGGGACCCAGCCAGATGGGCCTCGACCTGACTTGGTTGTACAGGCCTAAAACCAAGCCAAAGCTCACAATTACTAAAAAACTAATTATTAAAAATAACAATGACACGCCTAGCTTGGTGGAGTCCTGAAATTGGGCTTCACCTCCTCCGTCGTGCCCGTATCATCCTCCCCCCTTCAAAAAGTGTTGTCCTCAACGCATGAGGGTCTGCTGGAAAGGGTGGCATGATATCAACAAAAGCATCAAGCATCTTCGCCATCTTCAAGTCTCGCGTGCCTACCACTCCACATCCTCCCTCTTGGTCTGCTCGACTTGGTTCAGCTGTGGGTGCCTTTCTTCTCCACACACGCCTAGGCATAGGCGCCATCACCTTCTTCTTGTCCACCTTTGCTGGAGCCCTTTGTTTCTGAACATGAACATGCTTTGCACTACCCTGCAAAAGATGAGTAATGCCTGGGCCACACAACTGACGAACATGTCCATCCTTGCCATTGTGCATCCGCACCGCTGCTCCAACAAAATGCCTCACAGGTGTGCTAACAAAACTGCGCTTGTCGCCCCGAAGCAACTCATGCATTGGGACATGATCAACACAAATATCATCAGTCTGAACACCCGTGTCAACACAAACTGGAATTGGAACACATGCTGGAACATCCTTCCTCTCATCAGAATGAGGTTGTACTTCAACTGGCTTGTCACTAACAAGAACAACAGGCTTGTGATCTACAGGTAGAGCTGAAGCAATATCAACAATGTCGCTTTGTGCATCATGCTCCTCATGCTGTAGCTTAGCTAACCTTGGCGGCTTAGCCTTTCGCAACCTCTCCTTGTGTACCACCAGCTCCATATCAGACTTTATTTGATCATCCTTCATAGGCTTCAACGTCCAGTGTTTGCCATCATGCAAAAATGTCTATGTATTTGCTCTCCCAGCATGGATAGCATTGTGATCATACTGCCATGGACGCCCAAGTAACAATCCACACACCTCCAATGGCAATACATTGCATTCCACCTCATCAGCATACTCACCAATTGTAAATGGCACACGCGCCTTATGTGTAACCTTCAGCATACCACAACTATTCAGCCACTCTAGACACTTCGGTTCAGAAATACGCCAGGTGGACAACCCCAAAGATGCCACCATTGCCTTGCTTATGCCATTGGTACAAATACCACCATCAATCATCAACTTGCTCACCTTGCCCTTGATCATGCACTGCGTCAAAAATAAATTCCAACGCTGACATCGATCAATAGTCATGCACGCATCACCATGTACTCGCTTGAGTTGCACATTTAGCCCAATCAATGGTACACCTTCGTCCACCAAAACCGTGTCAACATCAGCCTTGCCCTCCTTAGAACCAGTGTGTTTCCGCGGCCTCGTTAACATCATCTATCTGAACCAGAGATGTGTCCTTGAAAATTACCTTCGTGGAAGGCTGCACAGTATGCGCGGGAAAAACTGTAATGGACTTTTTTAATTCCGCCTACATACCTTTAAAGATCTTTTGTATATCAGCTAACCGAGTCCGAGCACGATCCTTAGAGTTCTCATCCAGCCGAGAAAACGATGCGGAAGGCATCATCCAATTTGATATATTTTTTCTATGTTTTTTTTGAAACTGCGAAGGAAACTGTCGGTCTGATCTAATGTTATTTGAAACAGTCCGATCTGAGAATATCTCCAAGTACGCGGAGCTACATCTCAACCGATCTGATTTTGTTTTTCTTTGTTGTCGTAAGCAGAACTCATGTACCAAACAAACCAAAATAAACTGATGTGATCCGTGGGCAATCCTAGCTGCTCCGTTCCTTTCCTATTTTTTTTAATCTTCCCGTCTCTTGATCCCGAACTTCACGCACCACAGAAACGGATCAAGCCCAATTGATTGGAAAATACAAGTCGGGGCAGCGCCTGTATGTTATTCCGAGAACAGAGGAAATCGATCTTGTCGCAAGGTAAACAGAAATCGATTAAATCCGATTTTCAATCTACGTGCAAACTCCTCCTTGGCGGCACCAACAACAATCCACAATGGATCTTCAAAGCCTCGGCAATCTAGGATTGCTAGAGCAAACGTCATTAGATCAATCTCAACATGACGAAGTTGCGGTGACAAACCCAGTAATCTGATACCACATAATAAGGATCAACATGATGATCCTATAGTTTTTTCCCGATCTTTCACCGCAAGACAATCAAATAGAAAAACTTCTAATCACGGGAGTAATCCACGTAACCTGAAGATGATAAAACAAATCTAGGAAGCAACATGATGGAGATTACCACACCTCAAACCAAAGCACTATAATCCTTGATGAACACAAGAACCTCCGCAGCAATCTTTATTAGATAAACGGCATCGCCGACCCCGGAGAGATGCTTCACCGAAGAAACACAACTCGATAGTTTTAGACTAAAATTCTGAACTCCCTAAACCTAATGCGCCCCAGCTCCTTATATGGAGGGGTGAGGCGCCCAGCCGAATGGGCCTCGACCTGACTTGGTTGTACATGCCCAAAACCAAGCCAAAACTCACAATTATTAAAACTCTAATTATTAAAAATAACAACGACACGCCTAGCTTGGTGGAGTCCTGAAGTTGGGCTTCACCTCCTCCGTCGTGCCCATATCACGTTGGAAGATTTCCTAAGAGCTACTTGAATTCCCACCTATTAATTCCCGAAACTTTCTGGTTATGCAATCTGGTGTTGGGGATACATGGGAAGCACCGTATAACACGAAACTAACAAGTCCTACATCCAGTTGTATCCATCTGTCAGCACATAACTAGGCACCTTCGGAAACCATTTACATCAGACCTTCGAAAAGCATCTGCTATACTAGCTGTCGCAATACTCTCGAACTATCCCCCCAGTACTGGGTGACGTCGGGGTTACCTCACCACCAGACATGCATAGAAGTGTTTTCGATGTCGGCCACCTCTGGTATTCCAGAACTGCAACGATACAATTGTGACGACAACACCTCGGAGCTCAACTCCACGAGACACTTCCACAACCCTAAATGACAGGAGACACCAAGAACAATGTTCTCGTCACCAAGATATCGAAACGATCCCAACAATACATGTGTGATCCTAAAAAAATTGTGGAAAAGAGGGTAGGAAGACAATACTTCTATGTCAGGAGTCCTCACCAGAGCGATGAAGGGGATAAGAAGAAAAAGAATTCCTACTCTCCGATATATATAATCCTAAGACTCATTTTTTTAAAATTCTAGACTCAACATCGGCAGTGGTTCGATCGAACAGGGGCTCCTAGGTCGGGGAAGCCTCTCATAACCAACTTGTAATGCCCAAGATGCGACTATATCTCATACGTGTCGATGCACGACTTAGAGGCATAATCTCATTTTGGTATGATTGCAAGATGGTCATCTTCACACATTCCCATGTACAAGAACAAAGGGGGAAAATACATAGTCGGCTTACAATCGCCACTTCACACAATGCATAAATAAGTCATACATTCATCCAAGTACAATCATGGTCCAGCTATGGACAAATCCAAATGAAAAGAAGATAACCACCCACTATGCCCAATCGGCCCTAGTAGGAACCACTACTGATCGTCGGGGAACGTCACATACATTCGCCCACGTTCCTCATCAAACTCCCACTTGAGTTCCTGGCCATCACCTGATTCGTACTCAGTTGTACCTGCACCTATGTTTGTAGTAAACTATGAGTCACGAGGACTCAGTAATCCCATTCCCGGGTATCAATATTATCAAAGCCTTTGGGTAAGGAGAAAGTGTATAAGTGGGCTGCTGCAAGCACTAAACGTAGATGAGGTGGCTAGCTTACGTATCATCAGAGCGAGAAGAGAAGTGAAAGCCATCGGTCGTGAACTAAGTCATGATCACTAGATGATCCTGTCTACCTACGAGTCATCCATAACCCAGCCGTGTTCTCTTCCTGAACTCCCTCGAAAAGAGACCATCACGACTACTCACACGGTAGTGTAGTATGTTTGAGTTTTTGTGTCAAGTTATCTACAACCGGATATTAACAAACTCCAATCCGCCACATAACCACGGGCACGACTTTTGAAAGATCATAACCATGCAGGGGTGTCCAAACTTAGCCCATCACAAGCTCTCGCGATCAACAGAGGTAAAAACCCCTTATCTGACTACACGATCAGACTCGGAATCCCGGTGTACAAAATATTTCAAAAATGGTAAAACAAGTCCAGTAAGACCTCCCGACGTGCCAACACCCTGATAGGAGCCGCGCGTATCACGTCTCAGGCCACGGTCGGATGAGCGACCCGTATGGTAGCCAAAATACCCCAAGTGCCAAGGGGCGGCCCCGCAAAGTGCTCTAGTTTGGACCAACACTCATGAGGAGCACTTGCCCGGGTTGTAAATTAAGTCCTCGGGTGCTAGCCGGTCCCTATGCAAGTTATAGTTATTAGGCAAATGGTAAAACCAAGGTCTGGCCTTGTTGGAGGAGTTTTATTCAAAGCGGACTATCAAGGGGGGCACATAAACCCCAACCGCGTTAGGAATGCAAAATCAAGGAACATAACACTGGTTTAGCAGTTTTTAGGGCGGCATGAGTGGAATAAAACACTGAGCAAAATGCCAAGCCTTCCACCCATTGCCATGTATATAGGTGCATTAATGTAAATAATAGATATTGTGTTATTCCCCAAAACCCAATCCACATGGACCAAACATCATCTTCACCTGCAACTAACATCGCTATAAGATGGGGATTGCGCAAAGCATAACTTAGCCAAACAACGGTTTGCTAGGAAGGTAGTTAGAGGTTTCATGGCAAGGTAGGGACTGACATGCAAAAGGAGAGGTATCGCGATAAAGCAATAGAGCGAGGCATCTAGCATAGCAAAAATAGAGGTGAGGTTAAGGAATGGTCATCTTGTCTGAGATCCCGCAAGGAAGAAGAACGAGTCCATGAAGAAGACAAACAGACGTAGTCGACGAATCCTCACAACTCCGGAACGAAACTGAAGCTAACGAGAGAAGCATACCGGAAAGAAGCAAACAACATGGTAAACACACAAGCATAAACATGGCATATGATGCACAACCAAGGATGATGCTTGTCCTATTTACATATGCATGGCATGGCAAAGTGCAACAACAATACTACAAATTAAGTGGACATCAATATGCAACGGGTTGCATATTGACGAAACACCACATTCCCATATTTAGTTTGATCTCGTTTATGTAGACAACAATATTAAATGTTGATTAACATGGCAAGAGGTGCAGCAAAAGTAAACTACCTATTTAGGAAAGTTTACATGAGGCCGGAATGACAAACAACATGTCTGGCAAAACCCCATATGTCATTTAGCAATTATTAAAGCAAACAACAATTTTAACCATTTAAATGTTGTTATCATGATGCGGATGACATTTTCAAGTTTTTATGCAATTTTTTGAAAGCGCTGACAATTAACAAGATATGAAGCATTTGGTCACAATAGCGAAACGAAAGGGGTGCCACGACCACGACAACGGAAATGGTGACACGACAGCATTCTGATGATCCGACAACTCATCGAGATGTCGGTGCAAAAGAGAGATAGGATGTGCGGAGCATGCAAAAGATGGTTGGGTGATCCCGGTAACCGGGTTCCCACATGTCGGCGAGATGGAAACGGGGAACTTGCAAGCGACAACTCGGACACGGTGCAACACTCGGTTCGACTCATACAACATGCATTCGTCCACGGAGTCATCGGCTCGGCGGTTATAACTTTGAAGCGTGATTTTCAGGCCGGATCGAGTTCAACGAGGGAGGTAGTCGTTCTCGCGAGGGTAGAGGAAGTAGTCTTTCATGGGGCGTCGTGTGAAGTAGTCGTTCCCGTTTCTAGTCAAACAAATCGTCGAGAGTAGTGGTACACGTTTTGGAGAGGTACTTGACGAATCCAACGTTTTTGGGGCGACGGTAGTGGTACACGACAACTGTAGTCGAACTTGATGGATCCGAGGGCTCCGAGCGTCGTGGTACTTGGCGCAACATAGGTCCCCGGGGTCGTCATGTACACGTTCACGATGTAGTCATACATGTCGGCGGTAGTCGAACTTGACAAAAAACACACTGACTGCAGTTGTACTCGGGTCCTTGTGGTCTTGAGGGTCTTCGGTCATAGCTGCTTGGCGGGTCGTCCGTATGTAGGACACGAGCGATGGCGGCAGCAGGAGTCCGATGATCTAGACTTGGCACGGGAAGACAGAGAAGACCTCGAGGCAGATGGGTCAGTGGGAACTCGTCCAGACCCGGCAGAGATGGCAAGGACGGGCGCCGACAACGGTGGCTTAATGCGTCGAGCGACGGTGTCTGGCGTCGCTCGGGGAGAGCTCGGGCATCCCAGCACCGGGACAAGGACGGAGGTCGGGGACGAAGCGGCGGCAAGCTGCGACGCTAGTCTGGCGAGGGACGGCGCTGGTGGGGCTGGTGGTAGGCGAGGCAGAGCTCCTGGATGGCGGTGGCGAGCTCCTGTAGTGGTGCAGCCGTGGCTTGGAGAAGCAGGGCTAGGGCGCGACACAAGGGACTTGATGGAGACGTGCACTTGGCGTCAGAGGCGACTGGCGGGGTAGGAGGACGGCCTGGGTGCGCGGGGCGGTGAGGGTCTTCGGAGGCAGGGACGGGTGGCGTGCAGGCGGCACTGGGCGGCATGGCGCGCAGGGTAGGAGAGGGCGGTGAAGATGCGGCGGGGCGTCGGATCTGCTGGCTTCGATCGACGGCGGCCCTGCTGCTGGTCGCGGGAGAACGACGGGATCGGGCGATGCAGAGGAGGGAGCGAGGGAGATGGGATCGAGCGAGGGGATCGGGAGCGCGAGGGTTCAAGGGGGAGAAGTGGGGGCTCTGGCAGAAGGAGGGAATCGAGATGGAGTGGAGGGGGGGGTCGGGCAGGGTGATATTGGGCTAGGGTTAGAGGTGCGAGTTGTGGAGCGGTTGGGCCTCAAGGCGCTTGGTGGGTCGGCCTAGCCTAGTGGCATGCGGCTGCTAGGCTCTAGTGTTCCTCCTTCCTTTTTTCAATTACGGAAAAAAAATGAGAAGAAAGAAAAAGGAGGGAAGAAAAGGTTAGAGAAAAGATTTAGGCACGGAGTTAATTTTCTGGACTCACACCAATGTGCACGGTCCAAGAAAAAATAAGAGTGGGCAAGATTGAAAGTTGTAAATCTGAACTCATTTGAATTTTATTCAAATAGGTTTGAACTAGGACTTAGTAAAAGGAAAGTCCAAAATGCTCGGACTTTTAGAGGAGCCTAGATAAATGAGATGATAATTATTGGCAAAGTTTGGGGAACAAACTTGAAATATAATAGGCAAGGAATTAAATTGCAAGTGTGTTATGGTTAATTCCAAATTATTGGAATATTTACAATAGCTCCATAATTAATAGGAGGATATGTTATAAAGAGAAATCACCATGTGAATTCCCTCGATTTAAATAGATCAAAAGATCGATGCAATTTATTTAATTGAGTTGCAAAAAATTAATGATATGATGGCATGATGAAATGATGCAATGCACAAATAAAATAGAGCAAGCAAATAAAACACACGGCGAAGCTCAGAATAGCTGGAAGTCTTCTGGAGCGCCGGTCTTGGGGCGTCACATGGTGATGACGAAGATCCAGGATTCCCCTCCCTGGAGCACCAAACGGACTCCAGATCTGGCCTCCCGATGAAGAACGGGAGAAGGCGGCGGCTCCGTCTCGTGAAACGCGATAATTATTTTTTGCTGATTTTTTCTAGAAAAATAGGATTTTATCGCGTAGGTTTCAGGGTCCGCGGGGCCCCAAGGTGGGGAAAACCCACCTGGGTGCGCCTAGAGGGGGGCGCCCTGGTGGGTTGTGCCCACCCAGGTGCCCCCCTTCGGTGGTTCTTGGCTCCCAAAATTATCTTCTGTTGTAAAAAAAATCCTCGCAAAGTTTTGTTCCATTATGAGAACTTTTATTTCTACACAAAAAACAACACCATGGTAGTTCTGCTGAAAACAGCGCCAGTCCAGGTTAGTTTCATCCAATTCATGCAAATTAGAGTCCAAAACAAGGGGAAAAGCGTTAGGAAAAGTAGATACGATGGAGACGTATCAACTCCCCCAAGCTTAAGCCTTTGCTTGTCCTCAAGTAATTCAGATGATAAACTAAAAGTGAATAAGAATTACTTTTATGACCTCTTTTACTCTTGTTTACATAAATAAGCACTACTGCAGGATGCTGCTAACGTGACACTATGATCAGAGACCCTTCGACAAAACTATGTGCGATGCAATAATCGCAAACGGTGGTGTAAAAAACCCGTCAAAAAAGGTGCAAAACGTTTGCGATGACAGATGCATCAAACAAGGTTCAGATTTTAGTTGTATGTGCAATGAAGGGCATACGGTTCAGTTCAATGAACTGTTTGCGATGAGGAAGAAGAACAGAAACGTGCCGCTAGATGAAGGTGTGTGCGATATACAGCATACGGTTCACTCAGATGAACTGTTTGTGATTTGGCAACACAAAAGAAACGGTCAGCCGGATCAAGGTGTGTGCGATATACGGCATACGGTTCACTTGGATGAGCTATTTTCTTTGAGTCAAGAGAACAGAAATGGTTCAATTTAATAGGATGTGTGTGATACACGGCAAACAGGTTTGTAAACAGAAATGTGTGCGAAGACCGATAATAACATAGACGATTGCTTCTAATAAGATATATGTGATATGCTCTGTCTACACAACATCTATTGGCCATTGGGCGACTGGCGGTCATCCGGGTACGCCATAAGGATGCGAAGAGACATCCTATATCATCAAGGACTAGTTGTTCAACCAATAGCTCATCTAAGAGAACTCTCAAGTTAACTATGCTCAGGCTCGAGCAGCCATGAGATCTGTGACCGGATTGGAGGTTGTCTTGATGTTAATCACACTGACGAGATGTATCTTACCATTTATGATACATCCCATCAATGGGGTTTGAATTTTTTTTGTTTTTTTAACACATGTTAAAGAAGGTCTAGCGCATTACTTTTTGACAATGTGTGATACGTGGCATACAGTTGATCCATCCGACCTGTTTGTGATGGAATACGCCGTGTGTGTTGTGCGGTGGAATTAACCTGAAGATCCTTGTTTTGATTTTTTTTAACACATGTTAAAGAAGGTCCACCGCATTACTTTTTGACAATGTGTGATACGTGGCATACAATTGATCCATCCGACCTCTTTGTGATGGAATAAGCCGTGTGTTTTGTGGGCAACCGCTTGCTAGTATAAAACTGTTTGTGATTGATGAATTCATCACCGACGGGTTCCCTAGTGTAGTCCGTGTTCATCTGATCATCATCTACTTCTTGTGCTAGCTCGATGTTACTTATATGCTAAGTTTCCATTAATTGATGGCATTTTATGAACACACTGATGACCCACAAGTGTAGGGGATCTATCGTAGTCCTTTCGGTAAGTAAGAGTGTCAAACCCAATAGGAGCAGAAGGAAATGATAGGCAGTTTTCAGTAAGGTATTTTCTGCAAGCACTGAGATTATCGGTAATGGATAGTTTTGTGATAAGGTAATTGGTAGCAAGTGACAAATAGTAAAAGTAAATAAGGTGCACCAAGATGGCCCAATACTTTTTGTAGCAAAGGACAAGCCTGGACAAACTCTTATATGAAAGAAAGCGCTCCCGAGGACACATAAGCTAGTTTTCATCACGATCATATGATTTGTGTTCGTTACTTTGTTAATTTGGTATGTGGGTGGACCGGTGCTTGGATGCTGCCCTTACTTGCACAAGCATCTCACTTATGATTAACCTCTATTGCAAGCATCCGCAACTACAAAAGAAGTATTAAGGTAAACCTAACCATAGCATGAAACAAGTGGATCCAAATCAGCCCTTACGAAGCAACGCATAAACTAGGGTTTAAGCTTCTGTCACTCTAGCAACCCATCATCTACTTATTACTTCCCAATGCCTTCCTCTAGGCCCAAACAATGGTGAAGTGTCATGTAGTCGATGTTCACATGACACCACTAGAGGAAAGACAACATACATCTCATCAA
Organism: Secale cereale; assembly: GCA_902687465.1. Taxonomy (NCBI): domain Eukaryota; kingdom Viridiplantae; phylum Streptophyta; class Magnoliopsida; order Poales; family Poaceae; genus Secale; species Secale cereale. The sequence continues at coordinate 317,615,999 of LR738713.1, forward strand.
AATATCGAATGAATACCAAATTCACATGACTACTTATAGCAAGACTTCTCCCATGTCCTCAGGAACAAAAGTAACTAATCACAAGACATAATATTGTTCAAGATCAGATGGGTATTAATATTCATAATGGATCTGAACATATGATCTTCCACCAGGTAAAACAACTAGCATCAACTACATGGAGTAATCAACACTACTAGCAACCCACAGGTACCAATCTGAGGTTTTGATAAAAAGATTGGATACAAGAGATGAACTAGGGTTTGAGAGGAGATGGTGTTGGTGAAGATGTTGATGAAGATAACCCTCCTCCAGACGGGAGAGTTGTTGGTGATGACGGCGGTGACGATTACGCCCTCCCGGAGGGAAGTATCCCCGGCAAAACAGATCCGCCAGAGCCCTAGATTGGTTTCCGCCAAGGTTCCGCCTCGAGATGGCGGCCTCTGGTCCCGAAAGCCTCCTTATGATATTTTTCCAGTTCAAAACACCTCATATAGGAGAAGATGGGCATCCGGGGGTCACCAGCTGGCCCACGAGGTAGGGGGTGCGCCCAGGGGGAGGGAGGCGCCCCCCACCCTCGTGGATAGGTGGTGGCCCCCCCGGCAGATCACTTTCGCCAAATATTTTTTATATTTTCTAAACCGATGTTTCGTGGAGTTTCGGACCTTTTGAGTTGTGCAGAATAGGCCTCCAATGTTTGCTCCTTTTCCAGCCCAGAATTCCAGCTGCCGTCATTCTCCTTCTTCATGTAAACCTTGTAACATAAGGGAGAAAAGGCATAAGTATTGTGACATAACGTGTAATAACAGCCCATAGTGCAATAAATATCACCATAAAAGCATGATGCAAAATGGACGTATCAACTCCCCCAAGCTTAGACCTCGCTTGTCCTCAAGCGAAAGACGATATAGAAAAATATGTCCACATGTTTAGAGATAGAGGTGTCGATAAAAATATAATACGGACATGAGGGCACCATGATCATTCTTATAACAGCAACACACATATATTGTCATATGATTCTTATGCTAAAGCAACTATTCAGTCACAATGTCAAGTATGAATCGGAAACTTCATTTAAAACCAACAAACTATTATCTCAGTCATTGAAGCAATTGCAATTTATCATAACATCGGAAAGAGTCAATATAAGAGCTTTTCGGCAAGCCCACATACTCAACTATCATATAGTCTTTCACAATTGCTTACACTCACGCAATACTTATGGGTATGGAGTTTTAATCGGACATAGAGAAAGATAGGGGCTTATGGTATTGCCTCCCAACCTTTTACCTCAAGGGTAATGTCAACAGTAATAGACCATGATAACTTACATCCAAGTGGGTATATATATATCAGGATCTTTCGAACACAATGTGCTTGCCAAAGGATAACATGTAAAAAAGGAAAGGTGATTTTCACCTTGACTCTTATAAGGCAAGAATAATAGATAGGCTCTTCGCAGAGGGAAGGAGAGGTTGTCATGTGCCCTTTTTGGTTGGATGCACAAAGTCTTAGCGCAAAAGAACGTCACTTTATATTGACACTTGTGATAAGGACCTTTATTATGCAGTCCGTCGCTTTTATTACTTCCATACCACAAGATCATATAAAGCTTATTTCCTCCACACTAATAAATCATACATATTTTAGAGAGTTTGCAACAATGACAACTTACTTGAAGGTTTAAGGATGTATGAAAGCACAAGTAGCATCTCTACTTGGTGCAAGGAGTTTTGGCTAGCATGAGGGGGAAAGGCAAGCTCAACATGTTTGATTATCCATGACAATATACTTTATTTTGAATATAAGAAAACATAACCCATTATGTTGTCTTCCTTGTCCAACATCAACTCTTTAGCATGTCATATTTTAATGAGTGCTCACAATCATAAAAGATGTCCAAGATAGTATATTTGTATGTGAAACATCTCTTTCTTTATTACTTCCTATTAATTGCAACGATGACCAAAACTATGTTTGTCAACTCTCAACAACTTTTATTCATTATACTCTTTATATGTGAAGTCATTACTTCCCATAAGATCAATATGATCTCTTTGATACTTTTCATATTTTCTTTTATTCTCTCATGACCAAAGTGAGGAAATCAAGCTCTTGACTCAACACTAATCTTTATTATATAGCTCACGGACTCGATTACAAAGGTAACGATCATAAAGCAAAAGCTCACAACTAGATCATGATATTACCAAAAGGATCGAACTAGGAAAAACGGTAAAGATAGGAGTGTGATGGTGATACGATACCGGGGCACCTCCCCCAAGCTTGGCAGTTCCCAAGGGGAGTGCCCATACTCATATGATTATGTCTCCTTCTTTGGAGGTGGTGATGGAATAGGCTTATTCCTTAACTTGCACTTAAGGATAGAATTTTGCTCCCTTAGGTCATTGATGTCCTGCTCAATGTTTAATATCTTATTGCATAGTTCCTGCTTGTTTTCCTCCAAGAGGCGAGAAGGGATAAACTCGATCTTAGGTTTCTTTGCTCTGTCAGGGAGGCTTGACTTTTTAAACTCCACATGCATGTCCCCAGGTTGAGGTAATGGGACTTCATCTTCATCTGAGCTGGTCCAATCCTTTCCCTTGGGATCATGGTCTTCTTCTTCCTCCGTGGTCCAACCATAATGCTCCCAGTCCCCATAGATCTTAGGGTCAGCAAGGACATCAGCCACATAGCTTTCTCCCTCCGAATCCTGGGACGACATATTGCTCTTTTCTGCGACAGAAACAACTTGAAACAAAAACAGAGGATTGTTGCGTGATACGGTGGTCAAAACCTTCGGGAGAATATATAATGAATTTTTACCGACCAAAAGGAGTAACGTGTAAGAAATCGGAGTCCGGGAGGCACACGAGGTGCCCACGAGGCAGGGGGCACGCCCAGGGGAAGGGGGCGCGCCCTCCACCCTCGTGGACGCCTCGTGTCCTTTCCGAACTGCCTCTTATTTTTCTATTTTTCAAAATATTCCAAAACGGTGAAAAATTGCCATTAGAACTGTTTTGGAGTCGGTTTACTTACCGTACCACATACCTCTTCCTTTTCGGGGTCTGAATCGTTCTGGAAAGTGTCCCTTATGTATTCCTTTGGGGTTATGTTTTCAATAACATTGGTTTCAACATTTATAGGATTACCTGAGATATAATGTTTGATTCTTTGCCCATTCACCACCTTCGGATTTGTGCCTTCGAAGTTGTTGATTTTTATGGCACCGGAACGATAGACCTCCTCGATAACGTAAGGACCTTCCCATTTAGAGAGAAGTTTTCCTGCAAAAAATCTTAAACGAGAGTTGTATAGCAAGACATAATCACCTACGTTAATATCACGCTTTTGTATCCTTTTGTCATGCCATCTTTTAACCTTTTCTTTGAACAGCTTGGCATTCTCATAAGCTTGGGTTCTCCATTAATCAAGAGAGCTAATGTCAAACAAGCTCTTCTCACCGGCAAGTTTGAAATCATAATTGAGCTCTTTAATAGCCCAATATGCCTTATGTTCTAGCTCGAGAGGTAAGTGACATGCTTTTCCATAAACCATCTTATATGGAGACATACCCATAGGATTTTTGTATATAGTTCTATAGGCCCATAATGCATTATCAAGTTTCTTGGACCAATTCTTTCTAGACCTATTAACAGTCTTTTGCAAAATTAATTTCATCTCTCTGTTATTTAGTTCTAATTGACCACTAGATTGTAGGTGATAAGGGGATGCTATTCTATGGTTAACATCATACTTAGCAAGCATTTTACGGAAAGCATCATGAATAAAGTGTGAACCACCATCAATCATTAAGTATCTAGGGACTCCAAACCTCGGAAAAATAACTTCTTTAAGCATCTTAATAGAGGTGTTGTGATCAGCACTACTAGTTGGAATAGCTTCTACCCACTTAGTAAAGTAATCAACAGCAAATAAAATATGTGTATACCCATTGGAGGAAGGAAACAGACCCATATAATCAAAGCCCCAGACATCAAATGGTTCAATAACAAGTGAATAATTCATAGGCATTTTTGACGTCTACTCATATTACCAATTCTTTGACATTCATCACAAGATAAGACAAACTTACGAGCATCCTTGAAGAGAGTAGGCCAATAAAAACCAGATTGCAATACCTTATGTGCAGTTCTATCTCCAGCATGGTGTCCTCCATAAGTTTCGGAGTGGCACTTGCGTAGGATCTATTCCTGTTCATGCTCAGGTACACAACGTCTAATAATAACATCTAGTACTTCTTTATAAAGGTGTGGTTCATCCCAAAAGTAATGTCTCAAATCATAGAAGAACTTTTTCTTTTGCTGGTATGTGAAACTAGGTGGTATAAACTTAGCAACAATGTAATTAGTATAATCAGCATACCATGGAGGAGTACGAGAAGTATTTATGGAAGCTAATTGTTCATCAGGGAAGCTATCATCAATAGGTTGTGGGTCATCAAGAATATTATCTAGCCTAGACAAGTTGTGTGCAACGGGGTTCTCAACTCCCTTTCTATCAATAATATGCAAATCAAATTCTTGCAGCAAGAGAACCCATCTAACAAGTCTAGATTTAGCATATTTCTTTTCTAGGTGTTTGATAGCAGCATGATCAGTGTGAATAGTTACTTTAGAATCAACAATATAAGGTCTAAACTTATCACAAGCAAATACAACTGCTAAAAACTCCTTCTCGGTAGTAGCATAATTTCTCTGGGCACTGTCTAGAGTTTTACTAGCATATTGGATAACATTCAATTTCTTATCAAATCTTTGTCCTAGAACAGCACCTACAACATAATCACTAGCATTGCACATAATCTCAAAGGGTAGATTCCAGTCAGGAGGCTGGATAATAGGTGCAGAGATAAATGCTTTCTTAAGTATTTCAAATGCTTCTAAACAATCATCATCAAAGACAAAAGGAACATCTTTTTGTAAGAGATTAGTCCGAGGCCTGGAGATTTTGGAGAAGTCCTTAATGAACCTCCTATAAAACTCGGCATGACCAAGGAAACTTCGTATACCTTTGATGTCCTTGGGACACGACATCTTTTCAATAGCATCAACCTTAGCCTTGTCAACTTCAATATCTTTTCAGAAATTTTATGTCCCAAGACAATGCTTTCATTAACCATAAAGTAGCACTTCTCCCAATTCAAGACAAGATTAGTGTCATCACATCTCTGCAAAACTCGATCAAGGTTGCTCAAGCAATCATCAAAAGAAGTTCCGTAAACGGAAAAGTCATCCATGAAAACCTAAACAATCTTTTCACAAAGATCAGAGAATATAGCCATCATGCATCTTTGAAAGGTAGCAGGTGCATTACATAAACCAAAAGGCATACGTCTCCAAGCAAAGGTACCGAAAGGACAAGTAAAAGTGGTCTTTTTCTTGATCCCCTTTTGACACAGGTATTTGAGAGAAACCAGAATAACCATCTAGAAAGCAAAAATGAGTATGTTTGGATAACCTTTCTAGCATTTGATCAATAAAAGGCAAAGGGTAATGATCTTTCTTTGTAGCTTTATTTAATTTGCGGAAATCAATTACCATCCTATAACCTGTAACAATTCTTTGCCGGATCAATTCATCTTTATCATTAGGAACAACAGTCATACCTCCCTTCTCCGGGACACAATGGACAGGACTTACCCACTGGCTATCAGCAACTAGATAGATTATACCTGCCTCTAGAAGCTTTAGTATTTCCTTCCTTGCCACTTCTTTCATCTTAGGATTTAACCGTCATTGATGATCAATAACCGGTTTAGCGTCCTCTTCCAATTTTATCTTGTGTTGGCATAGAGTGGGATTAATGCCCTAAAGATCATCCAGAGTATATCCGATAGCAGCACGGTACTTCTACAGAGTTTTGAATAGTTTCTCTTTTTCCTGCTCTGAAAGGTTAGCACTAATAATAACATGATATATCTTCTTTTCATCGAGATAAAAATACTTAAGATTATCAGGTAATAGTTTAAGTTCAAACACGGGATCACCCTTGGGTGGAGGAGGATCCCCTAGAATTTCAACATGCAAGTTGTTTTTCAATACGGGTCCCTGCTTAAAGATTATTTCATCTATTTCCCTTCTCTCATTCATATACATATCATTTTCATGGTCTAGCAGATATTGTTCTAAAGGATCGTTAGGAGGCACAACAATAGAAGCAAACCAATAATTTCATCCTTACTAGGTAATTCTTTATCATGGGGTTGTCTACGAAATTTAGCAAAGTTAAAATCATGAGATATATCCCCTAAACCAACAGTAACAATATCTTTTACGGAGTCTATCTTAGCATTAACCGTATTCAAGAAGGGTCTACCAAATATAATGGCACAAAAATCATCTTGTGGGTAACTAAGAATAAGAAAATTAGTAGGTTATTTAACCTTCCCACACAAGACTTCAACATCTCTAACAATCCCAACTGGTGAAATAGTGTCTCTATTGGCAAGCTTAATAGTGACATCAATACCTTCTAACTCAACAGGTGCAACATCATGCATAATTTATTTATATAAGGAAATAGGTATTATACTTGCACTAGCACCTACATCACATAAACCATGATAGGAATGATCTCCTATTTTAATAGAAATAACAGGCATGCCTACAGCAGGTCTATGTTTATTCCTAGTATCGGGTTTGGCTATTCAAGCAGCTTCCTCTTGGCGGTAAATAACATGTCCACCTAAATTTTCATCCAAGAGATATTTAACCATAGCAACACTAGGTTCAACTTTAATTTGCTCAGAGGGTGTAGGTGTTCTAGTGTTACTCTTACGAACCACAGTTGAAGCTTTAGCATGATCCTTTATTCTAACCGGGAAATGTGGTTTCTCAATATAAGCAGTAGGAACAATAGGATCAACATTATAAGTGATAGTCTTTTCTTCAACTTTAATAGGTTCAACTACTTTCACTTCAATGGGAGGATGGTATAAACCACTTCTCCTTGGGGAGGTCAACATAAGTAGCAAATGATTCACAGAAAGAAGCTACTATATCAGAGTCAAGTCCATATTTAGTGCTAAATTCACGGAAAACATCGGTATCCATAAAAGCTTTAACACAATCAAACTTAGGGATCATACATGACTCCTTACCTTCGTCGAGATCCCAATCTTCAGAGTTGCGCTTAATTCTTTCCAATAAATCCCATTTTAATTCAATAGTCTTCATCATAAAAGAACCAATACAAGAATTATCGAGCATGGAGCGATTATTGAGAGAAAGCCGAGCGTAAATTTTTTGAATGATCATTTCTCTTGAGAGCTCATGATTGGGGCATGAATATAACATTGACTTAAGCCTCCCCCAACCTTGAGCGATGCTTTCTCCTTCGCGAGGCCAAAATTATATATATAATTACGATCACGATGAACCTGATGCATAGGGTAGAACTTCTGATGAAATTCCAACTTCAGTTGATTATAGTTCCATGATCCAATATCATCGCATTGCCTAAACCATGTCAATGCATCTCCCTTCAAAGATAAAGGGAAGACCTTCTTCTTGATAACATCCTCGGGCTTACCTGCAAGCTTAAATAATCCACAAACTTCATCCACATAGATTAGGTGTAAATCGGGATGCGGTGTTCCATCTCCTGTAAAGGGATTATCTAGCAGTTTCTCTATCATACTCGAAGGAATTTCAAAGCAAACATTTTCAGTAGGTTTAGTAGGTTGAGGAGCAACTTTTTGCTCTTCTGGTCGGGGTGAATATACCCCGAACAAGCCCCTCAAAGGATGGTGAGCCATAGTAACAAGTGACAGTAAATTTCAGACCACTATATAAATTTTTCCTTACCAAAGGCGCTTCACTCCCCCGGCAACGGCGCCAGAAAAGAGTCTTGATGACCCACAAGTGTTGGCGATCTATCGTAGTCCTTTCGATAAGTAAGAGTGTCTAACCCAACGAGGAGTAGAAGGAAATGATAGGCAGTTTTCAGTAAGGTATTTTCTGCAAGCACTGAGATTATCAGTAACGGATAGTTTTCTGATAAGGTAATTGGTAGCAAGTGACAAATAGTAAAAGTAAATAAGGTGCAGCAAGATGGCCCAATCCTTTTGTAGCAAAGGACAAGCCTGGATAAACTCTTATATGAAGAAAAGCACTCCCGAGGACACATGGGAATTATCGTCAAGCTACTTTTCATCACGATCATATGATTCGCGTTCGTTACTTTGATAATTTGGTATGTGGGTGGACCGGTGCTTGGGTGCTGCCCTTACTTGGACAAGCATCCCACTTATGATTAACCTCTATTGCAAGCATCCTCAACTACAAAAGAAGTATTAACGTAAACCTAACCATAGCATGAAACAAGTGGATCCAAATCAGCCCCTTACGAAGCAACGCATAAACTAGGGTTTAAGCTTCCGTCACTCTAGCAACCCATCATCTACTTATTACTTCCCAATGCCTTCCTCTAGGCCCAAACAATGGTGTAGTCTCATGTAGTCGACGTTTACATGACACCACTAGAGGAAAGACAACATACATCTTATCAAAATATCGAACGAATACCAATTCACATGACTACTTATAGCAAGACTTCTCCCATGTCATCAGGAACAAAAGTAACTACCCACAAGACATAATATTGTTCATGATCAGAGGGGTATTAATATGCATAATGGATCTGAACATATGATCTTCCACCAAGTAAACCAACTAGCATCAACTACAAGGAGTAATCAACACTACTAGCAACCCACAGGTACCAATCTGTGGTTTTGATAGAAAGATTGGATACAAGAGATGAACTAGGATTTGAGAGGAGGTGGTGCTGGTGAAGATGTTGATGAAGATAACCCTCCCCAAGATGGGAGAGTTGTTAGTGATGACGGCGGTGATGATTCCCCCTCCCGGAGTGAAGTATCCCCGGCAGAACATCTCCGTCGGAGCCCTAGATTGGTTTCCGTCAAGGTTCCGCCTCGAGACGGCGGCGTCTGGTCCCAAAAGCCTCCTTATGATTTTTTTTCCAGGTCAAAACACCTCATATAGGAGAAGATGGGCAACGGGGGGTCACCGGCTGGCCCACGAGGCAGGGGGGCGCACCCAGGGGGAGGGGGCGCGCCCCCACCCTCGTGGACAGGTGGTGGCCCCCCTGGGAGATCTCTTTGGCCAGATATTTTTTATATTTTCTGAAATGGTGTTTCATGGAGTTTCATAGCTTTTTGAGTTGTGCAGAATTGGTCTCCAATGTTTGCTCCTTTTCCAGCCCAGAATTCCAGCTGTCGGCATTCTCCCTCTTCATGTAAACCTTGTAAAATAAGGTAGAAAAGGCATAAGTATTGTGACATAATGTGTAATAACAGCCCATAGTGCAATAAATATCATCGTAAAAGCATGATGCAAAATGGACGTACCACACACCAACGTGTCCTGCCATTTCCTCACGTGTTTCCCGCCACCCAGCAATATTGCGCACAAACCTAGGCGGCACGCGACGCATGGAGGCAACAAGCGCAGCCTGTAGCATATCCACCTTTTCCAAGCATGCCAACCCACCAAAGCGTCGCCTCATCCATCAACCTCATCGACGAGGAAAACGAGAAGGCGCCACAGCCCGTCGAGGCCGGGGCGCTCCCCGACAATGCGATGGATGACACCGTGATGCGCGTCACCACCGAGGTTGAGCAGACCCTGGGCGCATGGCGCTTGAGCGTCGCAGATCAAGATAGGCATGTCTGCACCGAGAGGCTGCAGCTCGCCGCACAACATGATCGATGGCATGCCGCAGAGCAAGCTAGGCGTATCCATGCTGATAGGTTGTGGCTCGCCGCACGCCGAGATCGTTGGAGCGCCGCAGAGCGAGACGCGCGGCGTTCCGCACAGCAAGAGCGGATCCATCGGCGCTTGCCTGCTGTCGAGACGGTGTCACAGCTGGGTACACGTCCCGTAGTACCCCCATTCCTCACCAGGAGTGGGCAGAGGCCCTCTATGTAATGCCCAGGATGAGATTATACCTCCTACATGTCGAGGCACGACTTAAAGGTATAAGCCCATTCTGGAATGATGTCAAGTTTGGTATCTTTGCACGACTCATGTAAAAATAGGGATGAAATTGCAAAAGGATAGTTGGCTTACACTCGCCACGTCACACAATACATTACATGAGAAAATCATCATCCAAATAACATCACAGTCCGACTACGGACGAAGATCCAAATGAAAGATACCAAATACATAAATCCACAAGGTCCGAATCGCACCTAGTAGAAACCACTACTGATCATCGGGATATTGCACATAGTATTGACTACGTTCTTCATCGAACTCCCAGTACAGCTCTGTGCCGTCACCTGAGTAGTTCACCATAGTACTTGCATCTGGTGTTGTGTAGAATCTGTGAGCCACGGAGGACTCAGCAATCCCGTTCCGGGGTAACAGAACTACCTAAGCCTTGGGAGTGGAACAAGGCTGAAGAAAATAAAAGGTTGCAGCTGCACTAGCACTAGCTTACGTGTTTAGAGCGAGAAGAGAAGTGCCACGAGCGTCAAAGTGATCACGAAGTGATCCTATCTAAGCACGTCAAACATAACCCCACCGTGTTCACTTCCGAACCCCTTTCGGAAAATGACCGTCACGGTTACTCACGCTGGTAGTGTGTTCTGAACATGGTGTCAAGTTTTCTACAACCGGATATTAACAAATTCCCATCTGCCACATAACCGCGGGCACGGCTTTCGAAAGTTCAAAACCCTACAGGGGTGTCCCAACTTAGCCCATTACAAGCTCACGATCCGCGGAGTCGCAACTCCAAGGTGGGAAGGCCCGAGTATTCTCGGAATCCCGTGCTCAAGATACTCCGACTAAGGTAAGACTAATCCAGCAAATCCTCCCGGCGTGCCGACACCCTGATAGTAGCCGCGCGTATCTCGTCTCAGGCCACGACCGGATGGGCGATTCTACAGGTTTTTACCAGCCCTTGAGTTTCCTCGAGGTGGCCCCACAGACTCCCCAGTTTGGACCAACACTCATGTGGAGCACTGGCCCGGGTTGTTGATTAAGAAGAGGGTTTATAACTCCCTATGCAAGTTTTTAGTTGTTTAGGCAAATGTAGTACCAATGTTGGGACTTGCTGGAAAAGCCTTAGCGCTAAGCGGTTTATCGAGGGGGTCCCATAACCCCAACCATGTGAGGAACGCAAAATCAAGGAACATAACACCGGTTTATACGGTTCCTAGGGCGGCATGAATGGAACAAATCACCAAGCAAGAGGCTTGGACTTCCACCCATTACCAATATATAGATGATTTAGTTTATGAGTTTATATAGTGTGATATGCCAACAAAACTTCAACATGAAGCAAGAATCTTCAAATCTTCTCCTGCAACTAGCAATGCTATAAGAGGGGCAGAGCAAAGCTTACGTAGCCAAACAAAGGTTTGCTAGGTTGGGTGGTTAGACAGATTCATGGTTACAATAGGAGGCTGACAAACAAACATGGGCATCAAGGCAATAAGCTAAAGAGCAAGACATCTAGCAATAGGCAAAGATAGTAATGATATCTGGGTCAGGTCATCTTGCCTGTCGAGTCGTCGATGGGATCGTAAGACGGCTCCTCGTACTCAACCTCGGTAGTAACCTCGTACTCGTTCTCGGTCTCGGCTTCCGGCTCTACTCAACACAAGAACACTACGTGGCACGAGAATCAAACAAGGTGCAATGCACAATCAACATGATGCAAGTATTATGCACTTATGATGCAATACATGTCAAGGTATGAAGCACACAAGAACAACACAAGACAACAAGTTTAAATGAGGCCGGAATCCACATAAAGCAAATCCGGTAAGTCCTCATATGCATATGTTGAAATTGGTTCAGATCTGAACAAACCTTAAGTTAAAGTTGTTAAACAGCAAGTTAACATGCACCATGATGATCTACACGAAATTCTAGTCAAGTTTCATATAAAGTTTGTTCAAATCGGAGCTACGGTCTAGAAGATATGAGCAAAACAAGACAAACATGGCAACAGTGCAAGATGCACCCAAACATCAAGAAAACACACTCCAATCATGTTAACAACATGATATTATGATTCTCCATGCAAAATCACACAAGTTTCATATAGGGCATGCTCACAACGGAGCTACGGTTCAACACATACACACGAAACAGGATACAATGCAAAGCTGAAATTAACAGCCACATAGCAACTTTGGAGCAAGAAATATATACTCTACAGCACTAAGACATGGTTAAAAGAAGCATGTACATGAAGTAGACATAACCTACAGCAAACAACTCCATTTGAGCAACTCCATAGGAGGCATGGATCAATAGCAACAAGCTACAACATTTTGATCATGACGTTAAAAACCTGACAGTTATATTTTATAGCAACTTGGGAGCAAGAATTAAATAAGCTACAGTCAGCCAAATGAGCAAGTGAGGGCATTAATAGATAGACAATAACATGTACAACAAGGAATTATCAATGGCCACCCGAAAACTAACATGGTTTTGCCTAGGGCATCAAGCAAACTTAGCATCAGGTTAAGACAGATTCCAGACTTAGTAGAATTTTCACTAAGTGTTAAAACAGTAACATTGGCATGGCATGTTTACAAGCATGTTTAAGTCACCTCAAGGCATATCATGGAAAATGGTTTGCACCACAGCAAAGACCACATGATGGAGATTCTAAAGGATATTAACATGTGACATGGGGACAAACACATCAATAGCAACGAGCTCTTCAAATCAGCATCTCATAACATGTTACAAAACTTAACAGCCACATGCACTTTTGCAACAGAGATTAACATGGCAATATGAACCCTAACATGCATGCTACAGCAACCATCATGTAGAGCATCTCACAAGGAACATTTTGACATATCATTTGCTTCATTTGGAAAAACATGCACCAAGTTATCACATCTCAAACATGGCATGAAAATAACAAGTAGCAGCAGTTTATATCAAGTAGCACTCTTGTCACGAAGATTAAGATCTCTAGATGGACTCAAACAAAGATGCCACAATGGAACAAAACGTAGTACACATCACCACAATCATTTTGACATATCATATGCTCAATTTGGACTTACACACAAAAAGTTACATCTACATGAACATGCAACAAAAATAAGCAATTCTAAGGACTTAGCAGAAAAGAGCACTAGGGGAAAAAACAACGAGCGCATTTAAACTAACAAGCGCACTAAGCGAGGAAAAGGGGATCTGCTCACCCTGGGCTTCGGCCGAAGTAGAGGGGGGAGTAGGCCCACACGGGGTAGGGTTCGCGCGGCCCACGGGGGAAGAAGGCCCACAAGGCCTTCATGTCGGCAGGCGTCATGCTCGACCTCCAGGAGACCGAGCGAGGCGGCGGCGCTGACCTCCACTCCGGCGACAGCGAGGAGGCTTCCCGGCGGCGGGGACGAGCGGATCCGTCCGGATCCGGCGGGCAGGGCCCAGATCCGGCCAGGGCGAGGTCGTCGGCGGGGACGGAGGGACTGGCCGGGCGGCGGCGAGCTAAAGCTTCGAGGCGGCGGCGGTTTCAGGCGGTGGCGATGAAGCTCCGCGGCGGCGCGAGGCGCCCGACGGCAGCGGGGGACGCCGGAGGCGAAGGAGGCGAGGGCGGAGCGCAGAGCGCTAGCGGCGGTGGCGGTTCGGGCCGTGCGGGCCCTGGCCGGCGGGGATGTGGGCGCGGGGGCGCGACCAACCCGGCGTTGACACGTGGCGTGGCTGGGCAAGTCGGACACGTCCGGCGCGGCGGGGAGGAGATTAGCTAGGGTTTCGCCCGAAAATTGGACGGGGGAGACGTTTTTATAGGCACAAGGAGCTAGGAGAGTCCAAATGGGGAGCGGTTTTCGGCCACGCGATCACAATTCGACGACCGAGATGATAGCAAGGGTTGTGCTGGGTTAGTGGTCTGTTGTGGAGGGGGTCTTGGGCCTTAAAGAAGAGATTCTTTTAGCCCACTAGGTTAACCGTTGGAGTACCAAACGAACTCCAAACGCGACGAAACTTGACAGGCGGCCTACGCGTACCAAAACAACAACGCACGACAAGTCTCATGCCATTCCGGAAACGTTACATGGCCACACACGAAAGAAGGACTCGGGGATGCCACGGGCATGTGTGGGAGCGTCGGATCTCGAAACGGACAACAGGAAGAGACGAGTGGGACCGGGTGCAAGTGACAACACAAATGCAATGCAATGCACATGACAACTTGACATGGATGAAATGCACACACGCACACGACAAAATGAAGAAACCCGAAAAGAAGAAGAACCCGGAATGGAATTGATGAAGCCAAAGTTTCATATATTGCCATATTGGGGAAGTGTTACCTCTGGGGCATTACAAACTCTCCTCTACTATGAAAAGATCTCGTCCCGAGATCTAGGACTGGAAGAAGGAAGGGTACTCGGAACGAAGGTGATCTTCTCGTTCCCACATAGCTTCTCGGTCGGTATGATGTGACCACTTAACTTTCAAGAACTTGATTGACTTGTTGCGGGTCTTGTGCTCGGTTTCTTCAAGAATAGCAACGGGGTGTTCACGGTAAGACAAGTCTTGTTGAAGATCAATCTCCTCAAACGGAATGGTGCGTTCAGGTGTCTTGAAGCACTTGCGGAGTTGAGACACGTGAAACACATCATGAACATTTGCAAAGTTGGATGGAAGCTCGAGTTGGTAGGCTAGATCGCCTCTTTTTCCAAGGATCTTGAAAGGGCACACATATCTAGGAGCAAGCTTGCCTTTGATACTGAATCTTTGGGTGCCTTTCATAGGAGAAACACGGAGATAGACATGGTCTCCAATGTCGAAAGTCAAATCACGATGCTTGCCGTCATAGTAGCTCTTCTGACGCGACTGAGCGGCCTTGAGATTATCACATATGACTTTGCACATTTCTTCGGCTTCTGAGATCAAGTCATTGCTAAGAAGTTGATGTTCACCAGTCTCGGACTAGTTGAGAGGGGTACAACACTTTCTGCCATAGAGGATTTCAAACGGAGCTTTGACGGCACTTGCTTGGAAACTGTTGTTGTAAGAGAACTCGACAAACGGAAGACAATCTTCCCACTTCATGCCAAAAAAGATGACACAAGCTCTGAGCATGTCTTCGAGGATCTGGTTCACTCTTTCGACTTGACCACTAGTCTGAGGGTGAAATGCAGTGCTGAAACGGATCTTAGTGCCCATGGCTGACTGGAAGGAGTCCCAGAACTTGGATGTGAACAAACTTCCACGGTCTGAGGAGATAACTTGAGGAATGCCATGTAACGACACGATTCTGGAAGTGTATAGCTCTGCTAGTTGTGCTGCATTGATGGATTCTTTGACTGGAAGGAGTGAGCTACTGTGGGGACCCCGACTCATAAGTCGAGATCACCGAATGCACGTGTACAGTGATCCCAGAGATCAATGCTCACTGAACACACAGAAGCTGAATAACAAGAGTCTTACATCCATACATACCGTATTACACAAATAGGACCATAATGGTCAAGTCTTGAGTACATCATCGCAGCGGAAATCTTCAACAACAACTTGGACCCATGCCATCTGCCTTTAACCCTACAGGCATTCTGACTGGGAAGCGTCCTAGCTCGCATGCTCGTCACCAAGAAATCTTCATCATAACCTGTTCTCTCATGCCTGGCCAATAAAATAACCAGTGGCAAGCAAATGAGTACTTTGAATGTACTCGCAAGCAACCCAAGTGTGATAGCAGAATAATTATGCAAGGCTCTACTGCTAAATTGGCAGTTTTGCGGAAAGCTAGATTTTCATATGCAAGTATGATCAACTTATAACATGGACATGCATGTGTCTGCAACAAGTATCAGGAGGTCACAGACATCATTATCGAGAAAGAGTTGTAATCTACTCATGCTCAAGCTCATTATGACTTTCTCACAATCACATCAACAATATCTCTGAATCGTGTTGTTTCCCAGAAACTTATGGACATAGTCTAAGTAGCACCACCCAACTGTCCTTGACCGCGGACACGGCTATTCGAATAGTTTGACACTCTACAGAGGTTGCACACTTTACCCACTAGATCCGGGGAACTTCCGTGACATCCATGACCCGCGGTACCTCAAGTACCCGGGGTAAGCACCCGATCACTATCTTTCCCTAGACGACACTAACATAGAGTCCACTCGATTGGTAGTAACCCCCGTGCCCACATTTCACATCTTAAAATTGTGGAGACTCGCTCCCATATTCATCACATACCACTGACACGGGGTACCAACGGTGTGTCCGGTGCCCTGTGAAAACAGTCATGGCCGCCTATCCAAGCACGACCCCGTCCCGAGAGTGACCTCATGTCTCCCCCGTCACTAGTAATGCGGGCACCATGCTAGTATCGACCTAGGTAATCAATAATGCCCTTTCCCATATAAGGGTAGAGTGGCTGCACATGTTTGGTTGGGACGGTAGTCACACATAAATCTAATCCATCTCTGTAAACAACACTCTCATCAAGCCTCGGCACACTACTCCTTCACCAAGTAGTGCCCTAGCTCCTCATCATCTCCCAGGGGCATTAATGGCACCCACTGGTTCATTTGCAAGTATGTCAGGCCACACTTGTTCACTCAATGCATAACCCTGACCCATTTTGCGTGGCCAACTACTATACATCTATCTACTCCTACCCACATAACCCTCATAGGAAGGTAGGGTCATGTTTGATGCAGGTTTCAACAGTAAGTAACAAAGGTAGCAACCAAAGTGGTCTCCTCCTCAACATGATTCCGATGCATTGATAATAAGGTGCTATGAGACATGCATAAAAAGGTTTCTCGAACATGGTCAAAGGGCTGCTTGCCTTGTCCTTCCGAGTCTTCAAACCTTCTGGTCCATCTCCGAGTACTTCGTTTATTTCGTCAACTAACGATGGAAACAATCATAATAACCAACACAATCAAAGCAAAAATAAAAGTGCTCTAAAAAATAGGAGTTGGACTTCTCTAGGATACCTCTGGTCATATGAAAAATAACCAAGGTGGTCTCATAGGTATTGGATCAATTGATGATTTGGAACATTTCAATATGATGGAATCAAGGGGTTTATGGATTTGGAAGAAATATACAGAAATATATTCTTGAATGATGAGCCAAGGCACCCATCAACAAGTCATGATTTTAGAAGCATCTAGGAGTTGGTTTCAATGGATTTGGAATTCAAATGAATTTCCTAGGATTTTGCAAAGTTGATAAATATGAAGAAATCGCTCATTATTTGGTGGGGCACAGAAAATATTAATAAAAATGTTCCAAAACTAAGTTTGGATATGACAAGCATCTAGGAATTTTAACCACTGCATTTGGATCAAAATTGAGCTCTCTGCGATTTTCTAAAGTTCATCACAGAAAATGGAATATGGGCATTTGATAATTATGTGTGAAGGAAATGCCTCTGGAATAATGTGCATGTTGCACCATGTGATAGAGCATGATTTATGGAGCCATAGGAAATTTGAATCATCAAGTTTGGTGTTTACTTGAATTATTTGTGGGTTTTTGAAGTTTACTGGAAAAGGAAAAAGAAAAGGAAAAAGGGCTTTACCCTCATACTGCGCGCAGGGCGGGCTTAGTGCTTCGGCGCACTGGGCCGGCCCATCTGCACAGCCACGCGCAGGGGCCTGGCCACGTCGAAGGCGCCCTCCAGGAAGGGCGTTTCCGTGCGGGGAAGGCGGCCGAGGCCAGACCGCTTCCACTTAAACGGAGGGGCCCAGCCTCAAGGTCGCTGACGCGCGGGCCCCCGTGGCAGGTTCTTCCCCCACCTCCCGCTCGAACAGAGCAGAGGCAGGGGAGGCACGGCCGAGCGCTCACCGGCGTGGCCCCGTCGGCTCGGGCCGTCTCCGGCGACGCCCCGGCCATCGGAGTGACCAGCGCGGAGAGGCGCATCCAACCACGGGTAGCACGCCTGTCGGGGAGGACCAGGGCGAGCAGGGGTTCAACCGCGGCGGAGGAAGGCTCCGGTCATCTTGAGCTTCGAGCATACGGGCATCCTGGGGAGGTTTGGCGGAGGTGGGGAGCTCCCTGGAGGTCGAGCGGTGGCACTGGAGTGGCTAGGAGGGAGAGAGGGGCTCGGGGTTGCCCGAATTCGAGCGGCGGCCGGCGGCTCTGCTCCGGCCAGGGAGGAGGCCGTAGGGCACGAGGAGAGCAATGGGACGGCTTGGGAGGCGTATGAGAGAAGGGAAGGGCCAAAGGAGCGACAAGGGGGCTCGGGGCGGCCTATAAATAGGTGAGCGGCGGTCCACCGGAGACGCATGTGCCGGCGAGGCCGTTGCTGTCGTTGCAAGCCACGGGGGCACCAGTGGGCATGTCCAAGGCGTTCGTGGGGCTGGTCCACGCCTAGAGGAAGAGAGAGGAGGAGCGGGGAGGCGCTAGAGGGGTCGCGCGTGCGAGCTTGCTCACTGGAGCCCGTGGTCGGCCGGTGCGCGTGCGAGCAGAGGTGAGAGAGGGGGAGAGAGGAGGGGGCCGACCGCCCAGCAGGTTGCGGATGTCGAGGCAGCCTCGAGGGACACGAGGGGGAGGCCCAAGGCTGTCGGGAGCAGCCGATTGGAGGCGGCTACAGTGCGGGAGCGCACTGTAGCACGCTCCAGAGCGCCCGAATGGCTGGCACAGTCGTGTCCTCGCCGCTCTGGTCATGTCCATCGTGCCCAAGGTTGTCTAGAAGGTCAGGGGAGGAGTAAAGAAATGGCCTATGGCCTTGGATGATTTAGGGAGCCACTTGAAAGAGGAGGGAGGTGAAGAAGAAGGAGTTCACTGCTGTCCAGCAGTATGAATTGGGGGTTTACCCCCTCCAATGATTGAGCTGAGGCCATAGAGAAGTTAGTGGGGGTAGAAGATGATCAGGAGAAGCTGTGGTAAGAATTTGAGGTAAAAGGGAAAAAGTAAAAGGGGTCCAAACAAGGGTTTTGGTAATTGGACAGAAGGTGTTTGATCAGGTTTTGGGGAGGCAAATCACTTCCAATTGGCATGGGACTTAATAGGATGTAATGTCACACACAATTAGGCCCCTACACCAAATTTGAGCTCATTTGGGCAAAGTTGCCAATGTAACTTTGGTGAACCCTAGAAATCAACAGAAATGGTTTCACCTTGTTTGAGTCAAGCTAATCATCTCCCCTTGACGCACCACTTGGTGTAGCATCATAATTTGGGGTTATGATCATGCCCACAAAGTTTGAGGCCCCGGGTAAAAAGTTGACAATGTAAAGTTGTTCAAATTTGAATTTGAATTGAAAGGGTTTTGGGGCACTTAGATCAAGTTATGCTTCTCCAAAACTTGTGCCATTTGGCATGGATGCATGATTACATCATTTTAGCATGTTTACCAAGTTTGAGAGCAATTGGACAAGTTTGGCAATGTAGAGTTGCTCAAACTTCAAATATGGACATAATGGTTTTGAGGGGATTAGATGATGATTCCTTGATCTTCAAGGCATGAGGCTTTGCAAGATCATCAAATATGTCATGTGTGACATGATAGAATTTCCCTGGAATTTTTGGGGAATATTTCCTTTGTAAATATTTCAAAAGCTTGAAATATCCAGAAAAGGTTTTGGAAGGATTTGCCCAATATTTTAAACATGACCATGTGTTGAAACTCTTATATATGGACAATATATGTCCCATGAGTCTCCCTGAATTTTGGCAAATATTTTTGAAATAATTAAATAATTTTTCCCTATTAAAGACCATTTCTGGTCTTAAGAAAAAGCTTTTAAATAAAATATAAAAATAACTTTTAAAATTATACTTTTGTGGTTTCTGGGAGTCCTATACCTAATAGGATTCAAATATGCTTTTTGTAAGATTTTTCACACCCTAAATAAGGTACTTGCAGTGCAAACCTCAATTCAGGGGTTTTTGGAAAACTAATTTTAGAAAATACTATTTGGCCAAAATATTTTTATAAGAAAATTCTATATTGTTCTATACACATGGCATGATCATTGGGAAAAAGTTTTGGATCAAGGGGATGAAGTATAAGAGTTGGAGGATTTATTTGATTTTTAGAGCACTAGCAAACAGGAGACAAAAGTCAAATCAAGCAAAGTCAAAAACACACAAAAGTTTTTGTAAATCCACACTTTTAACATGATAATTAGCTTAAGCAAAGTGACATGAAAATCAGGGTGTGACAGCTACTGTGGTTAGCTTGTCAATCACAACAAAAATAGCATCGTTCCCCTTCTTGGACTTGGGAAACCCAGTGACGAAATCCATTTCAATGTGGTCAAATTTCCACTCGGGAATAGGAAGAGGTTGGAGGAGACCGACTGGACGTTGATGCTCTGCCTTCACTCTTCTGCAGACATCACATTCATTCACGAATTGGGCAATCTCCCTTTTCATGCGTGTACACCAGTAAGAATGCTTGAGGTCTTGGTACATCTTGGAACTTCTGGGATGAATTGAGAGGAGGGAGTCATGTGCTTCGTTCATTATGAGCTTCCTGAGATCACCCTTGGGAACCACAAGTCTGTCCTCAAAGAACAAGGTGTCTTTCTCATCAGCGCGATAGCACTTTGATTTGGGAGTACCCTTTGCAATACCATGTTTCACTTTCTGCACCATAGCATCACTAAGTTGGGCCTCACGGATCTGATCTTCCAAGGTAGGAGCAACTTGAATATTTGCAAGAAAGCCTTGTGGAACAACTTGGAGGTTGAGCTTCCTGAAAGACTCACAAAGCTCAGGCTAAAATGGCTTGATAAGGAGACTGTTGCAATATGCCTTTCTGCTCAAGGCATCTGCAATGACATTGGCCTTGCCAGGTGTGTATTCGATGCTTGGATCATACTCTTGGATCATTTCAACCCAACGAGTCTGGCAAAGGTTCAGGTTCGGCTGTGTGAAGATGTACTTCAAGCTCTTGTGGTCGGTGAAGATGTCCACTTTTCTGCCCAACAGAAGGTGTCTCCACGTGATCAAGGAGTGTACCACTTCTGCTAGCTCGAGATCATGTGTGGGGTAGTTCTTCTAATTTGGCTTCAATTGACGAGAAGTGTATGCCACAATTTTCTTGTCTTGCATTAGAACACCACCAAGTCCTTGAAGAGAAGCATCACAGAATACTTCGTAGGGCTTGGACTCATCCGGAGGAGTAAGAACCGGAGCGGAGATGAGCTTTTCTTTGAGAGTTTTGAATGCCACATCACAATCCGGAGACCAGTTGTACTTGACATTCTTCTGCAGCAAGTTGGAGAGGGGCTTGTCAATCTTGGAGAAGTTCTCAACGAACCTTCTGCAATAGCTAGCGAGACCAAGGAAGCTTCGGAGTTGCTTGACATTCTGAGGGGGTTCCCAGTTGACAATCACTTCAACTTTCTCGGGGTTGACAGCAATACCGTCAGCATAGATGATATGGCCCAAATACGAGACCTTATCGAGCCAGAATTCGCATTTAGAGAACTTGGCATAGAACTTGTGTTCACGGAGTCTGTCGAGAACCAGACGGAGGTGCTTGGCATGATCCTCTTCATTCTTGGAGAATACCAAGATGTCATCCAGATAAACAAGCACAAATTCGTTGGTGTAGGGGTTGAATATGTAGTGCATCATTCTTGAGAAGGTGGGTGGAGCATTAGCGAGGCCAAAAGACATGACTGTGTATTCATAGGAGTCGTAGCTTGTTCTGAATGCAGTCTTGTGAATATCTTCTTCACGGATACGGATCTGGTGATAACCCATTCGGAGATCAAGCTTTGAGAACACTTTTGCTCCTTTGAGCTGCTCGAACAATTCATTGATGTTGGGGAGCGGATACTTGTTCTTTATTGTCTTCTTGTTCAATGGCCGGTAATCAACGCAAAGGTGCTCCGTGCCATCCTTCTTCTTGACAAATAAGACACCACAGCCCCAAGGAGAAGTGCTAGGCCTGATTAGACCCATACGCTCTTGCTCATCGAGTTATCTCTTCAACTCTTCAGGGGAAAGCTTGTACGGACGCCGGCATGCTGGCTCGGTACCGGGCTCGAGTTCAATGACGAATTCAACTGGACGATGCGGAGGCATGCCTGGAAGCTCTTCAGGGAAAACATCTTCATATTCATTGACCACCGGAATTTGAGAGATGGCATTAATCTCGCCCTTGTCATTGAGAGAGAATAGCCTGATTGTGTTATCTCGAGAGGCGAAGATAATCACGTCTTCGTCAGAATGAGTAAGCTTGACTTCCTTATTTGCACAATCAATGTGAGCATCATGCTGGGAAAGCAAATCCATCCCGAGAATAAGATCAATGTCGGAATGGCCGAGAATAACCGGAGAAGCCAGAAAGCGGTAATCTCCCATGCGAATAGAAACATTCGGAGCCACCATACTAGAACTCGATCTCTTGCCAGGAGATATAACACTCAAAATTCTTGGTAAAGCTTCGGAGTGAACATTATGCTTGGATGCAAATGGATATGACATGAAGGAACATGATGCACCCGAATCAAACAACACTTTTGCAGGAATAGAGTTAACTGGAAGGTTACCAAGTATCACATCTGAAGAATTCTCTGCTAGAGCTGCATTCATCAGATTCACTTTTGCTGCCTTTGGATTATGCTTGACAATAGCAGTGCTGACAGGTGGAGGAGGCGGAAGGCGCCTTGGGTTGGGGCACTTGTTAGCATAATGACCCTTTTGAGTGCACTTGTTGCAAACCACTTCTGAGAGAGGACGATGATAAGGAGCACTTGACTTCGAAGCTTGAAAGTGATTCTTTGACTGATTGCTTGGGTTGGGTGGGTGGGAGAAACAACATCCACCAGAATGCTTGTTGTTGTTGTTGTTGGGAGGTCGGATCACTGGAGGAGGTTGAAGCCAAAACTTCTGTTGCTTTGCGACCACTTGGGAAGAAGAGGAGGAGTGAACAGCGTCTCTGATCCTCTTTTTGGAAGCTTCCATCTTGAGCTGGGCTGCCTCTTGCTTAAGTGCCATGTTATAGAATTGATCAAATTCATCAGGCTCGAACAAGGTGAGAGCTAGTTGGAGTTCATCCTTCAGACCACCACGGAACTGATAAATCTTGCTCTTGGCATCTAGGATGTCTTTCTTGGCATAGCGGGCAAGGTTCTGGAACTTGACATTATATTGGTAGACAATCATTGAGCCTTGCTTCAGGTTGCGGAATTGCTCACGCATACCCTCGATGACACTTGTTGGGATGTGGTGAGAACGAAAATCCGTGCAAAAGTCAGCCCACGAGATTTCACGCCCTTCTCTGGAGTCTTTGTACTGCTACCACCAATCAGCGGCTTGGTCCTTGAGTTGGAAGGCAGCAAACTTCACATAGTCCTTAGGCCTCACGTTACTGCACTCGAAATGCTTCTTGATATCTGTTATCCAGTCTTCAGCATCTAGAGGGTCCACACAGTAACTGAATGCCTTCGGTTGGTTTGCTAGGAACTGGTTGAGTGTAGAAAAGTGAGGTTGGTTGAACAAATTGCCTTGGCCTTGGTTCCCATGGGCACCTTGATTTGCTTGATTTGCTTGAATGTTCTGCATCATTTGCATAAGCATCTGGGTGTTCTGGTTCGTCGCTTGCATAATTTCTCTCCAGGCCTCAGACGGAGGAGGAGGGGAAGGAGGACGATCAGGAACCTCTTCACCCTCTGTGTTAGCGTTGGGAACCCTTTTAGGAGCCATCCTGAATGAGATGACAACAATTAGCCATTGGTTGAGAAAAATATATAAGCTGAATCAACGGCTAGAAATTGCAACATAAGTCTTCACAAGAACATTCGAACGAAAATGAACGAATGTAATCCATAGTTTAATGGTAACAACAATCTTCTTGAGAAGCCACTTGGGAGAACAAAAGGTAAATAAAAACAACAAGGAGCAGATAGAACAAATACAAGATAGAAGCTTCGTTCGACATATTCGTGTTGAAAGCTTATGGAACGTGTTACAAAAGGGTTTTGCAATCCCCGGATCAGCATAGCCAAGGACCCTTTAAGATGCAACTCCCGATCGGAACAAACGCCCATAAAACTACTTCACTCAATGTAGAACCCCGAACTCCATATCCTGCATTCATTGGTAGAATGCCTACGAGCTACTAGATGAACCCACCTATTAATTTCCGAAAGTTTCCAGTTATGCAATCAGGTGTTGGGGATATAGGGGAAGCATCGCGCACTCAACTCTAATCCTACATCCAGCTGTATCCATCCTTCAACACATAACCAGTTATTTCCGGAAACCGTTTACCTCGGACCTTCAAAACGCATCTACTATACAAGCTATGGCAATACTCCCGAACTACCTCCCCAGTACTGGGTGATGTCGGGGTTATCTTGCCAATAACCGCATAGGAGAGTTTTTGATATCGGCCGTCTTAAGTATTCCAGAACTGCTGCGATATATTTGTGATGACAACACCTCGGAGCTCAACTCCCCGGGACACTGCCACAACCCCTAAATGACAGGAGGCATCGAGAACAATGTTCTCGTCACAAAGACATCGTAACAATCCGAACAATACCCGTGGGATCCTAAAAAAAATTTGGTGAATTTTGAGAGTAGAAGAGACAAGAGTAATCGTCAGGAGTCCTCACCAGAGTGAAAAGAGATGAGGAGCAAAATAAATCCTACTTATATACATATATATATATATATATATATATATATATATATATATATATATATATATATATATATATATATATATATATATATATATATATATATATATATATATATATATAGGACTCAAAACATTTTCAAGTGTGTGCCTAGACTCAACCGTCAACGATTCGATCAATCAGTGGGGGCTTCTAGGTCAGAGAAGGCTCTGATACCAACTTGTAATGCCCAGGATGGGATTATACCTCCTACGTGTCGAGGCACGACTTAAAGGTATAAGCCCATTCTGGAATGATCTCAAGTTTGGTATCTTTGCACGACTCATGTAAACATAGGGATGAAATTGCAAAAGGATAGTTGGCTTACACTCGCCACGTCACACAATACATTACATAAGCAAATCATCATCCAAATAACATCACAGTCCGACTACAGACGAAGATCCAAATGAAAGATACCAAATACATAAAGCCACAAGGTCTGAATCGCCCCTAGTAGAAACCACTACTGATCATCGGGATAGTGCACATAGTATCGACTACGATCTTCATCGAACTCCCAGTACAACGTCGTGCCGTCACCTGAGTAGTTCACCATAGTACCTGCATCTGGTGTTGTGTAGAATATGTGAGCCACAGAGGACTCAGCAATCCCGTTCCCGGGTAACAGAACTACCTAAGCGTTGGGTGTGGAACAAGGCTGAAGAAAATAAAAGGTTGCAGCTGCACTAGCACTAGCTTACGTGTTTAGAGCGAGAAGAGAAGTGCCACGAGCGGCAAAGTGATCACGAAGTGATCCTATCTAAGCACGTCAAACATAACCCCACCGTGTTCACTTCCCGAACCCCTTTCGGAAAATGACCGTCACGGTTACTCACGCTGGTAGTGTGTTCTGAACATGGTGTCAAGTTTTCTACAACCGGATATTAACAAATTCCCATCTGCCGCATAACCGCAGGCATGACTTTCGAAAGTTCAAAACCCTGCAGGGGTGTCCCAACTTAGCCCATTACAAGCTCACGATCCGCGGAGTCGCAACTCCAAGGTGGGAAGGCCCGAGTATTCTCGGAATCCCGTGCTCAAGATACTCCGACTAAGGTAAGACTAATCTAGCAAATCCTCCCGGCGTGCCGACACCCTGATAGTAGCCGCGCGTATCTCGTCTCAAGCCACGACCGGATGGGCGATTCTATAGGTTTTTACCAGCCCTTGAGTTTCCTCGATGTGGCTCCGCAGACTCCCCAGTTTGGACCAACACTCGTGTGGAGCACTGGCCCGGGTTGTTGATTAAGAAGAGGGTTTATAACTCCCTATGCAAGTTTTTAGTTGTTTAGGCAAATGTAGTACCAATGTTGGGACTTGCTGGAAAAGCCTTAGCGCTAAGCGGTTTATCGAGGGGGTCCCATAACCCCAACCGTGTGAGGAACGCAAAATCAAGGAACATAACACCGGTTTATACGGTTCCTAGGGTGGCATGAGTGGAACAAATCACCAAGCAAGAGGCTTGGCCTTCCACCCATTACCAATACATAGATGATTTAGTTTAAGAGTTTATATAGTGTGGTATCCCAACAAAACTTCAACATGAAGCAAGAATCTTCAAATCTTCTCCTGCAGCTAGCAATGCTATAAGAGGGGCTGAGCAAAGCTTACGTAGCCAAACAAAGGTTTGCTAGGTTGGGTGGTTAGACAGATTCATGGTTACAATAGGAGGCTGACAAACAAACATGGGCATCGAGGCAATAAGCTAAAGAGCGAGACATCTAGCAATAGGCAAAGATAGTAATGATATCTGGGTCAGGTCATCTTGCAAGTCGAGTCGTCGATGAGGTCGTAATACGGCTCTTCGTACTCAACCTCGGTAGTAACCTCGTACGCGTTCTCGGTCTTGGCTTCCGGCTCTACTCAACACAAGAACACAACATGGCACGAGAATCAAACAAGGTGCAATGCACAATCAACATGATGCAAGTATGATGCACTTATGATGCAATACATGTCAAGGGATGAAGCACACAAGAACAACACAATGCAACAATTTTAAATGAGGCCGGAATCCACATAAAGCAAATCCGGTAAGTCCTCATATGCATATGTAGAAATTGGTTCAGATCTGAACAAAACTTAAGTTAAAGTTGTTAAACAGCAAGTTAACATGCACCATGATTATCTACACGAAATTCTAGTCAAGTTTCATATAAAGTTTGTTTAAATCGGAGCTACGGTCTAGAAGATATGAGCAAAACAAGACAAACATGGCAACGGTGCAAGATGCACCCAAACATCAAGCAAACACACTCCAAGCATTTAACAACATGATATTACGATTCTCCATGCAAAATCACACAAGTTTCATATAGGGCACGCTCACAACGGATCTACGGTTCAACACATACACACGAAACAAGATACAATGCAAAGCTGAAATTAACATCCACATAGCAACTTTGGAGCAAGAAATATATACTCTACAGCACTCAAACATGGTGACAAGAAGCATGGACATGAAGTAGACATAACCTACAGAAAACAACTCCATTGAAGCAACTCCATAGGAGGCATGGATCAATAGCAACAAGCTACAACATTTTGATCATGACGTTAAAAACCTGACAGTTATATTTTATAGCAACTTGGGAGCAAAAATTAAATAAGCTACAGCAAGCCAAATGAGCAAGTGAGGACATTAATGGATAGACAATAATATGTACAACAAGGAATGATCAATGGCCACCCCAAAACTAACATGGATTTGCCTAGGGCATCAAGCAAACATAGCATCAGGTTAAGACAGATTCCAGACTTAGTAGAATTTTCACTATGTTAAAACAGTAACATTGGCATGGCATGTTTACAAGCATGTTTAAGTCACCTCAAGGCATATCATGGAAAATGGTTTGCACCACAGCAAAGACCACATGATGGAGATTCTAAAGCATATTAACATGTGACATGGGGACAAACACATCAATAGCAACGAGCTCTTCAAATCAGCATCTCATAACATGTTACAAAACTTAACAGCCACATGCACTTTTGCAACAGAGATTAACATGGCAATATGAACCCTAACATGCATGCTACAGCAACCATCATGTAGAGCATCTCACAAGGAACATTTTGACATATCATTTGCTTCATTTGGAAAAACATGCACCAAGTTATCACATCTCAAACATGGCATGAAAATAACAAGTAGCAGCAGTTTATATCAAGTAGCACTCTTGTCACGAAGATTAAGACCTCTAGATGGACTCAAACAACCATGCCGCAACGGAACAAAACGTAGTACACATCACCATGATCATTTTGACATATCATATGCTCAATTTGGACTTACATACAAAAAGATACAGCTACATGAACATGCAAAAAAAATTAGAAATTCTAAGGACTTAGCAGAAAAGAGCACTAGGGGAAAAAACAACGACTGCATTTTAACTAACGAGCGCACTGAGCGGGGAAAAGGGGATCTGCTCACCCTGGGCTTCAGCCCAAGTAGAGGGGGGACTAGGCCCACGCGGGGTAGGGTTCGCGCTGCCCACGGGGGAAGAAGGCCCACGAGGCCTTCGCATCGGCAGGCGTTGTGCTCGACCTCCAGGAAACCGAGCGAGGCGGCGGCGCT
Organism: Secale cereale; assembly: GCA_902687465.1. Taxonomy (NCBI): domain Eukaryota; kingdom Viridiplantae; phylum Streptophyta; class Magnoliopsida; order Poales; family Poaceae; genus Secale; species Secale cereale. The sequence goes on from LR738713.1 coordinate 317,644,234, forward strand.
GACCTCCGCTCCGGCGACGGCGAGGAGGCTTCCCGGCGGCGGGGACGGACGGATCCGTTCGGATCCGGCGGGCAGGGCCCGGATCCGGCCGGATCGAGGTCGTCGGCGGGGACGGAGGGACCGGCCGGGCGGCGGCGAGCTGAAGCTTCGAGGTGGCGGAGGTTTCAGGCGGCGGCGGAGCTTCGAGGCGCCCGACGGCGGCGGGGGACGCCGGAGGCAAAGGAGGCGAGGGCAGAGCGCAGAGCGCTGGCGGCGGCGGCGGTTCGGGCCGGGAGGGCCCAGATCGGGCCGCGCGGGCCCTGGCCGGCGGGGATGTGGACGCGGGGGCGCGACCAACCCGGTGTTGACACGTGGCATGGGTGGGCAAGTCGGACACGTCCAGCGGCGTGCAGACGTGTCCGGCGCGGCGGGGAGGAGATTAGCTAGGGTTTCGCCCGAAAATTGGACGGGGGAGACATTTTTATAGGCACAAGGAGCTAGGAGAGTCCAAATGGGGAGCGGTTTTGGCCACGCGATCACAATTCGACGACCGAGATGATGGGAAGGGTTGTGCTGGATTAGTGGGCTGTTGTGGAGGGGGTCTTGGGCCTTAAAGAAGAGGTTCTTTTAGCCCACTAGGTTAACCGTTGGAGTACCAAACGAACTCCAAATGCGACGAAACTTGACAGACGGCCTACACGCACCAAAACAACAACGCACGACAAGTCTCACGCTATTCCGGAAACGTTACATGGCCACACACGAAAGAAGGACTCGGGGATGCCACGGGCATGTGTGGGAGCGTCGGATCTCGAAACGGACAACAGGAAGAGACGAGTGGGACCAGGTGCAAGTGACAACACAAATGCAATGCAATTCACATGACAACATGACATGGATGAAATGCACACACGCACATGACAAAACGAAGAAACCTGAAAAGAAGAAGAACCCGCAATGGAATTGATGAAGCCAAAGTTTCATATATTGCCATATTGGGAAAGTGTTACCTCTGGGGCATTACACTCTGATCCGTACTTGCACCAGAGGCCGGCCGCGCCGTACTTGCACCAGGTGCCCGCCGCGCCGTTCGCATGGGTCGGGTCGTTCGCCTTGTCTGCGGCCCGCTCGATGCCAATGCGCTGGTCGGTAGGCTCGACCGCCTCCTTGGCCCAGGTGTCCATTTGGGCGTAGTAGAGGAACATGGCCGTCGCATCCTCGAGCTGGTGATCTCTGATGAAATAGCCAACTTGGAGCTCGAGATCGCGCTCCAGATGTACCGCAAGTGTGTCGACCGCTTGGACGAACGCATGCCCGAGTTCAGGTAGAGCCAAGAGCTACCGTAGGCAAGGACTGTTGGTCATGGTCTCATGGACGCGTTTTATTTTGTTGTGTCATTTCGACGTGGATAGCTATGTATTCACAACAATCATAGTATTGCTCTGTTAATTGCTCTGTTTCAATGTGTGTACTCTGTTTTCCATTATTATATGTTCTGTTTCAATGTGTGTATATACACTTTCCATTCTGTGCATCAGGATGATAACAACTAGATTCAAATTAGTATACAAAAATAGATAGAAAATGGAATTCATAATATATGTATATTTATTAATTATTCATTAGTTCATCACAGAATGTATATAATATCATCACATATACGTGATGATACATAACTACTAGTACAATGCATAAAATTGAAAACGAACAATACTAAAACTAATAACCCTCCTGATGCGCGACGTCTTCCCAGCGTGGAGGCAGTACTCCGCCTCCTCCGCCTCGAAGCACTTGACGTACCGATCTGCCTCTTGCTGGCGGATGATCGCGGACGATCTTGCCTTTTCGTTGGGCGCCCACCCGAGCTCCTCATCGGCGGCACGCTGGAGCTTATCTACCCACCTCCATGCAGCGATGACGCGCCTAGCTGCTTTGACCTTCCTTGCATAGTACCCGTCTTTGTACACCTCCTCCGCACGACGACGCGCCCACCCCCAAAGCTCCACCTTCTCCTTTTTCCAGGCGGCATCACGGGCTGCACAGGCCGCCTATAACCTGGCTTCCTCCTCCGTCATCTCATTCTTGAATGCCACTTGCCTGGCTTTCTCAGGCAGTGGCAGTGACTTCCACAGACAAAGATTGTACTGGCCTCAAAACCAATCCAAAGTTGGGGGGTCCAGTGCAACCTCGTAAAACGGCGTGTAGGGGTCCTCCTCGTCGCTGCTCTTCGACTGAGCATCCTCGAGGGGTGGCGACTCCTCGTCGGGGCGTCGACAGATCGGCGGCACCATGGCAGAGCTTTGAGAGAGAGAGAGAGAGAGAGAGGCCGGGCGAGGGGAGGATGTAGATGATAATGCAGGCGGATGACGTGAGCAAGGTAGTATTTATTGGCGGTCGGAATCCAGATCGACGGGAACAGTACACATGCCGATTGCTGGAATTTACGAGTACTATAGTTTGAATTACACATGATTCCCGCATTAAAATCACAGAGCTTTGAGAGAGAGAGAGAGGGCGAGAGAGGGGAGGATGTAGATAAGATGCAGGTGGGACGACGTGAGCAAGGTAGTATTTATTGGCGGCCGGAATCTAGACCGACGAGAACAGTACACACGCCGATCGCCGGAATTTACGAGTATTGTAGTTTTAATTACACATGATTCCCACATTAAAATCCGTATGTGATCATAATAGCTGACGGTTTCCAATATAGAGGCGCAAAATAGAGTGCCAATCATGTGGGGCCAGTTGTCTTGCCATATCTTTAAATTCTGTTTTTTGAACACCATATATTTACATCGTCTGAAGATCTTTTAACACGCACACAAGTACACAGAAATATGATTTTGCAAACTGTTATGGTTTGCCATTGCATCTACATGTAGTTCAAATTTGAATTACGGTCATTAAATGGCTAGAAAATCAGTTAAATCTCTTTAAAATGTCAAATGACCCCTGAAATTTTCAAAATTTTCACATGATAGTTGTATTAGTGCATGTTAAATGTAGCAACAATTTGAAGGCCGTAAGGGAAAGCTATCTCCCGTTCGTCATCAAACATGCATTGTTCCCTCTCGGAACCACGAGCCTTCTAGTGAGTTGCTCCGGTTTGTGAGGGGTGTGTGTCCAAACTTTTGTCAAACAGGCCAAAAAATTTACCACATCATCTTGGTGGTATGACATTACATCAAACAAGGTTTCATGTTTTTCTGATCATTTTTTAATTTTTTGGAATTAAAATGCCATGGCACTCCATGCATGTACGTACACGTGTCCATGCCGTGAGACCAATATGTTTGAAAATTTCTTGTAAATTACTGCATATGGAATTAACTCGCACACAAGTACACAAATATGATTTTTCAAACCGTTATGGTTAGCCGTTGCATGTAGATATAGATCAAATTTGAATTATGATCATTAAATGGCTAGAAAATCACTTAATGTCTTTAAAAAGTCAAAAGACCCTTGAAATTTACCAAATTTTCACATGACAGTTGTATTAGTGCACGTTAAACATAGAAAATATTTGAAGGCCGTAAAGGGAAGCTATCTCCCGTTCATCATCAAACATGTATTATTCCCTCTCAGAACCACGAGCCTTCTAGTGAGTTGTTTCAGTTTCTGAGGGGTGTGTCCAAACTTTTGTCAAACATGCCAATTTTTTACCACATCATCCTGGTGGCATGACATTACATCAAGCAAGGTTTCATGTTTTTCTGATCATTTTTTAATTTTTTTAATTAAAATGCCATGGCACTACATGAATGTACGTACATGTGTCCATGCCGTGAGACCAATATGTATGAAAATTCTTTCTAATTTACTACACATGAAATTAACTCGCACACAAGTACGCAAATATGATTTTACAAACCATTATGGTTAGCCGTTGCATGAAGATGTAGTTCAAATTTGAATTACGGTCATTAAATGGCTTAAAAATAACTTAAATGTCTTTAAAAGGTCAAATGACCCCTGAAATTTTTCAAATTTTCACATGACAGTTGTATTAGTGCACGTTAAACGTAGAAAAAATTGAAAACTTAAGGGGAAGATATTTATCTCCCATTCATCATCAAACATGCATTGTTCCCTCTCGGCCCCACGAGCCTTCTAGTAAGTTGCTCCAGTTTGTGAGAGGTGTGTGTCCAAACTTTCATCAAACAGACCATTGTTTTTATCACATCATCTTGGTGGCATGACATTACATCAAGCAAGGTTTCATGTTTTCTGATCATTTTTTAGTTTTTTCGAATTAAAATGACATGTCACTCAATGCATGTACGTACATGTGTCCACGCCGTGAGACCAATATGTTTGAAAATTCCTTCTAATTTACTGCACATGGAATTAACTCGCACACAAGTACCTAAATATGATTTTTCAAACCATTATGGTGTGCCATTGCATGTAGATGTAGTTAAAATCTAAATTATGGTCATTAAATGGCTACAAAATCAATTAAATGTCTTTAAAAGGTCAAAAGACCCCTGAAATTTTTCAAATTTTCACATGAAAGTTGTATTAGTGCACGTTAAATGTAGAAACAATTCGAAGACCGTAAGACAAAGCTATCTCCCATTCGTCATCAAACATGCATTGTTCCCTCTCCGACCACGAGCCTTCTAGTGAGTTGTTCCAAGTCGTGAGGGGTGTGTCCAAACTTTCGTCAACCAAACCAATTATTTACCACATCATCTTGGTGGCATAGCATTACGTCAAACAAGGTTTCATTTTTTTCTGATCATTTTATAATTTTATGGAAATAAAATGCCATGGCACTCCAAGCATATACGTACATGTGTCTATGCCGTGAGACCAATATATTTGAAAATTCATTTTAATTACTGCACATGGAATTAACTCTCACACAAGTACGCAAATATGATTTTTTTTCAAACCATTATGGTTAGCCGTTGCATGTAGATGTAGTTCAAATTTGAATTACGGTCATTAAATGGCTATAAAATCACTTAAATGTATTTAAAAGGTCAAATGGCCCCTGAAATTTTCCAAATTTTCACATGACAGTTTTGTTAGTGCACGTTAAACGTAGAAAAAATTCTAAGGCTGTAAGGGGAAGCTATATCCCATTCGTCATCAAACATGCATTGTTCCCTCTCGGCACCACAAGCCTTCTAGTGAGTTGCTCCAGTTTGTGAGGGGTGTGTCTCCAAACTATCGCCAAAGATGCCAATTTTTACCACATCATCTTGGAGGTATGGCATTACATTAAGAAAGGTTTCATGTTTTTCTTATCATTTTTTAATTTTTTGGAATTAATATGCCATGACACTCCATGCATGTACGTAGATGTGTCCATGCCATGAGACCAATATGTTTGAAAATTCCTTCTAATTTACTGCACATGGAATTAAATCGCACACAAGTACACAAATATGATTTTGGAAACCGTTATTATTAGCCGTTGCATGTATATGTAGTTCAAATTTGAATTACGGTTATTAAATGGTTAGAAAATCACTTAAATGTCTTTAAAAGGTCAAACAACCCCTAACATATTCCAATTTTTCACATGATAGTTTAATTAGTGCATGTTAAACATAGAAAAAAATTGACGGCCGTAAGGGGAAACTATCTCACGTTCGTCATTAAATATGCATTGTTCCCTCTCAGAACCACGAGCCTTCTAGTGTGTTGCTCCGGTTTGTGAGGGGTGTGTCTCCAAAGTTACGTCAAATAGTTCAATTTTTTTACCACACTATCGGTGCCATGACATTAGATCAAGCAAGGTTTCATGTTTTTTTGATCTTTTTTTAATTTTTTAGAATTTAAATTCCATGGCACTCCATGCATGTACGTACATATGTCCATGCCGTGAGACCACGTGTTTGAAAATTCCTTCTAATTAACTGCACATGGAATTAACTCACATACAAGTACGCAAATACTCCCTCCGTCCCAAAATTCTTGTCTTAAATTTGTCTAGATAGGGAAGTACCTAACACTGAAACGTGACTAGATACATCTGTATTTAGACAAATTGAAGACAAGAATTTTGGGACGGATGGAGTATGATTTTTCAGAACGTTCTGTTGAATTGTTGCGTGTCGATGTAGTTCAAATTTCAATTACGGTCATTAAATGGCTAGAAAATTAGTTAAATGTCTTTAAAAGGTCAAATGACCCCTGAAAATTTCCAAATTTTTACATGATAGTTGTATTAGTGAATGTTAAACGTAGAAAAAAATCCAAGGCCGTAAGGGGAAGCTATCTCCCGTTCGCCATCAAACATGTGTTGCTCCCTCTCAGTACCTCGAGCCTTCTAGTGAGTTGCTCTGATGTGTGAGAGGTGTGTGTCCAAACTTTCGTCAAACATGCCATTTTTTTACCACATCATCTTGGTGGCATGACATTACATCAAGCAAGGTTTCATGTTTTTCTGATTATTTTTTAATTTTTTGACTTAATATGCCATGGCACTCCATGCATGTGCGTACATGTGTCCCTGCCGTGAGACCAATATTTTTGCAAATTTCTTCTAATTTACTGCACATTGAATAAACTCGCACACAAGTATGCAAATATGATTTTTGGAACCGTTATGGTTAGACGTTACATGTAGGTATAGTTCAAATTTGAATTAGAGTCATTAAATGGTTAGAAAATTACTTAAATGTCTTTAAAAGGTTAAACAACCCCTGAAATTGTCCAAATTTTGACATGACAGTTGTATTAGTGCACGTTAAATGTAGAAAAAATTGAAGGCCGTAAGGGGAAGCTATCTCCCGTTTGTCATCAAACATGCATTGTTCCCTCTCGGAACCCCGAGCCTTCTAGTGAGGGGTGTGTGTCCATTTCGTCAAACAGGCCAATTTTTTTACCACATCATCTTGGTGGCATGACATTACATCAAGCAAGGTTTCATGTTTTTCTTATCATTTTTAATTTTATTTTTGAATTTAAATGCCATGACCACAACATCACACACACTTTTTTTTGTAGGAACCGTTTGCTATGAAAATTGTTGGGTCTATTTAAGTCTTCATCCTTAAGCTTCGCCGGCTCGTCTGCTCCAGTGCTGGTTACCCCCGAATCGACGAATCCTGATCCCGATTCCCGCACCCCGTTCTTGCAAAGATGACGCCATGGAAACGCTTCGTGAAGGCCCGTACGATGGCCGCGTCCTCCCCGAGCGCCACCGCCTGCGTCGAGAGCGCGGTCGCCTACGCCGAGAGCGTGGCCCCATCCGCATTGAGTGTGGCCGCATCCGCCGAGAGGACGTCTGCGGCAGCCGACAGGGCAGCTGCAGCAGCCGAGACGGCTACAGTTGCTGCTGCGACGGCAGCTGCGAACGCCGAGAGCACTCGAGCTACTGTCCGTGCCGCTGATGTCGCCCTAGCCCGGGTCGAGGCCATCCATGGCAAGATCGAGGACGCACATGCCAAAATATTCCATGCCACCTCGGAATCCAGCATGCAACCCATGTCTGAAAGGGCGGCGGTGGCCATGGAGCACCTGCTTCGTCATGAGATCGTCGAGCGGGAGCTGGAGATGCATGAGGCGACGGAGATAGAGGAGCGCCGGGAGGAGGAGTTGCGCGTGGTCATGGTCGAGGTAGAGAAGAGTCTGTCCCTCGAGGAATCGGTGGTGGAGTACCAATGCGAGCCCTGGCGCAACCACTACTACGAGCACTACAACCTTGAGGGCGGCGCCGAGGACAAGGACGCGGTCAACTTCAGCAGGGGGACGTGGAGTCCACCAACGACGGCATGTCACCAGGACAAGTCATCGATGTCTCATCTCACACTAGCGATGCATAGGCCAGCACGGCGGAAGATTTGTTAAAATTATGCGTACTTAGGCCTTGTTTTTAATGTTGGTCTTTTGTTAGAGCAATGTTTAGGTCAATTGGCTCTGTTTAATTACTAAAATTGCTTGATTCAGTAAGTGTGGTCTGTCTGTTGTATGCTCTTTTGTTTGCTCAAATTAGCACGCGATGTTTTATTATGCAATGACGTACCCGGGGAAATTTTTACCAAAATTTGAATTATCAAACTCATCCCATGCGCGTAAAGCAGAAGAATCGTTTGCGATGCACACAATAGTTCAAAGTGAATGGTGTCCGGCGGCACCCCGCGCAAAGTTTCCCTCTACATTTCGAAATTGTTGGCCTACCGCCAAAATAGCTACCCCTTCCCCAGCCCCTTTTCTCCCCGACCACGGCACCCCGCTGGAGAGGTCACATTTCCCCTGTTTCCTCCTTCCTTCCTTCCTTCCTTCCTAAGATATAGCCGCTTCCTCGCTTGCTTCCTTACTCTCGCCATCTCGCATCCTACCGTCGGGGTTGCCATGGTCTTCTTCAAAGACCTCTCCAGCGGTTCCTCCTTCGACGACGACTCCTTCACCACCCAGGTATGCCTCTCTTCTCTCTCTCGGGCTATGACTTGGAATGAACAATTTTTACCTGGCAGTCGATTTGAGTCATTTCTTCCTCTTGTAGCTCCCTAGGACCATTAGTTGCAACGAATGGAGCGGGGTGGCTGAAGATTTGTCTTCTCGTTGTCACCATCAATCTCCATGCATGAAGCTAGTTGCATTTGAATCTGTGGACAATGGGAGGAAGTTTTTGGCATGTGCAGAGAAGGTTAGACCCTCTTTCGTTGTTACAAACCATTTGTTAGATGTGATTCAGACACTGTCACGGTCCCAACCAATTCATACCACACCTTCAACCAAACACATCCTAAGACGGTGTCACAGTTTGTACCTAGTATCTAAAATTGTTGCCATCTCATTAGCGGTGACATTAGAAAATTATTTGGCACCGCTTCAGCAGTTTCTGCAGCCAACTTTGGTCCACACATCCAAGCAGCCAAGCAGTAAAAATACTAAATCTTTATGGCACAAAGGAACTGGGCATCAGAGCAACTAGGTGCTCCGGAGTCCGGATCCCTTATTTTTTTCCGCTGCATTGGCTCGCCAGTGTAGGGCACCGGTGCGAGATGTAGCAACAGTTGTCTTTACACCGTTTTTCGCATACATAGTGGACGGCCTTAGTGCTATTAGTTCTATGTTACTAAATTTGTGCATGTACACACCTGTTAGTATCAATTTGTTGTCATCCAAACACTGTCCCTATGCTCTTGTAGTTATATTTACCATCCTCATAAAAATGTTCAATTTGTTATTTGTAGTTCATGAGTAAGAACTTGTAGCATTGTTGTAGTTTATTATAGCTTCCAATGTTTCAAAATTTGGTTGTTGTCTCAGTAGCAATTAATTTATTTGCACATTGATGTTTTTGAGAAGATATGTCATAATTAACCCGTTTCTTCAGTTTTTCAAAATAAGCATTGGTGATTTTCTATGTTGCTATAAACCCATTTCCCCTACGATTGTTACTGATCTAGTTTTAAATATTATAGGATGAACGAAGTGTTCTAACTTGCAGTGGGTTGATCAATAGTGGCCGCAGTCTTTGAAGATGTGCCTAGCAAAGCTCTGGAGCATGTATGAGGAAGAGAACAAAGGTAGGCTTAGAGAAAGTGTTGTCAACGCTGAAGAGAGATGCGGGATAAAAAGAGAAAGGTGGAGAATGGGCTCAGATTTTTTAAATCAGACTTTGCTAAGATGGTGTTGGCGAAGGAGGAGGCACTTTCCTAGTTGGCCAGTGCAAAACAGGTTCTTACTAAACTGAAAGCAGAGGTGGATAAGACGAGCCTGATGATCTCGATTGGGGAAATGAATATATTGTTCTAATATTGTTCTTATGAAGTTGAACTAGCTATATGTTGTACTGTGCTGTTTTTAGGTAGCTCTCCTACTGTGATGTTAAAATATATTTATGTGCCTGATATGAGATTGGCAAACAGTTGTTCGATATGAAATGTGAATTTGCGTCATATTGGAATTATTAATTGTAAACTAATAAACCTCCTAAATGTGTCATGGAACTTTGCAAACGGTTCTAGCAGTAAAAGCGCTTGTGATGGATAGCCCAATGCCACACAGTTTTGTTCATCAAATCGTGTGTGATGTAGTTGATAAAAGCAAACAGTTAACCATTAACCAAGGCAGAGCGTGTCTGATAGTTACACCTATCACACACAAGCCTATAAATAAACATGTGTGGGATGTACATACGAACGGAAACGTTTTCCCTGGATTGACTGTGTGGGATGTACATACGAACAGAAATGTTTTCCCTGGATTAACTGTGTGGGATGTACATTCAAATGGAATCGTTTTCCCTTGATTGACTATGTGGGATGTACGTACGAATAGAAACGTTTTATCTGGATTGACTGTGTGGGATGTACATAAGAACGGAAACATATTCCTTGGATTGACTATGTGTGATATACATATGAACGGAAATGTTTTTTTGGGATTCACCGTGTGGGATGTACATATGAATAGAAATGATTGGGTTTCGATGCCTCGCCCGATCGCACATGACCTCATTTTTCCCCAGCCTGTGTGCCAGGAGGGCTTATTCCCGATGGTTTCTGGGTAGCATGGGAAGGAGCCCCCTATCGCCCACACTCACTTGGCGACTGTTCCAAATGTCGTCGCAGAAAGGGGTTAAAAACCGTTTGTATAGCACCGACGCGCACCAGTGAAGCTTAAGTAGCATCCATGTTTACGGCAAATATCATGACTAACCATGGCAGCAATTACTCTTAGGAATTATATTAACTCATATCAATAACATAATCAGCTATCGAGCAATAATAAGATACCTCAAACAACAACACGTTATCAAAACAACCATGAGATAATATGACAATCGTGGTATCTCACTAGCCCTTTCGGAGACCGCAAAACATAAATTCAAAGCACCTCCAAAGTTCAAGTAGCGACTAAACATTGTAATTCATGGTAGAAAAGATCCAGTCATGCTGACACCCAACATTCACTACACACAATGCATGTAATGCCCAGGATGGGATTATACCTCCTACGTGTCGAGGCACGACTTAAAGGTATAAGGCCATTCTAGAATGATCTCAAGTATGGTATCTTTGCACGACTCATGTAAAAGAGGGATGCAATTGCAAAAGAGTAGTTGGCTTACACTCGCCACGTCACACAATACATTACATAAGCAATCATCATCCAAATAACATCACAGTCCGACTACGGACGAAGATCCAAATGAAAGATACCAAATAAATAAACAACACAAGGTCCCGATCGCCCCTAGTAGGAACCACTACTGATCGTCGAAAACGTCACAAGCATACGGCCACGCTCTTCATCGAACTCTTGATGAAGTTCTGATTCATCTCCTGCATCATCCTCGGCTGAACCTGCATCTGGTGTTGTAGTATCTGTGAGGCACGAGGACTCAGCAATCCCATAACCATGGGTATCAAGACTATCAAAGCTTTATGGGTATGGAGAAGGGTAGTGGTGAGGTTGCAGCAGCGGCTAAGCATAATATGGTGGCTAACTTACGAGTACAAGAATGCGATGAGCATCTACGCAAACGGTCGCAAACTAGTAATGATTGCTAAAGATCCTGAACTACCTACGAGTCAAACATAACCCCACCGTGTTCTCTTCTCAAAGTGAAAAGAGACGGTCACTATTACTCACACAGTTGTGTGTTTTATCTCGGATCCTCTGTCAAGTTTTCTACAACCGGAGATTAACAAATTCCAATCTGCCACATAACCGTGGGCACGACTTCCGAAATATCATAACCCTGCAGGGGTGTCCCAACTTAGCGCATCACAAGCTCTCACGATCAGCTGAAGTAATAATAATTATTACCCCTTATCTTAGGGAAATCCGATCAGGCTCGGTATCCCGGTGCACAAGACATTTCGACAATGGTAAAACAAGTCCAGCAAGACCTCCCGGCGTGCCGACACCCTGATAGTAGCCGCGCGTATCTCGTCTCAGGCCACGTCCGGATGGGCGAAGCTACGAGTAAAACCAGCCCTCGGGTTTCCCCCAGGTGGCCCCGCAGGTTCCCCGTTTGGGACCAACACCATCAGCACTGGCCCCCCTGCTATGTAGAAAAGAATCTTGAGGGCGCGACCCCCTATGCAAATTTAATTAATTAATTAAGTTGTTATTATGAGGCAAATTAAAACCAATGTTGGGCCTTGCTGGAGGAGTTTTATTCAAAGACGAACTGTCAAGGGGTCCCCATATACCCAACCGTGTTAGGAACGCAAAATCAAGGAACATAATGCCGGTTTATCGGCTCCTAAGGTGGCATGAGTGGAACAAAACACCGAGCAAAAGGCCAAGCCTTCCACCCATGCCCAGTATATAGGTGTGTTAATAATAATAATAGATATTGTGATATTCCCAAAGCATCAAGTTCCAACATGGAACAATCTTCATCTTCACCTACAACTAACAATGCTATAAGAGGGGCTGAGCAAGCGGGTAACATAGCCAAACAATGGTTTTGCTAGGAAGGTTTCAAAGGTTAGAGGTTGCATGGCAACAAGGAGAGGCTGACAATAATGATGAGTAGCGCGACATATAACGATAGCATCGAGACAACTAAGCATGGCAATGATAGTAAAGGTATCCAAGGTGATGGTCATCTTGCCTGGGATTCCGCGAGGAAGAAGAACAAGTCCATGAAGTAGTCGAACAAAACCTCACAACTCCAGAACGAACCCAAAGCTAACGAGAGAAGCATACCGGAAAGAAGCAAACAACACGGTAAACACACATATCATAACCATGGCATGATGCACAAACAAATATGATGCATGTCCGGTTTACTTCAACATGGCATGGTAAAGTGCACAAACAAATACTACAAGTTAAGTGGAGCTCAATATGCAACGAGTTGCATATTGACGAAACACCACATTATATTTATTTAGTTGACTCTCGTTTATTTACAAGACAAGATTAAATGTTATTATTAAACATGGCAAGAGGTGAAGCTTAAACAAACTACACTATCCAGACATTTTAAATGATGCCGGAAATAACAACAAGAATTCCGGAAAATCCCCATATGCAATTTAGCAATTATTAAAGCAACAACAATTCACACATTTTAATGTTGTTAACATGATGCGGATGACATGATCAAGTTTTATGCATTTTTTATTAAAAGTTAACATGAAGGGATATGAAGTATTTGTCACCGTGGTGGAAAGAAAGGGGCCACGGCGACGAATTCGAAAATGATGCCACGCAACATATCGGTACCGGTAACTCGTGGAGAGACCGGTGCAACAGAAAGGTGGCGTGAGCGTGAATGCAAAGACGGTGGGGTGCTCCCGGTTACCCGGTTCCCACTTGACAACGACAGGGCAAATGAGGGTCACAATGGACACGATGCAAACATCCGATTCATCTCATACAACGCATGCAGTCCACGGGTTATCTTCTAGGGGTTATACCTTCAGAACGTCGTTTCGGGGAGGATCGAGATCGTCGAGGGAAGTAGTGGTACTCGCGGGTCATCGTCGAAGTTGTCGTTCACGTTGGCAAAAGGAAGTAGTCGTACACGTTCGTCGAGGAAGTAGTCATTCACGTTTGAAGAGGTACAAGCGGTCTTCGGCAACGGTAGTGGTACTCGTCTTGTAGATGTACTTAGTGGTTCCGAGTGCTCCGGCCATCGTGGTACTTGGCGCAATGGTCGTCGTGGTACTTGGGGTCTCGGGTCTTGGCGACGGTAGTTGTACACGGCGAGGAACTTGACGCATCATCTTGTAGTCGTTCACGTTCCGAAGATGTACATGTCGTCAGGCATAGTTGAACTTGGCGCATCACAGGACTTGGCGAACTTGATAAACTGAAGGAGCATCGAGGGACTCGCTAGTCCCTCCTCGGGAGGTCACCTGAGGCGCATGGAGGCGGCTCGAGCTGCTGGTTGTTGGCGTAGGCAGAAACAGGGCTGCTAGGACTGGAACCAGGCGCGAAAAACAAGGACGGCCGGCGTCGAGCTCCTTCGTTGGGATTCATGCCAGCATACGAACTCCTCGGTGTTCCCAGCAGGCAGGACGGCTCCGGTGGCCACCACGGAGGCCGGGCGCGACTCCCTAGCGAGGCGGCGGTGATCCGGACCGGCGACAGAGGTGCGGGGCAGCACCGGCGGGAGACGGAGCTCTTGGACGGCAGCGAGTCGACGGAGCAGGAAGGCGCCATGGAGCACGTCGGCGACGTGCTTGAGGCCGGCGACGGAGGCTCTGATCCGATGAGGAGGGAGGCCGCGGGCGCGTCCATGGAGAGCGGGGGCTGCCGAGGTTGCCTCCTGGCCGGCCTCGGGCGATGTAGGCGGCCGGCACTGAGGGAAGAGGCCGCGAGGAGGAGAAGGGCAGGGGGAACGGGCGAGGTGTGGTGCGGCGACGGGCGTCGAGGGGATGGATCGGGCGAGGAGGGAATGAGCGAGGGATGGGGATCGCGCGCGACGCTGAGGAAGGAACGAGGAGAAGAAGGGCTGGCGGCGGCTCGGGAGTGAGAGGAGTGGGAGAGGACGAGAGGAGAGGCTCAGTCGGGCCTTAGGGTTAGAAGGGGGGCGCGGCTGGGCCTAGCAGCTTGGGCCAGAAGGCCAGCTGGGCTGGGCCGCGGGGAAGGGACGCTGGGCCTCGCCGGCTGCGGCTGGGCCTCGAGGCAAAAGGCCCAGCCTGGCTGCGGGCTCTCTTCTGCCTCCTCTCTTCTACTGATTTCTTTAACAGAAAAGAAGAAGAATGATGAAAAGAAAGAGAGGTTAGAGAAAGATTTGCGCAAGCGGGTAGTTTTCCCGGACTCATAAAAATGAGCCTTATCCAGGAAAATAGAACTAGCATGATTGAAAAATTAAATTCAAATTCCTTTGAATTTAATTTAACGAGTGTGAGAAAGAAGTGGGTATCTGGGAGGTCCAAAAAATGTTAAGAATTTTGGTGGAGCCACGATAAAAGAGATAAGGAATTATTGGCAAGGGTTGGGAGTCAAAACTTGGAGTGAAAGAATATGGAGAATTTGCAAGTGTGTTAGGGTTGCTTCCAACAATGGAATATTTTTATAATAGCTCCATAACTATTCGGAGGATATATATATGTTATAAAGAGAAGTCATCCTCCCCTCGATTTAAATGGACCGAAGGTCCACACGACTTATTTAGAAAGCAAAAGAATTATGACATGATGGCATGATGATACGATGCAATGCAAAAATAAATAGAGCAAGCACAACTGAAACACGCGGGAAAACCCGGAACATCTGGAATCTTCTGGAGCGTCGATCTTCGGGCGTCACAACTCTCCCACACTAACAGAGGATCTCGACCCGAGATCCTGGAAATGGCACCGGATGAAACAGAAAAAGGAAGAGGTAACCCAAAGTTGCTTCTTTGACAGACGAGTGAAACCACGAACCATGAGAGGTTAAACAAGTTGAATAAGAATACAATGCAGATGAACGAAGATGAACACTCCGTTAGAAAAAAAAGGAACAAGGAACATTACGAAAACCTTGTAGGTTGAACGACATGAAACAAGAGCTTACGAACCAAAAGAATATGAAACTACAACGGTATAGCCAAGGAATAAGAATGACATAATTTGTACAGTACTCCATCTGAAAATCGAAGGAATTAACATGAGCTTGAGAAGATTGGATGATACTTGATGAAATAAATAGCACATTGCCTCCGAAACAATTGAAAGAATGGCACGAGGGGTAAGAAAGATTTCAGGCAGCACTCCGGTTGAAAATAGAGGAAAACTAGTTAGGATGAGAGAACTTGAATGGAGGACACAACACTCCAGTTAAATAGACAAGCAAGGGAAGAATATGATCTTGACCAAACGAGGTGACGGAACGAAGAGATCAAGACGACAATACCTCCGGAACGAAAGAATAGACTATAGATCCATGAAAGAAATGAATGGAGAAAAAATATGACAACTTCTCTCAAAATTGAATTTGAAAGAGCAACCTTACAACGATGGATTGAATAGAGTTGTTGGAAATTCAACAACGAAAAGAATAAGCTTGATGTGGGCTTATGGAAAACATCTCAAAATTAAGAGGTGACAACCAGCCACTTACGAAAACATTTGATTGGATTGAGATCAACAAGGAGACGATAAACTTATTTCACCGGAATGATAAATGAAGAACTTGGGTCATTTATAAGCACCATAATTGGCAACAATCCTTAGGGAAAGCTTTTAGGTGAAATACAACCCAAGATTACTCCAACGAATAAATTGAATGGTTGGAAAGATCTCCTGAACAAAGAAAATGATGGGTTTAAATATCTCATTCCTGACAACTTGTCAATCATGAAACATGAAGGGAAATTGTTAAAAATGGCATACCACCATCTCAAACAATAAGGTAGAAAGAATTGCACTTGGAAAGCATGATGAAGAATGCTTGAGCTCCAACAAGAATCTTGATGAAGACTTCGAGGATGAATTAAATCTTGATGAACCACCATGAGAACTCCGGTAATGAAAGCATGAGAAGTGAAAGATGAAAAGAATAAGATTCAAGGCCTGCGATTAATTAGATGGAGCTTTGAAATGATATAATTAAATAACTTGGAACTCCGGAAAACAAGATGAACAACTTGAAACCTAGAATTTATTCCTCATGAATAAATTCTAAACAAAGGTATTAATCCACTTGGATGAAATAAGAATAAGAATTACTGTATGCTTATCCTTCATCAAATTAAATTGATGACAAGCAACGGATTTGGCCTAGCAGACTAAGGCATAGCCTAGTGGTGGGAAGGGGCTGATGCCTTCCCACCCACCCAGGTTCAAGGCATGATACTTGCAATTTGGGTTTGTTGCACCAATTACACTGTAGGGGGTTCCCTTACCGTCTTTCTATCAAAAAAAAGGATTTGGCCTACTACTTATTCTTCTCGTTGCAAATAATTAAAGAGAGATCTAGTACAACCTTGGATAAATATTCAACAAAGCACCGGTAGGATTATGAAAAGAACAAATGAATTGGTACGATAAGAACGGAAGAGTAATCTTGAATGAACCACCGTAAGAATGTAGAGACGAACGAATAGACATCAATGAAGAATATTTGGAGGGCAAAGTTGAAAACTGAGAACGAAGAAATATTCTGAAATGATGGCCTTCGGAGGATCACAATGGAAAGAATTCATGAAATGCTCTGGAAGAATAAAAGAGGAAGGTGGAGCTAAAGATGAAAATAATTGAAAACAAGCTTGGAGAAGGCATGTGACTGATGGAAATCATTCTTACGTCACACTTTTGAAAAGAATTTCAGAATACTCTAGAAAAAGAAGAGTCAGGTAAGATCCTGGAAAAAGACCTGTGGGTTAGGGCCCACTCAAAATAAATAACCGTTGAAAAAGATTGCTTAAGACATATTGCACCGGTTGAATTAAATGGCTTGAGTAAGATAGCAACCTCAAAATACCTTGAACGGATCATGAATTGAAACACGAATCTTCCGAGATATCTTCAGCACTCCGGAGAAGAATTAGAGAGTTGAATAAGCAAGAGAGACTTCGGATAAGAAATTTCAACATCAGAAAACATGTGAAACAAAAGGCACAAATATGATCAATACGAAAGCTTGGATTTAGTCCACCGGAGAAGAATGTTAGAATTAAGAATGATGAACTTGAAACTCTTGAGCATCTTCACGATAAAGCACCGGATAAGAACGTTCAAGGAAAAGAATGAAGAAATATCACATGAATAAAATGGATACTTGATTTAGAATTTCTGACTCCGAGAAGAAGAAGGGTGGGAGGGTGGGGAAAAACAAAGACAACTTGGGATGAATGAAACAGAAAAATTGTGAGATTTCTCAACGGCGTCCGTATGGAATAACTTGACGAGAAGGCACACCGATTGAAAAGGATTAACATGAAAATCTCGATGGTCAAGAAGAATTAGCACTCCCAATGAAATATGAGAACACCGATTAGAAAGGTATGGACTCAACACTTGACATCGAAGAAACTCGAATACCAGAATCAAAACAAAAACAAAGGATATATATGTTGCAACATAATCTTCACAATATCATTCGAACAGAGAATTGAACGAATGAATTCCGTAGGTACATCAACTTGTCGAGAAGCCACTTGGGAGAACAAAGGTAAATAAAAACAACAAGGAGCAGATAGAACAAATACAAGATAGAAGTTTCGTTCCACATATTCGTGCTGAAAGCTCATGGAACGTGTTACAAAAGGGTTTTGCAATCCCCGGATCAGCATAGCCAAGGACCCTTTAAGATGCAACTCCCGATTGGAACAATGCCCATAAAACCACTTCACTGAATGTAGAACCCCGAACTCCATATCATGCATTCGTTGGAAGAATGCCTACGAGCTACTAGATGAACCCACCTATTAATTTCCGAAAGTTTCCGGTTATGCAATCGGGTGTTGGGGATACAGGGGAAGCATCGCACACTCAACTCTAATCCTACATCCAACTGTATCCATCCTTTAACACATAACCAGCTATTTCTGGAAACCGTTTACCTCAGACCTTCGAAACGCATCTGCTATACAAGCTATGGCAATACTCCCGAACTACCTCCCCAGTACTAGGTGATGTCGGGGTTATCTTGCCACTAACCGCATAGGAGAGTTTTTGATGCCAGCCGTCTTAAGTATTCCAGAACTGCTGTGATATATTTGTGACGACAACACCTCGGAGCTCAACACCCCAGGACACTGCCACAACCCCTAAATGACAGGAGGCATCGAGAACAGTGTTCTCGCCATAAAGACATCGGAACAATCCAAACAATACTCGCGTGATCCTAAAAAAAATTTGGTGAATTTTTGAGAGTAGAAGAGATAAAGTAATCGTCAGGAGTCCTCACCAGAGTGATAAAGGATGAGGAGTAAAAGAAATCCTACTCTCCGATATATATATAGGACTCAAAACATTTTCATGTGTCTGCCTAGACTCAACCGTCAACGATTCGATCAAGCAGTGGGGGCTCCTAGGTCGGAGAAGGCTCTGATTACCAACTTGTAATGCCCAGGATGGGATTATACCTCCTACGTGTCGACGCACGACTTAAAGGTATAAGCCCATTCTAGAATGATCTCAAGTATGGTATCTTTGCACGACTCATGTAAAGAGGGATGAAATAGCAAAACAGTAGTTGGCTTACAGTCGCCACATCACACAATACATTACATAAGCAATCATCATCCAAATAACATCACAGTCCGACTACGGACGAAGATCCAAATGAAAGATACCAAATAAATAAACAACACAAGGTCCCGATCGCCCCTAGTAGGAACCACTACTGATCATCAAAAATGTCACAAGCATACAGCCACGCTCTTCACCGAACTCTCGGTGAAGTTCTGATTCATCTCCTGCATCATCCTCGGCTGAACCTGCATCTGGTGTTGTAGTATATGTGAGCCACGAGGACTCGGCAATCCCATAACCATGGGTATCAAGACTATCAAAGCTTTATGGGTATGGAGAAGGGTAGTGGTGAGGTTGCAGCAGCGGCTAAGCATAATATGGTGGCTAACTTACGAGTATAAGAATGAGATGAGCATCTACGCAAACGGTCGCAAACTAGTAATGATCGCTAAATATCCTGAACTACCTACGAGTCAAACATAACCCCACCGTGTTCTCTTCTCAAAGTGAAAAGATACAGTCACGGTTACTCACACAGTTGTGTGTTTTATCTCGGATCCTCTATCAAGTTTTCTACAACCGGACATTAACAAATTCCAATCTGCCACATAACCGCGGGCACGGCTTTCGAAAGATCATAACCCTGCAGGGGTGTCCCAACTTAGCCCATCACAAGCTCTCACGATCAGCTAAAGTAATAATAATTATTACCCCTTATCTTAGGGAAATCCGATCAGGCTCGGTATCCCGATGCACAAGACATTTCGACAATGGTAAAACAAGTCTAGCAAGACCTCCCGGCGTGCCGACACCCTGATAGTAGCCGCGCGTATCTCGTCTGAGGCCACGTCCGGATGGGCGAAGCTACGAGTAAAACCAGCCCTCGGGTTTCCCCCAGGTGGCCCCGCAGGTTCCCCATTTGGGACCAACACCATCAACACTGGCCCCCCTGCTATGTAGAAAAGAATCTCGAGGGCGCGACCCCCTATGCAAAATTAGTTAATTAATTAAGTTGTTATTATGAGGCAAATTAAAACCAATGTTGGGCCTTGCTGGAGGAGTTTTATTCAAAGACGAACTGTCAAGGGGTCCCCATATACCCAACCGTGTAAGGAACGCAAAATCAAGGAACATAATGCCGGTTTATCGGCTCCTAAGGTGGCATGAGTGGAACAAAACACCGAGCAAAAGGCCAAGCCTTCCACCCATGCCCAGTATATAGGTGTGTTATTAATAATAATAGATATTGTGATATTCCCAAAGCATCAAGTTCCAACATGGAACAATCTTCATCTTCACCTGCAACTAACAATGCTATAAGACGGGCTGAGCAAGCGGGTAACATAGCCAAACAATGGTTTTGCTAGGAAGGTTTCAAAGGTTAGAGGTTGCATGGCAACAAGGAGAGGCTGACAATAATGATGGGTAGCGCGACATATAACGATAGCATCGAGACAACTAAGCATGGAAATACTAGTAAAGGTATCCAAGGTGATTGTCATCTTGCTTGGGATTCCGCGAGGAAGAAGAACAAGTCCATGAAGTAGTCGAACAAAACCTCACAACTCCGGAACGAACCCGAAGCTAACGAGAGAAGCATACCGGAAAGAAGCAAACAACATGGTAAACACACATATCATAACCATGGCATGACGCACAAACAAATATGATGCATGTCCGGTTTACTTCAACATGGCATGGCAAAGTGCACAAACAAATACTACAAGTTAAGTGGAGCTCAATATGCAACTAGTTGCATATTGACGAAACACCACATTATATTTATTTAGTTGACTCTCGTTTATATACAAGACAAGATTAAATGTTATTATTAAACATGGCAAGAGGTGAAGCTTAAACAAACTACACTATCCAGACATTTTAAATGAGGCCGGAAATAACAACAACAATTTCGGAAAATCCCCATATGCAATTTAGCAATTATTAAAGCAACAACAATTCACACATTTTAATGTTGTTAACATGATGCGGATGACATGATCAAGTTTTATGCAATTTTTAGTAAAAGTTAACATGAAGAGATATGAAGTATTTGTCATCGTGGTGGAAATAAAGGGGCCACGGTGACAAATCCGAAAATGATGCCACGCAACACATCGGTACCGGTAACTCGTGGAGAGACCGGTGCAAAAGAAAGGTGGCGTGAGCGTGAATGCAAAGACGGTGGGGTGCTCCCGGTTACCGGGCTCCCACTTGACAACGACAGGGCAAACGAGTGTCCCAACGGACACGATGCAAACATCCGATTCATCTCATACAACACATGCAGTCCACGGGTCATCGTCTCGGGGTTATACCTTCGGAACGTTCGTTTCGGTGAGGATCGAGATCGTCGAGGGTAGTAGTGGTACTCGCGGGTCATCGTCGAAGTTGTCGTTCACGTTGCCAAACGGAAGTAGTCGTACACGTTCGTCGAGGAAGTAGTCGTTCACGTTCGGAGAGGTACAAGTGATGCGGAGCATCCCGAGGTCATCCCCATGGACCCTCTTCCACCTCGCCAAGTGCCTCAAGGACCAATGACACGTGCTCGTGCTAGAGCTCTCGAGACCGAGGTGACGTCGCTCCTAGCCCTACTTCCATACGAATCTTGCGAGACATGGTTGCTACCTCAGAGGGATGTGCTTTGTGTGATCAGGTGTGAAGAAGACCACAGTGGAGAAGGGCGTGAAGACGGACAAGTCCCCAAGTTCACGGACGAGTTGATGCATCGAGAAGGGCAGAAGGAAGCTCCAGGCCCCGGACATACGGCCCCCTGGCCCGGACATCCGGCCCCTAGGCAATCATCTACAGAAGGCCAGCCGACGACACTACATGGCCCGGACATCCGGCCAAGCATGACCCGGACATCCAGCCTCGGGCCCGGAAATCCGGCGCCACTGTCCAGAGAGCACCCGAGGCTCGACCGCTCCAGCCCAGACATCCGGCCCCTCGCCCCGGACATCCGGCGCCCCGCGAAGCCCCGGACATCCGGCCCGACGCCCGGACGTCCGGCCCCTGATTTGCCTGCGCGCATCCCCTGGGCCGAGGCCCGTGTACCCCTTCGCTCCGTACACTATATAAACTCCTTTCTCCCCACCGTTTAGGGTCAGCTTTTGGATAGCTCATTTCAGACCTTTGTGTGGATTCTCTCCCACGAGACCGCGCGCCTCTTCAGAGAAGATCCACCTTGGATTCAAGACCTCCACATCGGGGAAGATCCTACGGGATAACCAAGACCTCCTCCGGGAGAAGACTATCTTTGTACCACCACCGTTGACTATGGACCGTGTATCTCGATGTGTATCGTGGATCTAGCACTTGTGTGATCATCTTCGTGTTGATTTGTGTGTTTCCTCTCGTATTTTTCCCCGTTTCCGCCTTGTGTTCTCCGTGTTCATCGTGGGATATCCTCCAAACGTGAAAGATCTGCTGATTATGGTTCCACTCTACATCATCTTGGTATCCAGAGCATAGGTTGATCACGATTTTGGAGCCCCACACCCTATCTTCTAGCTTGTTTTTGTTGTGTTCTTCCCAATTTCGAAAATTCCCCACAAAAAGAGCCCCAAAATTTTTTGTGATCTGTTGAATTTGGCAAGATTTTGTCGAATTTGTTCCATGGATTTGCTGTGCCACGAGTGGATCTAGCTTTTCCTCCACTTTTCCCCAATTTTCATCCGCAAAATCCGACGAATTTTGGCCCCAAAATCACCGATTGCAAGGAGTTCTTCGTGGCCTCGGGCACCCCGGACATCCGGCCCGTGCCCCGGACATCCGGCCCCTAGCCTGGACATCCGGCCTCCCGCAGCCATTTTCCCACACCTCCACCCCACCTCGCACTCACCCACCGCCATTTTCGTTCGGTAACCCACCCAACCTTCCGCATACCACCACCACTTCCGCAACCACAAGCGCTTAACCGCTCCGAGTGTGAAAAGTTTGTCTACATTTGCCTTCGATACTTGAGTTGTGGTTTCACCGTTTCCTTGGATGTTTAGGCTACCTTGGAACGGCAAGACTTCGACAACACCATCGCTCAACTTCGGCAATGACGGTAACATCGACGACACTTTGTTCCTTCTAACTTGCAATTGCATTGTCACCCTTTGGACCATCTTCGTGTAGCTTCCCCATTGAGACTAACCATTTGAGTATTGCCGGGCCACGACACTTGTGCACATTAGTGATAGTCATAGATACTTCATACCATATCATCATATCTCCGTGTGACACAAGAGTGTGCCACATACACAATAGCTACCTTGATCCGAGAAGCATGCATAAGTGCCGAAAGAAAGAGCTCACAAGCTTTTAAGCAAAAGAGCCAACCAAAGCAAAAAGACAATAGCATCATACGACTTGCATCAAAAGAGATCATACATCATAGCAACATCATCTTGTGCTCAAGCATCGGCACATCATACACTCATAGCATACTTGTGATAGATAGTCGTTACGTTTGCCTCTTATAGGTCGTGCACAAGTGCGTATCCGCCTATTAAGCAATCGGTTAGCGTCTCTCTACTGTTGTGCAACACGAGCATTTTCCGTGGTTTCCACATTTTCGCTCACCCTTGGTTGCACAACCACATCTATCTATCCGTGCGTGTGTTCCATGTGCTACTTTGCTAGTGATCTACTTGTTGCATGAGCAAATTGTGAACCATTTTCAACATCATTGAGTCACTTTGACGATTGCATTGAATTTATTGCCACAATCCTAACCAAGCTCCTCTCAAAGCTTTACTTGTGTAGGTGTGAGAATCGACACGAAGTGGTACCAATAGTGCTATTTCCGGGTTACATTATCGAGTGATCATTGATCCATTTTCAACTTCGGTTAAGGTACATTTGGTATTGTCTTCTCCTTTCTCCCACTCACATACTTGCTTGTGATGATGGATAGGCCAAGTACATCTACCAACCCGATCTTCGACGATCCTCAAAAAGCGAACAACTACGTCACCAAACTACATCTCTTCGGTGTCCAACGAACTCTACATCAAGAGAGTGAAGCTATGCGCGAGTACATTGGTCAAGTCGCCGAGGACGCGCGCCAATTTGAAGCAAGAACAAAAGAACAATTTGACATCATCAACACCAACATGTCTACTCAATACAACGAGCTCCGGACATTGATAATCGACCGACGTTCTTCTTCAACATCCTCTCAAAGACAAAGCCGCTCAAGTCGACATTCCGACTCCACCCAAGACTCAAGTACACCTACGTCCAACACTCTTCGTCAAGCCGCACGTCAAGATCGACATAACAACCGGAAGCCTCTTCATGACAAGAATTCACAAGAGCTATTCGACGAGCAAGACAGCCGACGCCGTCCAAACCAAGCTACACTTGAGCAAGCACAAGACCGATAACGACTACGCCAACAACAACAAGAGCGAGCACGTCAACACCAAGAAGAACTAGATGCCGAGGCCAACCGCCAAGCACAACAACGTCGAGAAGCTCAAGCTATGGAGGCGCAACGAGCGTTACAAGATGCACATCGCAATGTGGCAGCCCGCACTTGACACACTCATCAAGAAGAGGATTTCCTTCGTGATGAGATGCAAGAGAGGCGCCATCAAGCAAGAATGCAAGACGAGGCTCCTCTTCAAGCGCGACAAGAGCAACAACCCCAACAAGTACACCAAGCTCGGCAAGAGCAACGTGATAATGCCAACCGCCAAAATCAAGACCGCCCTCCCAATAGGCAAGGAAACAATGACGAGCATCGCTATGGCAAGCTCAAATTCACCATGCCAAAGTTCTCCGGAAGCATTGATCCCGAAGACTATCTCTCATGGGCATTGAAAGTTGACAAGATCTTTCACCTTCACAACTTCGATGAAGAGAAGAAGATCGCAATGGCATCCCTTGAGTTCCAAGACTATGTTCTCATTTGGTGGGAGCAAATTATAGAGAGAAGAGAAGCAAAAGGCGAACCTCCTATCACCACTTGGGCTCAAATGAAGGAAGTCATGCGAGCATGCTTTGTGCCTACGCACTACAATCGTGACTTGTTCAAGAAGCTACAACTCCTCAAGCAAGGTACCAAGTCCGTTGAAGAGTACTACAAGGAGATGGAGATTGCCATGATACGAGCAAACATCACGGAAGATGAAGAGCAAACAATGGCGAGATTCTTGAATGGACTCAACTATCCCATCAAGAAGATTGCAGACTTCCAACCATACAACAATCTCCTCGAGCTCGTACATCAAGCAACCAAAGCGGAGCGACAAGTTCAAGAGGACTACAAGTACTCCAAGTTCAACTCCAAGAACTTCGGCTCCTACAACCAAGCTTCAACGACTTCGGCTACTCCTCCTACCTCTACCAAGCCATCTACAAACTTTGGCGACAAGCCAAGCTACAGGAATACGACTACATCGAGTCGTCCACCTTCTACCAACAACTTCAAGCCAAGAGCTTCCTCAACTACAACTCCAACCGAAGACAACAACAAGACGAGCTCCATCAAATGCTTCAAGTGCCAAGGACGAGGCCACAAGTCATTTGAGTGCAAGACCGTTCGCACCATGATCATCAACGATGACGGATCTTATGACTCCATGAGCGATGATGAGATGGAAGCACTTGAGCATGTCGCTATGCATCGACAAGTGAATGAAGAAGAAGATCGTCAAGTGTTTTGCGACAATGACTCAAGCCCCAATCTTGTTGTCTCCAAAGTCTTGACACTCCAACACCAACAAGATGACGACCAACGATGTCACATTTTCCATACCAAGGCCGACATCAATGGATGCTCCGTCAAGGTTATCATCGATGGAGGAAGTTGTCACAACTTGGCAAGCGAAGAGCTATGCGACAAGCTTCATTTGGTCAAGACGAAGCATCCTCACCCCTACAAGGTCCAGTGGCTCAACGACGTAGGAATTCTTCGAGTCGAGCACACCATGCAAGTCTCTTTCAAGATAGGCACCTACGAGGACACTCTTGAATGTGATGTGATACCCATGTCCATGTGCCACCTTATTCTTGGACGTCCATGGCAATATGATCGTGGAGTCACACACAATGGACGGACAAATCACTATCATTTCAAGATGAAGGGCAAGGAATTCGTGCTCCGACCAATGTCTCCAAGTCAAGTAGCTGCCGACAAGCTTTTACCTACCAACCATCGTGGAGAGAATAGTGAGAGAGTGAGCCACCAAAAAGAGAGTGAGAGCCACAAGCCAAATATGAGCGACTCCACGATGAGCGACAAGAAGCAACTAGTGCTATTTGCCACCAAAAGTGAGATGAGAGAAGTGTGTGAGAACCCATCGAGTGTCTTCCACCTTGTGCTATTATGCAAAGGGGAAGCCAAACCTACTAACACTTCACCACCTCTACCTTTAGTGTTGTCTAATTTGTTGCAGGAATTCTCGGATGTCTTTCCCGATGAACTACCTCCGGGTCTACCTCCACTTCGCGGAATCGAACACGGCATCGACCTCATACCCGGCGCACCACTTCCAAACAAGGCTCCTTACCGCGTCAACCCCGAGGAAACAAAGGAGATACAACGGCAAGTGCAAAAACTCATCGACAAAGGTCATGTACGTGAAAGCCTAAGCCCTTGTGCCGTTCCGGTTATTCTCGTGCCTAATAAAGATGGAAGTTTTCGCATGTGCTCCGATTGTCGACCTATAAATGCTATCACCGTTAGATACCGTTACCCTATTCCACGCTTAGACGACATGCTTGATGAATTATGTGGTGCCACCATCTTTTCAAAAATTGATCTAAAAAGTGGGTACTACCAAATTCGCATTCAAGAGGGTGATGAGTGGAAAACGGCTTTCAAAACCAAGTTTGGGTTATATGAGTGGCTTGTTATGCCAATGGCCTTATTGGAAGCACCCGGTTCATTTATGCGCCTTATGCATTTTTGCCTACGACCCTACATAGGCATCTTTGTAGTGGTTTACTTTGATGACATCCTTGTTTTTAGCAAAACGCTAGAGGACCATGTGACACACATCCGTTTGGTTCTACAAACCCTTCGGAAAGAGCGCTTATATGCTAATATGGAGAAATGCACTTTTGGCGTTGACAAGGTTGTCTTTCTAGGATTTGTCGTTTCTTCTCAAGGTGTTCACGTTGATGAAACTAAAATTGAAGCAATTAAAACTTGGCCTCAACCAACGAATCTCATGCAAGTGCGTAGTTTCCTTGGTTTAGCCGGTTTCTATCGACGTTTTGTGAAGGACTTTAGCACCATTGCTATGCCTCTACACGCTTTGAGAAAGAAGAACGCACCCTTCATTTTGGGTCCTTCGCAAGACACCGCGTTCAATGAGCTAAAAAGCTTGCTTACACACGCACCACTTCTAGCCCTACCAAACTTTGATAAACCTTTTGAGATTCATTGTGACACTAGTGGTACCGGCATAGGTGGCGTGCTAATGCAAGAAAAGCGCCCAATTGCGTACTTTAGCGAGAAGCTATCGGGAGCGCAACTTAACTATCCCATCTATGATAAAGAGCTTTATGCCTTGGTGAGAGTTTTACGTGTTTGGGAACACTACCTTAGACCTCATGAATTCATTCTTCATACGGACCATGAGACACTCAAGTATCTCAAAGGTCAAACTAAGTTGAACAAGCGTCATGCTAAATGGAGTGAGTTCATCGAGTCTTTTCCCTATGTCATCAAATACATCAAGGGCAAAGAAAATGTTGTGGCGGACGCGCTTTCCCGCAAATGCATACTTGTAACACAACTTGAGTTGAATGTGATTGGCTTTGAGCACATAAAAGATTTATATGAGCATGATCCTTTCTTTGCAAATGCTTATGCTAAGTGCTTGACTCACACTTCTTGGGAACGTTACTACCTAAAGGATGGATATCTTATGAGAGCTAACAAACTTTGCATTCCCGAGTCTTCGCTTCGTTTGCTCCTTTTGCAGGAATCTCATGGAGGCGGACTCATGGGACACTTTGGACGCGACAAGACGTTTGCTACACTCTCTAAGAACTATTTTTGGCCCAAGATGCTTCGTGACGTCTCACGCCTCACCAACCGATGTTCTACATGCCGCAAAGCTAAGTCCAAAGCTCAATCTCATGGTCTTTACATGCCTCTTTCTATTCCATACCATCCATGGGAAGACATAAGCATGGATTTCGTACTCGGATTGCCTAGAACTCAAAATGGCAAAGATTCCGTGCTAGTTGTCGTGGATCGATTCTCTAAAATGGCTCATTTCATTCCTTGTAACAAGATAGACGATGCTTCACATGGTGCAACTCTCTTTTGTAGGGAGGTCATTCGTCTACATGGCGTGCCGAAAACGATCGTGTCGGACCGGGACGTCAAGTTATTGAGTTACTTTTGGAAAACCCTCTACGCTAAGCTCGGAATCAAGCTTCTATTCTCTTCGGCGTACCATCCACAAACGGACGGCCAGACGGAGGTGACGAACCGCACGCTTTCCACGCTTCTTCGTGTGTTGATCAAGAGGAACATCCGGGAATGGGAGAAATGATTGCCCATCGCCGAGTACGCCTACAACCGCGCAAGCCATTCGACCACCGGCAAGTCTCCCTTCGAGGTCGTCTATGGCTTCAACCCGTTGTCCCCATTGGACATCCTACCGCTACCTCTCCAAGAGCGCACGAACATGGACGCAAGTGCACGAGCAAGCTATCTCAAGAAGGTGCATGAGGATACAAGAGCAATGATCGAGCGACAAGTACATCGCCTCACCACCAAGCTCAATGTCAACAAGGCACCAATGGTGTTCCAACCGGGAGATCTCGTTTGGCTACATCTTCGCAAGGACCGTTTCCCACAAGAGTGCAAGTCCAAACTTCTTCCTCGCGCCGACGGACCCTTCAAGGTGCTAGCACGCTACAACAACAACGCCTACAAGATCGACATTCCACGCGACAAGTATTCCGTGAGCGACACTTTCAAAATCCAGGATCTATCTCCTTTCCATGGTGATGAAGAATTCGATCCGAGGTCGGATCTTTCCCAAGGGAGGGGAGATGATGCGGAGCATCCCGAGGTCATCCCCATGGACCCTCTTCCACCTCGCCAAGTGCCTCAAGGACCAATGACACGTGCTCGTGCTAGAGCTCTCGAGACCGAGGTGAAGTCGCTCCTAGCCCTACTTCCATACGAATCTTGCGAGACATGGTTGCTACCTCAGACGGATGTGCTTTGTGTGATCAGGTGTGAAGAAGACCACAGTGGAGAAGGGCATGAAGACGGACAAGTCCCCTAGTTCACGGACGAGTTGATGCATCAAGAAGGGCAGAAGGAAGCTCCAGGCCCCGGACATCCGGCCCCCTGGCCCGGACATCCGGCCCCTGGGCAATCATCTACAGAAGGCCAGCCGACGACGCTACAGGGCCCGAACATCCGGCCAAGCATGACCCGGACATCCGGCCTCGGGCCCGGAAATCCGGCGCCACTGTCCAGAGAGCACCCGAGGCTCGACCGCTCCATCCCGGACATCCGGCCCCTCGCCCCGGACATCCGGCGCCCCGCGAAGCCCCGGACATCCGGCCCGACGCCCGGACGTCCGGCCCCTGATTTGTCTGCGCGCATCCCCTGGGCCGAGGCCCGTGTACCCCTTCGCTCCGTACACTATATAAACTCCTTTCTCCCCACCGTTTAGGGTCAGCTTTTGGATAGCTCATTTCAGACCTTTGTGTGGATTCTCTCCCACAAGACCACGCGCCTCTTCGGAGAAGATCCACCTTGGATTCAAGACCTCCACATCGGGGAAGATCCTACGGGATAACCAAGACCTCCTCCGGGAGAAGACTATCTTTGTACCACCGCCGTTGACTATGGACCGTGTATCTCGATGTGTATCGTGGATCTAGCACTTGTGTGATCATCTTCGTGTTGATTTGTGTGTTTCCTCTCGTGTTTTTCCCCGTTTCCGCCTTGTGTTATCCATGTTCATCATGGGATATCCTCCAAACGTGAAAGATCTGCTGATTAGGGTTCCACCCTACATCAACAAGCGGTCTTCGGCAACAGTAGTGGTACTCATCTTGTAGATGTACTTAGCGGTTCCGAGTGCTCCGACATCGTGGTACTTGGCGCAATGGTCGTCGTGGTACTTGGGGTCTCGGGTCTTGGCGACGGTAGTTGTACACGGTGAGGAACTTGACGCATCATCTTGTAGTCGTTCACGTTCCTAAGATGTACATGTCGTCGGGCGTAGTTGAACTTGGCGCATCACTGGACTTGGCGAACTTTATAAGCTGAAGGAGCATCGAGGGACTCGCTAGTCCCTCATCGGGAGGTCACCTGAGGCGCATGGAGGCGGCTCGAGCTGCTGGTTGTTGGCATAGGCAGAAACAGGGCCGCTAGGACTGGAACCAGGCGCGAAAAACAAGGACGGCCGGCATCGAGCTCCTTCATTGGGATTCATGGCAGCATACGAACTCCTCGGGGTTCCCAACAGGCAGGACGGCTCCGGTGGCCACTGCGGAGGCCGGGCGCGACTCCCTAGCGAGGTGGCGGTAATCCGGACAGGCGACGGAGGTGCGGGGTAGCACCGACGGGAGATGGAGCTCTTGGATGGCAGCGAGTCGACGGAGCAGGCAGGCGCCATGGAGCACGGCGGCGACGTGCTTGAGGCCTGCGACGGAGGCTCTGATTCGATGAGGAGGGAGGCCGCGGGCACGTCCATGGAGACCGTGGGCTGCCGGGGTTGGCCGCCTGGCCGGCCTTGGGCGATGTAGGAGGCCGGCACTGAGGGAAGAGGCCACGAGGAGGAGAAGGGCAGGGGGAACGGGCGAGGTGTGGTGCGGCGACGGGCGTCGAGGGGATGGATCGGGCGACGAGGGAGTGAGCGAGGGATGGGGATCGCGAACGACGCTGAGGAAGGAACGAGGAGAAGAAGGGATGGCGGCGGCTCGGGAGTGAGAGGAGTGGGAGAGGATGAGAGGAGAGGCTCCGTCGGGCCTTAGGGTTAGAAGGGGGGCGCGGCTGGGCCTAGCAGCTTGGGCCAGAAGGCCAGCTGGGCTGGGCCGCGGGGTAGGGACGCTGGGCCTCGCCGGCTGCGGCTGGGCCTCGAGGCAAAAGGCCCAGCCTAGCTGCGGGCTCTCTTCTGCCTCCTCTCTTCTACTGATTACTTTAACAGAAAAGAAAAAGAATGATGAAAAGAAAGAGAGGCTTAGAGAGAGATTTTCGCAAGCGGGTAGTTTTCCCGGACTCATAAAAATGAGCCTTTTTCCAGGAAAATAGAACTAGCATGATTGAAAAATTAAATTCAAATTCCTTTGAATTTAATTCAACGAGTGTGAGAAAGAAGTGGGTATCTGGGAGGTCCAAAAAATGTTAAGAATTTTGGTGGAGCCTCGATAAAAGAGATAAGGAATTATTGGCAAGGGTTGGGAGTCAAAACTTGGAGTGAAAGAATATGGAGAATTTGCAAGTGTGTTATGGTTTCTTCCAACAATGGAATATCTTTATAATAGCTCCATAACTATTAGGAGGATATATATATGTTATAAAGAGAAGTCATTCTTCCCTCGATTTAAATGGACCGAAGGTCCACACGACTTATTTAGAAAGCAAAAGAATTATGACATGATGGCATGATGATATGATGCAATGCAAAAATAAATAGAGCAAGCACAACTGAAACACGCGGGAAAACCTGGAACATATGGAATCTTCTGGAGCGTCGGTCTTCGGGCGTCACAATGCATAAGCATGACAACATTGCTCTCAGATCTGGCGCTTATTAGAGAGGGTGATGACTCAACATAAAAGTAAATAGATAGTCCCTTCTCAGAGGGAAGCAGGGATTTGCAGAGGTGCCAGAGCTCAAGGTTTTAAAACAGAGATAAATGTTATTTTTAGTGTTGCACCCTTCATATTTACTTCACGACCATCAGTTATCAATATCTTCCATGCTAAAAACATTACTAGCAGTTCCCAAGCGATAAACTAAAGGTTATTACTCCATTGGGAGTTTTTGTTTGATTATTTGTAAGCTCTTTTCTTTTATAGTCGGGACTGGGAATCCCTCTTACCGCCCCTTTTCTCATGCAATGGCGAGTGAATAAACACTCGACCAGAGAATAACCCGCTTTGCATGGAAGATACCAACTACCTCCTGTCACTCTATGAACATTCTAGACACAGAAAAAGGGTGTTTGTTTGAATTTTTAGAGGTGGCACATGCAAATTTACTTATGACGGCAGGGTAATACCGCATATAGGTAGGTATGGTGGACTCCTCTGGAATAACTTTGATTTTTAAATTGGATGCACAAGCAGTATTTCTGCTTAGTACAGGTGAAGGCTGGCAAGTAGGTTGGGAAGCAGCCAGCTAGAGAGCAACAATGGTCATGAACATGCATTATGAATAATAAACATTGGACATCCGCATGAGTAGGATATGGACACCATGGACATAAATATCATAGAGGCTATGTTGGTTTTGATTCAACTACGTGCATGAACATGTGCCAAGTCAAGCCACTTGAAACATTCGAAGGAGGAAACCATATCATCATACTACATCACAATTATTTTAACGCAATGTTGATATCTAAGATAAATCATTATCCACTCCTAGCTACTTATGCATGGCATGAGAAACTATAATCTCTAATTGTCATTGCAAACATGTTTTATCATAATGAGCTGAATCATGGATACGAGGTTAAACATATTTACATAAACAGAACAAGTCGAGTCCATACCCGTTTCTCTCTGTCACGGTCAGTTCACCAAATATCGTCATTATTGCCTTTCACTTGCACGACCGAACGATACGAAAATAATAATAGTCCAAGAGTGCCGTGGACAAAGCTGGAATCTGCAAACATTTTATTCAACAGGAGAAGACAAGGTAAAATGGGCTCTTTGTTAGATCAACAATTATGCAACTGAGAGCCACTCAACATTTTCATCGTGGTCTTCTCCTTGGTACTACTCAATAAAAAGGAAAAGAAATTCAGAGAAACACACTGAAATATTTTTGGAGTTTTTGGTTTTCTTGAACAAGTGAATAAAAAAGAAAAAAGAAAAAAGAAAAAATGAGAAAAACTATTTACATGGGAAAGCTCCCAACTAGTAAAAGAAGAATAAGGAAATCTTTTTCGGGTTTCTTTTTAGTGCTACAACAATTTAAACTAGAAAGAAAAATCAAAAAGAAGCAACAAATATTTTTGTATTTTGTCAGAGTTTTTCGAACACATAAGAAGAAAGCGAGAAAATAAATTTGGCATGGATAATAGAATGAAAAAGTGTGGACACCGACAACTAGGAAGAAATGTGTGAACATGAAAGTAATGTTGGTGGAAATACGTACTCCCCCAAGCTTAAGCTTACGCTTTTGGCCTAGCCTCGGTGGAAATATTTTTGTATTTCCTCAAAGTTTCTCGCCTTGAAGACAATACAAAATTGCACCCTGGAGAATTGAACATCACATTTACAAAATAGAACCAAACAGTTAACTGAACACGACAACTAATTAACCAAACAGTTAATAAGTGAGCACCACATTGCACGACATATAGAACATATACACTAGAGCAACAGATTGCATGGTAAAATTATATAGAACAATTCACTAGAATTTGTTAAGGAAAGGCAGTAGCTAGCAAACTTTACATGGGTCCTTATAGTGAGCTAATAAGACAAGCTACTCCTCATTGTTGGAGATATCGATGACGATTGGCTCCTTGGACATGGAAGAGGGTGAGGCCCCCGCATCGTGGGTGCCCTCGTCATAGTGGTGAGTTGCCTGAGCCGCTCCAGGCACCAACTTGCTGGCTCTCGAGTTGAGGTAAGCACGTGCACGCTAAGAAAACACCTTGTAGTCTTCGTCGAAGTCACCGAGGGTGGTCTCCAGAAAACGCCATGAATTGTCGTTTAAATCAGCCAACCGCATCGCGGCGTCGGCGCGCGAGGTGTTGATGGTGGCCTTGACAGCGAGGTGCCCCTCCAAGATCTGGGGGTCGGAACGAATGGCAGCAATCACGACCTCATCCGCGCGTGAGGCCGTGATTTGCTTTTCCACTGCCACGTGCTCCTTGAGCTCCTGGCTATACTGCATGCACCATGGCTTAGGGCAGCACTTATTTGGTGGAGGGGGTCGGTGATGTGGGTGGAAGGTATCGCGCCGGCGGTCGGCGCAATTGGGATGTGGAAGGAGGAGAATGGGGGTCGAGTGTGGATTAGCTGCGTGGATAGACGAGGTCGGGCAGCGTGAAGGAGGGTCGTTGGCGAGGAGGCGGCGCTGCAAGCAAGGAGTGAAAGTTTCAACATGGAAAGTAAGTCGGAAACATGGGAAATGTGGCTTTTGGTAAGGGGAGGGGCGGGGATTCCGCGGTAGCCAAAAAATTGAATCGATTCAGTGAAAAAACTAGCGCGCAAAGTGTCATCAGACACAGTCCCTTATTCAACACTATGTACGATATGTGAACATCACAAATGATTCATATAGCTTAACCCGTGTGTGATGAGTTTGAACGTGAAAATTTTGGTTCAAATTTCCCTAATTACAGTGGTCATCCACCTCATTGCATAATTTACGTACACAAAGGAGACTACAACACACCCACACATCTTAATCAAGCAATTTCAGCAATTAAACAGAGCTAGCTGACCTAAACATTACTCTAACAAATGAAAGACCGGCACTCTTAGTTAAAAAAAAACAAAGAGTAGTACTACGGATGGTGCTCGTCGATCTCTGCCGCCTCCTCCATTGTCAGGACCCCGATCCTAAGTCACACCGATCTAGCTTGTAACACATCATATCACTTGGCGGCCTCACGCACGGTATCCCCACGGGTGCCACCTTACCTGGCCCGGGACCGTTTGCGCATTTTGGCACACGTATATGACAGTGTCGCTAGCATCCATATGACAGAGAACCCGGGCCGACATGGCTAGTTATAAACCAAAAGTGGCACTAAATTACATAGACAGGCATCCATGACCCAGCAACGAACGTGTCGGTCATCAATGTATGAACCCAAGTCGTAGCAAGCTACATGGACTTAAAGGAACAACGCGTGACATTTCCCCTAAGGGACAGACACAGGAATGAAGAAGGACACATGCCGGCCAGCCTACGTGTTCCGAGCAGTAGCAAGCTACCAAGGCTCATTGGAAGCACTAGGAGGCATTTTCCTGCAAGATAGGCTACCAAAGGAAAACAACTAGGTGTCGGATTGCACACATACCAAGCATTTCAATCATACACACAATATGCTCAATATGTGCAAATACAACACTGCATCACAACAGAACTGTAGGACTCAAAGTACTTTATTTAAGAGGCTCCAAAGAGCCATACATAACATATCCATACAGGTAGGGGTCACATGACCCAACACTCAACTCATACAGTCATACAAGCACAAGTGGAAGCTACATGTCTGAGTACAGACAACTTAGAAAATAAAACAGGCTTGGTGTAGCCTGACTATCTACAAGGCCCTTCACAAGCTCAGGATCTCCGTCAGGGTAGCAAGATACTCGTCGAGGCCAACGTCTATGTAGAACCCATCAGAAGGGACACGGTTCTCCTATACAACAGTTATTAAGCAAACATGAGTACAAAGGTACTCAACAAGTCTTACAACAGAACCTATCATACATGCAACATTATCAACAAGGGTAGTGGAGTTCATCGCAGAAAGCCAGCTTTGACTCTTGGCTAACCTATACTAAGACTCTCAACAGATTGCAAGATAATTCTACGTACATGAGTCCTCTACTCACCACAACAATACACTACCATGGATCCTCTTCCGTCATCCTACGGAAGGGCCATCCACGGCACTCACACTTTTCTTGAGGCTTTTAGTAGTATTCATCAACTTTTCTATGAACTGTAAGAGTAACCAAGTAGTCTGTACCGCGAACAACGGCTATTCGAATAGATTGGTAACCCTGCAGGGGTGTACTTCTTCACACACGCTTCCACCACTTATCGCCGTTTACTCGACATGTACTCGGCAACCTTCAAGCGGAAGCCCAGCGAGGGTGTCGGCCACGACCTGACTAACTACACAAGTCTCTCGTCCAGGTTTATCACCTATTTGGGTTCCATCCGTGGGGAGATCCGGCCGGGGTGTTGCTCACGGCCCCAAACGATGTATACAGGGTTCCCGAGTCACCAAACGGGTGCTCGGTACACCCGGCCACATACATGTCGCATCACAGCCCACCCCGAGGGTCAGCGTTGTGCACGACCACCAGTAAACTACAAACACCAGAAACTAGTTGCAACTCCTGGACAGAGAACAAGGGCAGTTAATAAGACGAGAGGGCTTGGAGCGCCCGGAGCCCAATGCGTGGTAGTAGCTGTAACTTGAATCACACATAAAGATCTCAGGTCCTATCGACGGTTCCAATGAAACAACCCACCACGTACTCCTACATGGCCTTTCATCGATACCTTTACCAAACATGTTCCACACTTCCCTCTCTTTACCGAGAATGACATTTCACTCTGATCTATCACCCAGATGAACCAGACCTGACACAACTCTAAGCATAGCAGGCAACATAAACAAATAGCATGGTGGTTCACACATCACATGGCTCAATCAACTCCTACACATGCTAGTGGGTTTCAACTATTTACTGAGGCAATGACAGGTCATGCAAGGGAATAGGGTTCAACTACCGCAGCAAGTAGCAGTTCACACGTTGTTGCCTTAATGCAGTAAAAGAGAGCAGGAGCGAGAAGATGGGTTTGTATTGGAATGATCAATGATTGCTTGCCTGACAGAGTGGTTGTCGGGTACTGCTCTTCAGTTGGATACGCAGAGGTATCCTCGGGAGCAGGACCTAACACGGAGAACATCGGCGATACAATCAATAAGCAAACAAATGCAACAATATGATGCATACTCATGATATGGAAAGATGCATGTGTTTTGGGCTAATGCAACTATAAACAAAAGGGTTTGAGCCCATTTGAATCAAGGATTCAAATTGAAACCCAAACTATTATTTATTTAAGTGCA
Organism: Secale cereale; assembly: GCA_902687465.1. Lineage (NCBI taxonomy): Eukaryota > Viridiplantae > Streptophyta > Magnoliopsida > Poales > Poaceae > Secale > Secale cereale. The sequence goes on from LR738713.1 coordinate 317,681,268, forward strand.
TTATCATGTTTTAAAGTAAACAGCAAGGTTAACTTGCTCAAACATGCATGAAACCAGTGCTATTGGAAAGATTGGATTTTTCTGATCAATTTTCATATATAAATCTTTTCCATCTGAGCTACTGTTGAATTTATATGATTTTTTGAAGTTTAAAGCATTTTATGGAATTTCCTAAATTGTTTTTAATCAAATAATCCCAAAAAATCATTTACTGCGTCAGCATGACATCATGCTGACGTCAGCCAGTCAACAGGGCGGGCCAGGTCAAACCTGACCAGTGGGACCCACTGGTTAGTGTCACAGTTAGTTAACTAACTAATTAAGACTAGATTAGACACTAACCTAGGTTTGACTAACAGGCAGGGCCCACATGTCAGTGACCCAAGGGGGTCAAACGGGGCTAACTCGCCGGCATTTAGCCGCCGGCAAGGCCAAACGCGGTGGTGAGGTGCGGGATTTGTGCTCCGGCTACCAAAACGACGGCGGAGCACACCTACGGGCAACTGGGAGTGAGCCGCGTCGAGTGGTGGTGGCTGGCTGGCCTCGGGGTCGCCGGAAACGACGCCGGCGACGAGTCCAGCGGCTTCCGGAGTTCGGGCAAGGTCGAATTCGTTGGTGCGGTGCTCGTGGAGGCGTGTGGAGTGATCCTACAGCACCTACGCAGGATGGTGGAGCTGGTGGGCACGATGGCCGGGCCGTTAGATGGCCGGAGCCTCCTCGGCGACGAGCTCCGTGGCGGCGCATGCAGGTGAGCCTCGTGTGGTGCGTACGGTGCAGGAGAGAACTAATGGAGAGGGGGAGGACGGAGTTGAGCTCACGGTGGTTACAGGAAACGTCGAGGTGGGCTCGAGGACGGTCGGAGATGAGCGGGGCGGCGATGGCGATCTCTGCGGCCGGAGTTGGGGAAGACGGGGTCGGGGTGACTCCAGAGCGGGCGAGCGCTCGGGGCTCAGCCTGCTCGATGTAGTCGATGACGACAGAGCGGACGGACACGATGACGGAGCTCGGGGACGGCGGTGGACGCGGCTATCACGACGGCGCGAGCGCGGCGGCGTCGGCCATGGTGCGGGGAGGGCGAGGGAGAGGAGCTGGGGAGGGTTGAGCGTGTCTGCGAGCTTGGGGGGGGAAGTGGGTGGTCGATCCCGACCACCAGAACGGCGAGGGGAGGAAGCAGGGCGGCGAGCAGCTGCGTGGCGCGCGCTGCGGCCGCCGTCGAGCACCTGCCTGCCTGTCTGGCCGAGCCAAGCAGCTCACTGGAGCGGTGGCTGGGCTGGGCCAGCAGGTGGGCCTGTTAGTGGCACCAGGGAAGTTTTTCTCTTTCTCCTCTCTTTTCTATTTTTTGTCTGTTTCATTTCTTTTGCAACTTTGTTGAATTAATAAAAATACTAGAACATTTTTATAGCTCATAAAACTAGTCATGCCCACTGTATATAATATGAACTGTATGGAACATTTTAGTTAATGATTATTTGGGCACACAAAATATTTTATAGCATTTAAATGCCCAAATGCAAATACCAAATGAATTAATCTAGAGACCTTGGATGTCCTAGATAATTGTGCACCATTTTTGGTAGAGGTTTAAGACCAGGGCAGAAATGATGAACATTTTTGAAAGGCATTTTGTGTACATTGGAAAAGATTTTATCCTAGTTGTTAGAAGAGGGGTGCTGGGGTTTCTGTCATTCCCATTTCAAGTTTCTATGAAATGTAAACATGATGCACACTCTAACTAGTCCTAATGCAAGCACTGACTAGGGATGTGACAACTCACCCCCACTCAAAAGAATCGCGTCCCGAGATTCGGGTTCCTCCGGATAGAGGGTGGGGTACTCAAGTCGAAGACGATCCTCCCTTTCCCAAGTAGCTTCACTCTCGGAATGATGTGACCATTGAACCTTTAGAAACTTGATATTGTGACGTCGAGTGGTACGCTCGGTTTGATCAAGAATATGAACGGGGTATTCTCGATATGTGAGATTGTCCTGGAGATCAAGCGTTTCGTGGTCCACTCCGCGGATAGGATCCGAGAAGCAACGCCTGAGTTGAGAAACGTGGAAGACATCATGAACTCTGGAAAGGTGCGGAGGTAGTTCCAATTGGTAGGCAACTTCTCTTCGTTTGGCAAGAATGCGAAAAGGACCGATGTAACGAGGAGCCAATTTGCCTTTGATACCGAAGCGATGGGTTCCCTTAAGAGGAGTAATCCGAAGGTAAGCCTTATCGCCGACTTCAAAAGTCACAGCCTTATGATGACTATCATATTGGCTCTTCTGGCGAGACTGGGCTGTTTTCAATTTCTCACGAACGATGCGAACTTGCTCTTCTGCTTCCTGAATCATATCCGGACCAAAGAATTGCCTTTCCCCGGTTTCTGACCAGTTAAGAGGTGTTCGACACCTTCGTCCATATAGAACTTCGAAGGGAGCCTTGCCCAAGTTGGCTTGATAACTATTGTTATAAGCGAATTTGGCAAATGGAAGACACTTTTCCCAATCCATACCGAAAGAGGTGACAGAGGCTCGAAGCATATCTTCCAGAATTTGATTGACTCGTTCCACTTGACCACTTGACTGAGGATGAAAGGCGGTGCTGAAAGAGAGATGAGTTCCCATAGCATTCTGGAAACTTTCCCAAAATCGTGAAGTGAAAAGACTTCCACGGTCTGAGTTAATCTCCAACGGCACACCATGAAGTGATACTATCCGAGAGATATACAAATCTGCTAGCTGGCTAGCGGTTATACTCTCCCGGACAGGTAGGAAATGGGCTACTTTGGAGAGGCGGTCGATAACGACGAAGATAGCATTATTCCCTTTCCTGGTCCTGGGAAGCCCTGTAATGAAATCCATACCGATCTTGTCCCATTTCCATTCAGGAATAGCTAAAGGTTGGAGGGTGCCAGCAGGCCGTTGATGCTCTGCTTTAACTCGATGACAAACGTCGCAGTTAGCAATGAATTGAGCGATTTCTCTCTTCATCCTAGTCCACCAGAACCTCTGACGTAGGTCCTGATACATTTTGGTACTACCGGGATGAATCATGAGAGGAGATTCATGAGCCTCCTTAAGGATCAGTTGCCATAGATGTTGGTTCTTGGGAACTACTAAACGGTTCTCGAAGGAAACAACACCTCTGTTATCAATGGAGAAACAACCTGCAACTCCTTTGTGAATGTTTCTCTTAATTCGAGAAATCCATGTATCTTGCTTCTGGGCAGCTATGATTTGATCCGTAAGGGTAGGTTTCGCCACCAAGGTGGAAAGGAATCCTCGAGGAACGATGTGAAGGTTAAGCTTATGAAATTCCTCGTGAAGAAGTGGTTGCCCTTGTTGTAACATCAAGTTGTTACAATATGACTTACGACTTAGTGCGTCAGCCATGACATCGGCCTTCCCAGGGGTGTAAGTGATTCCTAAGTCGTAATCTGTGAGCAACTCAACCCAACATCTTTGCCTGAGATTCTAATACGGTTGGGTGCAGATGTATTTCAGACTTTGGTGATCAGTGAAGATTTCACAGCGATTACCAAGAAGGTAATGTCGCCATGTTTTGAGTGCGTGGACTACAGCTGCAAGCTCTAGATCATGTGTAGGATAGTTATCCTCATGTGGACGCAACTGCCGAGATGCGTAAGCAATCACTTGACGATCTTGCATGAGTATGCAACCTAGTCCTTGTCGCTAGGCGTCGCAGTAGATAATAAAATCCTTGGAAAAGTCTGGTGGTACTAGTACGGGAGCAGATGTCAGACGTCTATTCAGTTCCTGAAAGCTGGACTCGCACTGTGGGGTCCATTCAAACTTTTTATCTTTCTTGAGGAGTTCAGTTAGAGGTTTAGCAACCTTGGAGAAATTCTCGACGAAGCGTTGGCAATAGCTTGCTAAGCCAAGAAAACTCCTAACTTGCTTGACCGATTCAGGGGGAGTCCAATCAAGGACGGCTTGAACTCGCTCGGGATTTACGGCAATACCCTTACCAGAGATCACATGGCCTAGATAGGTCACTTCCGGTAACCCGAATTCACATTTAGAGAATTTGGCATAAAGGCGGTGCTCTCGAAGTTTCGTCAATACCAGCCTTAGATGCTCGGCATGATCGTTCTTGTTCTTGGAATAGATGAGTATATCATCGAGGTATACCACGATGAATTTATCCAAATACTCCATGAATATAGAATTCATTAGCCGGGAGAAGGTGGCTGGGGCATTGGTTAACCCGAAGGACATGACGGTGTACTCGTATTGGCCATAACGAGTAACAAAGGCCGTTTTAGGAATGTCCTCGTTCTTGATTTTGATTTGATGGTAGCCCAACCTCAAATCCATTTTGGAAAAGACTGAGGATCCAGTGAGCTGGTCATACAGGTCGTTCATCCCGGGGAGCGGATACTTGTTCTTTATGGTGACCAGATTGACAGGTCGGTAATCTACAACCATCCGTTCCGTTCCATCCTTCTTCGTGACGAAGAGGACGGGACAAGCCCAAGGGGAAGAACTAGGACAGATGAAACCCTTTTTCAAGGACTCATAGAGTTGTTTCTTAAGCTCAGCTAATTCTAGGGGTGCCATATTATAAGGTCTCCTAGAGATTGGGACAGTTCCAGGAATAAGATCTATCACGAACTCGACATCTCTGTCAGGTGGAACACCTGGCAGTTCTTCTGGAAAGACATCCGGAAAGTCACGAACTACTAGGATATCTTCGAGTTCTGGTAAAGGGCTGGCATTAAGAGAGTAGAGCTGACGCTCAGCCATTCGGGTCAAGATATTGACTGTCTTGCCGGATGGGTGTGTAAGTTGAACGGTCCTAGTGTAGCAATCAATCTTGGCATAATGAGTTTTCATCCAGTCCATACCCAAGATGATGTTTACGTCCGAGGATTTGAGAGCGATTAGTGATGCAAGGAAAACAAGTCTATCAACAAGAATTTCATTCCCATGGCTTACTCTAGAGGTTTGCCATCTAGAGCCGGGAGTTTGAATTTCCATGGTGGTGGGCATGTCACAAAAAGTCATGTTGTGCATTTGGGCATAGCTCTCAGATATGAACGAATGAGATGCTCCAGTATCGAAAAGAACAGATGCCGGATGGCAGTTAACAAGAAGCGTACCAAGGACGACGTTAGGATCCTCATAAGCTTCCTCAGCAGAGACATAATTGACATGACCACATGCAGTGGGGATTGGCTTGACATAATTCACCTTTCCGGTTGGCTTACCACGGCCAACGGGCTTTCCTGGCTGGTTTTGAGGACACTCACGCATGTAGTGCCCCGGTTCTCCACACTTGAGGCATGTCACAGTGCCAGTGCATGGAGCAAAGTTGGTAGGTGGTCCTCCATAGGTCTTGGCAGGTGCATACTGTTGAGTTGGGCGAGGCACCTCATAGGATGGCCTCGGTGTGTACTTGGGTGGCAGAGCAGTGTTAGGAACCCACACACGGCGCTTGTGAGAGCCAGAGCCGGATGAGGAACCCAAGTCACGAGGATGCTTGCGTGTGGCTTCGAAATTAGTCTGGCCCGTCTCAGCACTGATAGCTTTGTTCACCAACTTCTGGAAGGAGGTGCACTCGTGCAGACGTAGGTCTCGGCGAAGTTCACGGCTGAGTCCCTTGCGGAACCTCGCCTGCTTCTTGGCATCGGTGGATACTTCCTCAGGTGCATAGCGTGCCAAGTTGCCAAACTCGCGACTATAGCCATCCACTGTTAACCGGCCCTGGGTGAAATTGCAGAATTCCTCCCGCTTGCAATCCATGAGACCTTCCGGAATGTGATGTTTACAGAATGCCTCACTGAACTCAGCCCAAGTAGTGATCTGTCCAGCAGGACGCATAGCCTCAAAGTTCTCCCACCATAGACTGGCAGGGCCCTCAAGATGGTAGGCTGCGTAGGTAACCTTATCAGCTTCAGCCACACGGGCAGAGTGTAGCTTGTGGGTGATACTACGAAGCCAGTCATCCACATCCAGAGGTTCAGTGGAGTGATGGAACTTCGGTGGGCATATCTTGATAAAGTCATTGATTGACACCACGTCATTCCTCTGACGAAACCCAATGTTCTGCTCTATGCGTTCCAGCAGACGGTTGGTCTCTCTCTTGTTCCGTTCTGCCTCAAGCATAACTTCAGCCAAGGAGGGTGGCTGGGGCAGATTCTCATCTCTAGCCCCACTAGCCTCACCCTGCTCCTGAGCAGCAGGAGTGCTGCGAGTGTTGACCATCCTAGGAAAACAAAACAACGGTTTAGACAAGGATGGCAAAAACTTGACATAGGAGTGCAGAATGTAATGGATGACACGGAATGCAGAGATGTTCATCCGTACGACATGGTAATATAGAAACTGCCATATGTACACCAGTGGTCATACACGCCATACATAGTTTAGTACAATCCAAGGCTAAAGTACAATTTCGGTGAAAGACGATACATCTCATCAGAGGCATTCCAAGCCCCTATACATTATTTAACTACACCTCCGGAACTCAGTACTAGCTAAGTCATATTCCACAAGACACGCAGGACTGTGGAGATACAACTACTACGATACTACTACTGCCACAGTCTAGCTCAGACATTCCCGTAGTAATATTCGTAAAGGTTACCACCGTAGCCTAGAAGTGGAACAGATGGATCTTGAAACTCTCGAGCACTCGAAGGCTGTGGACCATAGGGACATGGATGTGGCCTCAGGCCTGATGCTGGTGGTAACCGACGCCCACGTGGAGGTGTAATACCCCCAACGTCACGCCAATCCATACGATCAGGCAGACGAGTCCGCACGGGATACAAATCCTGCATATCCAGATATCCGGCATGCACAGCAGGTGCAAGCCGTGTCAAAGTAGTCCTGTGGGCGGCTCGAGTGTTATACAGCTCCATTCGGAGGGCACAGACCTCATGGTCCCTATCCTCCAGCATCTGGACAGTTGTCTGAAGCAGTGGCTCCTCATGAGCAGCATCAGTATACAGACCAGTGTAGTAGCCTTCCTCTCCAGGAAGTGAGGCTGGCATGTAACAGAACTCAGTGTTCAGCAGCAAGGCATGCCTAGCCCAAAGGATGGTCATCATCGAATAAGCGGCATCCTGTACTGCCATCTCGATGGTAATCCCGAGTCCATAAAACCAATGGATGGGGTCATTAGCTCCGGGATATGAGGGGTATATCCGGACTGTGCATAAATACTGACTCTGGTTGAAATCCCTGTACTGTTCCTCCACGGTGTACTCAGGATACCAACGGTAACCGGCCTCAGTCAACACACGGACTAGCATGGCCGTGTGACCGGGCACATTAATGCACCGAGTCAAACGAACCACTTGGTGAGGTGTGCGGCCAGACATCTGAAACACGAGGTAATGCAAAGGCATTAGTATTTCTGGAAGAAATCGGGCAGCATAACAACTGTAAATGCTCAAAAAAGATTTTGAGACATGATACAAATGATAGCATAGCCACTCAACAACATCATATCAATGTTTCGGGTCCAACTGATCATCATACTAAAAGGGTAGAAACTGAACTGAGGCTTGAAACCAACAATCCTAAGAGTCTACGGATTAATAACACGTGAACCTAGTAAGGATAAGAGGCCTAGTCCTAAACCCCCATGGAAAGAATAGACTGACTCAGATCAGAAGGGCATAAGGTAAAGAAGTAAGAAGAGCCTTACATTCCCTTCCACAATCAATTCCCCTACATATAACTAAGAATTTTTCTAGACTCAACATCGACCAGTTTGGCTTGAGAAACCTAGAGGCAGTCGGGCTCTGATGCCAACGCTGTCAGGACCCCGATCCTAAGTCACACCGATCTAGCTTGTAACACGTCATATCACTTTGCGGCCTCACGCACGGTATCCCCACGGGTGCCACCTTACCTGGCCCGGGACCGTTTGCGCATTTTGGCACACGTATATGACAGTGTCGCTAGCATCCATATGATAGAGAACCCTGGCCGACATGGCTAGTTATACACCAAAAGTGGCACTAAATTGCAGAGACATGCATCCATGACCCAGCAACGAACGTGTCGGTCATCAACGTATGAACCCAAGTCGTAGCAAGCTACATGGACTTAAAGGAACAATGCGTGACATTTCCCCTAAGGGACAGACACAGGAACGAAGAAGGACACATGCCGGCCGGCCTACATGTTCCGAGCAGTAGCAAGCTACCAAGGCTCATTGGAAGCACTAGGAGGCATTTCCCTGTAAGATAGGCTACCAAAGGAAAACAACTAGGTGTCGGATCCCACACATACCAAGCATTTCAATCATACACACAATATGCTCAATATGTGCAAATACAACATTGCATCACAACAGAACTCTATGACTCAAAGTACTTTATTTAAGAGGCTCCGAAGAGCCATACATAACATATCCATATAGGTAGGGGTCACGTGACCCAACACTCAAGTCATACAGTCATACAAGCACAAGCGGAAGCTACATGTCTGAGTACGGACAACTTAGAAAATAAAACAGGCTTGGTGTAGCCTGACTATCTACAAGGCCCTTCACAAGCTCAGGATCTCCGTCTGGGTAGCAAGCTACTCGTAGACATCAACGTCTATGTAGAACCCATCAGAAGGGGCAGGGTTCTCCTCTGCAACAGTTATTAAGCAAACATGAGTACAAAGGTACTCAGCAAGTCTTACAACAGAACCTATCATACATGCAACATTATCAACAAGGGTAGTGGAGTTCATAGCAGAAAGCCAGCTTTGACTCTTGGCTAACCTATACTACGACTCTCAACAAATTGCAAGATAATACTACGTACACGAGTCCTCTACTCACCACAACAATACACTACCATGGATCCTCTTCCGTCATCCTACGGAAGGGCCATCCACGGCACTCACACTTGTCTTGAGGCTTTTAGTAGTATCCATCAACTTGTCTATGAACTGTAAGAGTAACCAAGTAGTCCGTACTGCGAACAATGGCTATTCGAATAGATTGGTAACCCTGCAGGGGTGTACTTCTTCGCACACGCTTCCACCACTTATCGTCGTTTACTCGACATGTACTCGGCAACCTTCAAGCAGAAGCCCAGTGAGGGTGTCGGCCACGACCTGACTAACTACACAAGTCTCTTGTCCAGGTTTATCGCCTATTTGGGTTCCATCCATGGGGAGATCCGGCTGGGGTGTCGCTCACAGCCCCAAACGATGTGTACAGGGTTCCCGAGTCACCAAACAGGCACTCGGTACACCCGGCCACGTACATGTCGCACTACAGCCCACCCCGAGGGTTAGCGCTGTGCACGACCACCAGTAAACTACAAACACCAGAAACTAGTTGCAACTCCTGGACAGAGAACAAGGGCAGTTAATAAGACGAGAGGGCTTGGAGCGCCCGAAGCCCAATGCGTGGTAGTAGCTGTAACTTGAATCACACATAAAGATCTCAGGTCCTATCGACGGTTCCAATGAAACAACCCACCATGTACTCCTACATGGCCTTTCATCGATACCTTTACCAAACATGTTCCACACTTCCCTCTCTTTACCGAGTATGATCATTTCACTCTGATCCATCACCCAGATGAACCAGACCTGACTAGGGATGGCAGTTTTGCCCATGGGTATGGGTACCCGCGGGTACCCTACCTGAAAACAATGGGCATGGGCATGATCTTGAATGATTTTGTACCCACGGATAATGGGTATCCATACCCGTAAAATCTATGGGTAGGCCATGGGTATTCAATTGCGCCCATGGGTAACCCAATGGATACCCAAAATAATTAATAAATAAAAAATATTCCTATGATGTGCGGGGTAAGCATCTAACTCCTATGGCCCAACCCTAAATATTGTATTATCTAAACCAGCCATAGGTCATAGGCCTGCAATCGCCTACTCGACATTCCTTTGACGTCCTATATAACTTCTTGAAACAATGAAATCTTGACTCATCACCATCGGACTCCTCTAAACTCTTGATCCAGTGACCCCCAATTCTAGCTGCTCATTCCCACTACGTCGGGCTTCCACCAACTGCTGCTCATACTCCCTTGATCCTCCAAGAAGCCAGCCATCGGAGGAGACTATGTTGGTGCCATAATACCCGCCCATATCACTTGAATTTCAGACTCATTTCTCTAAAGAAAATACAAAATTCATATGCTATATATGGTACCCAATGGATACCCATTGGGTACAGGATACCCGGTGGGTATGGGCATGGGTATCAATTTATGCCCATGGGTATTGAAGTGGGCGGGTATAGAAAGTTTCTATGGGTATGGGTTTGGGTAGAAGGAGGTTGTACCCGCCCATACCCTACCCATTGCCATCCCTAGACCTGACACAACTCTAAGCATAGCAGGCAACATAAACAAATAGCATGGTGGTTCACACATCACATGGCTCAATCAACTCCTACACATGCTAGTGGGTTTCAACTATTTACTGTGGCAATGACAGGTCATGCAAGGGAATAGGGTTCAACTACCGCAGCAAGTAGCAGTTCACACGTTGTTGCCTTAATGAAGTAAAAGAGAGCAAGAGCGAGAAGATGAGTTTGTATCGGAATGATCAATGATTGCTTGCCTGATAGAGTGGTTGTCGGGTACTGCTCTTCAGTTGGATACGCAGAGGTATCCTCGGGAGCAGGACCTAACACGGAGAACATCGACGATACAATCAATAATCAAAAAATGCAACAATATGATGCATGATCATGATATGGCAAGATGCATGTGTTTTGGGCTAATGCAACTATAAACAGAAGGGTTTGAGCCCATTTGAATCAAGGATTCAAATTGAAACCCAAACTATTATTTATTTAAGTGCATTATCATGTTTTAAAGTAAACAGCAAGGTTAACTTGCTCAAACATGCATGAAACCAGTGCCATTGGAAAGATTGGATTTTTCTGATCAATTTTTATATATAAATCTTTTCCATCTGAGCTACTGTTGAATTTATATGATTTTTTGAAGTTTAAAGCATTTTCTGGAATTTCCTGAATTGTTTTTAATCAAATAATCCCAGAAAATCATTTACTGTGTCAGCATGACATCATGCTGACGTCAGCCAGTCAACAGGGTGGCCCAGGTCAAACCTGACCAGTGGGAGCCACTGGTGTGTGTCACAGTTAGTTAACTAACTAATTAAGACTAGATTAGACACTAACCTAGGTTTGACTAACAGGCAGGGCCCACATGTCAGTGACCCAAGGGGGTCAAACCCTTGGTCAAACGGGGCTAACTCGCCGGCGTTTAGCCGCCGGCGAGGCCAAATGCGGCGGTGAGGTGCGGGATTTGTGCTCCGGCTACCAAAACGACGGCGGAGCACACCTACGGGCAGCTGGGAGTGAGCCGCGTCGAGTGGTGGTGGTGGTTGGCCTCGGGGTTGCCGTAAACGACGCCGGCAACGAGTCCAGCGGCTGCCCGAGTTCGGGCGAGGTCGAACTCGTCGGTGCGGTGCTCGTGGAGGCGCGTGGAGTGATCCTACAGCACCTACGCAGGATGGTGGAGCTAGTGCGCATGATGGCCGGGCCGTTAAATGGTCGGAGCCTCGTCCGTGAGAAGCTCTGCGGCGGCGCGTGCAGGTGAGCCTCGTGCGGTGCGTACGGTGCAGGAAAGAACTAATGGAGAGGGGGAGGACGGAGCTGAGCTCACGGTTGTTGCAGGAAACATCGAGGCGGGCTCGGGGACGGTCGGAGCTGAGCGGGGCGGCGATGGCGATCTGTGCGTCCGGAGTTGGGGAAGACGGGCTCGAGGGCGACTCCAGAGCGGGCGAGCGCTCGGGGCTCAGCCTGCTCGATGTAGTCAATGATGATGGAGCGGACAGACACGGTGACGGAGCTCGGGGACGGCGGTGGACGCGGCTATCACGACGGCGCGAGCGCGGCGGCGTCGGCCATGGTGCGGGGAGGGCGAGCGAGAGGAGCTGGGGAGGGTTGAGCGTGTCTGGGAGCTTGGGGGGAAGTGGGTGGTCGATCCCGACCACCAGAACGGCGAGGGGAGGAAGCAGGGCGGCGGGCAGCTGCGTGGTGCGCGCTGCGGCCGCCGTCGAGCACCTGCGTGCCTGCCTGGCCGAGCCAAGCAGCTCGCTGGAGCGGTGGCTGGGCTGGGCCGGCAGGTGGGCCTGTTAGTGGTGCCAAGTAAGTTTTTCTCTTTCTCCTCTCTTTTCTATTTTCTGTCTGTTTCATTTCTTTTGCAACTTTGTTGAATTAATAAGAATACTAGAACATTTTTATAGCTCATAAAACTAGTCATGCCCACTGTATATAATATGAACAGTATGGAACATTTTAGTTTATGATTATTTGGGCACACAAAATATTTTATAGCATTTAAATGCCCAAATGCAAATACCAAATGAATTAATCCAGAGACCTTGGATGTCCTAGAAAATTGTGCACCATTTTTGGCAAAGGTTTAAGACCAAGGCAGAAATGATGAACATTTTTGAAAGGCATTTTGGGTATATTGGAAAAGATTTTATCAAACCCTAGTTGTTAGAAGAGGGGTGCTGGGGTTTCTGTCATTCCCATTACAAGTTTATATGAAAAGTAAACATGATGCACACTCTAACTAGTCCTATTGCAAGCACTGACTAAGGACGTGACATCCATGTCCAGCTCGCGTCTAATGATCTCCTGGGGAAGGGACTCCATGCCATCCATTGCACCATACTCGGCAAGCATCTCGCCATCCGCATCCGCCATATCTTTGGAATAGGCCTCCACGAGCTTGGCGTGGGCGGCCACGATCTTGGCTTGGGCGGGCTCCGTCGTGGCAAGGTATGCCGCACAAGAACGGACGGATACTCGAACGCTCTCAGCGATTGCCAAGTCTTCGTCCATGGGTTGCCGACCATTGTCGGAGAAGCTTCATTCGATTTGTGTGGTGACCGCCATGAGCTGGGCGTGGGTGGCCTCGACATGGTCGTGGGCGGCCTCCAACAGAGCTAAGGCCACCGCTGCAGAACGAACAGATGTTGTGCCACTCTCGCCAGTTGATATCCCGAAGGCAGATGTTGCTGCCACCACCTGAGAAGCAATAGCGGCCGTTTGGGCTCCCTTGGCTGCCCGGACGCAGATTTTGGCCGCAGTCATGAATCTTGTTAGCACGTGCCTGGCAGCTGCGGCCACGTTCTTGCCAAAGTGGGCCACCGAAATTGCCCTCATGAAGCAGGTCCACGTCCCCATCTTTCACTGGCGACGATTGAACAGTGAAATGATATTTGGGGAGCGAGCTAGTCTGCTTGACACGCCGGTTGTGGACTGTAGCCAACACACTTTCTCGTGTAAGTTGTATGCGTACTATACTCCAACGGTGCTCCAAGATATTTTGTGATACCTCTCACATGGTTGGTGATAATAAACTGTGTGCGATCTACTTGATTTTTCGTCTTGATTTGAGTTACATAATGGGGTCATAGCTGCAAAGGACGGTGTTTGAATTTGATGTAGGGTGGAACCCTAATCGGCAAATCTTTCATGAAAAGGAGGGAATCCCACGATGGACACGGAGAACACAAGGAAAACACGGATGAATACACGAGAGGAAACACTCAAATCAACACAAATACGGTCACACAAGTGCTAGATCCACGATACATATCAAGATACACGATCCATATTCAACAACGGTGGTACAAAGATAGTCTTCTCCCGGAGGAGGTCTTGGATTATCCCTTGGGATCTTCTCCACGAAGGAGGTCTTGAATCCGAGGTGGATCTTCTCCGAAGAGGCCGCGGTCTCGTAGGAGAGGTACCACTGAGGTCTATGATGAGTTATCCAAAAGCTACCTCCAAAGGATGGAAGTCAACGATTATATATTACACTGGGTGACACCGTCGGGTCAGACGTCCGAGGGTTACCGGACGTCCGGTCGCTCGGGAAAGGCCGGACGTCCGGTAACTCTCGGATTTCCAGTATTTTCCGTGATTTACGTTATGTCGTCGGTGTCACGGATGTCCGGTGGCTTCCGGTCGTCCGGTCTTTTGGGAGTCGCCGGTCGTTCGGTGAGCGTCGGACATCCGGTGCCTGGGAGTGTCGGGTCGTCTGGTAGGGGCCGGACGTCCGGTGCCTGTAGGGTCTTCAGCCGTCCTTCTTCTTGTTCCAAGCACTTGTCGATCCCGCCGTCTTGTCCATTGTGCAGGGCTGTCCCGTGGCCTTCATCCAAGTACCTGAGTATGCATAGAGTTTCTGATGAGGGTAGAAGGCATGTTCCCTGTGAGTCAAGAGGAAATTGGTAAAGGAGCGAGTTCACCTCGGCTTCGAGAGCTCTTGTACGGGCACGTGTCATTGGTCCTTTGGGCACTTGGTGAGTCGACGGTATGTCCATGGGAATGACCTTGGGATGCTCCGCATGAGAATTGCTAGAACTTTTATCTCCAGTGAACATGCAACTATAGGTGTGTCGTCAAAAATTGGAATTATTCAGGGTTCATCTAGACATTTATATATATTAATTTGGTTTTCTTGACATTTCAGGTGCACAATTCAAAATTAAACTACATGCACATGCTCTGGTGCACCAAAATGGGATGTAAAATGGTATATGCGTACATGGGTTGATGCTTATGTCCCATTCAAGAAATGGGATGAATTTCAAACACCATGGCACCGTGGCTCTCCAGTAAATGTTGAGCTGCTTGCTTTTTGTAATTCTAGTAAATACAAAACTCGTCTGAAATTCATGAACCTTGGCATGCTATCATGGATCGGCATCAACATGCTGGGGTAAAAAAATATTGTCCCATTTGGGGAAGGTTATGGTATAAGCTTCTCACAAGCCAGAGCTTCTCACAAGAAGCCTCATGGTTCCGTTAGGGAAACGTGTCACCTTTGTGGACAAAACAATATTCGTCGCCTCTTCTTCCTTTCAATTTTTTTCCTGGTGTAAACATAGAATAACATGAGTGTCGTGTTAAATTTTGGATTTTTTGGGGATCGTTTGGACATTTTTATACGTTAATTGAGTTTTCTAGGCATTTATGTGCATAATTCAAAATTGAACTACATGCACATGATCCATTCCATAAAAATTGGTTGCAAAATCAAATGTTTGTCCTTTGTTGCAAGCTTAGGTCACATGCAAGAAATGAGAATGAATGCCAAACACCTTGACATTGTCGCTCGACCACTAACATAGAGATACATGGTTTTAAAATTCTAGTAAATCAAAAACTCGTCTGAAATTCATGAACCTTGGCATGCTATCATGGATCGGCATCAACATGCTGGGGTAAAAAATATTGTCCCATTTGGGGCAGGTTATGGAATAAGCTTCTCACAAACCAGAGCTTCTCACAAGAAGCCACATGGTTCCGTTAGGGAAACATGCCACCTTTGTGGACAAAATGATATTCATCACCTCTTCTTCCTTTCAATTTTTTCCTGGTGTCAACATAGAAAAACAGGAGTGTCGTGTTAAATTTTGGATTTTTTCGGGGATCGTTTGGACATTTTTATATGTTAACTGAGTTTTCGAGGCATTTATGTGCATAATTCAAAATTGAACTACATGCACATGCTCCAGTCCATAAAAACTGGTTGCAATATCAAATGTTTGTCCTTGGTTGCAAGCTTAGGTCACATGCAACAAATGAGAATGAATGCCAAACACCTTGACATTGTCGCTTGGCCACTAACATTGAGATAGATGGTTTTAAAATTCTAGTAAATCGAAAAGTCGTCTGAAATTCATGGAACTTGACATGATATCATGGAACGGCATGGACATGCCATGCTACAAATATTGTCCCATTTGTGGCAGGTTTGGGTATAATTGATAACCCACAAGTATAGGGGGTCGCAACAGTTTTCAAGGTTAGAGTATTCAACCAAAATTTATTGATTCGACACAAGGGGAGCCAAAGAATATTCTCAAGTATTAGCAGTAGAGTTGTCAATTCAACCACAACTAAAACACTTAATATCTATAGCAAAGTATTTAGTAGCAAAGTAATATGGAAGTAACGGCAACGGTAACAGTAGTAGCAGTTTTGTAGTGATTGTAATAGAAGCAGTAACGAAGCAAGTATCAATATGAAATGAACTCGTAGGCAATGGATCGGCAATGATAGGTGTCGGATGTATTCATCATGTAGAAGTTATAACCTAGGGTGACACGGAACTAGCTCCCATCTATTATATACTTAAAACAAAAGACAAACGAGCCATCACATTCATCCACATAGATTAAATTATCTCGGCCGTAAATTATAGATATTAACGGCCAAGATTTAAAGAAATAAGCGTTACATATAAATATCATCACATATATGCAATTGGGCACGTCACGTTGCCCTTACAATGTACGGCAAAAAAACATGTAGACAGCCATCTAAGGAAAGTCGGGTCGGCAGCCAACTAAGGAAAGGTCAATTTTAGAAAAAAAAAACAAAACAGTCCAACCGTTGTCTGTAGCTACACTCCCACCCAAAAATACTCCTACCATCCAGGCCAAGCAATCAATTCAGACTCTTTCTTTTTAGATTTGGAAGTAGTTTATTTAATTTGGAAAGAATGAATCAGAAATATATGACGTGGACTCTTTTTTCTAGAATCTGAGAAGAAGAATATCATGGGAAAGGTTGCCGTCCTCATCTCGGTTAACAGCAAACAGAACCACATCAAACACAAAAACGGCTTTGCAGACTAGCGGACAAGACACAAAAATTTGTTGGATAGTTGCAGGGTGCAACGTCTGCCAGGGATTGGCCGCAGAGGAGCCGACAAGGTGGACACTAGACGAGCGAAGAGACGGCAACTATAACGGAGTAGATGCCAGCCGGAGCAGCTGCGTGCTCGACGACTTGATGAGCCTACGAACACCGCACCTGCAGGCCCCCCATGGCAGGCAGAACCGTGTAGGGCCACCGGCGCCAGGAAGCATTGAGGCACGTCATCCTCGACGTCTATGCTAGCGGGACGCCATTATGGTCGCGGCATGGATACTTGCCACTACGATGAACAACGAACAGAGCCGGAGCATGAATTTGTCGCCTATATGTCGGAACAACTGGAAGACACTCGCAGATCCCGTCAGCGATCGGATGAAGAAACCACTCGAGTCTGGGATTACTAATGTTAATAATATTAAGTATGCCAAAACAACTGCATGTCATTGCAAAACAACTGGATGTCATCGCAAAACTGTTAATAATACCTTAAAGTATGCCAAAACAACTGGATGTGATCGCAAGATCCCTCGAGCAATTGGAGGAAAATGGTCTGGGGCAGCTAACAGTTTGAAGAGACAATGGAGATGCACCTTCTTAATGAAAATATTAAGTACTCATGTGAATATTAAGTTCAAGTTGCATTACCAGACTAGAAACTATCAGTCAGTACATAAGACGCCTCTGGATGTTTCAACTGTGTCACTCGAGTTAGCATGACATCCTACAGGTATTAAATACACGTCCCGTCAAGGAACAAAAGCAAAATTTCACCCATATATGTACATGTTTTATGAAAGCCTGTATAATTAACGATTATAAAATCTTATATCTTGAATTAAGCCCTACTTTTATAAATGCTACAGCGAATTGCATGTACGTACTTCAAATGGTAACAAATCTCACCTTATTTGAGAACTAAAGAATAAGGGTCTGGTGTGGTGGAGCTTCATCAATATAAATTGAAATTCATCTACCAAGTAACATATGCAGATTTCAGAATCCATGCATTATATATGTTCACAAAAAAGTATTTTTTTTAACAAATACTCATTATATATGATACTCACTAAGGAATAAGGGTTTGGTGTGGTGGAGCTTCATCAATATAAATTAAAATTCATCTACCAAGGAACATATGCAGATTTCAGAATCCATGCATTATATATGTTCACAAAAAAGTATTTTTTTTTAACAAATACTCATTATATATGTTAGTCAATTCTCGAAAAACATTAGCCCATTATGTGACATCTAAGGCATAAAACATTTTCACATTTACATTTTAGTAGCAGATGAGCAAGTCAACATGCATATGTTGCACTGGTGCATTTGAAAAAATTATAGAGTATGTCCGTGCATATTAAAAGTAACTGTACAAAATATGCATGGCAAAATAGGTCATGGCCGGCCCCAGTATGCAAAACGAATATATAGGTCAACAAAGGAAGCAAAATAGTGTCATGCCTATACAATACTAAAGGTTGCAAGTAACAAATAGTGACACGATGTAACTGTTCTTTTTGTTTTGAAGGAACGATGTCACTGTTCATAATGAGTTATGTCAATTCTGCAAAATAATATGTGGATGAATAAAAACATGATGCACTGAGAATTAGTATGGCATGGTACCTTTGTTACAAAGTCTTGACAAAAATAATTTCACAGAAATACAACCATGTGCTTCAGGCGTAGAAAAATTATAAACTTCATAAACTTATATTTCATCCACATTAAAGTTGACCAAAAACAAAAAATAATCGATAAAAGACTGGCATTGACAATATTGACTCTAACAATGCAAATGCGCAGGCCACTCAGCTACCCCATTTGTTCACATAAGCTAAATTATCTCATCGGTGGATACTCTGGTGGGTCATAATTATAACGGTTGTGACCACATCTCATGACAAGGTATATACTACCTCTATAAACAAATTTAAGATGTTATCCTAATTTAATTTACACTACAAAGACGTCCTACATTTGTTTGCAGAGAGAGTATAATTTTCTTTGTCTGCACTTTGGGAGCTTCCAAGTCAGTATTTCACAATCTGTATAAGGTACAAGTAGAGTATGCATTGCTTGTGATGACATCATCCCAAAGAGGTTTGTATTTGCTTCATGTGCATCATGAGACATGTTTGCTTTTCACAATCACAATTTTTACGTAATAATAATAATATATAGTGACACTATTTCGTCTGAAGGTGGTGTCAACAATAGGCAATGTAAATATTATAAATATAACCCAATACGGAGTATTTCGTCTGAAGGACTATACGGAGTATTAGTCATATTAAAAAGGAGACTTAGATTTCCAATGGCTAATAATCCATTGAGATTTTCCAAAATTTAACTTCAATACTTTACAAATATATTGTATATCAATATAAGCTCCTTCAGAATTGATTATTTATTTTAATAATAAGTAAAATATGTAACTCTAAACAAAATGTGATTTCACATCTACTTGAAATAGCAAAAGGAACGATAATAAAATCTAGCCGCGCAAATGCGCGGGTAACACAGCTAGTTCATCAATATAATGTAGGCATCTATTCCGTATATAGTCATACATGCTTATGGAAAAGAACTTGCATGACATATTTTGTCCTACCGGCCCGTGGCAGCGGGTCCTAGTGGAAACTAAGGGATATTAAGGCCTCCTTTTAATAGAGTATTGTACCAAAGCATTAGCACTTATTGAATACATGAACTCCTCAAACTACAGCAATCACCGGAAAGAATCCCAATTATTGTCACCTTGGGTTATGCGGATCATACCACATAGTAGGCGTCTACAACTTGCAAGATAGGATAAAAAACACATGTATATTCATGAAAACATAATAGGTTCAGATCTGAAATCATGGCACTCGGGTCCTAGTGACAAGCATTAAGCATAGCAAAGTCATAGCAATATCAATCTCAGAACATAGTGGATACTGATACGTCCATTTTGCATCATGCTTTTATGTTGATATTTCTTGCATTATGGGTTGTTATTACACGTTATGTCACAATACTTATGCCTTTTCTCTCTTATTTTACAAGGTTTACATGAAGAGGGAGAATGCCGACAGCTGGAATTTTGGGTTGGAAACGAAGCAAACTCTGGAAACCTATTTCGCACAAATCAAAAAGCTCCGAAACTTCAGAAGACACCGTTTCAGAAAATATAAGAAATATCTGGCGAAAGAAGATCACCATGGGGGCCACCACCTGTCCGCAAGGGTGGGGGGTGCCCCCCCCCCCCTCTCTGGGCGCGCCCCCTGCCTCGTGGGCCCCCCCGATGGCACCCTGATGCCCATATTCTCCTATATGAGGTGTTTCGACCTAGAAAAAATCATAAGGAGGCTTTCGGGACTAGATGCCGCCGTCTCGTGGCGGAACCTTGGTGGAAACCAATCTAGGGCTCCGGCAGAGCTGTTCTGCCGGGGATACTTCCCTCCGGGAGGGGGAAATCGTCACCGCCGTCATCACCAACAACTCTCCCATCATGGGGAGGGCTATCTTCATCAACATCTTCACCAGCATCATCTCCTCTCAAACCCTAGTTCATCTCTTGTATCCAATCTTTCTACTCAAACCTCAGATTGGTACATGTGGGTTGCTAGTAGTGTTGATAACTCCTTGTAGTTGATGCTAGTTGGTTTATTTGGTGGAAGATCATATGTTCAGATCCAGTATGAATATTAATATTAATACCCCTCTGATCATGAACAATATTATGTCTTGTGAGTAGTTACTTTTGTTCCTGAGGACATGGGAGAAGTCTTGCTATAAGTAGTCATGTGAATTTGGTATTCGTTCAATATTTTGATGAGATGTATGTTGTATCTCCTCTAGTGGTGTCATGTGAACGTCGACTACATGACACTTCACCATTATTTGGGCCTAGAGGAAGGCAATGGGAAGTAATAAGTAGATGATGGGTTGCTGGAGTGACAGAAGCTTAAACCCTAGTTTATGTGTTGCTTCGTAAGGGGCTGATTTGGATCCACTTGTTTCATGCTATGCTTAGGTTTACCTTAATACTTGTTTTGTAGTTGCGGATGCTTGCATTAGAGGTTAATCATAAGTGGGAGGCTTGTCCAAGTAAGGATAGCACCCAAGCACCGGTCCACCCACATACCAAATTATCAAAGTACCGAACGTGAATATGATGATCGTGATGAAAACTAGCTTGACGATAATTCACATGTGTCATCGGGAGAGCTTTCCTTCGTATAAGAGTTTGACCAGGCTTGTCCTTTGTTACAAAAAGGATTGGGCCATCTTGCTGCACCTTATTTACTTTTACCTATTGTCACTTGCTACCAATTACCTTATCACAAAACTATCTGTTACGGATAATTTCATACTTGCATAAAATACCTTACTGAAAATTGCCTATCATTCCCTTTTGCTCTTCGTTGGGTTCGACACTCTTACTTATCTAAAGGACTACGATATATCCCCTACACTTGTGGGTCATCAAGACTCTTTTCTGGCGCCGTTGCCGGGGAGTGAAGTGCCTTTGGTAAGTGGAATTTGGTAAGGAAAAATTTATATAGTGTGCTGAAATTTATTGTCACTTGTCACTATGGCTCATCATCCTTTGAGGAGCTTGTTTGGGGTATCTTCACCCCGAACAGAAGAGCAAAGAGTTGCTCCTCAACCTACTGCACCTACTGAAAATGTTTGCTTTGAAATTCCTTCGGGTATGATACAGAAACTGTTAGATAATCCCTTTACAGGAGACGGAACACTGCTGTAATGCCCCGGATGTAATACTTTCCCTTTTGGGCATATAATATATCTCCGGTTTCATCTATTCCATTTCGGGTTCTTTGTCTTTCGGGTTCTCGTCGTTTTGTTGTGTGCCTGTGTGGCATTCATTCATATCATATAGTCATGTGCATCGCATTGCATTTGTGTTGTCGGTTGCATCCGGTTCCACGCGTTCCTTTCTGTTGTCCGTTTCGCGTTCCGGAGCTTCCTCACGTGTCCGTGGCGTCCCGTAGGCCTACTTTGGTGTTTGGCCGTGTAACGTTACCGGTGTGGCGCGAGACTTGTCTTGTGTTGTTGTTTTGATGTGTGTAACCCGCCTGTCAAATCTCGTCGCGTTTGGAGTCCGTTTGCTATCCCAACAGTTATTCGTGTGGGCCCAAAGTGCCTCCACTTTGTGGCCCAAGACATCCCTCCAACAGCCCACTAGCCTCCCCTAGGCCCATCCTAACTCCCCTCGCGATCGGATCCGTCGGATCGCGATCGGAGGGCTCTAAAACCCTCAAAACCCCTAACCCTAGCAAAAACTGCTATTTATAGACCCCCTATGTCCATTTTGGGCATCCCTAACTTCTTCCCCCAATATCCCCTCAATTTTTGTGCTCCACCAGATCCAAAACGGAATTTTCCTGTTCCTCCTCGATTTCCGCAGAAGCCAGTCGCCGCCGCTGCGCCTGGGATCCGGTCGGGGAGACTTCCCTCGACCCGATCCAGATCGCCAGGGAGCAGCCGCGTCGGGTCAACGCTCGCTGAACCATCCGCCGAGCCGCCTGGGGCCTTCCCCGATTCCCACCGCAATGAGGCCGCCTGGACCACTTCGTCGCCAGCCAAGCTGGGCCTCCCTCCCCTCGCCAGGCCGGTCCCGCGGCCTCGCCTCTCCGCCAGTCTCTCCGCGCGCCAACCTTCCAGCGTCGAGCCGCGCCGCCGCCTGGGCGACCCAGCTGGGCCCAGAGCCCCGCGCCTCCAGACCGACCCCGCCAGCCGGCACCCCGGCCCAGTGCGCCGCCTCTCCAGCCGCCTTCGTCCGGAGCTGGGCCGCTCTTCGGGCCCGAGGCCATCACCTCCTCCTGCCGCCTCTCCAGGCTTCCGCGGGCCGCCGCTAGGTGGGCCGGCCGCCCGAGCCTCCTCAGCAGCCGGATCCGTCGGGCCGCCTTCGCCAGATCCACAGCCGCGGGCCCGTGGCCCGTTTTCCTCACCAGATCTGAGGTTGTTTTTCAAAACCCTAGTTCTAGTCCCTGCTTGTTTTATGTGTCTGATGCATTATTAGATCTGCAATATCTTTTTGTGTGGAGGTCCGTTTTCCGCAAATGAGGTGTCCAGACGTTCGTGGTGATTAGCACTATGTTTCATCTCTTTGTGCCATGCATGTTAGAGATCATCTAGGTGCTTGTTTTCCCGTTGCAAGAGTGCATCCCGATATAAATTGCTGCTATGTGATGCATTTATGCCATCTTTGCATAGTGATAACTTTTAGCTCGTTTGTCCGAATGATGCAAATGACATGTCCACGTGATCATCTTGCCTTTCTCTACATGTTGTTTGTGTTAGGTTGCATGATAGATTTATTCTTGCCATGGTTATCCTCGTTGCAAAGTGCCATGTGGCTGTGATGTTGTTTCACATGTTATGAAATGCCATCTTGTTGAGCTCGTTGCTATCGTTATGTTTATCTCCATGATGCATGCTTGTGTGTTTCGGAATCACCATCATGTGTACTTTGATGTGGTGCTTACCACTTACCATGTTTAGTTTCGAGGTGACTTAAACTTGCTCTTTTAGATGCCATGATGAAACTGTTGTTTTAACACTTAGTGGATTTTCACCAAGTCTGAAATCTGTAACGTTCCGATGCCATGTTTGCTTGCTGCTCTAGGACAAACCATGATAGTTTTGGAGTGGATCTTGATGGTTCCTTGTAGTATATATTGTTGGCTTTCCATTCATGTACTCACATGCTTATTTAAGTGGCTGTAGCATGTTTAACTTTTGCTCCAAAGTTTCAATAAAATTCTGCTGTCAGAATTTTATTGTCAAGTTCAATATGTCCAAGCTTGTTGCTATTGATCTGTGGCTCCTTTGGGGGTGCACCTTTGGACTTATTTGCTGTAGGATATGTCTAGTTTGTGTTCATGATCTTTGCCATGTTGTTTGAGTGCTGTAGCTTATTGTTATATGGCTCCGAAGTTGCTATGTTGCTGTAATTTTCAGCTTTCGCCTATTTCTTGTTTCGGGCATAACTTTTAGCCCGTAGCTCCGATTTCAGCGAGTCTTATATGAAACTTGATTGATTTTCTGTGTAGATTCATAATCTCCTGTTGTTATCATGTTTCGAGGTGTTTTGCTTGAGTGCTATTTTCCGTGCTCCGTGTGCTCCCTTAGTGCATGCATCATGCATCCATCATTTTTGAGTGCGCATTGCATCTTGTTGATTTGTGCCTTGTGTGATTGTATTGTTTAGAGCCGGAAGCTGAGACCAAGTACGAGTACGAGCACGAGGTTACCAACGAGGTTGAGCACGAGGACCCTTCTTACGATCCGAACGACTACTCTTCAGGCACAATGACCGAACCCCGATAACATTACTATCTTTGCCTATTGCTAGTAGTTCCGCTCTATAGTTTTGCCTCGATGCCCATGTCTTTCATGTCAGCCTCCTACTTGTAACCATTACCATGTTTAACCACCCTACCTATGCAAACCGTTGCTTGGCTAAGTACGCTTCGCTCAGCCCTTCTTATAGCATTGCTAGTTGCAGGTGAAGTTCGAAGATGCTTGCTTCATGTTGAAGTTTTGTTGGGTTATATCACACTATATAAATGCTTAAAAATGAAATCATCTATATATTGGCAAGGGTGGAAGGCTAAGCCTTTTTCTTGGTGATTTGTTCCACTCGTGCCGTTAGGAACCGTTTAAACCGGTGTTATGTTCCTTGATTATGCGTTCCTAACACGGTTGGGGTGTATGGGACCCCCTCGATAAACCGCTAAGTGCTAAGTCTTTTCCAGCAAGTCCCAACATTGGTACTATTTGCCTAATAACTAAATAACTTGCATAGGGAGTAATTAACCCGAGTTCTTAATCAACAACCCCGGGCCAGTGCTCCACATGAGTGTTGGTCCGAAACGGGGAGCCTGCGGGGTCACCACGAGGGAACTCGAGGATTGATATAAACCCGTAGCTTCGCCCATCCGGTCGTGTCCTGAGACTTAGATACGCGCGGCTACTATCAGGGTGTCGACACGCCGGGAGGATTTGCTGGATTAGCCTTACCTTAGTTCGGAGTATCTTGAGCACGGGATTCCGAGAATACTCGGGTCTTCCCACCTTGGAGTTGCGACTCCGCGGATCGTGGGCTTGTAATGGGTCAAGTTGGAACACCCCTACAGGGTTATGAACTTTCGAAAGCCGTGCCCGCGGTTATGTGGCAGATGGGAGCTTGTTAATATCCGGTTGTAGATAACTTGACTCAATGTTTCAATACACTACCAGCGTGTGTACCGTGACTGTCAATTTCCGAATAGGGATTCGGGAGTTGAACACGGTGGGGTTATGTTTGTTGAGCATTAGCTAGGATCACTTCGTGATCATCTCTCGACCGAGGCTTTCTCTTCTCGCACTCTCTCACGTAAGCTAGTTGCTAGTTGCTGCTGCAGACACTTATTCTTTTCTTCAGCCTTATCCTCTCCCAAGGCTTAAATAGTCTTGTTACCCGGGAACGGGATTGCTGAGTCCTCTGTGGCTCACAGTTACTTCACCACACCAGATGCAGGTCCAGTTGTGAGCTATCCAGGTGATGGCACCGAGCTTGACTGGGAGTACGACGAGGAGCATAGTCGATACTATGTTCGTTATCCTGATGATCAGTAGTGGAGACTTCTACTAGGATTCGATCCGACCTGTGGATTTAAATTATGTTTGGTATCTTGTTATTTGGATTTTACCCTTAGAGGGCAGTGATGTTTTAATGTATGATGATTGAGACATGTATTGTAATTTGGGTGACGTGGCGAGTGTAAGCCAACTATTTTATGTTTTCCATCCCCATCTTTTACATGAGTTGTGCAAAGATACCAGACTTGCGATCATTCCAGCATGGGGTTAAGTCTCTAAGTCGTGCCTCGACACGTAGGAGATTTAGCTCCATCCTGGGCATTACAAGTTGGTATTCAGAGCCTTCTCCGACCTAGGAGCCCCCACTGATTGATCGAATCGTTTACGGTCGAGTCTAGGCACACACTGAAAAATATTTTGAGTCCTATATTATATCGGAGAGTAGGAATTCTTTGCTTCTCATCCCCTTTCTCTCTGGTGAGGACTCCTGACGACTACTCTTGTCTCTCCTACTTTCAAAAATTGCACCAAATTTTTTTTTAGGAATCTCGCGAGTATTATGGGATTGTTTCGATGTTCTTGTGACGAGAATATTGTTCTCAATGCCTCCTGACATTAGGGGTTGTGGCAGTGTCCCGGGGAGTTGAGCTTCGGGGTACTGTCATCACAAGCATATCGCGGCAGTACTAAATACTTAAGACGGCCGACATCGAAAATCTCTCCTATACGACCTGTGGCAAGATAACCCCGACATCACCCAGTACTGGGGAGGTAGTTCGGGAGTATTGCCATAGCTTGTTATAGTGGATGCTTTTCGAAGGTCCGAGGTAGACAGTTTCCGAGAAAGACTGGTTATGTGTTGAAGGATGGATACACCTGGATGTAGGTTTAGAGTTGATTGCGCGGTGCTTCCCGTGTATCCCCAACACCTGATTGCATAACTGGAATCTTTCGGAAATTCATAGGTGGGTTTATCCAGTAGATCGTAGGCATTCTTCCAACGAATGCAGGTTAGCGAGTTTGGGGTTCTACATTGAGTGAAGTGGTATTATGACCGATGTTCCGATCGGGAGTTGCATCTTAAAGGGTCCTTGGCTATGCTGATCCGGGGATTGCAAAACCCTTTCGTAACGCGTTCATATGCTTTCAGCACAAAGATGTTAGAACGAAACTCCTATCTTGTGTTTGTTTCCATCCGTACCTTGTTGTTTTCTTATTTTACCTTTTGTCCCCTATGTGGCTTCTCGTGAAGATTGATGTTATCATTTAAACTGAATATTTCATTCGTTCCTCTTGTTCGAATGATTTCATTCGTTACTATTGTTCCAATGATTATTGTGAAGACTTGTTGCAATTCATTCCATTGATTCAGCGTATACCTTCTGTCAATCAATTGCTGATTCGTGGTCATCTCTTTCAGGATGGCTCCGAAAAAGGTTCCCAACGCTAACCCAGAGGGTGAAGAGGTCCCAGAACGTCCTCCTTCCCCTCCTCCTCCGTCTGAGGCTTGGAGAGCGATTATGCAGACTACAGCTCAGAACACCCAGATGTTGATGCAGATGATGCAGCAGATGCAAGCTAATCAAGCTAATCAGGGTGTTCCAGGGAATCAAGGCAACTTCTTCAACCAGCAGCACCATGCTACTCTCAACCAGTTCCTGGCCAATAATCCAAAAGCTTTCAGTTACTGTGTCGACCCTCTTGATGCTGAAGATTGGTTAACCGACATAAAGAACCATTTTGAGTGTAGTAATGTGAAGGAAGATGACTATGTGAAGTATGCAGTCTTCCAACTCAAAGACCAACCAGCTGACTGGTGGCAGCAGTACAAAGACTCCAGACCAGGTCGTGCGATCTCTTGGGAGGATTTCTGCAAGGACTTTCGCTCTCACCACATTCCTACAAGTGTCATCGAGGGTATGCGTGAGCAATTCCGCAACCTGAAGCAGGGCTCTATGACAGTCTATCAGTATAATGTCAAGTTCCAAAACCTCGCCCGCTATGCTAAGCAAGACATTCCTGACGCCAAGAGCAAAATCTACCAGTTCCGCGGAGGCCTGAAAGATGAACTTCAACTTGCTCTCACCTTGTTCGAGCCCGATGAATTCGACAAATTCTATAATATGGCTTTGAAACAAGAGGCAGCTCAGCTTAAGATGGAGGCTTCTAAAAAGAGGATTCAAGATGCCGTTCACTCTTCCTCATCGTCTCAGTTGGCTGCGAAACAACAGAAATTCTGGCTTCCTCCTCCTCCAGTGATTCGAGCTCCTTACAACAACTCCAACAACTCCAACAGCAACAAGAACTCCGGTGGACGTGGTTTCTCCCACCCACCCAACTCCAACAAGCAGTCCAAGCAACAGTTCCAAGCTCCAAGACCGAGTGTTCCTCCTGCCCGTCCGCTTTCTGAGGTTACTTGCTACAAGTGTGGCCAGAAGGGTCATTATTCCAACAAGTGCAACAACCCAAGGCGCCTTCCGCCTCCTCCTCCTGTCGGTACCGTTATGGTCAAGCATGATCCAAAGGTAGCAAGGGTCAATCTGATGAATGCAGCACAAGCGGAGAATTCTTCTGATGTGATTTTGGGTAACCTTCCAGTTAACTCTTTTCCAGCTAAAGTGTTGTTTGATTCGGGTGCTTCATGCTCTTTCATGTCTCAACCTTTTGCATCCAAGCACAATATTGTCACTTCAAATTTGCCTCAGAGGTTGCAAGTCATTTCTCCGGGGAGACGTATGACTTCTAGTGTCTATGCTCCGGATGTATCTATTCGCATGGGAGATTATCGATTGCTGGCTAAACCGGTGGTTCTTGGTAATTCTGACATCGACCTCATCCTCGGGATGGATTGGCTTTCTCAGCATGATGCTCACATTGATTGTGCACAGAAGGAAGTCAAGATGACTCAACCTGATGAAGATGTGATTATCTTTGCCTCCAGGGATAACACTATCAGGCTTTTCTCTCTCAATGATAAGGGCGAAATTAATGCCATATCTCAAATTCCGGTGGTGAACGAATACCAAGACGTCTTTCCTGAAGAACTTCCAGGCATGCCTCCACACCGTCAGGTGGAATTCGTTATTGAACTCGAACCGGGTACTGAGCCAGCATGTCGGCGTCCGTACAAGCTCTCTCCGGATGAATTGAAGGAATTGAAGAAGCAGCTTGATAAACAGGAGAGTATGGGTCTCATCAGGCCTAGTACGTCTCCTTGGGGCTGTGGTGTCTTATTTGTCAAGAAGAAAGATGGCACGGAGCGTCTCTGCGTTGATTACCGGCCATTGAACAAGAAGACAATAAAGAACAAGTATCCGCTCCCCAACATCAACGAACTCTTCGAGCAGCTCAAAGGAGCTAAAGTGTTATCTAAGCTCGACCTCCGAATGGGCTATCACCAAATTCGCATTCGCGAGGAAGACATTGCAAAGACAGCCTTCAGAACGAGCTACGGTTCATACGAGTATACTGTCATGTCCTTTGGTCTCGCCAATGCTCCTCCTACCTTTTCGAGGATGATGCACTACATCTTCAACCCCTATACTGGTGAGTTTGTTCTTGTGTATCTGGATGATATTCTGGTGTTTTCCAAGAATGAAGAAGATCACGAAAAGCACTTACGTCTGGTTCTTGATCGACTCCGAGAGCATAAGTTCTATGCCAAGTTCTCAAAGTGCGAGTTTTGGCTCGATAAGGTTTTGTACCTGGGCCATATCATCTCAGCTGACGGTATTGCGCTTAATCCTGAGAAAGTTGAAGCAATTGTCAACTGGGAAGCTCCTCAGAACGTCAAGCAACTCCGAAGTTTTCTGGGTCTTGCCAGCTATTGCAGAAGGTTTGTTGAGAGCTTCTCCAAGATTGCCAAGCCTCTTTCCAACTTGCTTCAGAAGAATGTCAAATACTTTTGGTCTCCAGAGTGTGAAGTGACATTCAAAACTCTCAAAGAAAAGCTCGTCTTTGCTCCAGTTCTGAATGCTCCAGATGAATCCAAGCCCTATGAAGTATTCTGTGATGCTTCTCTTCAAGGTCTTGGTGGTGTGCTTATGCAAGACAAGAGAATTGTGGCATACACTTCTCGTCAGCTCAAGCCAAGTGAGAAGAACTATCCCACACATGATCTCGAGCTAGCAGCTGTGGTACATGCTTTGATTACGTGGAGACATCTGTTGTTGGGCAGAAAAGTTGACATCTTCACTGATCACAAGAGCTTGAAGTACATCTTCACACAGCCGCATCTGAACCTCCGCCAGACTCGTTGGGTTGAAATGATCCAAGAGTATGATCCCAGCATTGAATACACTCCTGGCAAGGCGAATGTGATTGCAGATGCTTTGAGCAGAAAGGCATATTGCAACAGCCTTCTTATCAAGTCGTACCAGCCTGAGCTTTGTGAAGCATTCAGGAAACTCAACCTCCAAGTTGTTCCGCAGGGTTTTCTTGCAAATCTTCAAATTGCTCCTACCTTGGAAGATCAGGTCCATGAGGCCCAACTCAGGGATACCATGGTGAAGAAAGTGAAACATGGTATTGCAAAGG
Source organism: Secale cereale (assembly GCA_902687465.1). Lineage (NCBI taxonomy): Eukaryota > Viridiplantae > Streptophyta > Magnoliopsida > Poales > Poaceae > Secale > Secale cereale. The sequence goes on from LR738713.1 coordinate 317,711,058, forward strand.
GCACTCCTAAATACAAGTGCTTTCGTGTTGATGAGAGAGATACCTTGTTCTTCGAGGACAGACTCGTTGTTCCCAAAGGTGATCTCAGGAAGCTCATAATGGAAGAAGCACATGATTCTCTCCATTCCATTCATCCTGGCAGTTCCCAGATGTACCAAGACCTCAAGCAATCTTACTGGTGGACACGCATGAAAATGGAGATTGCCCAATTCGTGAATGAATGTGATGTTTGCAGAAGAGTGAAAGCAGAACATCAGCGTCCAGCCGGTCTTCTCCAACCTCTTCCTATTCCTGAGTGGAAGTTCGACCATATTGAAATGGACTTCGTCACTGGCTTTCCTAAATCCAAGAGAGGGAATGATTCTATCTTCGTGGTGATCGACAAGCTTACCAAAGTCGCTCACTTTCTTCCAGTCAAAGAATCCATCAATGCAGCTCAATTGGCAGAGTTGTACACTTCCAGAATTGTGTCCTTACATGGCATTCCTCAAGTTATCTCTTCAGACGTGGAAGTTTGTTCACATCCAGGTTCTGGGACTCCTTTCAGTCCGCCATGGGCACTAAGATCAGGTTCAGCACTGCTTTTCACCCTCAGACTAGTGGTCAAGTCGAGCAAGTGAATCAGATTCTACAAGACATGCTCAGAGCCTGTGTCATATCTTTTGGCATGAAATGGGAAGAATGCCTTCCATTTGCCGAGTTCTCTTACAACAACAGCTTTCAAGCAAGTGCAGGCAAAGCTCCGTTTGAAATCCTCTATGGCAGAAAGTGCCGTACCCCTCTCAACTGGTCTGAAACAGGCGAACGTCAACTTCTTGGCAATGACTTGATCTCAGAAGCCGAAGAAATGTGCAAAGTCATACGTGAGAATCTCAAGGCCGCTCAGTCGCATCAGAAGAGCTACTATGACGGCAAGCATCGTGATTTGGCTTTCAACATTGGTGATCATGTCTATCTCTGTGTGTCTCCGATGAAAGGCACCCAAAGATTCGGTATCAAAGGAAAGCTTGCTCCTAGATACGTCGGGCCTTTCAAGATTCTTGGCAAAAGAGGCGACCTAGCCTATCAACTTGAGCTCCCTTCAAACTTCGCCAATGTTCATGATGTGTTCCATGTGTCTCAACTCCGCAAATGCTTCAAGGCACCTGAGCGCATGATTCCGTTTGAAGAGATTGATCTTCAACAAGACCTGTCTCACCGAGAGCATCCCGTTGCTATTCTCGAAGAAACCGAGCGCAAGACCCGCAACAAGTCCATCAAATTCTTGAAAGTCAAGTGGTCACATCACACCGACCGAGAAGCTACGTGGGAACGAGAAGATCATCTTCGTTCCGAGTACCCTTCCTTTTTCCAGTCCTAGATCTCGGGACGAGATCTTTTTGTAGTGGAGGAGAGTTTGTAATGCCCCGGATGTAATACTTTCCCTTTTGGGCATATAATATATCTCCGGTTTCATCTATTCCATTTCGGGTTCTTTGTCTTTCGGGTTCTCGTCGTTTTTTTGTGTGCGTGTGTGGCATTCATTCATATCATATAGTCATGTGCATCGCATTGCATTTGTGTTGTCGGTTGCATCCGGTTCCATGCGTTCCTTTCCGTTGTCCGTTTCACGTTCCGGAGCTTCCTCACGTGTCAGTGGCGTCCCGTAGGCCTACTTTGGTGTTTGGCCGTGTAAAGTTACCGGTGTGGTGCGAGACTTGTCTTGTGTTGTTGTTTTGATGTGTGTAACCCGCCTGTCAAATCTCGTCGCGTTTGGAGTCCGTTTGCTATCCCAACAGTTATTCGTGTGGGCCCAAAGTGCCTCCACTTTGTGGCCCAAGACATCCCTCCAACAGCCCACTAGCCTCCCCTAGGCCCATTGTCGGGGGAAACTGTCCACCACGAACACCTATGGGACCGGAGCCCCTTGTCTGTGCGGTACGAGGGCGGAGGGAGCACAAAGAGCAGATCGAAGCAGACGCGCGGGCAGTTTTACCCAGGTTCGGGCCGCACGGATGCGTAAAACCCTACTCCTGCTTGGTTGTGTATTGAGTTGAGCGCTCGGGAGCTTGAAGAAGCAGCTACACCGTGCGTGAGAGTAATCTAGGTTTCGAACCCCCTCCACGTTGTGCATGGGCCTCCTTTTATAGTGCAAGGGGTCACCGACAGGTGTCAACGTAGGAGAAAGGGGTAAAAATGTAAAAGAGGTGGTAGTTGTAACAGTGCGGGAACAGTGGAGCTACAGTACCGAACAGTGGTCTATACCTACTTTAACAGTGGGGGACAAGGGTATTTAATGCCCGTCGCCGTCGACCCCAAAAGCTCCCGCCTTAGCGTCTCCGTCCGCCACGGCGACGGATTTATCGCCGTGGTGTGCCACCGTGTACCCCAGGCTGCACAGCCATCCGCCACGCGTCCCTGGATAGGCCCCAGGGCGACGCGTGGGCCGATGAGCTGGAGCGCGGGCACACAGCGTAGCCTTCCCGGCAAGTACCTTGCCGGGGCCTTGATCTTGCCGGGCCCGGGAACTTGCCGCTCCCCGGGCCCCTTGCCGGGGCGCGCGCAGCGCCGAGGCGATGTCTTCTATTCTCCCTGGCAAGCTCCTCTTGCCAGGGCCTTGTGTTAGTGAAAACAGTCTTGAGCCTGGTACGGCCTTCCCGGCAAGCTCCTCTTGCCGGGGTCTCGGTCTTATGTCTTGTATACTTTGTTTTTGAATGGTTTGATAAGAAGCAGGAAGGTCTCCGGCGAGCCCGCAGTGAACCTTGCCGCGGGAAGCTGCAACTGCCCGTGCACAAGTTGGGGTGCTGGGGTACCCCTACCTTAGTACACCGACAGGAGCCCCCGGGCCTGGGCCACACACGGTGCCGAGCGCTGTTGGGCCAGGCCCAAAACAGTGCACGGGCACCCGCGGCCCGCGGCGCGCCGAATCCACTTCCATATCCGCCGCACCCCACGGTAACGGCACGCGTCGATTGCGGCGCCGTGGGATGGGACGTGCCCACGATCTCTTAATGGAAAGGGCGAAACGCCCCCCACTCCCCCATAAAAGCAGAGGTAGCGGGCGCGGTTCCCCTCCTTGTGCTCTCATTACGTCGTCTTCCACCTGCAAAAGATTCCTTCTTGCGCTCCGCCTCCACAGCTCCGCCGCCGCCGAGCTCTTCGTCCCCTTCCTTCCGCCGCGCCCGCCATGGCCCCAAAGGCCGACAAGGCGAAAGCGGAGAAATCCAAGAAGGAGAAATCCGAGCAAGCAGCCAAGCTTATCGCTTACCGGAAGCGGCACGTCGTCTTCCCACCGAAGCTCGGCGTGCAAGAACTCTGGAACAAGTATTACTTGTTCTGGTCCAAGGGCACCGACGCGCATCCCCGCACCCGAGCATACCCGGCCGTCGCCAAGGACAACTATCCCGGCGGGTATCACTTCTTCGCTGCCTTTTTCCACTGTGGTCTCTGTCCTCCTTTTTCGAACTTCTTCTGTGATATCATGAATACGTATGGCTTCCATCTGCTTGATTTCACCCCCAACGCCATTCTCACCATGGCTGTTTTCGCACATATGTGCGAAAACTTCATAGGAGTCCACCCCAACGTAGCCCTCTTTAGACACTTTTTCACTCCTAGAGCCGAGGCCGATGCCCCCCTCTCCGGAGGAATTTCTTGGGTCTTCCGTCTCAACAAGAAGGGGTCGTACTTGCCGGGGGAGCTCCGCGGCAAGTGGGAGGAATGGCGAGCGGAGTGGTGCTGGATTGTAGAGGACCAGCCGCAAGCCTTCATTGCGCCGCGCACAACGCCTATCGTGCGCGGCAGGGATTGGAGTGATCTAGACTCCGACGACGTCAAGCTCGACATCGCCCTCGTCCGGATTCTCCGTCTTCGGCTGGCCCGGCTGTCAGTTGCCGAGGTGGGCGCAGATTTCCTCCGCCGGCGCATCGCCCCTCTCCAGGACCGGAAGAGGCCGGCCTGGGAGTACGGCGGCCCGGCAGACATCATGAGGCTGCGCCCCGGGCTTAATTTCAACTTCACCACTCTGGAGCTGCGCGGGATGGTACGAGAGCTCTTCAAGTACGACCCGACGCACCCCGAGTGGTTCAGGACTCCCCGGGAAGTGGTGCCGCTCTGCAACAACGCCGCGAGGGACCGGATCCTTGCCATGATGCCGATGTGCGACTCGCATGGCTTGGACCGCTCGTGGATCGCCCCGAAGCCCATCGACGTCCTCAACTTCTACGACAACCTCGTCGAGGTGGCGAGTAACAAGGAGGACCTCAAGCTGCATACGCGGGACACCACCGAACAGGAAATCGCCTACATAGCTTCTCGGGCTGAGGAGGCCGCCGCAGCCGCGGCGGCAGGAGTCTTCGGGTTCTCGCCGGAGGAGGAGGAGGCCGAAGAGGCATCCACCCAGGCGGAAGAGGCGGAGATCCGCCGATTGCTGAACCTCCCACCCGACGCGCTCGCCGGGGTCCCCTCGTTGAGGCACTCCGGGATCCATGGGATCGCGACGGAGGCTGCGGCAAGGGAGGGCACCGCCGGAGGGAGCAGAGGCGCCGCGAGGGGCAGAGGCGCCAAGGGGAAGAGGGCCGCAGCGCTGGATGCTGGGCCCAGCGAGCCGGCCGGGGCAGAGGAGGAGGAGGAGGAGGAGGCCGAAGACTCCGGCGGATCTACGGAGTTATACGCCGACGACCTCTCCTCGTCGGAGAGCTCCCCGCCCCCGGCAAGCCCGAAGGAGTCCCCGGCAAAGCGTCTCCGCAAGGCGGCGACGGGGGAAAGGGCACAGGCGCCCCGGCAACAGCCACCTCGGCGGGCGGCTCCCCGGGGGAGTCAAGCCGCGCCAAGGCCGTCCGGCGCACCAGCCGCAGCAGAGGCGGCCCGTGCGCGGGCCACGACGGAGGCGCCCCGCAGGCCGGCAGCGAGCCGGCAGGGGTCTTCTCGGAGCGGAGCAGCGGCTCCGCCCGCCCCCCGGGCGCCGGCAGCCACAGGGGCTGGGTCTTCGCAGCCCCCAGCCCCGGTGAGTACCAAGCGCGCGAGGGAGTCTTCGCCTCCCGCTCCTCGCGTCGACGCGCCCACGGTGGAGTACGACTTCTCCGCCCTGAGCGAGGACGACGAGGAGGACCAGGAGTAAGGATCCGAGATTCTTCATCTTCTTGATTTTTATCTTGATTTTCTGTTGATGCTAACTCTGTCTTCTGTTCTGATTTCAGGACCCTGGCCCATCGCGCAGCGAAGAAGGCCAAGGCGCCCGAGGCCGAGGTCACGGAGGACTTGGCAGCGGCGGCAACAGAGGGCGCGCCGGAGCCGAGCCTGCCGGACTCTGGCACTGCTCCGATGAGCAGCCCCCAGCGCAGCCCGCAGCGCAGCCCCCAGCGTAAGTCTGGGGTTCTTTCTTTTCGCTTGTCGGGGTACGTCTGAGGCTTTTGATTTTATCTTCATATCTTGACATCTCTTGTCTTGTTCCGTGCAGAGGAGGAGCCGCAGCGGGAAGAGCGCCCGGAGACCACCGCCGAGGAGCCGCAGGGACCGCCATCCCCGCCAAGGCAGGACTCTCCGGCAAGGGAGAGTGCTCCGTCAAGGGCGGGTACTCCGCCAAGGCAGAGTACCCCGCCCAGGACGAGCAGCCCGGCAAGGGCGGCCACCCCGCCAAGGCCAAGTTCCCCGGCGAGGGCGACTACTCCGACGAGGCCGAGCTCCCCGGCAAGGGAGCCCGCCGCTGAGGACGCCCGCCAAGGTAACCTTTGTAACTTGTCTTCTTGGCTTGTCTCTTTTTTTGGATATTTGCTTGAGTCTTGAATTTCTTGGTCTTCTTCTTCTTTCTAGATCTTCCTCCTCCTGTGCCCATGGAGACGGAGGTGATTATCCTTGAGGAGGAGGACGCGCAGGGCGGCGGCGGCGACGCTCCAGTCGTCGAGGAGGTGGGCGAGGCCGCCGAGCCGGCCGCGCAAGAGACTGCTCCGGCTGCGGACGCAGCGGCCGGGGAGGGGGACGGTGGCCGCACCGCCGACCCGGAGGTGGCGGGAGCATCGGATGCTGCACCGGCCACCGGTCCCTCCGCCGGCGAGGAGCAAAGGTTCTATCTCGAGGCCCCCAATGGCGTCTTCATCCAGATGCCGTGGGGGTCTTCGTCGCGAGCTCCTGCGGAGGGCGAGGCGTTCGACGGAGAGGTCCTCGCCTCCGCAGGCCTGAAGATCGTCCAGGCGCCCGGTGGAGGTGAGGGGCCCAAGGAGGAGCGATTGCTTCATCAGCTCCTGGCCCTTTACCGGGCCAGGCAAGCAAAGCTCGCTTCCCGGGAGGCTCTTGCCGCCAAGGCCGCGGCAGAGATGGAAAAGCGTGCGGCGGAGCTCAGCGCCGCCAATCAGGCTACCCTCCGCCAGGTGGCGGAGGAGCGTGAGCGTCTCGCCGGCGAGTACCAAGAGTGGGTACTTGAGAGGGCCGAAGCCGATGAACAGCAGCGTCTCGCCGGGGTGGAGATGTCCCGGCGAGAGGGAGAGCTCGCGCAGCGGAAGGTTGAGCTGGATTCTCATGAAGAAGACCTTGCCGCTCGCGAGGCTGCCCTTGGCGGGGAGCTGAAGGAGGCGAAGGCCGCCGCGGTTGCCGCGGAGGACGCCAAGAAGGAGCTCGCCGCCAAGGTCGAACAACTGGAGAAGGCGATGAAGGTGAGCGCCGAGAAGGTAGCCGCGCTCATCCTGGAGCGCGAGAAGGATGCTCACACAAACTCAGAGCTCCAGGTGAGTTTATCCAAGAGGGGTGACGAGCTGAAGGCCGCCAAGGATTCCATTGAAGACTTGGAGCTGAAGGTCACCACCCTGAAGGAATCGCTTGATGCTGCCCGGGCCCAGGAGACCAAGTTGAGGGATGAGCTCCGCAAGGAGCGAACCTTGGTGGAGAGCGTCAACAAGGCCTCCGAGCTCTTCCGGCAGACTATCGAGGTGTGGACCGAAGAGCTGGTTTCTTCTGCGTCCAATATTGACTAGGAGTTGCTTGCTTTGAAGGTTGAACATCTTATCTACTCGCCGGATCCAGATCTCCCGCACAGCGCCAAGCTCAGCCTCTTCTTCAGAGGCGTCGCTCCAGCTCTTGCAGGTCTCCGGAACCGCATCCCCGCGCAGCTGGCCGAGGAGTCGCCCCGGCTCTGCGCGGGAACTCTGGAGCGGGTGTTGACGAAGATCGTGTACCGCAACCCGGGGATCAACCTCACGAACGTTCTTCGCACCCTGCCGGCAGATGCAGACACGGAGGCCCTGAAGGAGCAGGTCGGCCACATCATCGCCAAGGTGGCAAAGCTTGGCAGGAAGGAAGGCGACCGCGTAGACTAGGGCTCCATTTATCTTTATCTTTTTGTTGCTGCACATTATGTTATGAACTCGTTAGTCCATTGCGACAAGTTATCCTTGTAAGATATTTGCTTTACTTCAATCAATCAGTGCAATGTTATCTTCCTTGTTTCAATCTTTGACTTTGTATATTTCTCACCCTTCGCTCCCGGGGAGCTTGCCGGCAAGGGGCCCTTGCCGCGAGCGCTGAGTGCTGGACTCTGAGCAGCCTGCTGGCCAAGGTCCTCGCCGGCAAGCAACCTTGCCGCAGCTGGTCGCAACGCACTTAGCTTGCTGAGCGTACTCGGAAACGAGGCAAGGGCGCGACACTTGTCGCAGCTCACTTAAATCGTTGAGTGGACTCGAAAACAAGATAAGGGTGCGGCAAGCTACGGGTAGGTTCCTCCGCGCACAGGTTTTCCATACAAAGTGTGATCGTTCAAGGAAGACAACCAAATTTTAAAATTTGAACTGGTCAAATTCTAACAACTTATCTTTCATATGCTGCTTGCTCATGTTGCTTGCTTTCCGGTAAGGCTCTTCTTACTTGAACAGCACTTAGTTCCTCCTCCATCTCCTTCCCCCCCGGCAAACTTGTGCGCGAGGAACGTTCCTTCTGCTTAAGAGAAAAGGAAAAGGAGAGGGAAACAAGCATATTGCCTTTCGGCGTAACAGTGCTTACCGTATGTCTGAGTGTTGCATCAAATGCCAAACAAAACATGCAAATAGCAAAGAGAAGCATGCAAAAGGCAATCGATGCGAAAACACGAAAACTTTACTGATGCACGGGGTCTGCGCCCGGCTTTGTACAAAGGGTTACATGCAACAGCGGCAAGGCTTGTACAAAAGGTGGTTGCCGGAGCGGATCACGGCAACCGCGCCTTAGGGGTGAAACTTGCGAAGATGCTCTATGTTCCAGGAGTTGCTCACCGGTAAGCCCTCTTCGGTCTCGAGGCGGACAGCGCCGGGCCTCGTAACTCGTCTCACCCGATAAGGGCCTTCCCACTTCGGCGTCAACTTGTTGGAATTCTTGGCGGACTGAACACGCCGAAGAACGAGGTCGCCTTCCTCGAGACTCCTGGCCTTGACTTTGCGGCTATGGTAGCGGCGCAAAGCTTGCTGGTATCGAGCAGCTCGTACAGCAGCCTGGAGACGTCCCTCCTCAAGGAGCAATGCGTCATCTTGCCGCAGTTGCTCTTGCTCGAGCTCATCATAAGCGAGTACTCGAGGAGATCCGTATACGAGTTCCGTGGGGAGAACTGCCTCTGCTCCATAGACTAGAGCAAAAGGTGTCTGCCCGGTGGCTCGACTCGGTGTCGTTCTGATTGACCAAAGAGCCGCCGGGAGCTCCTCTATCCAATTCTTTCCGCACTTGCGCAGCCTGTCAAAGGTCCTTGTCTTGAGTCCGCGCAGCACTTCAGCATTTGCCCTCTCCGCTTGACCGTTGCTCCTCGGGTGAGCAACAGAAGCGAAACAGACCTTGGCGCCAAGGTCTTGGACGTATTGCATGAAGGTGCGACTAGTAAATTGCGTACCGTTGTCGGTGATGATCCTGTTCGGGATCCCGAAACGGCAAACAATCGACCTGAAGAACCTGACTGCTGACTGTGCTGTCACCTTCCTCACCGGCTCTACTTCTGGCCACTTTGTGAACTTGTCGATTGCAACGTACAAGTACTCAAAGCCCCCGACAGCGCGAGGGAAAGGGCCGAGGATATCGAGCCCCCAGACCGAGAAGGGCCATGACAAAGGGATTGTTTGGAGAGCTTGAGCTGGCTGATGGATTTGCTTTGCATGGAACTGGCACGCTTCACACTTGGTTACTAGTGCAGTTGCATCTTGGAGGGCTTCTTGCCAAAAGAACCCTTGCCGGAAGGCTTTCCCGGCAAGTGCCCTTGCGCCAATGTGGTGGCCGCATATGCCTCCGTGTATTTCTGCCAACAGCTTCTGTCCATCTTCTCTGGAGATGCATTTCAACCTGACACCGTTGAGTCTTCTTCTGTATAGCTCGTTATCCACGAACTGATACATACTTGACTGCCTGGTTATCTTCTCTATCTCTTGAGGGTCGTCGGGAAGTTCTCCAGTTTGCAGAAAACGGACGATCTGCTGCGCCCATGCTGGAGCCCGAGGCTCGACGGCAAGGACTAAAGGCTCGAGGGCCGCTGCGGGAACCTCAGCTTCTACGGCAGAGATCTCTGATCCTGCCGGAGCTGACGGTCCCCCGGCAAGCTCGCCGGGGCGAGGCTTGTCGGGAACACTTGCTTCAACTGCACAAGCCCGAGGGCTTGCAGGAGCAAACTGTTCCTCAGCGTTGTTGTTGATCTTGGAAACTTTGGCGGCGGGTTCAGGAAGATCCGCCGGCAAGTAGTCGCCGGAGACCAACTTTCTCTTTTTGGACTGCCCAATTGATGGTGTAACTGATGGCTGAGTCAGCTTGAGCAAAAAGGTCCCTGGTTCCACAGGTAACTTCATCGCGGCGCACTTCGAAAGGCCATCTGCAATCTCATTTTGAGCTCTTGGGACGTGCTCCATCTGCAGACCTTCAAAGTGCTCTTCAAGCTTCCTCACTTCATCGACATATGCTTCCATCAAAGGGCTCTGATAGCTTTTGTTAACTTGTCGGACCACCAACTGAGAATCGCCCCGCACAATCAGCTTTCTGATCCCAAGTTCGGCCGCAATCCTGAGGCCGGCAAGCAAGCCTTCATATTCTGCAGTGTTGTTTGTCGCTTGCTCCCTGGGAAAGTGCATCTGGATAACATATTTGAGGTGCTCTCCGGTGGGCGCGATGAGTACCACGCCGGCACCGGCGCCTTGCAGCGAGAAGGCACCGTCAAAATACATTACCCATTCACTTGTCGCTTCTTGCACGGGTGCGCTTGTTTCTTGAACTTCATCTTCCGGTGTTGGGGTCCACTCAGCAATGAATTCTGCCAAAGCTCGGCTCTGTATGGTTGAAGTACTTTCAAACTTGAGTCCAAAGCTTGACAGCTCCAGTGCCCACTCGACGATCCTGCCTGTTGCTTCTGGATTGTGCAATATCCTCTTCAACGGAAAGCGAGTGACCACTGTTATCTCATGGGCTTGGAAGTAGTGGCGCAGCTTCCTCGAGGCCATGAGGAGGCCGAAAAGCAATTTTTGCACGCCAGGGTACCTTGACCTAGCCCCCTGGAGAAGGGAACTTACAAAATACACTGGGCGCTGCACCATCTTCTTCCGCACCTCTCCTTGTTCCTGCGCAGAGTCTTCCTTGTCGGGGCCAGAGCTTGTCGGGACAGCCCCCTGCTTGTCGCTAGATTCGCTTGCCGGTGATGCTGATTCCTCGTCGGACTCCCTCTCCGCCACTAACGCAGCACTAACCACCTGGTTGGTTGCCGCTAAGTATAGCAACAACTTTTCCTGTGGTCTAGGTGCGACAAGTGTAGGAGTGGAGGATAGGTACCGTTTCAAATCCTGCAACGCCGCCTCCGCTTCCGGAGTCCACTTCATGGGACCTGCCTTCTTCAAGATTTTGAAGAAAGGTAGGGCGCGCTCTGCGGATTTTGAAATGAACCTACTGAGGGCAGCGACACAGCCTGCAAGCCTTCTGACATCCTTGACGCGCTTCGGGGCTTCTATCTGCTCGATGGCTTTGATCTTGTCGGGGTTGGCCTCAATCCCCCTCTGTGATACAAAGAACCCGAGAAGCTTGCCGGAGGGAACTCCAAAGACGCACTTCTCGGGGTTCAACTTGAGCTGTATCCTGCGCAAGTTCTGAAACGTTTCTTCCAAGTCTTGAATCAGGGTTTCTTTGCTCTTGCTCTTCACCACGATGTCATCCATGTAAGCCTCTACATTCCTGTGGATCTGTGGCTCAAAAGCAGTGTACACTACCCTTGCAAAGGTTGAGCCTGCATTCTTCAGTTCAAATGGCATGCGGATAAAGCAATAAGTGCCACATGGAGTGATAAATGCAGTCTTCTCTTCATCTTCCTTGGCCATGAAAATCTGGTGATAGCCTGAGTATGCATCAAGAAAACAGAGCAGCTCACATCCGGCAGTGGAGTCAACGATCTGGTCAATGCGCGGCAAAGGGAATGGATCCTTGGGACATGCTTTATTGACATCAGTGAAGTCTATACACAGTCTCCACTTCCCGTTGGCTTTGCGCACGACGACTGGGTTTGCCAGCCACGTCGGATGGATCACACCTCTAACTAGGCCTGCTGCCTCTAGTTTCTTGATCTCCTCATTGATGAATTCTTGGCGCTCCACGGCTTGCTTCCTCACTTTCTGCTTGATGGGCCGCGCATGAGGGCAGACAGCAAGCTTGTGCTCAATCACCTTCCTGGGAACGCCGGGGATGTCAGATGGTTGCCAAGCAAACACATCGACATTCGCCCGCAGGAAGGCGATGAGCGCGCTTTCCTATTTGCTGTCAAGGGTGGCACTGATGGTGAAGGTACCACCAGTGCCATCCTCCTTTGCGGACACTTTCTTGGTTGCCGGAGGAGCAGCCATTCCTTTCTTGCTCTTGCCGGTGGAGCTCGATGGAACGTCCTCGACGGCAGCGCAGCACTCCGAAGAGGTGCGGTTGCCGGAGTGGGTCCCAGAGCACTTGCCGGACTTGATCTTCGTCTTCTTCCCCCCGGGAGCTTCAGCGGCAAGAGTATCCTTCTCAGCCGCAGCTGCCGCATCCCGGTAAATCTTGTCGGCGCAGATAAGCGCATCTTTCTTGTCGCTGTGGACAGTGATGACGCTTATCGGCCCCGGCATCTTCAGCACGTTGTAAGCATAGTGGGAAGCTGCCATGAACTTGGCGAGGGCGGGACGGCCGAGTATTCCATTGTAGGGCAATGGAATATCGGCAACGTCAAAAGTGATGCGCTCAGTCCTGAAGTTGAGCTCCCCGCCAAAGGTCACCGGCAGAGTGATCTTTCCCTTGGGCTTGCTCCTTCCCGGGTTGATTCCTTGGAATGAACCGGTCTCTTCGAGCTCGCCGTCTTGAATCTGGAGCTTCTTGATCACAGCAGAGGAGATCAAGTTCAGCCCGGCCCCGCCGTCAACCAACATTTTGGTGACCTTGAGGTTGCGGATGGTGGGAGAAACCAGCATCGGCAAGCACCCGACCGCCGTGGTGCGGTCAGGGTGATCCTCAAGGTCAAAAACGATGGGCGTGCTGGACCATTTGAGGAGCCTGCGCGATTCCACGGGCGGCTCCGCTGCATTCACCTCACGCACCCACTGTTTCAGCTGGCGGTGGGAGGTGTGCAGGGAGGCGCCACCGTCGACGCATAGGACCTCTGTGGCCTTCTGGAACTCCTGCTCGCTGTTCTCGTCGTCCTCCATGTCTTCATCGTCGTCTTCGTCGTTGTCGCGGCCCCGGGGAGGTCGATCTCCTTGCCGCTGCTTGGCCTTGCCGCGGCGTCCTCCCCGGCCATTGAACGGCCGCTTCTTGCTGGGCTCTTCCCCGCCACCTTGGGCCTTCTCCTTGTCGCGCCTCTCGTACTCAGCTTTTTGCTGCTCGACGAGGTATTCGACGCGCTTGCAGTTGGAGAGATCGTGACCCTTGGTGCGGTGAATCTTACAGTATTGCTTGTCGGAGCTACCCGGCTTGTCGGCCGCCGCCGCAGGGGCAGGCTCCTTGCCGGAGCCGCCAGCCTGCGTTTGCTTGGCGGAGGCCTCCTTGCCGGACTTCTCGACGGCAAGCACTTCCTTCTTGCCCTTCTTCCTGTTGTTCCGCCGCCGGCTCTTCTTTGCCGGGGCGGCGTCGTCGCTGTCGCTTCCCCCTGCGCCAGCATCCTCCCCGGGGAGCTTCCTCCCCTCTTCCGCGCGGGCGCACTTGTCAGCAAGAGCGTAGAGCTCGCTGACGTCCCTAATCTTGGTCATCGCCATCTCCTCACGCATGCGGCGGTTACGCACGTTCTGATGGAACGCGCTGATAACCGCGGCAGGGTGAACGTCGGGGATGTTGTGCTGTACCCGGCTGAAGCGTTGGATATACTTGCGCAGGGGTTCGCCTTCCTTCTGGGCCAAGATGTGGAGATCGCTCTCCTGGCCATGGGGTTTGTGGCCGCCGGTGAAGGCGCCAACAAACTGATGGCAAAGGTCGGCCCATGAAGAGATAGAGCCTTCCGGCAAGTGCATGAGCCACGAACGGACGTTCGGTTTCAGCACGAGCGGGAAGTAATTGGCTAGGATCTTCTCGTCGCGCCCCCCGGCAGCTTGCACTGCGATAGTGTAGACACTGAGAAACTCCGAGGGGTGCGTCTTGCCGTCGTACTTCTCTGGTACGTCGGGCTTAAAGTTCTTCATGCTGGGCCACTGGACGCGCCGCAGCTCGTGGGTGAACGCAGGGCAGCCTGCCGCGTACGGCAAGTCGCCTGGTTCACCGGGCGCGCGCGCGTCGACAATGTCTCCAGCTCTCTTGTCGGATTGTCGCCGAGCTTCTCGGCGGCGCTCGATTGTGGTTCGAGCGTCTTCATCTCGCCGGTCGTCGAGGACCTGGCGCTGGTCCCGACGGGCCCGCGGGTCCGACGAGGCTGTGGAGCCATCGTCGGGGTTGTTCCGGCGGGGCGGCGTCTTCTGTTTCTGCGGCGGGGAGTGCACGCTTGTCGCACCCCCGGCAGTCTTGTCGCCGATAGCCTTCGTCTTCTCAGCCTGCCGCGGCCGTGAGGCCGACGGCTGCGGTGGAGAATCATTGTTGGCGAAGTCTATCAGGCTCCGGATGGTGGCCCTCCATTCTTCGGCCTTGTCGGCCGCCGGAGGAAAATCGAGGAGCAGCTGCGCCCTCGCGAGCGCTTCTGCCGGAGTAGTGGGGAACGCGGGCGAGCGGTGCGAGGAGCGGGATACGCTCGGACTTCTAACGACGTTAGAAGGAGCGGGGTCCCGCGCCGGCGCTTTCGCTTTACTTGTGCCCGGACGGGGGTCCGGGGCGTCCCGCGAACCTCCAGTTTGGCCTTGCCCCAGCAAGCGGATACCACCTCCCGTGGTATGGCGCTGCGGGGTCGTCGTGTGCTGTGATGGACGCGGCGCGTCCACGGAGACCGAGGTCCGGTCGTCCGCCTTGTTCTTGGATCTGGTGGCACCGTGAGTGTCCTCGCCGGCGACCACCCTTCCGACGGCGTCTCCCCCGCCCACCGTTGGCTCTGGTGGCGGCGGGTGAGACGCGGACGGGCCTCCGACCTCCGAAGGCTTCTTCTTCGGGGCCATGGAGTTGTCACTGATGAAGTTGCTGATGAAACTGGAGAGGTTGATGAAGAATGCGCCCGCGCGAACGCCGGATCAGGTTCGCACAACCTCGACGCCCCCTACCTGGCGCGCCAAAGATGTCGGGGGAAACTGTCCACCACGAACACCTATGGGACCGGAGCCCCTTGTCTGTGCGGTACGAGGGCGGAGGGAGCACAAAGAGCAGATCGAAGCAGACGCGCGGGCAGTTTTACCCAGGTTCGGGCCGCACGGATGCGTAAAACCCTACTCCTGCTTGGTTGTGTATTGAGTTGAGCGCTCGGGAGCTTGAAGAAGCAGCTACACCGTGCGTGAGAGTAATCTAGGTTTCGAACCCCCTCCACGTTGTGCATGGGCCTCCTTTTATAGTGCAAGGGGTCACCGACAGGTGTCAACGTAGGAGAAAGGGGTAAAAATGTAAAAAAGGTGGTAGTTGTAACAGTGCGGGAACAGTGGAGCTACAGTACAGAACAGTGGTCTATACCTACTTTAACAGTGGGGGACAAGGGCATTTAATGCCCGTCGCCGTCGACCCCAAAAGCTCCCGCCTTAGCGTCTCCGTCCGCCACGGCGACGGATTTATCGCCGTGGTGTGCCACCGTGTACCCCAGGCTGCACAGCCATCCGCCACGCGTCCCTGGATAGGCCCCAGGGCGACGCGTGGGCCGATGAGCTGGAGCGCGGGCACACAGCGTAGCCTTCCCGGCAAGTACCTTGCCGGGGCCTTGATCTTGCCGGGCCCGGGAACTTGCCGCTCCCCGGGCCCCTTGCCGGGGCGCGCGCAGCGCCGAGGCGATGTCTTCTATTCTCCCTGGCAAGCTCCTCTTGCCAGGGCCTTGTGTTAGTGAAAACAGTCTTGAGCCTGGTACGGCCTTCCCGGCAAGCTCCTCTTGCCGGGGTCTCGGTCTTATGTCTTGTATACTTTGTTTTTGAATGGTTTGATAAGAAGCAGGAAGGTCTCCGGCGAGCCCGCAGTGAACCTTGCCGCGGGAAGCTGCAACTGCCCGTGCACAAGTTGGGGTGCTGGGGTACCCCTACCTTAGTACACCGACACCCATCCTAACTCCCCTCGCGATCGGATCCGTCGGATCGCGATCGGAGGGCTCTAAAACCCTCAAACCCCCTAACCCATGCAAAAACTGCTATTTATAGACCCCCTATGTCCATTTTGGGCATCCCTAACTTCTTCCCCCAATCTCCCCTCAATTTTTGTGCTCCACCAGATCCAAAACGGAGTTTTCCTGTTCCTCCTCGATTTCCGCAGAAGCCAGTCGCCACTGCTGCGCCTGGGATCCGATCGGGGAGACTTCCCTCGACCCGATCCAGATCGCCAGGGAGCAGCCGCGTCGGGTCAACGCTCGTTGAACCATCCGCCGAGCCGCCTGGGGCCTTCCCCGATGCCCACCGCAACGAGGCCGCCTGGACCACTTCGTCGCCAGCTGCGTTGGGCCTCCCTCCCCTCGCCAGGCCCGTCCCGCGGCCTCGCCTCTCCGCCAGCCTCTCCGCGCGCCAGCCTTCCAGCGTCGAGCCGCGCCGCCGCCTGGGCGCCCCAGCTGGGCCCAGAGCCCCGCGCCTCCAGACCGACCCCGCCAGCCGGCGCCCCGGCCCAGTGCGCCGCCTCTCTAGCCGCCTTCGTCCGGATCTGGGCCGCTCTTCGGGCCCGAGGCCATCACCTCCTCCCGCCGCCTCTCCAGGCTTCCGCGGGTCGCCGCTAGGTGGGCCGGCCGCCCGAGCCTCTTCAGCCGCCGGATCCGCCGGGCCGCCTTCGCCAGATCCGCAGCCGAGGGCCCGTGGCCCGTTTTCCTCACCATATCTGAGGTTGTTTTCAAAACCCTAGTTCTAGTCCCTGCTTGTTTTATGTGTCTGATGCATTATTAGATCTGCAATATCTTTTTGTGTGGAGGTCCGTTTTGCGCAAATGAGGTGTCCAGACGTTCGTGGTGATTAGCACTACGTTTCATCTCTTTGTGCCATGCATGTTAGAGATCATCTAGGTGCTTGTTTTCCCGTTGCAAGAGTGCATCCCGATATAAATTGCTGCTATGTGATGTTTTTATGCCATCTTTGCATAGTGATAACTTTTAGCTCGTTTGTCCGAATGATGCAAATGACATGTCCACGTGATCGTCTTGCCTTGCTCTACATGTTGTTTGTGTTAAGTTGCATGATAGATTTATTCTTGCCATGGTTATCCTCGTTGCAAAGTGCCATGTGGCTGTGATGTTGTTTCACATGTTATGAAATGTCATCTTGTTGAGCTCGTTGCTATCGTTATGTTTATCTCCATGATGCATGCTTGTGTGTTTCGGAATCACCATCATGTGTACTTTGATGTGGTGCTTACCACTTGCCATGTTTAGTTTCGAGGTGACTTAAACTTGCTCTTTTAGATGCCATGATGAAACTGCTGTTTTAACACTTAGTGGATTTTCACCAAGTCTGAAATCTGTAATGTTTCGATGCCATGTTTGCTTGCTGCTCTAGGACAAACCATGATAGTTTTGGAGTGGATCTTGATGGTTCCTTGTAGTATATATTGTTGGCTTTCCATTCATGTACTCACATGCTTATTTAAGTGGCTGTAGCATGTTTAACTTTTGCTCCAAAGTTTCAATAAAATTCTGCTGTCAGAATTTTATTGTCAAGTTCAATATGTCCAAGCTTGTTGCTATTGATCTGTGGCTCCTTTGGGGGTGCACCTTTGGACTTATTTGCTGTAGGATATGTCTAGTTTATGTTCATGCTCTTTGACTTGTTGTTTGAGTGCTGTAGCTTATTGTTATATTGCTCCGAAGTTGCTATGTTGCTGTAATTTTCAGCTTTCGCCTATTTCTTGTTTCGGGCATAACTTTTAGCCCGTAGCTCCGATTTCAGCGAGTCTTATATGAAACTTGACTGATTTTCAGTGTAGATTCATAATCTCCTGTGGCTATCATGTTTCGAGGTGTTTTGCTTGAGTGCTATTTTCCGTGCTCCGTGTGCTCCCTTAGTGCATCCATCATGCATCCATCATTTTTGAGTGCGCATTGCATCTTGTTGATTTGTGCCTTGTGTGATTGTATTGTTTAGAGCCGGAAGCTGAGACCGAGTACGAGTACGAGCACGAGGATACCAACGAGGTTGAGCACGAGGACCCTTCTTACGATCCGAACGACTACTTTTCAGGCAAGATGACCGAACCCCGATAACATTACTATCTTTGCCTATTGCTAGTAGTTCCGCTCTATAGTTTTGCCTCGATGCCCATGTCTTTCATGTCAGCCTCCTACTTGTAACCATTACCATGTTTAACCACCCTACCTATGCAAACCGTTGCTTGGCTAAGTACGCTTCGCTCAGCCCTTCTTATAGCATTGCTAGTTGCAGGTGAAGTTCGAAGATGCTTGCTTCATGTTGAAGTTTTGTTGGGTTATATCACACTATATAAATGCTTAAAAATGAAATCATCTATATATTGGCAAGGGTGGAAGGCTAAGCCTTTTGCTTGTTGATTTGTTCCACTCATGCCGTTAGGAACCGTTTAAACCGGTGTTATGTTCCTTGATTATGCGTTCCTAACACGGTTGGGGTGTATGGGACCCCCTCGATAAACCGCTAAGTGCTAAGTCTTTTCCAGCAAGTCCCAACATTGGTACTATTTGCCTAATAACTAAATAACTTGCATAGGGAGTAATTAACCCGAGTTCTTAATCAACAACCCCGGGCCAGTGCTCCACATGAGTGTTGGTCCGAAACGGGGAGCCTACGGGGTCACCACGAGGGAACTCGAGGATTGATATAAACCCGTAGCTTCGCCCATCCGGTCGTGACCTGAGACTTAGATACGCGCGGCTACTATCAGGGTGTCGACACGCCGGGAGGATTTGCTGGATTAGCCTTACCTTAGTTCGGAGTATCTTGAGCACGGGATTCCGAGAATACTCGGGTCTTCCCACCTTGGAGTTGCGACTCTGCGGATCATAGGCTTGTAATGGGTCAAGTTGGAACACCCCTGCAGGGTTATGAACTTTCGAAAGCCATGCCCGCGGTTATGTGGCAGATGGGAGCTTGTTAATATCCGGTTGTAGATAACTTGACTCAATGTTTCAATACACTACCAGCGTGTGTACCGTGACTGTCAATTTCCGAATAGGGATTCGGGAGTTGAACACGGTGGGGTTATGGTTGTTCAGCTTTAGCTAGGATCACTTCGTGATCATCTCTCGACCGAGGCTTTCTCTTCTCGCACTCTCTCACGTAAGCTAGTTGCTAGTTGCTGCTGCAGACACTTATTCTTTTCTTCAGCCTTATCCTCTCCCAAGGCTTAAATAGTCTTGTTACCCAGGAACGGGATTGCTGAGTCCTCTGTGGCTCACAGTTACTTCACCACACCAGATGCAGGTCTAGTTGTGAGCTATCCAGGTGATGGCACCGAGCTTGACTGGGAGTACGACGAGGAGCGTAGTCGATACTATGTTCGTTATCCTGATGATCAGTAGTGGAGACTTCTACTAGGATTCGATCCGACCTGTGGATTTAAATTATGTTTGGTATCTTGTTATTTGGATTTTACCCTTAGAGGGCAGTGATGTTTTAATATATGATGATTGAGACATGTATTGTAATTTGGGTGACGTGGCGAGTGTAAGCCAACTATTTTATGTTTTCCATCCCCATCTTTTACATGAGTTGTGCAAAGATACCAGACTTGCGATCATTCCAGCATGGGGTTAAGTCTCTAAGTCGTGCCTCGACACGTAGGAGATTTAGCTCCATCCTGGGCATTACAAGTTGGTATTCAGAGCCTTCTCCGACCTAGGAGCCCCCACTGATTGATCGAATCGTTGACGGTCGAGTCTAGGCACACACTGAAAAATATTTTGAGTCCTATATTATATCGGAGAGTAGGAATTCTTTGCTTCTCATCCCCTTTCTCTCTGGTGAGGACTCCTGACGACTACTCTTGTCTCTCCTACTTTCAAAAATTGCATCAAATTTTTTTTTAGGAATCTCGCGAGTATTCTGGGATTGTTTCGATGTTCTTGTGACGAGAATATTGTTCTCGATGCCTCCTGACATTAGGGGTTGTGGCAGTGTCCCGGGGAGTTGAGCTTCGGGGTATTGTCGTCACAAGCATATCGCGGCAGTACTAAATACTTAAGACGGCCGACATCGAAAATCTCTCCTATACGGCCAGTGGCAAGATAACCCCGACATCACCCAGTACTAGGGAGGTAGTTCGGGAGTATTGCCATAGCTTGTTATAGTGGATGCTTTTCGAAGGTCCGAGGTAGACAGTTTCCGAGAAAGACTGGTTATGTGTTGAAGGATGGATACACCTGTATGTAGGTTTAGAGTTGATTGCGCGGTGCTTCCCGTGTATCCCCAACACCTGATTGCATAACTGGAATCTTTCGGAAATTCATAGGTGGGTTTATCCAGTAGATCGTAGGCATTCTTCCAACGAATGCAGGTTAGCGAGTTCGGGGTTCTACATTGAGTGAAGTGGTATTATGACCGATGTTCCGATCGGGAGTTGCATCTTAAAGGGTCCTTGGCTATGCTGATCCGGGGATTGCAAAACCCTTTCGTAACGCGTTCATATGCTTTCAGCACAAAGATGTTAGAACGAAACTCCTATCTTGTGTTTGTTTCCATCCGTACCTTGTTGTTTTCTTATTTTACCTTTTGTCCCCTATGTGGCTTCTCGTGAAGATTGATGTTATCATTTAAACTGAGTATTTCATTCGTTCCTCTTGTTCGAATGATTTCATTCGTTACTATTGTTCAAATGATTATTGTGAAGACTTGTTGCAATTCATTCCATTGATTCAGCGTATACCTTCTGTCAATCAATTGCTGATTCGTGGTCATCTCTTTCAGGATGGCTCCAAAAAAGGTTCCCAACGCTAACCCAGAGGGTGGAGAGGTCCCAGAACGTCCTCCTTCACCTCCTCCCCCGTCTGAGGCTTGGAGAGCGATTATGCAGACTACAGCTCAGAACACCCAGATGTTGATGCAGATGATGCAGCAGATGCAAGCTAATCAAGCTAATCAGGGTGTTCCAGGGAATCAAGGCAACTTCTTCAACCAGCAGCACCATGCTACTATCAACCAGTTCCTGGCCAATAATCCAAAAGCTTTCAGTTACTGTGTCGACCCTCTTGATGCTGAAGATTGGTTAACCGACATAAAGAAGCATTTTGAGTGCAGTAACGTGAAGGAAGAGGACTATGTGAAGTTTGCAGCCTTCCAACTCAAAGACCAAGCAGCTGACTGGTGGCAGCAGTACAAAGACTCCAGACCAGGTCGTGCGATCTCTTGGGAGGATTTCTGCAAGGACTTTCGCTCTCACCACATTCCTACAAGTGTCATCGAGGGTATGCGTGAGCAATTCCGCAACCTGAAGCAGGGCTCTATGACAGTCTATCAGTATAATGTCAAGTTCCAAAACCTCGCCCGCTATGCTAAGCAAGACACGCCTGACGCCAAGAGCAAAATCTACCAGTTCCGTGGAGGCCTGAAAGATGAACTTCAACTTGCTCTCACCTTGTTCGAGCCCGATGAATTCGACAAATTCTATAATATGGCTTTGAAACAAGAGGCAGCTCAGCTTAAGATGGAGGCTTCTAAAAAGAGGATTCGAGATGCCGTTCACTCTTCCTCATCGTCTCAGTTGGCTGCGAAACAACAGAAATTATGGCTTCCTCCTCCTCCAGTGATTCGAGCTCCTTACAACAACTCCAAGAACTCCAACAGCAACAAGAACTCCGGTGGACGTGGTTTCTCCCACCCACCCAACTCCAACAAGCAGTCCAAGCAACAGTTCCAAGCTCCAAGACCGAGTGTTCCTCCTGCCCATCCGCTTTCTGAGGTTACTTGCTACAAGTGTGGCCAGAAGGGTCATTATTCCAACAAGTGCAACAACCCAAGGCGCCTTCCGCCTCCTCCTCCTGTCGGTACCGCTATGGTCAAGCATGATCCAAAGGCAGCAAGGGTCAATCTGATGAATGCAGCACAAGCGGAGAATTCTTCTGATGTGATTTTGGGTAACCTTCCAGTTAACTCTTTTCCAGCTAAAGTGTTGTTTGATTCGGGTGCTTCATGCTCTTTCATGTCTCAACCTTTTGCATCCAAGCACAATATTGTCACTTCAAATTTGCCTCAGAGGTTGCAAGTCATTTCTCCGGGGAGACGTATTACTTCTAGTGTCTATGCTCCGGATGTATCTATTCGCATGGGAGATTATCGATTTCTGGCTAAACCGGTGGTTCTTGGTAATTCTGACATCGACCTCATCCTCGGGATGGATTGGCTTTCTCAGCATGATGCTCACATTGATTGTGCACAGAAGGAAGTCAAGATGACTCAACCTAATGAAGATGTGATTATCTTTGCCTCCATGGATAACATTATCAGGCTTTTCTCTCTCAATGATAAGGGCAAAATTAATGCCATATCTCAAATTCCGGTGGTGAACGAATACCAAGACGTCTTTCCTGAAGAACTTCCAGGCATGCCTCCACACCGTCAGGTGGAATTCGTTATTGAACTCGAACCGGGTACTGAGCCAGCATGCCGGCGTCCGTACAAGCTCTCTCCGGATGAATTGAAGGAATTGAAGAAGCAGCTTGATAAACAGGAGAGTATGGGTCTCATCAGGCCTAGTACGTCTCCTTGGGGCTGTGGTGTCTTATTTGTCAAGAAGAAAGATGGCACGGAGCGTCTCTGCATTGATTACCGGCCATTGAACAAGAAGACAATAAAGAACAAGTATCCGCTCCCCAACATCAACGAACTCTTCGAGCAGCTCAAAGGAGCTAAAGTGTTCTCTAAGATCAACCTCCGAATGGGCTATCACCAAATTCGCATTCGCGAGGAAGACATTCCCAAGACAGCCTTCAGAACGAGCTACGGTTCATACGAGTATACTGTCATGTCCTTTGGTCTCGCTAATGCTCCTCCTACCTTTTCGAGGATGATGCACTACATCTTCAACCCCTATACTGGCGAGTTTGTGCTTGTGTATCTGGATGATATTCTGGTGTTTTCCAAGAATGAAGAAGATCACGAAAAGCACTTACGTCTGGTTCTTGATCGACTTCGAGAGCATAAGTTCTATGCCAAGTTCTCAAAGTGCGAGTTTTGGCTCGATAAGGTTTTGTACCTGGGCCATATCATCTCAGCTGACGGTATTGCGGTTAATCCTGAGAAAGTTGAAGCAATTGTCAACTGGGAAGCTCCTTAGAACGTCAAGCAACTCCGAAGTTTTCTGGGTCTTGCCAGCTATTGCAGAAGGTTCGTTGAGAACTTCTCCAAGATTTCCAAGCCTCTTTCCAACTTGCTTCAGAAGAATGTCAAATACTTTTGGTCTCCAGAGTGTGAAGTGGCATTCAAAACTCTCAAAGAAAAGCTCGTCTCTGCTCCAGTTCTGACTCCTCCAGATGAATCCAAGCCCTATGAAGTATTCTGTGATGCTTCTCTTCAAGGTCTTGGTGGTGTGCTTATGCAAGACAAGAGAATTGTGGCATACACTTCTCGTCAGCTCAAGCCAAGTGAGAAGAACTATCCCACACATGATCTCGACCTAGCAGCTGTGGTACATGCTTTGATTACATGGAGACATCTGTTGTTGGGCAGAAAAGTCGACATCTTCACTGATCACAAGAGCTTGAAGTACATCTTCACACAGCCGCATCCGAACCTCCGCCAGACTCGTTGGGTTGAAATGATCCAAGAGTATGATCCCAGCATTTAATACACTCCTGGCAAGGCGAATGTGATTGCAGATGCTTTGAGCAGAAAGGCATATTGCAACAGCCTTCTTATCAAGCCGTACCAGCCTGAGCTTTGTGAAGCATTCAGGAAACTCAACCTCCAAGTTGTTCCGCAGGGTTTTCTTGCAAATCTTCAAATTGCTCCTACCTTGGAAGATCAGGTCCGTGAGGCCCAACTCAGGGATACCATGGTGAAGAAAGTGAAACATGGTATTGCAAAGGGCACTCCTAAATACAAGTGCTTTCGTGTTGATGAGAGAGATACCTTGTTCTTCGAGGACAGACTCGTTGTTCCCAAAGGTGATCTCAGGAAGCTCATAATGGAAGAAGCACATGATTCTCTCCTTTCCATTCATCCTGGCAGTTCCAAGATGTACCAAGACCTCAAGCAATCTTACTGGTGGACACGCATGAAAAGGGAGATTGCCCAATTCGTGAATGAATGTGATGTTTGCAGAAGAGTGAAAGCAGAACATCAACGTCCAGCCGGTCTTCTCCAACCTCTTCCTATTCCCGAGTGGAAGTTCGACCACATTGAAATGGACTTCGTCACTGGCTTTCCTAAATCCAAGAGAGGGAATGATTCTATCTTCGTGGTGATCGACAAGCTTACCAAAGTCGCTCACTTTCTTCCAATCAAAGAATCCATCAATGCAGCTCAATTGGCAGAGTTGTACACTTCCAGAATTGTGTCCTTACATGGCATTCCTCAAGTTATCTCTTCAGACCGTGGAAGTTTGTTCACATCTAGGTTCTGGGACTCCTTTCAGTCCGCCATGGGCACTAAGATCAGGTTCAGCACTGCTTTTCACCCTCAGACTAGTGGTCAAGTCGAGCGAGTGAATCAGATTCTAGAAGACATGCTCAGAGCCTGTGTCATATCTTTTGGCATGAAATGGGAAGAATGCCTTCCATTTGCCGAGTTCTCTTACAACAACAGCTTTCAAGCAAGTGCACGCAAAGCTCCGTTTGAAATCCTCTATGGCAGAAAGTGACGTACCCCTCTCAACTGGTCTGAAACAGGCGAACGTCAACTTCTTGGCAATGACTTGATCTCAGAAGCCAAAGAAATGTGCAAAGTCATATGTGAGAATCTCAAGGCCGCTCAGTCGCGTCAGAAGAGCTACTATGACGGCAAGCATCGTGATTTGGCTTTCAACATTGGTGATCATGTCTATCTCCGTGTGTCTCCGATGAAAGGCACCCAAAGATTCGGTATCAAAGGAAAGCTTGCTCCTAGATACGTCGGGCCTTTCAAGTTTCTTGGCAAAAGAGGCGACCTAGCCTATCAACTTGAGCTCCCTTCAAACTTCGCCAATGTTCATGATGTGTACCATGTGTCTCAACTCCGCAAATGCTTCAAGGCACCTGAGCGCATGACTCCGTTTGAAGGGATTGATCTTCAACAAGACCTGTCTTACCGAGAGCATCCCGTTGCTATTCTCGAAGAAACCGAGTGCAAGACCCGCAACAAGTCCATCAAATTCTTGAAAGTCAAGTGGTCACACCACACCAATCGAGAAGCTACGTGGGAACGAGAAGATCATCTTCGTTCCGAGTACCCTTCCTTTTTCCAGTCCTAGATCTCGGGACGAGATCTTTTTGTAGTGGAGGAGAGTTTGTAATGCCCCGGATGTAATACTTTCCCTTTTGGGCATATAATATATCTCCGGTTTCATCTATTCCATTTCGGGTTCTTTGTCTTTCGGGTTCTCGTCGTTTTGTTGTGTGCGTGTGTGGCATTCGTTCATATCATATAGTCATGTGCATCGCATTGCATTTGTGTTGTCGGTTGCATCCGGTTCCACGCGTTCCTTTCCGTTGTCCGTTTCGCGTTCCGGAGCTTCCTCACGTGTCAGTGGCGTCCCGTAGGCCTACTTTGGTGTTTGGCCTTGTAACGTTACCGGTGTGGCGCGAGACTTGTCTTGTGTTGTTGTTTTGATGTGTGTAACCCGCCTGTCAAATCTCGTCGCGTTTGGAGTCCGTTTGCTATCCCAACAGTTATTCGTGTGGGCCCAAAGTGCCTCCACTTTGTGGCCCAAGACATCCCTCCAACAGCCCACTAGCCTCCCCTAGGCCCATCCTAACTCCCCTCGCGATCGGATCCGTCGGATCGCGATCGGAGGGCTCTAAAACCCTCAAACCCCCTAACCCAAGCAAAAACTGCTATTTATAGACCCCCTATGTCCATTTTGGGCATCCCTAACTTCTTCCCCCAATCTCCCCTCAATTTTTGTGCTCCACCAGATCCAAAACGGATTTTTCCTATTCCTCCTTGATTTCCGTAGAAGCCAGTCGCCGCCGCTGTGCCTGGGATCCGGTCGGGGAGACTTCCCTCGACCCGAACCAGATCGCCAGGGAGCAGCCGCGTCGGGTCAACGCTCGCTGAACCATCCGCCGAGCCGCCTGGGGCCTTCCCCGATTCCCACCGCAACGAGGCCGCCTGGACCACTTCGTCGCCAGCCGCGCTGGGCCTCCCTCCTCTCGCCAGGCCCGTCCCGCGGCCTCGCGTCTCCGCCAGCCTCTCCGCGCGCCAGCCTTCCAGCGTCGAGCCGCGCCGCCGCCTGGGCGCCCCAGCTGGGCCCAGAGCCCCGCGCCTCCAGACCGACCCCGCCAGCCGGCGCTCCGGCCCAGTGCGCCGCCTCTCCAGCCGCCTTCGTCCG
>LR738713.1:317737167-317784430 GCA_902687465.1 Secale cereale
ATCTGGGCCGCTCTTCTGGCCCGAGGCCATCACCTCCTCCCGCCGCCTCTCCAGGCTTCCGCGGGCCGCCGCTAGGTGGGCCGGCCGCCCGAGCCTCTTCAGCCGCCGGATCCGCCGGGCCGCCTTCGCCAGATCCGCAGCCGCGGGCCCATGGCCCGTTTTCCTCACCAGATCTGAGGTTGTTTTTCAAAACCCTAGTTCTAGTCCCTGCTTGTTTTATGTGTCTGATGCATTATTAGATCTGCAATATCTTTTTGTGTGGAGGTCCGTTTTGCGCAAATGAGGTGTCCAGACGTTCGTGGTGATTAGCACTACGTTTCATCTCTTTGTGCCATGCATGTTAGAGATGATCTAGGTGCTTGTTTTCCCGTTGCAATAGTGCATCCCGATATAAATTGCTGCTATGTGATGTTTTTATGCCATCTTTGCATAGTGATAACTTTTAGCTCGTTTGTCCGAATGATGCAAATGACATGTCCACGTGATCGTCTTGCCTTGCTCTACATGTTGTTTGTGTTAGGTTGCGTGATAGATTTACTCTTGCCATGGTTATCCTCGTTGCAAAGTGCCATGTGGCTGTGATGTTGTTTCACATGTTATGAAATGCCATCTTGTTGAGCTCGTTGCTATCGTTATGTTTATCTCCATGATGCATGCTTGTGTGTTTCGGAATCACCATCATGTGTACTTTGATGTGGTGCTTACCACTTGCCATGTTTAGTTTCGAGGTGAATTAAACTTGCTCTTTTAGATGCCATGATGAAACTGCTGTTTTAACACTTAGTGGATTTTCGCTAAGTCTGAAATCTGTAACGTCCCGATGCCATGTTTGCTTGCTGCTCTAGGACAAACCATGATAGTTTTGGAGTGGATCTTGATGGTTCCTTGTAGTATATATTGTTGGATTTCCATTCATGTACTCACATGCTTATTTAAGTGGCTGTAGCATGTTTAACTTTTGCTCCAAAGTTTCAATAAAATTCTGCTGTCAGAATTTTATTGTCAAGTTCAATATGTCCAAGCTTGTTGCTATTGATCTGTGGCTCCTTTGGGGGTGCACCTTTGGACTTATTTGCTGTAGGATATGTCTAGTTTGTGTTCATGCTCTTTGCCATGTTGTTTGAGTGATGTAGCTTATTTTTCTATTGCTCCAAAGTTGCTATGTTGCTGTAATTTTCAGCTTTCGCCTATTTCTTGTTTCGGGCATAACTTTTAGCCCGTAGCTCCGATTTCAGCGAGTCTTATATGAAACTTGATTGATTTTCTGTGTAGATTCATAATCTCCTATTGTTATCATGTTTCGAGGTGTTTTGCTTGGGTGCTATTTTCCGTGCTCCGTGTGCTCCCTTAGTGCATCCATCATGCATCCATCATTTTTGAGTGCGCATTGCATCTTGTTGATTTGTGCCTTGTGTGATTGTATTGTTTAGAGCCGGAAGCTGAGACCGAGTACGAGTACGAGCACGAGGTTACCAACGAGGTTGAGCACGAGGACCCTTCTTACGATCCGAACGACTACTCTTCAGGCAAGATGACCGAACCCCGATAACATTACTATCTTTGCCTATTGCTAGTAGTTCCGCTCTATAGTTTTGCCTCGATGCCCATGTCTTTCATGTCAGCCTCCTACTTGTAACCATTACCATGTTTATCCACCCTACCTATGCAAACCGTTGCTTGGCTAAGTACGCTTCGCTCAGCCCTTCTTATAGCATTACTAGTTGCAGGTGAAGTTCGAAGATGCTTGCTTCATGTTGAAGTTTTGTTGGGTTATATCACACTATATAAATGCTTAAAAATGAAATCATCTATATATTGGCAAGGGTAGAAGGCTAAGCCTTTTGCTAGGTGATTTGTTCCACTCATGCCGTTAGGAACCGTTTAAACCGGTGTTATGTTCCTTGATTATGCGTTCCTAACACGGTTGGGGTGTATGGGACCCCCTCGATAAACCGCTAAGTGCTAAGTCTTTTCCAGCAAGTCCCAACATTGGTACTATTTTCCTAATAACTAAATAACTTGCATAGGGAGTAATTAACCCGAGTTCTTAATCAACTACCCCGGGCCAGTGCTCCACATGAGTGTTGGTCCGAAACGGGGAGCCTGCGGGGTCACCACGAGGGAACTCGAGGATTGATATAAACCCGTAGCTTCGCCCATCCGGTCGTGTCCTGAGACTTAGATACGTGCGGCTACTATCAGGGTGTCGACACGCCGGGAGGATTTGCTGGATTAGCCTTACCTTAGTTCGGAGTATCTTGAGCACGGGATTCCGAGAATACTCGGGTCTTCCCACCTTGGAGTTGCGACTCCGCGGATCGTGGGCTTGTAATGGGTCAAGTTGGAACACCCCTGCAAGGTTATGAACTTTCGAAAGCCGTGCGCGCGGTTATGTGGCAGATGGGAGCTTGTTAATATCCGGTTGTAGATAACTTGACTCAATGTTTCAATACACTACCAGCGTGTGTACCGTGACTGTCAATTTCCGAATAGGGATTCGGGAGTTGAACACGGTGGGGTTATGTTTGTTGAGCTTTAGCTAGGATCACTTTGTGATCATCTCTCGACCGAGGATTTCTCTTCTCGCACTCTCTCACATAAGCTAGTTGCTAGTTGCTGCTGCAGACACTTATTCTTTTCTTCAGCCTTATCCTCTCCCAAGGCTTAAATAGTCTTGTTACCCGGGAACGGGATTGCTGAGTCCTCTATGGCTCACAGTTACTTCACCACACCAGATGCAGGTCCAGTTGTGAGCTATCCAGGTGATGGCACCGAGCTTGACTGGGAGTACGACGAGGAGCGTAGTCGATACTATGTTCGTTATCCTGATGATCAGTAGTGGAGACTTCTACTAGGATTCGATCCGACCTGTGGATTTAAATTATGTTTGGTATCTTGTTATTTGGATTTTACCCTTAGAGGGCAGTGATGTTTTAATGTATGATCATTGAGACATGTATTGTAATTTGGGTGACGTGGCGAGTGTAAGCCAACTATTTTATATTTTTCATCCCCATCTTTTACATGAGTTGTGCAAAGATACCAGACCTGCGATCATTCCAGCATGGGGTTAAGTCTCTAAGTCGTGCCTCGACACGTAGGAGATTTAGCTCCATCCTGGGCATTAAAACTGCATCCTGATTTACAGCTAATCTATGTGGATGAAGTTTGTGGATTATTTAAGCTTGCAGGTATGCCCGAGGATGTTATCAAGAAGAAGGTCTTCCCTTTATCTTTGAAGGGAGATGCATTGAAATGGTTTAGGCTATGTGATGATATTGGATCATGGAACTATAATCGTCCGAAGCTGGAATTTCATCAGAAGTTCTACCCTATGTGTCTTCATGCACCTTGTTGAGATAGCTTGCCCGTGCACTTGCGTCCATGTTGATGCACTCTTGTAGAGGTAGAGGTAGGATGTCCAATGGGGACAACGGGTTGAAGCCGTAGACGACCTCGAAAGGGTACTTGCCGGTAGTCGAATGTCTTGCGCGGTTGTAGGCGTATTCGGCAATGGGCAAGCATTGTTCCCATTCCTTGATGTTCTTCTTGATCAACACGCGAAGAAGAGTCGAAAGTGTGCGGTTCGTCACCTCCGTTTGGACGTCGGTTTGTGGATGATACGCCGAAGAGAAGAGTAGCTTGATGCCGAGTTTGGTGCATTGAGTCTTCCAAAAGTAGCTCAAGAACTTGACGTCCCGGTCGGACACGATCGTCTTGGGTACTCCATGTAGACGAATGATTTCCCTACAAAATAGATTTTCAACATGTGAAGCATCGTCGATCTTGTTACAAGGAATGAAATGAGCCATTTTAGAGAATCTATCCACGACAACAAACACGGAATCTTTGCCATTTTGAGTCATAGGCAATCCAAGTATAAAGTCCATGCTTATGTCTTCCCATGGATGGTATGGAATAGGAAGTGGCATGTAAAGACCATGAGATTGAGCTTTTGACTTAGCTTTGCGGCATGTAGAACATCGATTAGTGAGGCGTGAGACGTCACGTAGCATCTTGGGCCAAAAGTAGTTCTTTGAGAGCCTAGCAAATGTCTTGTCGTGACCAAAGTGTCCCATGAGTCCTCCGCCATGAGATTCCTGCAAAAGGAGCAAACGAAGCGAAGACTCGGGAATGCAAAGTTTGTTAGATCTCATAAGATATACATCCTTTATGTAGTAGTGTTCCCAAGAATTGTGATTCAAACACTTAGCATAAGGATGTGCAAAGAAAGGATCATGCTCATATAAGTCTTTTATGTGCTCAAAGCCAATAACATTCAACTCAAGTTGTGTAACAAGCATGCATTTGCGGGAAAGCGCATCCGCCATAACATTTTCTTTGCCTTTGATGTACTTGATGACATAAGGAAAGGACTCAATGAACTCACTCCACTTAGCATGATGCTTGTTCAACTTAGTTTGACCCTAGAGATAGTTGAGAGTCTCATGGTCCATATGAAGAATGAATTCATGAGGTCTAAGATAATGTTCCCAAACACGTAAAACTCTGACCAAGGCATAAAGCTCTTTATCATAGATGGGGTAGTTAAGTTGTGCTCCGAATAGCTCCTTGCTAAAGTATGCAATTGGGCGCTTTTCTTGCATGAGCACGCCACCTATGCCGGTACCACTAGCGTCACAATGAATCTCAAAAGGTTTATCAAAGTTTGGTAGGGCTAGAAGTGGTGCGGGGGTAAGCAAGCTTTTTAGCTCATTGAACGTGGTGTCTTGCGAAGGACCCCAAATGAAGGGTGCGTTCTTCTTGCTCAAGGCGTGTAGAGGCATAGCAATAGTACTAAAGTCCTTCACAAAACATCGGTAGAAACCGGCTAAACCAAGAAAGCTACGCACTTGTGGGTGATTTGAACACCTTGTGAAGAAACGACAAATCCTAGGAAGACGACCTTTTCAATGCCAAAAGTGCATTTCTCCATGTTTGCATATAAGCGCTCTTTCCGAAGGGTTTGTAAAACCCTACGGATGTGTGTCACATGGTCCTCAAGCGACTTGCTAAAAACGAGGATGTAATCAAAGTAAACCACTACAAAGACGCCTATGTAGGGTCGTAGAACAAAACGCATAAGACGCATGAATGAACCGGGTGCTTCCGATAAACCCATTGGCTTAACAAGCCACTCGTATAACCCAAACTTGGTTTTGAAAGCCGTTTTCCACTCATCACCCTCTTGAATGCGAATTTGGTAGTAACCACTTTTAAGATCAATTTTCGAAAAGATGGTGGCACCACATAATTCATCAAGCATGTCGTCTAAGCATGGGATAGGATAACGGTATCTAACGGTGATAGCACTTATAGGGCGGCAATCGGAGCACATGCAAAAACTTCCATCTTTCTTAGGCACGAGAATAACCGGAACGACACAAGGGCTTAAGCTTTCACGTACATGACCTTTGTCGATGAGTTGTTGCACTTGCCGTTGTATCTCCTTGGTTTCCTCGGGGTTGACGCAGTAAGGAGCCTTGTTTGGAAGTGGTGCGCCGGGTATGAGGTCGATGCGGTGTTCGATTCCGCGAAGTGGAGGTAGACCCGGAGGTAGCTCATCAGGAAAGACGTCCGAGAATTCCTGCAACAATTGAGACAACACTAAAGGTAGAGGTGGTGAAGTGTTAGTAGGTTTGGCTTCCCCTTTGCATAAAAGCATAAGGTGAAAGACACTCGATGGGTTCTCACACACTTCTCTCATCTCACTTTTGGTGGAAAATAGCACTAGTTGTTTCTTGTCACACATCGTGGAGTCGCTCATATTTGGCTTGTGGCTCTCACTCTCCTTTTGGTGGCTCACTCTCTCACCATTCTCTCCACGATGGTTGGTAGGTAAGTGTTTGTCGACGGCTACTTGACTTGGAGATATAGGACGTAGCACGAATTCCTTGCCCTTCATTTTGAAGTTGTACTAGTTGGTCCGTCCATTATGTGTGACACCACGATCGTATTGCCATGGTCGTCCAAGAATAAGGTGGCACACGGACATGGGGACCACATCACACTCAAGTGTGTCCTTGTAGGTGCCTATCTTGAAGGAGACTTGCATGGTGTGCTCGACTCAAAGAACTCCGGCGTCATTAAGCCATTGGACCTTGTAGGGATGAGGGTGCTTCGTCTTGACCAAGTGTATCTTGTCGCATAGCTCTTCGCTTGCCAAGTTGTGACAACTTCCTCCATCGATGATAACCTTGATGGAGCGTCCATTGATGCCGGCCTTGGTATGGAAGATATGACATCGTTGGTCGTCATCTCGTTGGTGTTGGAGTGTCAAGACCTTGGAGACAACAAGATTGGGACTTGAGTCATTGTCGCAAAACACTTGACGTCTTCTTCTTCGTTCACTTGGCGATGCATAGCTACATGCTCAAGGGCTTCCATCTCATCGTCGCTCATTGAGTCATAAGATCCGTCATCATTGATGATCATGGTGCGAACGGTCTTGCACTCAAATGATTTGTGGCCTCACCCTTGGCACTTGAAACATTTGATGGAACTCATCTTGGAGTTGTCCTCGGTTGTAGTTGTAGATGATGAAGCTCTTGGCTTGAAGTTGCTCGTAGTAGGTGGATCACTCGATGTAGTCGCATTCTTGTAGCTTGAGTTGTCACCGAAGTTTGTAGATGGCTTGGTAGAGGTAGGAGGAGTAGCCGAAGTCGTTGAAGCTTGGTTGTAGGAGCCGAAGTTCTTGGAGTTGAACTTGGAGTACTTGTAGTCCTCTTGAACTTGTCGATCCGCTTTGGTTGCTTGATGTACTAGCTCGAGGAGATTGGTGTATGGTTGAAAGTCTACAATCTTCTTGATAGGATAGTTGAGTCCATTCAAGAATCTCGCCATTGTTTGCTCTCCATCTTCCCTGATGTTTGCTCGTATCATGGCAATCTCCATCTCCTTGTAGTACTCTTCAACCGACTTGGTACCTTGCTTGAGGAGTTGTAGCTTCTTGAACAAGTCACGATTGTAGTGTGTTGGCACAAAGCATGCTCTCATGACTTCCATCATTTGAGCCCAAGTGGTGATAGGAGGTTCGCCTTTTGCTTCTCTTCTCTCTATGATTTGCTTCCACCATATGAGAACATAGTCTTGGAACTCAAGGGAGGCCATTGCAATCTTCTTCTCTTCATCGAAGTTGTGAAGGCGAAAGATCTTGTCAACCTTCAATGCCCATGAGAGGTAGTCTTCGGGATCAATGCTTCCGGAAAACTTTGGCATGGTGAACTTAAGCTTGCCATAGCGATACTCTTCATTGTTTGCTTGCCTATTGGGAGGGCGTTCTTGATTTTGATGATTGTCAATCTCGTGTTGCTCTTGGCGGAGTAGATGTCCATTGTTGTGGTGTACTTGCCGAGCTTGTGGTTCTTGTTGAGGTTTTTGCTCTTGTCGCGCTTGAGGAGGAACTTCTTCTTGCATTCGTGCTTGATGGCGCCTCTCTTGCATCTCATCACGAAGGAAATCCTCTTCTTGACGAGTGTGTCGGGTGCGAGCTGCCACATTACGTTGTGAATCACGTAATGCTCGTTGCGCCTCAAGAGCTTGAGCTTCTCGGCGTTGTTGTGCTTGACGATGAGCTTCGGCATCTTGTTCTTCTTGATGCTGACGCGCTCGCTCTTGTTGTTGTTGGCGTAGTCGTTGCCGTTCTTGTGCTTGTTCAAGTGTAGCTTGGTTTTGACGATGTCGACTTGCTTGCTCTTCAAATAGCTCTTGTGAACTCTTGTCATGAAGTGGATTCCGGTTGTCATGTCGAGCTTGACGTGCGGCTTGACGAAGAGTGTTTGATGTAGGGGTACTTGAGCCTTCCATGGAGTCGGTATGTCGACTTGAGCGGCTTCGTCTTTGAGAAGATGTGGAAGAAGAACGTCGTTTGACTATCAAAGTCCGTAGCTCATCGAATTGGGTAGACATGTTGGTGTTGATGATGTCGAATTGCTCTCTTGTTCTTGCTTCGAATTGGCGCGCGTCAGCGGCGACTTGACCAATGTACTCGCGCATAGCTTCACTTTCTTGATGGAGAGCTCGTTGGACACCGAAGAGATGTAGTTTGGTGACGTAGTTGTTCGATTCTTGAGGATCGTCGAAGGGTGGGTTCGAAGATGTACTTGGCCTATCCATCATCACAAGCAAGTATGTGAGTGGGAGAAAGGAGAAGACAATACCAAATGTACCTTAACCGAAGTTGAAAATGGATCAATGATCACTCAATAATGTAACCCGAAAATAGCACTATTGGTACCACTTCGTGTCGATTCTCACACCTACACAAGTAAAGCTTTGAGAGGAGCTTGGTTAGGATGGTGGCAAAAATTCAATGCAATTGTCAAAGTGACTCAATGATGTTGAAAATGATTCACAATTTGCTCATGCAACAAGTATATCACTAGCAAAGTAGCACACGGAACACACGCACGGATAGATAAATGTGGTTGTGCAACCAAGGGTGAGCGAAAATGTGGAATCCAGGGAAAATGCTCGTGTTGACAACACTAGAGAGACGCTAACCGATTGCTTAATAGCCGGATACGCACTTGTGCACAACCTATAAGAGGCAAACGTAACGACTTCCTATCACAAGTATGCTATGAGTGTATGATGTGCCGATGCTTGAGCACAAGATGGTATATTGCTATCTCATATGATCTCTTTTGATGCAAGGCGTATGATGCTATTTTCCTTTTGCTTATCAGCTTTGGGTGGCTCTTTTTCTTAAAAGCTTGTGAGCTCTTTCTTTGGATACTTATGCATGCTTCTCGGATCAAGGTAGCTATTGTGTATGCGGATCACTCTTTTGGCACACGGAGATATGATGATGTATTATGCAATATCTATGACTATCACTAATGTGCACAAGTGTCGTGGCCCGACAATACTCAAATGGCTCGTCTCAATGGGAAAGCTACGCAAAAATGGTCTATAGGGTGACAATGCAATTGCAAGGTAGAATGAACAAGGTGTCGTCAATGTTACCGTCCTTGTCGAGGTTGAGAGGTGGTCTTGTCAATGTCGCTCCGTTCCAAGATAGCCGAAACACACAAGGAAACGGGAAAAACCACAACTCAAATGATCCAAGACACAAAGAGGTAATACCGTAGGTATTATTTTTAGGAAATGGTGGTGGTGGTATGGTATATGTTGGTGTATGAAAGGGGTAAGTGGTTGTGGAAGGTGGGACGAGAACTGAAAAGTTCAGCTGCGTCAGGGTTCGTCGGACGTCCGGTAGGTCGACCTACGTCCGGTAGGTTGCCGGTCGTCCGGTCGCCGGACGTCCGGTAAGTCTCGGATATCCGGTGAAAGTTGTTGTATATACGGTGCCAGTCGTCCGATGGTTAATGGACGTCCGGTGTCTCATGGGTGGTCGGACGTCCGGTAGAACGCCGGTCGTCCGGTAGGTCTGGGCTAGGGTTGGAGGATCCATGGACAACTTGGTCAACCGTGGCCAATTTTGCGGACGAAAATTGGGGAAAATGTGGGGAAAAGCTAGATCCACTCGTGGCACAGCAAATCCATGGAGCAAATTCAACAAAATCTTTCCAAATCAACAAATCACAAAACAAATTGGGGCTATTTTTGTGGGGAATTTTCGAAATTGGGAAGAACACAATAAAAACAAGCTAGAAAACAGGGTGTGGGGCTCCAAATTCGTGATCAACCTATGCTCATGATACCATAATATGATGTAGGGTGGAACCCTAACCGGCAGATCTTTCACGAAAAGGAGGTAATCCCACGATGAACACGGAGAACACAAGGAAAACACGGAGGAATACACGAGTGGAAACACTCAAATCTACAAAAATACGGTCACACAAGTGCTAGATCCACGATACATATCAAGATTCATGATCCATAGTCAACAACGGTGGTACAAAGATAGTCTTCTCCCGGAGGAGGTCTTGGATTATCCCTTGGGATCTTCTCCATGAAGGAGGTCTTGAATTCGAGGTGGATCTTCTCCGAAGAGGTCGCGGTCTCGTAGGAGAGGAACCACTAAGGTCTATGATGAGCTATCCAAAAGCTACCTCCAAAGGATGGAAGTCAATGAGTATATATTACACGGGGTGACACCGTCGGGTCGGACGTCCGAGGGTTACCGGACGTCCGGTCGCTCGGGAAAGGCCGGACGTCCGGTAACTCTCGGATTTCCGGTATTTTCCGCGATTTACATTATGTCATCGGTGTCACGGACGTCCGATGGCTTCTGGTCGTCCGGTCTTCTGGGAGTCACCGGTCGTCCGATGAGCGTCGGACGTCCGGTGCCTGGGAGTCTTCGGTCGTCCGGTAGGGGCCGGACGTCCGGTGCCTGTAGCGTCTTCAGCCGTCCTTCTTCTTGTTCCAAGCACTTGTCGATCCCGTCGTCTTGTCAACTGTGCAGGGCTGTCCCGTGGCCTTCATCCAAGTACATGAGTATGCATAGAGTTTCTGATGAGGGTAGAAGGCATGTTCCCTACGAGTCGAGAGGAAATTGGTAAAGGAGTGAGTTCACCTCGGCTTCGAGAGCTCTTGTACGGGCTCGTGTCATTGGTCCTTTGGTCACTTGGTGAGTCGACGGTATGTCCATGGGGATGACCTTGGGATGCTCCGCATCACAATTGCTAGAACTTTTATCTCCAGTGAACATGCAACTATAGGTGTGTCGTCAAAAAATTGGAATTATTCAGGGTTCATCTAGACATTTTTATATATTAATTTGGTTTTCTAGGCATTTCAGGTGCACAACTCAAAATTAAACTACATGCACATGCTCGTGTGCACCAAAATGGGATGTAAAATGGTAGCGTTGATGCTTATGTCCCATTCAAGAAATGGGGATGAATTTCAAACACCATGGCACCGTGGCTCTCCAGCAAATGTTGAGGTGCTTGCTTTTTGTAATTCTAGTAAATACAAAACTCGTCTGAAATTCATGAACCTTGGCATGCTATTATGGATCGGCATCAACATGCTGGGGAAAAATATTGTCCCATTTGGGGCAGATTATGGTATAAGCTTCTCACAAACCAGAGCTTCTCACAAGAAGCCTCATGGTTCCGTTGGGGAAACGTGTCACCTTTCTGGACAAAACAATATCCGTTGCCTCTTCTTGCTTTCAATTTTTTTCCTGGTGTCAACATAGAACAACAGGAGTGTCGTGTTAAATTTTGGAATTTTTTTCGGGGATCATTTGGACAGTTTTATATGTTAATTGAGTTTTCTAGGCATTTATGTGCATGATTAAAAATTGAACTACATGTGCATGCTCCATTCCATAAAAACTGGTTGCAAAATCAAATGTTTGTCCTTGGTTGCAAGCTTAGGTCACATGCAAGAAATGAGAATGAATGTCAAACACCTTGACATTGTCGCTCGACCACTAACATTGACATACATGGTTTGAAAATTCTAGTAAATCGAAAACTCGTCTGAAATTCATGAACCTTGGCATGCTATCATGGATCGGCATCAACGTGCTGGGGTAAAAAATATTGTCCCATTTGGGGCAGGTTATGGTATAAGCTTCTCACAAACCAGAGCTTCTCAAAAGAAGCCACATGGTTCTGTTAGGGAAACATGCCACCTTTGTGGACAAAACGATATTCATCGCCTCTTCTTCCTTTCAATTTTTTTCCTGGTGTCAACATAGAACAACAGGAGTGTCGTGTTAAATTTTGGATTTTTTCAAGGATAGTTTGGACATTTTTATATGTTAACTGAGTTTTCTAGGCATTTATGTGCATAATTCAAAATTGAACTACATGCACATGCTCCAGTCCATAAAAACTGGTTGCAATATCAAATGTTTGTCCTTGGTTGCAAGCTTAGGTCACATGCAAGAAATGAGAATGAATGCCAAACACCTTCACATTGTCGCTTGGCCACTAACATTGAGATAGATGGTTTTAAAATTCTAGTAAATCGAAAACTCGTCTGAAATTCATGGAACTTGACATGATATCATGGAACGGCATGGACATGCCATGCTAAAAATATTGTCCCATTTGTGGCAGGTTTGGGTATAATTGATAACCCACAAGTATAGGGGATCGCAACAGTTTTCGAGGTTAGAGTATTCAACCCAAATTTATTGATTCGACACAAGGGGAGCCAAAGAATATTCTCAAGTATTAGAAGTAGAGTTGTCAATTCAACCACAACTAAAACACTTAATATCTACAGCAAAGTATTTAGTAGCAAAGTAATATGGAAGTAACGGCAACGGTAACAGTAGTAGCAGTTTTGTAGTGATTGTAATAGTAGCAGTAACGAAGCAAGTATAAATATGAAATGAACTCCTAGGCAATGGATCGGCAATGATAGGTGTCGGATAATATTCATCATGTAGAAGTTATAACCTATGGTGACACGAAACTAGCTCCCATTCATCAATATAATGTAGGCATCTATTACGTATATAGTCATACATGCTTATGGAAAAGAACTTGCATGACATATTTTGTCCTACCGTCCCGTGGCAGCGGGTCCTAGTGGAAACTAAGGGATATTAAGGCCTCCTTTTAATAGAGTATTGTACCAAAGCATTAGCACTTATTGAATACATGAACTCCTCAAACTACGGCAATCACCGGAAAGAATCCCAATTATTGTCACCTTGGGTTATGCGGATCATACCACATAGTAGGCGTCTACAACTTGCAAGATAGGATCAAAAACATAATAGGTTCAGATCTGAAATCCGGGCACTCGGGCCCTAGTGACAAGCATTAAGCATAGCAAAGCCATAGCAATATCAATCTTAGAACATAGTGGATACTGATACATCCATTTTGCATCATGCTTTTATGTTGATATTTATTGCATTATGGGTTGTTATTACACGTTACGTCACAATACTTATGCCTTTTCCCTCTTATTTTACAAGGTTAACATGAAGAGGGAGAATGCTGACAGCTGGAATTCTGGGCTGGAAAAGAAGCAAACTCTGGAAACCTATTCCGCACAACTCAAAAAGCTCCAAAATTTCACAAGACACCATTTCAGAAAATATAAAAAATATCTGGCGAAAGAAGATCACCAGGGGGCCACCACCTGTCTGCAAGGGTGGGGGGCGCCCCCCTCTCTGGGCACGCCCCCTGCCTCATGGGCCCCCCGATGGCCCCCTGATGCCCATCTTGTCCTATATGAGGTGTTTCGACCTAGAAAAAATCATAAGGAGGCTTTCGGGACTAGACGCCGCCGTCTCGAGGCGGAACCTTGGTGGAAACCAATCTAGGGCTCCGGCAGAGCTGTTTTGCCGGGGATACTTCCCTCCGGGAGGGGGAAATCGTCACCGTCGTCATCACCAACAACTCTCCCATCATGGGGAGGACTATCTTCATCAACATCTTCACCAGCACCATCTCCTCTCAAACACTAGTTCATCTCTTGTATCCAATCTTTGTACTCAAACCTCAGATTGGTACGTGTGGGTTGCTAGTACTGTTGATAACTCCTTGTAGTTGATGCTAGTTGGTTTATTTGGTGGAAGATCATATGTTCAGATCCATTGTGCATATTAATACCCCTCTGATCGTGAACAATATTATGTCTTGTGAGTAGTTACTTTTGTTCCTGAGGACATGGGAGAAGTCTTGCTATAAGTAGTCATGTGAATTTGGTATTCGTTCGATATTTTGATGAGATGTATGTTGTATCTCCTCTAGTGGTGTCATGTGAACGTCGACTACATGACACTTCACCATTATTTGGGCCTAGAGGAAGGCATTGGGAAGTAATAATTAGATGATGGGTTGCTAGAGTGACAGAAGCTTAAACCCTAGTTTATGCGTTGCTTCGTAAGGGGCTGATTTGGATCCAGTTGTTTCATGCTATGGTTAGGTTTACCTTAATACTTGTTTTGTAGTTGCGAATGCTTGCATTAGAGGTTAATCATAAGTGGGAGGCCTTTCCAAGTAAGGACAACACCCAAGCACCGGTCCACCCACATACCAAATTATCAAAGTACCGAACGCGAATCAGATGATCGTGATGAAAACTAGCTTGGCGATAATTCCCATGTGTCATCGGGAGCGCTTTCCTTCATATAAGAGTTTGTCCAGGCTTGTCCTTTGCTACAAAAAGGATTGGTCCATCTTGCTGCACCTTATTTACTTTTACCTTTTGTCACTTGCTACCAATTACCTTATCACAAAACTATCTGTTACCGATAATTTCATGCTTGCAGAAAATACCTTACTGAAAACTGCCTATCATTCCCTTCTGCTCCTCGTTGGGTTCGACACTCTTACTTATCTAAAGTACTACGAGATCCCCTACACTTGTGGGTCATCAAGACTCTTTTCTGGCGCCGTTGCCGGGGAGTGAAGCGCCTTTGGTAAGTGGAATTTGGTAAGAAAAAATTTATATAGTGTGCTGAAATTTATTGTCACTTGTCACTATGGCTCATCATCCTTTGAGGAGCTTGTTCGGGGTATCTTCATCCCGACCAGAAGAGCAAAGAGTTGCTCCTCAACCTACTGCACCTACTGAAAATGTTTGCTTTGAAATTCCTTCGGGTATGATAGAGAAACTGTTAGATAATCCCTTTACAGGAGACGGAACACTGCATCCCGATTTACACCTAATCTATGTGGATGAAGTTTGTGGATTATTTAAGCTTGCAGGTATGCCCGAGGATGTTATCAAGAAGAAGGTCTTTTCTTTATCTTTGAAGGGAGATGCATTGACATGGTTTAGGATATGTGATGATATTGGATCATGGAACTATAATCATCTGAAGCTGGAATTTCATCAGAAGTTCTACCCTATGCACCAGGTTCATCGTGATCGTAATTATATTTATAATTTTTGGCCTTGCGAAAGAGAAACCATCGCTCAAGCTTGGAGGAGGCTTAAGTCAATGTTATATTCATTCCCCAATCATGAGCTCTCAAGAGAAATGATCATTCAAAATTTTTATGCTCGGCTTTCTCTCAATAATCGGTCCATGCTCGATACTTCTTGTTCTAGCTCTATTATGTTGAACTATTGAATTCAAATGGGATTTATTGGAAAGAATTAAACGCAACTCCAAAGATTGGGATCTCGACGAAGGTAAGGAGTCAGGTATGAACCCTAAGTTTGATTGTGTTGAAGCTTTTATGGATACCGATGTTTTTCGTGAGTTTAGCACTAAATATGGACTTGACTCTGAGATAGTAGCTTCTTTCTATGAATCATTTGCTACTCATGTTGATCTTCCCAGGGAGAAGTGGTTTAAATACCATCCTCCCATTGAAGTAAAAGTAGTTGAACCTATTAAAGTTGAAGAAAAGACTATCACTTATAATGTTGATCCTATTGTTCCTACTGCTTATATTGAGAAACCAC
Organism: Secale cereale; assembly: GCA_902687465.1. Lineage (NCBI taxonomy): Eukaryota > Viridiplantae > Streptophyta > Magnoliopsida > Poales > Poaceae > Secale > Secale cereale. The sequence continues at coordinate 317,752,471 of LR738713.1, forward strand.
CTTTCCCTATTAGAATAAAGGATGTTGTTAAAGCTTCAACTGTGGTTCGTAAGAGTAGTACTAGAACACCTACACCCTCTGAGCAAATTAAAGTTGAACCTAGTGTTGCTATGGTTAAAGATCTCTTGGTTGAAGATTTAGATGGACATGTTATTTACCTCCAAGAGGAAGGTGCTAGAATAGCCAAACCCGATGCTAGGAATAAACATAGACCTATTGTAGGATTGCCTGTTATCTTTGTTAAAATAGGAGATCATTGCTATCATGGTTTATGTGACGTAGGTGCTAGTGCGAGTGTAATACCTATATCCTTATACGATGAAATTATGCACGATATTACACCCTTGAGCTAGAAGGTATAGATGTTACTATTAAACTTGCTAATAGAGACACTATTTCACCAATTGGGATTGTTAGAGATGTTGAAGTCTTGTGTGGGAAAGTTAAGTACCCTGCTGATTTTCTTGTTCTTGGTTCCCCACAAGATGATTTCTGTCCCATCACATTTGGTAGACCTTTCTCGAATACTGTGAATGCTAAGATAGACTGCGTGAAAGATATTGTTACTGTTGGTTTAGGGGATATGTCTCATGATTTTAACTTTGCTAAATTTCGTAGACAACCCCTTGATATAGAATTACCTAATAAGGATGAAATTATTGGTCTTGCTTCTATTGCTGTGCCTCCTACTGATCCTTTAGAACAATATTTGCTAGACCATGCAAATTATATGTATATGAATGAGAGAAGGGAAATAGATGAAATAATCTTTAAACAGGGACCCGTATTGAAAAATAACTTGCCTGTTGAAACCCTAGGGATCCTCCTCCACCCAAGGGTGATCCCATGTTTGAACTTAAACCTTTACCTGATAATCTTAAGTATGTTTATCTTGATGAAAAGAAGATATATCATGTTATTATTAGTGCTAAACTTTCAGAGCAGGAAGAATAAAAATTATTGAAAACTCTAAAAAAGCACCGTGCTGCTATTGGATATACTCTGGATGATCTTAAGGGCATTAGTCCCACTTTATGCCAACACAAGATAAAATTGGAAGAAAACGCTAAACCGGTTATTGATCATCAACGATGGTTAAATCCTAAGATGAAAGAAGTTGTAAGGAAGGAAATACTAAAGCTTCTAGAGGCAGGTATTATCTATCCAGTTGCTGATAGCCAGTGGGTAACTCCTGTCCATTGTGTCCCTAAGAAGGGAGGTATGACTGTTGTTCCTAATGATATAGATGAATTGATCCCGCAAAGAATTGTTACAGGTTATAGGATGGTAATTGATTTCCACAAATTAAATAAAGCTACTAAGAAAGATCATTACCCCTTGCCTTTTATTGATCAAATGCTAGAAAGGTTATCCAAACATACTCACTTTTGCTTTCTAGATGGTTATTCTGGTTTCTCTCAAATACCTGTGTCAAAAGGGGATCAAGAAAAGACCACCTTTACTTGTCCGTTCGGTACCTTTGCTTATAGACGTATGCCTTTTGGTTTATGTAATGCACCTGCTACCTTTCAGAGATGCATGATGGCTATATTCTCTGATTTTTGTGAAAATATTGTTGAGGTTTTCATGGATGATTTCTCCGTTTAGGGAACTTCTTTTGATGATTGCTTGAGTAACCTTGATTGAGTTTTGCAGAGATGTGAAGACACTAATCTTGTCTTGAATTGGGAGAAGTGCCACTTTATGGTTAATGAAGGCATTGTCTTGGGACATAAAATTTCTGAAAGAGGTATTGAAGTTGACAAGGCTAAAGTTGATGCTATTGAAAAGATGTCGTGTCCCAAGGACATCAAAGGTATACGAAGTTTCCTTGGTCATGCCGGGTTTTATAGGAGGTTCATTAAGGACTTCTCCAAAATCTCTAGGCCTCTGACTAATCTCTTACAAAAAGATATTCCTTTTGTCTTTGATGATGATTGTCTAGAAGCATTTGAAATACTTAAGAAAGCATTGATCTCTACACCTATTGTCCAGCCTCCTGACTGGAATTTACCATTTGAGATTATGTGCGATGCTAGTGATTATGTTGTAGGTGCGGTTTTAGGGCAAAGAGTTGATAAGAAATTGAATGTTATCAAATATGCTAGTAAAACTCTAGATAGTGCCGAGAGAAATTATGCTACTACTGAGAAAGAATTTTTAGCAGTTGTATTTGCTTGTGATAAGTTTAGACCTTATATTGTTGATTCTAAAGTAACTATTCACACTGATCATGCTGCTATCAAATACCTTATGGAAAAGAAAGATGCTAAACCTAGACTTATTAGATGGGTTCTATTACTGCAAGAATTTGACTTGCATATTATTGATAGAAAGGGAGCTGAGAACCCAATGGCAGATAACTTGTCTAGGTTAGAGAATATACTTGATGACCCACAACCTATTGATGATAGCTTTCATGATGAACAATTAGCTGTCATATACACTTCTCGTACTACTCCATGGTATGTTGATTATGCTAATTATGTTGTTGCTAAGTTTATACCTCCTAACTTCACATACCAGCAAAAGAAAAAGTTCTTCTATGATTTGAGACATTACTTCTGGGATGACCTGCATCTTTATAAAGAAGGAGTAGTTGGTATTATTAGACATTGTGTACCTGAGCATAAACATGAACAGATCCTATGCAAGTGCCACTCTGAAGCTTATGGAGGACACCGTGCTGGAGATAGAACTGCGCATAAGGTATTGCAATCCGGTTATTGGCCTACTATCTTCAAGGATGCACATAAGTTTGTCTTATCTTGTGATGAATGTCAAAGAATTGGTAATATTAGTAGACGTCAAGAAATGCCTATGAACTATTCACTTGTTATTGAACCATTTGATGTTTGGGGCTTTGATTATATGGGACCGTTTCCTTCCTCTAATGGGTACACGCATATTCTAGTTGTTGTTGATTACGTTACTAAGTGGGTAGAAGCTATTCCAACTAGTAGTGTTGATCATAACACCACTATTAAGATGCTTAAAGAAGTTATTTTTTCGAGGTTTGGAGTCCCTAGATACCTAATGACTGATGGTGGTTCACACTTTATTCATGGTGCTTTCCGTAAAATGCTTGCTAAGTATGATGTAAATCATAGAATTGCATCCCCTTATCACCCACAGACTAGTGGTCAAGCAGAATTAAGTAATAGAGAGTTGAAATTAATTTTGCAAAAGACAGTTAATCGGTCTAGAAAGAATTGGTCCAAGAAACTTGATGATGCATTATGGGTCTATAGAACTGCATACAAAAATCCTATGGGTATGTCTCCATATAAGATGGTTTATGATAAAGCTTGTCACTTACCTCTTGAGCTAGAACATAAGGCATATTGGGCTATTAAAAAGCTCAATTATGATTTCAAACTTGCCGGTGAGAAGAGGTTATTTGACATTAGCTCTCTTGATGAATGAAGAACCCAGGCCTATGAGAATGCCAAGCTGTTTAAAGAAAAATTTAAAAGATGGCATGACAAATGGATACAAAAGCGTGAGTTTAACGTAGGTGATTATGTTTTGTATATAATTCGCGTTTAAGATTTTTTGCAGGAAAACTCCTCTCTAAGTGGGAAGGACCTTACCTTATCGAGGAGGTCTATCATTCCGGTGCCATAAAAATCAACAACTTCGAAGGCACAAATCCAAAGGTGGTGAACGGTCAAAGAAGCAAACATTATATCTCAGGTAACCCTATAAATGTTGAAACCAATGTTATTGAAATCGTAAACCCGCAGGAATACATAAGGGACACTTTCCAAAACGATTCAGACTCCGAAAAGGAAGAGGTATGTGGTACAGTAAGTAAGCTGACTCCAAAGTAGTTCTAAAGGCAAATTTTCACCGTTTTGGAATATTTAGAAAAATAGAAAAATAAGTGGCAGTCCGGAAGAGACACGAGGCGTCCATGAGGGTGGAGGGCGCGCCCTCTTCCCCTGGGCGTGCCCCCTACCTCGTGGGCACCTCTTGTGCCTCCCGGACTCCGATTTCTTGTATGTTACTCCTTTTGGTCAGTAAAAATTCATTATATATTCTCCCGAAGGTTTTGACCTCTGTATCACGCAAAAATCCTCTGTTCTTGTTTCGAGCTAATTTCTGCTAGGGTTGACGAAGCCAGGCACCATGTCGTCTCCCTCTTCCAACAATGAAGGCAACGATGCTTGGCTAATGAAGATAGATGTGAAGAGGGAAGGACCCGAGGAGGTCAACAAGGAGAAGAGGATCAAGAAGGCGGTGGAAGACCAGGCTCCAGCAATGCGAGAAGAAGACATCCATCAACCTCTTCCTGGCCTCTTTACTTCAACTGAGATTGAAGCTTTCAAGATGATTGAGTTAGCTCAAATTCAAAACAAGTATCTCACAAGTGAAAATATTTTGTTGAAGGAGCATATAGCTGCACTCAAAGGTATTATCCGCAAGTTGGAGGATCTCCTACGCTCGATGTATGATGATCCGGCGTCACTACTTTCAACTCCATCATCACCACCTCCGAAGAAGGGGACATAATCATATGGGTATGGGCTCTCCCCTTGGCAACTGCCAAGCTTGGGGAGTGACCCCGGTATCGTATCACCATCACTCCTATCTTTACCATTTTTCCTAGTTCGATCCTTTTGGTAGTATCCGGATCTAGTAGAATAAAGTTAGCATGATCTAGTTGTGAGCTTTTGCTTTATGATCTTTACCCTTTGTAATCGAGTTCGTGAGCTATATAATAAAGATTAGTGTTGAGTCAAGGGCTTGATTTCCTCACCTTGGTCATGATAGAATAAAAGAAAATATAAAAAGTGTCAAGAGATCATATTGATCTTATGGGAAGTAATGACTTCACATATAAAGAGTATGATGAATAAAAGTTGTTGAGAGTTGACAAACATAGTCATGGTCATCGTTGCAATTAATAAGAAGTAATAAATAAAGAGAGGCTTCACATACAAATATACTATCTTGGACATCTTTTATGATTGTGAGCACTCATTAAAATATGACATGCTAAAGAGTTTATGTTGGACAAGGAAGACACCATAATGGGTGATGTCTTCTTATATCCGAAATAAAGTATATTGTTGTGGATCATCCAACATGTTGAGCTTGCCTTTCCCCCTCATGCTAGCCAAAACTCCTCGCACCAAATAGAGATACTACTTGTGCTTCCATACATCCTTAAACCCAGTTTTGCCATGAGATTCCACCATACCTACCTATGGATTGAGTAAGATCCATCCAAGTAAGTTGTCATGTTACAAACTCGCTAAAATATGTATGATTTATTAGTGTGGAGGAAATAAGCTTCATACGATCTTGTGATATGGAAGTAATAAAAACGACGGACTGCATAATAAAGGTCCTTACCAAAAGTGGCAATGTAAAGTGACGTTCTTTTGCGCTAAGACTTTGTGCATCCAACCATAAGAGCACATGACAACCTCTTCTTCCCTCTGCGAAGGGCCTATCTTTTATCTATGCCTTATAAGAATCAAGGTGACAATCACCTTTCCTTTTTACATTTTATCCTTTGGCAAGCACATTGTGTTGGAAAGATCCCGACATATATACCCACTTGGATGTAAGTTTCCATGGTCTATTACCGTAACCATCTGTTTATCAACGAGCTAGTCAACTAGAGGCTTACTGTAATGCCCCAGATGTAATACTTTCCAATTATGGCAATATATGAAACTTTGACTTCATCAATTCCATTCTGGGCTCTTCTTTCATTTCAGTTTTCGTCGTTTTGCCGTGCGTGTGTGCATTTCATCCATGTCATGTTATCTTGTGCATTGCATTGCATTCTTGTTGTCACTTGCACCCGGTCCCACTTGTCTCTTCCTGTTGCCCGTTTCGAGTTCCAACACTCACACACGTGCCCGTGGCACCCCCGAGTCCTTCTTTCGCGTGTGGCCGTGTAACGTTCCCGGAATGACATGAGACTTGTCGTGCGTTGTTGTTTTGGTACGTGTAGGCCGCCTGTCAAGTTTCGTCGCGTTTGGAGTTCGTTTGGTACTCCAACGGTTAACCTAGTGGGCTAAAAGTACCCCTTCCTTTTGGCCCAAGACCCCCTCCACAACAGCCCACTAACCCAGCACAACCACTCCCATCATCTCGGTCGTCGGATCACGAACGTGTGGCCGAAAACCGCACCCCATTTGGAGGCTCCTAGCTCCCTATGCCTATAAAAACGTCCCCCACGTCCATTTTTGGGACGAAACCCTAGCTCCTTCCTCCTCGCGCCGCCGGACGCGTCCGACAGCAGCACGCCCAGCCATCCCCGCTTCGCCACGTGTCCCACCGGGAGCCCCAGCCGTCGCGGGCCTGTGATGGCTTCTCGCCCCTCGTTGGTTACCCCAAGTGGAAGGTTGAGATGTAGCGTAGCGGCAAATTTCCCTTGGCAAAGGTACCAAGGATCAAATCCCGTGAGACTCCGAGGGTCGACAAGTAGGTGTCAACGGCGCCAGAAACTTAGCGGTTGACGGGACCTGCACACAGATACAGATAACTTTGCTCCCAACGAGTACAGAGAGGTTGTCAATCCCTCCGGCCTTGTTGTTTACAAAGGATCAAACACAAGAGATAATAATGATAGCTATGACTGCAACTAGGAAATAAAAACAGGAAGTAAATAGAAGGTGTGATCAGCGGTGGTAATATGGACCGGGGTCCCATGATGTTCACTAGTGATGTCTCTCTCCCAAAAGACGATAAAACAGCAAAGCGAGGTAAACAAATTACAACTGGGCAATTGACAGGATTATGTGCGCAAACCAATGCTAACTATGCTGCAAAGAAAGGTAGAGTCTCAAAAGCATGGGCGGTACGCCAAGGCAAGTAGACCAAAATCCATCTGCATCTACTACTAATCATCCACTTTGAGATATCTATCCAGAACATCTCGCTGGTATTAAGTTGTGAATCCCACCCAAAGTGTAAACTCAAAGCAACAGACAACTGCATTAAAAGAACTTTGCGTAAAGTAAACAATCCTTGCACCCGCAAGTACAAGCACCGTTGTTTTCTCCCTTGTGGCAACAGCACATCCCCTAGACTCATGTTTCTGTCACTCAAGCTAGTCATCATGGGGCATGAACCCACAATCAAGCATAACGCACCCTCTTGGAGTTACTACCTACTACTTGGCCAAAGCAATAAACAGCAACGGAGAACATGCAAGAATTACTCAAGAACAAAGATATAAAAGAGGTGAATCAAATATATTACTCAAACACAATCTGAACATAGTCTCATAATCCATCAGATCCCAGCAAACTCAGCAAAGCAACAGCAGAAAGATTACATATGTGCCTCGATCATGTAGGGCAGCTCACGAGGTCTAAACCATGAAGAGCAAAGAGGGGAGGAGAACATCACATAGCTACTGATCATGGACCCATGGTCCAAAGTGGACTACTCACGACTCATCCGGGAAGCGTCCATGGTGGTGGAGAAGCTCCCGGTGGTGGTTCTCCCCTCCGGCAGGGTGCCGGGAAGAGTTTTCCTGATGCTCTCGATCTTGGAAGCGCTGCGGCGGCGGAACAGAGGCGAGATCGCGAAAAAGGGTTCTGTCCTCGAGGGTTTCGGGACGAGAGGGATATATATGCGAAGGGGGGCAGCCAGAGGCGGAGCAGGGGCCCCAGGTGCCCCCCTGGCGCGGCCAGGGGTGGGGCCACGCCAGGTGGCTGCCTGGGCCTCCCCTGGCTCCCCTCTGGCCCATCTTTGGTTCTTCGTGAAGCTTCTTGTACGCTGATTTTTCCTATATTTTTCCTGGAATTTTTGGAGCACTTTTAATATGGGGGAAACCTGAAATAGAAAAACAGCAGAAAACAGGAACTGGCACTGTGGTGCACTGAGTTAATAGGTTAGTCCAAATATGATCAAAAGTGTATGGAAGTGCATCAATTGTTGGAAATATGCCCTAGAGGCAATAATATAAGAGTTATTATTATATTTCCTTGTTCATGATAATCGTTTATTATCCATGCTATAATTGTATTGATTGGAAACTTAAATACATGTGTGGATAAATAGACAAACTTTGTGTCCCTAGTAAGCCTCTTCAGGACTAGCTCGTTGATCAGAGATGACCGCGGTTTCCAGGTCATAGACATGAGTTGTCATTTGATAACGGGATCACATCATTAGGAGAATGATGTGATGGACGAGACCCAAACGTTAAACATAGCTTTTGATCGTATCAGTTATCGCTATAGTTTTCTGCATGTCAAGTATAAGTTCCTATGACCATGAGATCATGTAACTCACTGACACCGTAGGAGTGCCTTGTGTGTGCCAAACGTCGCAACGTAACTGGGTGACTATAAAGGTACTCTACAGGTATCTCCGAAGGTGTCTGTTGAGTTGACATGGATCGAGACTGGGATTTGTCACTCCGTGTGACGGAGAGGTATCTCCGGGCCCACTCGGTAATACGTCATCTCAATGAGCTCAAAGTGACTAAGTAGTTAGTCACGGGATTATGTATTACGGAACGAGTAAAGAGACTTGCCGGTAACGAGATTGAACTAGGTATAGAGATACCGACGATCGAATCTCGGGCAAGTAACATACCGACGAGACAAAGGGAACTCTATACGGGATTACCTGAATCCTTGACATTGTGGTTCATCCGATGAGATCATCGAGGAACGTGTGGGAACCAATATGGGTATCCAGATCCCGCTATTGGTTATTGACCTGGGAGTATCTCGGTCATGTCTGCATAGTTTCCGAACCCGCAGGGTCTACACACTTAAGGTTCGGTGACGCTAGGGTTGTTAGTGAGAACAGTGCATGGTAACCGAAGGTTGTTCGGAGTCCCGGATGAGATCCCGGACGTGACGAGGGTCTCCGGAATGGTCCGGGGACGAAGATCGATATATGGGATGAGAGTAAACAGAGTCCGGAATTGTTCTGGGGAACATCGGGAAGGAATCGGGGAACCGAAAGGTGTTTCGGGGGCCACGGTAAATGTTACGGGCCCTATGGGCCATAAGTGGGGAGACGCAACAGCCCACACAAGGGCTGTGCGCCCCCCCTAGGCTCCTCCACCTGCGCCTAAGGGGCTGGGCCCCCCTAGGGCAGCCGCACCCCTAGGACTTGGGGGGCAAGGCGCCTGGGGGGGGAGAACCCTAACCCTGGCCGCAGCCCCTCCCCTTGGCCGCCACCCCCTAGGGGGAACCCTAGGGGCGCCCCCTCCTCTCTCTCCCCCCTATATAAAGAGAGGTAGAGGGAGGGCAGCAATACAAGTTCGTGCCTCGGCATTGCCCTCCCTCTCCACGAATATCTTCGTCTAGTTTGCAGTGCTTGGCGAAGCCCTGCTGAAATTCCTTCACCACCATCTCCACCACGCCGTCGTGCTGCTGGGTTTCTCCGTCAACTTCTCCTTCCCCCTTGCTGGATCAAGAAGGAGGAGACGTCCCCGAGCTGCACGTGTGTTGAACGCGGAGGCACCGTCCGTTCGGTGCTGGGATCTTCGGCGATTTGAATCGCGGCGAGTATGACTCCATCAACCGCGTTCTTGAACGCTTCCGCTTAGCGATCTACAAGGGTATGTGGATCCGACTCTTCCCTCGTAGATGCATCTCCTAGATTGATCTTGGTGAGCGTAGGAAAATTTTTGTTTCCCATGCAACGTTCCCCAACAGTGGCATCATGAGCTAGGATCTTGCGTAGATGTTTTCACGAGTAGAACACAAAGGGGTTTGTGGGCGTTGATGTTTAGATTGCTTTCCTCTTTGGTCTTTCTTGATTCAGCGGCATTATGGGATGAAGCGGCCCGGACCAACTTTACATGTCCACGTACATGAGACCGGTTCCATCGACAGACATGCGACTTTTGTTGCATAAGATGGCTGGCGGGTGTCTGTCTCTCCTATCTTAGTTGAATCGGATTCGACGAAGGCGGTCCTTGTAGAAGGTTAAATAGCAACTTAAATATCACCGTTGTGGCTTTGCGTAGGTAAGAAGCGTTCTTGCTAGATACCCATAGCAGCCACGTAAAACATGCAACAACAAATTAGAGGACGTCTAACTTGTTTTTGCAGGGTATGTATGTGATATGATATGGCCAAAGACATGATGAGATATATTTGATGTATGAGATGATCATGTTGTAATAGTTAATATCGACTTGCATGTCGATGTATACGGCAACCGGCAGGAGCCATAGGGTTGTCTTTAATTTTTGTATGACCTGCGTGTCAATCATTAAGCGCTATGTAATGCTTTACTTTATCGCTAAACGGTAGCAATAGTAGTAAGAGCATGGTGGGCGCGCGACAACCCCGATGGCGACACGATGATGGAGATCATGATGATGGGGATCATGGTGTTACGCCGGTGACGATGGAGATCATGCCGGTGCTTTGGAGATGGAGATCAAAAGCACGAGTTGATGGCCATATCATGTCACTTATGATTTGCATGTGATGTTAATCCTTTTATGCATCTTATTTTGCTTAGGACGACGGATCCCTCACTAAAATTTCAAGATAAAATTGTGTTCCCCCCGAGTGTGCGCCGTTGCGAAGGTTCGTCGTTTCGAAGCACCACGTGATGATCGGGTGTGATAGACTCTACGTTCGCATACAACGGGTGCAAGCCAGTTTTGCACATGCAGAACACTCGGGTTAGACTTGACGGGCCTAGCATGTACAGACATGGCCTCGGAACACGGAAGACCGAAAGGTCGAGCATGAGTCATATAGTAGATATGATCAACATGAAGATGTTCACCATTGACACCACCTCATCTCACGTGATGATCGGACTTGGGTTGGTGGATTTGGATCATGTCACGCTCGGATGACCAGAGGGATGTCAATTTGAGTGGGAGTTATAAGTAATTTGATTAGTTAAAACTCACTTATCATGAACAATAGTCTAAGATGTCTTTGCAAATCTTTTGTTGTAGATGGCTCCCGTAGTAGCTCCCCTGAATTTTAATGCGTTCCTAGAGAAAACTAAGCTGAAAGATGATGGGAGCAACTTTGTGGACTGGCTCCGCAATCTGAGGATCATCCTCACAGCTGCCCAAAAGGTTTATGTCCTAAATGCACCGCTAGGTGAACCCCCCGCTCCGGCCTCTGTGGACGTTATGAACGCCTGGCAGTCGCGTGCGGATGACTACTCAGTAGTGCAGTGTGCCATGTTGTATAGCTTGGAAGGAGGACTTCAAAGGCGTTTTGAACGTCATGGAGAATATGAGATGTTCCAGGAGTTGAAGTTCATCTTTGAGAAGAATGCCAAGATCGAGAGGTATGAGACCTCCGATAAATTCTTTGCTTGCAAGATGGAGGAGAATTCGTCTGTCAGTGAGCACTTACTGAAGATGTCTGGGTACTATACCCGCATAGCTGATCTGGGACTTGTGTTCCCGGAGGAGGCTATCATTGACAGAATTCTCCAGTCACTCCCACCTAGCTACAAGAGCTTCGTGCAGCATTATAACATGCAAGGGATGAACAAAACCATCGCCGAGCTGTTTGCGATGCTAAAGGTCGCTGAGTCAGACATCCAGAAGGAGCATCAAGTGTTGATGGTCAATAAAACTACCAGTTTCAAGAAGAATGGCAAGGGCAAGAAGGGTAACTCTAAGAAGGGTGGCAAGGCAGTTGCTCATCCAGTAAAGAAACCCAAGGCTGGGCCCAAGCCAGAGACTGAGTGTTTCTATTGCAAGGGGAACGGCCACTGGAAGCGGAACTGCCCCAAGTATCTAGCAGACAAGAAGGGGGCCAACAACAACAACAAGCAAGGTATATGTGATATACATGTTATTGATGTGTACCTTACCAACTCTCGTTGTAGTGCCTGGGTATTTGATACCGGTTCGGTTGCTCACATTTGCAACTCTAAACAGGAACTACGGAATAGACGGAGGCTGGCGAAGGACGAAGTGACGATGCGCGTGGGGAATGGTTCCAAGGTTGATGTGATCGCCGTCGGCACGCTCGCTCTTCGATTACCATCGGGATTAGTTATGAACCCGAATAATTGTTATTTAGTGCCTGCGTTGAGCATGAACATTATATCTGGATCTTGTTTAATGCGAGACGGTTACTCATTTAAATCAGAGAATAAAGGTTGTTCTATTTATATGGGTAATATCTTTTATGGTCATGCACCCGAAGTAGGGGGTTTATTCTTATTGAATCTCGATAGTGATGATACACATGTTCATAACATTGATGCCAAAAGATGTAGAGTTGATAACAATAGTACCACTTTCTTGTGGCACTGCCGTCTGGGTCATATCGGCGTGAAACGCATGAGGAAGCTCCATGCTGATGGACTTTTGGAATCTCTTGATTTTGAATCACTTGACACATGCGAGCCGTGCCTCATGGGCAAGATGACTAGGACCCCGTTTTCAGGAGCAATGGAACGGGCAAGTGACTTATTGGAAATCATACATACTGATGTGTGTGGCCCGATGAGTGTCACGACGCGCGGTGGATATCGTTATTTTCTCACCTTCACTGACGACTTAAGTAGATATGGGTATATTTACTTGATGAAGCATAAGTCTGAAACGTTTGAAAAGTTCAAGCAATTTCAGAGTGAAGTTGAGAATCATCGTAACAAGAAGATCAAGTTCCTACGATCTGATCGAGGGGGAGAGTATCTGAGTTATGAGTTTGGCAATCACTTAAGACAATGTGGAATTGTTTCACAGTTGACGCCACCTGGAACACCACAGCGTAATGGTGTGTCCGAACGTCGTAATCGAACCCTATTAGATATGGTGCGTTCTATGATGTCTCTTGCCGATTTGCCACTATCTTTTTGGGGATATGCGTTAGAGACGGCTGCATTCACTTTAAATAGGGCTCCATCTAAGTCCGTTGAGACAACACCGTATGAACTGTGGTTTGGTAAGAAACCTAAGTTGTCTTTTCTCAAAGTTTGGGGTTGCGATGCTTATGTCAAAAGGCTTCAGCCAGAAAAGCTCGAACCCAAAGCGGACAAATGTGTCTTCATAGGATACCCAAAAGAGACGGTTGGGTACACCTTCTATCTCAGATCCGAGGGCAAAGTGTTTGTCGCTAAGAACGGGTCCTTTCTCGAGAAAGAGTTTCTCTCGAAAGAATTGAGTGGGAGGAAGGTAGAACTTGATGAGGTTATTGAACCTCTGCTTCAACCAGAGAGTAGCGCAGCACAGAAAGATGTTTTTGTGGAGCCTGCAACGGTTGAAGAGGAAGCCAATGATGATGATCAAGAAGCTTCTGATCAAGTTACTACCGAACCTCGTAGGTCTACAAGGGTACGCACTACACCTGAGTGGTATGGTAACCCTGTCTTGGAGGTCATGTTGTTGGACAACAGTGAACCTGCGAGCTATGGAGAAGCGATGGTGGGACCGGATTCCGACAAATGGTTAGAGGCCATGAAATCCGAGATGGGATCCATGTATGAAAACAAAGTATGGACTTTGGAAGTATTACCTGAAGGGCGGAAGGCCATTCAGAATAAATGGATTTTTAAGAGGAAGACGGACGCTGACGGCAATGTCACCGTGTATAAAGCTCGACTTGTGGCAAAGGGTTTTTCACAAGTTCAAGGAGTTGACTACGATGAGACTTTCTCACCCGTAGCGATGCTTAAATCCGTCCGAATCATGTTAGCAATAGCTGCATATTTCGATTATGAAATTTGGCAGATGGATGTCAAAACAGCGTTCCTTAACGGTTTTCTTAAGGAAGAGTTGTATATGATACAACCGGAAGGTTTTGTCGATCCAGAGAATGCTGACAAAGTTTGCAAACTCCAGCGTTCCATTTATGGGCTGGTGCAAGCATCTCGGAGTTGGAATCTTCGTTTTGATGAGGTGATCAAAGCATTTGGGTTTATACAAGTTTACGGAGAAGCTTGTATTTACAAGAAAGTGAGTGGGAGCTCTATAGCGTTTCTAATATTATATGTGGATGACATATTGCTAATTGGAAACAATATAGAACTTTTGGATAGCGTGAAGGGGTATTTGAACAAGAGTTTTTCGATGAAGGACCTCGGTGAAGCTGCTTTCATATTGGGCATCAAGATCTATAGAGATAGATCGAGACGCTTGATAGGACTTTCACAAAGTACATACCTTGATAAAGTTTTGAAGAAGTTCAAAATGGATCAATCAAAGAAGGGGTTCTTGCCGGTATTGCAAGGTACAAAGTTGAGTAAGACTCAATGCCCAGTGACTGCGGAAGATAGAGAAAAGATGAGTGTCATCCCCTATGCTTCAGCCATAGGCTCTATCATGTATGCAATGCTGTGCACAAGACCAGATGTCAGCCTTGCCATAAGTATGGCCGGAAGGTTTCAAAGTAATCCTGGTTTGGATCACTGGACAGCGGTCAAGAATATCCTGAAGTACCTGAAAAGGACTAAGGAAATGTTTCTCGTTTATGGAGGTGATCAAGAGCTCGTCGTAAAGGGTTACGTCGATGCAAGCTTTGACACTGATCCGGATGACTCTAAGTCTCAAACCGGATACGTATATATTCTCAACGGGGGAGCGGTAAGCTGGTGCAGTTCCAAGCAAAGCGTGGTAGCCGATTCTACATGCGAAGCGGAGTACCTAGCTGCCTCGGAGGCGGCAAAGGAAGGTGTCTGGATGAAGGAGTTCATAACAGATCTTGGAGTTGTGCCTAGTGCATTGAACCCAATGACTCTGTTTTGTGACAACACTGGTGCCATTGCTCTAGCCAAGGAACCAAGGTTTCACAAGAGGACCAGACACATAAAGCGACGCTTCAATTCCATCCGCGATTCAGTCAAGGAGGAGGACATAAGCATTTGCAAAGTACACACGGATTTGAATGTTGCAGATCCGTTGACGAAGCCTCTTCCACGGGCTAAGCATGATCAACACCAAGACTCTATGGGTGTTAGATTCATTACCTTGTAATGCTAGATTAATGACTCTAGTGCAAGTGGGAGACTGTTGGAAATATGCCCTAGAGGCAATAATATAAGAGTTATTATTATATTTCCTTGTTCATGATAATCGTTTATTATCCATGCTATAATTGTATTGATTGGCAACTTAAATACATGTGTGGATAAATAGACAAACTTTGTGTCCCTAGTAAGCCACTTCAGGACTAGCTCGTTGATCAAAGATGACCGCGGTTTCCAGGTCATAGACATGAGTTGTCATTTGATAATGGGATCACATCATTAGGAGAATGATGTGATGGACGAGACCCAAACGTTAAACATAGCTTTTGATCGTATCAGTTATCGCTATAGTTTTCTGCATGTCAAGTATAAGTTCCTATGACCATGAGATCATGTAACTCACTGACACCGTAGGAGTGCCTTGTGTGTGCCAAACGTCGCAACGTAACTGGGTGACTATAAAGGTACTCTACAGGTATCTCCGAAGGTGTCTGTTGAGTTGACATGGATCGAGACTGGGATTTGTCACTCCGTGTGACGGAGAGGTATCTTCGGGCCCACTCGGTAATACGTCATCTCAATGAGCTCAAAGTGACTAAGTACTTAGTCACGGGATTATGTATTACGGAACGAGTAAAGAGACTTGCCGGTAACGAGATTGAACTAGGTATAGAGATACCGACGATCGAATCTCGGGCAAGTAACATACCGACGAGACAAAGGGAACTGTATACGGGATTACCTAAATCCTTGACATTGTGGTTCATCCGATGAGATCATTGAGGAACGTGTGGGAACCAATATGGGTATCCAGATCCCGCTATTGGTTATTGACCTGGGAGTATCTCGGTCATGTCTGCATAGTTTCCGAACCCGCGGGGTCTACACACTTAAGGTTCGGTGACGCTAGGGTTGTTAGTGAGAACAGTGCATGGTAACCGAAGGTTGTTCGGAGTCCCGGATGAGATCCCGGACGTGACGAGGGTCTCCGGAATGGTCCGAGGACGAAGATTGATATATGGGATGAGAGTAAACGGAGTCCGGAATTGTTCTGGGGAATATCGGGAAGGAATCGGAGAACCGAAAGGTGTTTCGGGGGCCACGGTAAATGTTACGGGCCCTATGGGCCATAAGTGGGGAGACGCAACAGCCCACACAAGGGCTGTGCGCCCCCCTAGGCTCCTCCACCTGCGCCTAAGGGGCTGGGCCCCCCTAGGGCAGCCGCACCCCTAGGACTTGGGGGGCAAGGCGCCTGGGGGGGGGCGAACCCTAACCCTGGCCGCAGCCCCTCCCCTTGGCCGCCACCCCCTAGGGGGAACCCTAGGGGCGCCCCCTCCTCTCTCTCCCCCCTATATAAAGAGAGGTAGAGGGAGGGCAGCAATACAAGTTCGTGCCTCGGCATTGCCCTCCCTCTCCACGAATATCTTCGTCTAGTTTGCAGTGCTTGGCGAAGCCCTGCTGAAATTCCTTCACCACCATCTCCACCACGCCGTCGTGCTGCTGGGTTTCTCTGTCAACTTCTCCTTCCCCCTTGCTGGATCAAGAAGGAGGAGACGTCCCCGAGCTACACGTGTGTTGAACATGGAGGCACCGTCCGTTCGGTGCTGGGATCTTCGGCGATTTGAATCGCGGCGAGTACGACTCCATCAACCGCGTTCTTGAACGCTTCCGCTTAGCGATCTACAAGGGTATGTGGATCCGACTCTTCCCTCGTAGATGCATCTCCTAGATTGATCTTGGTGAGCGTAGGAAAATTTTTGTTTCCCATGCAACGTTCCCCAACATCAATATCATAGCAATATCACACAAAAGAAGCATGGAGCAAGCAGAAATTATAGATACGTTTTGGACGTATCAACATCCCCAAGCTTAATTCCTGCTCGTCCTCGAGTAGGTAAATGATAACAAGCATAATTTCTGTGGTGACATGCTACCAACCATATAAGAACTTTTTAAGTAAAGCAATCAAGGCATGTAATTCAATTCAAGTCATAACAAGCAAGAGTCTATATTAGCATTGTAACAAGCAACATAAGAACATAAAGGTGCAAGAGCTCTCGCTCTCCGTGACTCGAATGTCTCCAAATGGTGTTTGCGTGCAAGAAAGGGGATAGGGATATACGAGAGAGTAAAACATAGTTTTTGTATTGTTGAGAACTTAATCTACTAAAGTTTCACACTTGGTCTTCTTTGGAATCTTATCTTGACTCATCCCCAGACCACTAGCCAGGTACAAGTCAAAATGATCCACTCCCTTTCGATATTTTGAGCACCCATGCAATGGATGAGCGTAAGCAAGAAAGTTGACACTTATGATGGCAAAGAGAGAAAAATGATGAAGGGGGAAGACAAAAAAGGTGTGAAAGGCTCACATAAATGAGGACAATCATAGGCGAGAGAAAGCCAAATGATAGATATGATGTGAGGAGTAGGGATTGCCATGCAACGGATGCACATATGAGCTAAGGTAAGCTCTCCGATGGAACTAGTGGGGGTGCATCCAACTTGCTCGCTCAAGAAGACCTAGAGCTCTTTTGAGGAGGCTCATCATTGGAATATACAAGCCAAGTTCTATAGTGTGAAGGTCCCCACATAGCTATATGCATGAATGATAATCTCTATGGAGTACAAGGTATAATATGAAGTACGAGTGTGGATCTCTCAAAAGGAATAGTAGTGTGCCCCCTTCTCTCTTTTTATTTCTTTTTCTCTTTTTTCTATTTTTTTTATTTTTGTGTGGCCTCAATGGCTCTTTCTATTTAACTCTCATTTGTCCTCTTTGGGATCTTTTGATTTGTCCTCTTTGGGATCTTTTCCTCACTTTAGGGGCAACACTCTATATATTACAAGAAGTATAGAAGATCTTTCACACTTTACAAAAGTACTCAACATAAAGAAGATGAAACTATCATGATGTATGCAAATGTATGCCTCTGCAAGTGTAGGAGGATATGCAATGATACTAGCGCGGTATGTAGCAATGATTAGTGCAAGGCCCAACTAGCATGCGGCTCATCGATCAAGCAAAAGCATGTATGACATGAAGATCAAGTCATGAGAAGATGGATGTTGCATGGCAATGTATCTCGGAAAGGCTATGGAAATGCCTTGATAGGTAGGTATGTGATACGTCCAAAACGTATCTATAATTTTTGCTTGCTCCATGCTTCTTTTGGGTGATATTGCTATGATATTTATACACTTCCATACACTTTTGATCATATTTGGACTAACCTATTAACTCAGTGCACCCTAGTGCTAGTTTCTGTTTTCGGTTGTTTTTGTATTTCAGGTTTTCACATTACGAGAACTGCCAGGAAAAATCCAGAAAAAATATATAAAAAATCAGCGTTCCAGGAGCTACCGTGCGGCCAAAGTACAGCCGGGGGGACCCACAGGGGCTCCAAGCGGCCTTCCCAGGCAGCTCACCCCTAGGCCGCGCTGGGGGGGCGCCTGGGCCCCCCAGGACTCCCCTAGTGACCCCCTTTGGCATATATTTAAGGTCCGTCGAGAAAACCCTGATTCCGGACCCCTTTTCTCCAGACGCAATTCCGATCTCCGCCGCCATCGCCATCAAGCTTCGGGGGACCAGAATTCCTGCGCCGGCACCCTGCCGGGACGGGGAAGTGCCCCCGGATTCATCTCCATCGACGTTGCTTCCTCCCTCCATGATGCGGGAGTAGTTCCTCCTCGGGGCTGAGGTTCTTACCAGTAGCTATGTGGTCAATTCTCTCTCTCATGATGTGATCTTCGTTGTGATCATAGGCTATGTTAATCTAGGGTGATCCCATGATATTTCCCCTTCCTCTATGTATTGGATTGATGTACTCACTTGTCTTTATCTAGTATAATCCCCGAGACCAAGGTGACAGCGGTCTATTGGACAAGGATTAGAAAAGTATTTTCATGAGTGATTTCCTCTCTTGTGTGTTGATTGAAGATTGAGAGTCTCTTGGTGCTTGTCTTTGACTATCCTTTAGATATGTTGTGGTGATTGTGGGACTCTCTTTGGATGGCCGCGGTGACATTGGGAAATCCTTAGAATGAGAACTACGAACTTTGAGGTGTGCTTTTGTATCCCTACATAATTCTCGTCCTCTCTTGACCACGAAGGAATGACCTCCGAGTGTGTCCCC
Organism: Secale cereale; assembly: GCA_902687465.1. Taxonomy (NCBI): domain Eukaryota; kingdom Viridiplantae; phylum Streptophyta; class Magnoliopsida; order Poales; family Poaceae; genus Secale; species Secale cereale. The sequence continues at coordinate 317,771,502 of LR738713.1, forward strand.
TTTGCATGTTTTATGGGAAATATCATGTGATTCGATTATGTTAATGTTGTTGGGAGTTGCCACTAGTGAAAGTATGAACCCTAGGCCTTGTTTCCACCATTGCAATACCGTTTGTGCTCACGTTTACTACTTGTTTGTTTGCTGCACTTTTTATTACATATTTATATTGCCTTGTTTTTCCATCCATATCACTTACCATTTAACCTCTCTTCGCCAAACTAGTGCACCTATACATCTAACAAGTGTATTAGGTGTGTTGGGGACACAAGAGACTTCTTGTATATTAGTTGCAGGGTTGCTTGAGAGAGACCATCTTCAACCTCTACTTCCCTGAGTTCGATAAACCTTAGGTCATCCACTTGAGAGAAATTGCCGCTGTCCTACAAACCTCTGCGCTTGGAGGCCCAACATAGTCTACAAGAGTAGAAGCGTGTGTAGACATCAAGCTATTTCTGGCGCCGTTGCCGGGGAGGTGAGCGCTTGAAGGTATATCTTTAGATCTTGCAATTAAATCTTTTTGTTTCTTGTTTTTATTTCACTAGTTATGTTTATGGAAAACCGTGCTATTGGATCGTTGCTTGCGGGAAGACGCCCCACACCTGTGGTGGTTGCTCCTCCCCCTACTGAAATTGTGCCCTATAAAATACCAGCTAGTATTATCGATTATGTTTTGGCTAATCGTTATGCAGGAGACAAACATCCCGGTGAACACTTGCTATATCTGTCACAACTATGTTCATTATTTAAGCTTGCAGGTGTATCAAAGGAGTTTGTCATGAGGAAATTATTTGCCTTGTCACTGAAAGGAAAAGCATTGGAATGGTATAGGCTACTAGATTACTCTCACCTGCTGGATTGGGAAGAGATCCAGTCTCTCTTTTACTCCAAGTTTTATCCTCTTCAAGAAGTCCTTGAGAATAGGAATTATGTTTATAATTTTTATCCTCATGACGGAGAGAGCATAGCTCAAGCTTGGGGGAGACTGAAAACGTTAATGCTAAAGTGTCCTAACCATGGGCTCCCCATAGATATGATTATTACTAATTTCTATGCGAGGCTTTCTCGACAGGATAAAGATTTGCTCGACGCTTCCTCTATGGGTTCTTTCACAAACAAAAAGATTGATGCTAAATGGGAACTCCTTGAAAGAATTCAACGCAACACTGAAGATTGGGAGATCGACAAAGGTAAAGAGTCAGGTATAATTTATGAGTATGATTGCATTAAGTCCTTTGTTGAAACTACAAGTTTTAATAAGTTTAGTACTAAGTTTTGGCTTGATTCTCAACTCCTTGTTGATTTCCTCAAATATTTTGCTTCACATCTTAATATGCCTAAGGAGGATTGGATCAAGTATCATAAACCTTTTAAAGAGACTTGCAAAGAAAATGAAATTGTTCATGATGATTGCAACATGCATGATCCAATTCCTAAAAATGAAGTTTTATATAAGCATGTTAATTTTTGTGGAGTGGATAGACCTTGTGAAAGGCCTATGATTGAAGAAGAGAAGTATTGTAAGCAACATAAGCATGAAAGAACAATCACTTGGGTCAAAGATTTAAATGAAGTTGCTAGAGAATTGTGTGACCTTTATCCTTTTACTTGTGAACTTTGCCGTATAGAGGGTCACTTTAATTTTCAATGCATGAACTTTCAAAACATAACTATTAACCGGTTGTGTGATAACATGATCACCTCTGATCTTTATGATGAGCTTATGTTATTTTTGATGTGTGAAGAGTTATCAGAAAAGACTTCTTGGCTGGATGATAATGCCATAGGAATAAAAAACACTTTGCAAAATTGCCATCTCTATTGTGTTGTTAATTGCCATGAAAATGATTACATAAGTAAGATTAGAAAGGAGGGAACTTTACCAAAGTATAAAAATGTCTCTTATATTTCTGCTAATAAAAAGGAGAGTTTCTCCCAAGTTTCCCCTATTGTTTCTAATGATAAACCAGGATATGTGGAGAAGCTTCATCCCCAACCACTCCCTCCTAAGGTGAAGAAGAAGAAAAAGAAGAGGAGGAGGAGGAAGAGGAGCAAGAAGGAAGAAGAATGGGTATCAACCTGGCCTGAGCATATTCCTCCCATCAACTTTTATCCTAACGGTTGTAAGTTTAAAGAAGAAGGTGAAGTTTATTGCCTTAATTATCATCTTGATGATACGTCCGTAGGTACTATTGAAGATGATTTTGATTATGACATGCATGTTACTTATTGTGATTGGGAAAATGATGATAATGCTACTTATGATCTTGAAAATCTTTTTGGTACCAACTCTGAAAGTGAAGATATGGGAAGCTCTAAGCTTGGGGATGATAGGATTGCAAATCCTTTACCCACTAGTGATGTGATAATTGATAATTCTCTTGCTAGTAAGAATAAAGACAACATGTTTACAAATATAGTTGCTAGCAATGATAATGCTCTTCTCTACCATGACGATGTTATAACTCCAATCTATAGTGATTATAAAGGTACCTATGACATAAGGAGAAATTATCCTTATGAAACTTGTCATAATCATGGAGGGAATTACTCCCTTGTTGAACACCACCCTCCTAATACACAATTAATCTATAGTGTTCAAGTTGTTTATGATAGTCCTACTCCCACTATTACCAATGAGAAAGATTATGCTTATGTGGAGAGTAAGAGTACCTTTTTGCATGTGGATCATGGTAACAATGCTTTATGTGATTCTTATATTGTTGATTTCATCCATGATGCCACTGAAATTTATAATGAGAGAGGGAGACTTGGTTCTAAATATCTTAATAATAAGAAGTTTCCTCTCTTTATGGTGAATATTTTGAAGTTATGCTTGTTTTGCCTTCCTATGCTAGTTGCTTTGTGCTTCAATGAATTATTCTATTGCAATATTCCTATGCATAGGAAGCATGTTAGGCTTAAATGTGTTTGGTATTTGCTTCTTGATGCTCTCTTTTGTTCTTCAGCTCTTATTCCTACGAGAGCATCATTAAAGTCTTAAGCCTATCTTTATGGCTATAAAGAAAGAGCTCTAGGGAGACAACCCTTGTTATCTTTGCTTTCAGTTTTAGTGGTCTTGATGTTTGTTACTACTGTAGCAACATCATTGTATCTTTACTTTTCAACTTTGTGCCAAGTGTAGCCTCTGATTGCAAGAAAGTTCAAAAGTTGTGACGTGCTGTCCAGGAAACAGATTCTGTCCTTGGATAGAAAAATTCGTATAAAATCACCAGATCATCTTTTTGGTCTGAATTTTTTCGACAGCGTGCTCTATATAATTGTCTTTCGTGCGTCTGTTCTGAGTTTTTTTATTAGAGTTGCAGAAGTGCCCCGAACAAATCATTTACTACCTGCTGTTCTGTTTTTTCACAGATTCTGTCCTGTTTTGCCTTTCCTTCATTTTGCAAACCAAGAGCTTGCTTTTTCTTTGCAAAAACCTTTTGGCAATCTTGAGAAATAGTATACCTTCAAGAATATATTTATTTCCAGCAAGGTACAATTATTTTATTATGGGTACTAACCTTGCTAATCAGATTATGATGAGTTATGTATGAAGGGAGTTTTCAAGTGTGCGAGGGAAGATGATAAAAAGATCCAGGAGTGTCAAACGCTCAAGCTTGGGGATGCCCCCATGCACCCCCAAGAAATATTCAAGGAGACTCAAGCGTCTAAGCTTGGGGATGCCCCCGTGCATCCCCTTCTCCATCAACATTATCAGTTCGTCTTTCGTTCCACTATATTTTAATCACTTCATGTGTTATGTGCTATGCTTGGAGCGTCTTGTTTTTAGTTTTCTTTAGCTTTTCATAACGAGTCGGAACTCAGATTTCTTTATGTGGGAGAGAAACACGCTCCACTTCTACCTAGAACATAACATAGAATTTTCATGTCTATATTTGCTGTGTGTGTTCTTTGTCTTTCAATAGCTACTATCATGTTCTGCTCTTAGTATTCATGCTTATCTTTTCAAAGAGCTTTTGTTTAGTTGGTTGCTTGAACTCTCTTTATTTATCATGCTCACCTTATTAAGAGAGTTTGCTTCCGTTGCATTGGTTGATATGCCTATGATAAAGATGCCACGTGCATAATGGCGCTTAGTAGTTCATGTTTTCTTGTGGTTAGTCTCAAATAGCTGGGGGATTCCCAATGTGTTATTGGAGTACCAACTTGATTGTTTGCCTATGATGTGGTATGGTTTAGTAATATATTCCTTCAAGAATTTATTTTGATTGACTTGGCGTATGCTCACGCATATTTAAGACTGTAAAGAAAGTCTGTCAAGCCTTGATGATCTTTTGTTTCTGAGTAGCGATATAACTACCATGCCTGATTCAATGTTGCTTTGTCGCTCTGCATGATTATGATCGTCATTGCTCTTTTAGTTGATCGCTCCCAGTCTTTTGCTAACCTCCACCTGTACTAAGCGGACTGACTGCTTGTGCATCCACATTCTTTTAATCCAGTTATGCCATATGAGTCCACCATACCTACCTATATGTGGTATTTCACCGCCACTCCAAGTAAATTTACATGTGCTACCTTTTAAAACCATCATTTTTGCAATACATAGCTCATGGGAAAGTAGCTTAAAAACTATTGTGGTAAAGAATATGTCGCTTATGTATCTTATTTCTTATAAGTTGCTTGCTGAGCGGTATCCATGTTTCTGGGGATGCCATCAACTGTTACACTTTTGTTGAATATCATGTGAGTTGCTATGCATGTTCATCTTGTCCGAAGTAAGGGTGATTTGCCATGAGTTGAATGGTTTGAGTATGCATATTGTTAGAGAAGAACATTGGGCCGCCAACCAAAGCCATGTATCATGGTGGAAGTTTTAGCTTGGACATTAATCCTCAACCTCTTATGAATGCTTAAGCATTAAAGAGGAGTCCATTATCTATTTTCTATGTTGTCCCGGTATGGATGTCCTCAAGTTGAGATCTATCAAAAACGAGAAATCAAATGCGATTTATCTCCTTGGACCTTTGTACAGGTGGCATAGAGGTACCCCTTTGTGACACTTGGTTGAAACATATGTAATGCAATGATAACCCATGGAAATCCGAGCTAATTAGGACAAGGTGCGAGCACTATTGGTATTCGATGCATGAGGCTTGCAACTTATAGGATGTCTTATGCATAACACATATGAAGTATTACTACCGTTGACAAAATTGCTTTTATGTTTTCAAAATAAAAAACTCTAGCACATGAGTAATCCCTGCTTCCCTCTGCGAAGGGCCATTCTTTTACTTTTATGTTGAGTCTCCACCTTCTTTTAAAGCACCAACTACTGAGAGCATGATTGTCATTCTGAGTGTAATGTGCATTGTCCCAAAGTAGCATTGTCTTTTGCATGATTGTGATATCGTTTATTCTGAAATCATTGTATCTAGTCATCACTTAAACCTTGAAGGTGCCCCTGCATTTATGTTTTGCTTCACTAAATGGGGCAAGCGAGATATCACTTTATCATATTTGCACATCGTGTTCATTGCAAATCTATTTGATGTTTCAGTATCATATTGTAAAACTTTCAGTTCTTTGTGATTTTCTCATGAGGCAACTTAATTACTACAGATTCATTATCTCAGTAAGCTTTTGTCATATGACTATGAATAAGTCCTATATGGTTAATAGCATGTCACCACAGAAATTATTCTTGTTATCATTTACCTACTCGAGGACGAGCAGGAATTAAGCTTGGGGATGTTGATACGTCCAAAACGTATCTATAATTTCTGCTTGCTCCATGCCTCTTTTGGGTGATATTGCTATGATATTTATACACTTCCATACACTTTTGATCATATTTGGACTAACCTATTAACTCAGTGCACCCCAGTGCCAGTTTCTATTTTCGGCTGTTTTTGTATTTCAGGTTTTCACATTACGAGAACTGCCAGGAAAAATCCAGAAAAAATATATAAAAAATCAGCGTTCCAGGAGCTACCGTGCGGCCAAAGTACAGCCGGGGGGGACCCACAGGGGCTCCAGGCGGCCTGCCCAGGCGGCCCACCCCTAGGCCGCGCCGGGGGGGCGCTTGGGCCCCCCAGGACTCCACTGGTGACCCCCTTTGGCATATATTTAAGGTCCGTCGAGAAAACCATGATTCCGGACCCCTTTTCTCCAGACGCGATTCCGATCTCCGCCGCCATCGCCATCAAGCTTCGGGGGACCAGAATTCCTGCGCCGGCACCCTGCCGGGACGGGGAAGTGCCCCCGGATTCATCTCCATCGACGTTGCTTCCTCCCTCCATGATGCGGGAGTAGTTCCTCCTCGGGGATGAGGTTCTTACCAGTAGCTATGTGGTCAATTCTCTCTCTCATGATGTGATCTTCGTTGTGATCATAGGCTATGTTAATCTAGGGTGATCCCATGATATTTCCCCTTCCTCTATGTATTGGATTGATGTACTCACTTGTCTTTATCTAGTATAATCCCCGAGACCAAGGTGACAGCGGTCTATTGGACATGGATTAGAAAAGTATTTTCATGAGTGATTTCCTCTCTTGTGTGTTGATTGAAGATTGAGAGTCTCTTGGTGCTTGTCTTTGACTATCCTTTAGATATGTTGTGGTGATTGTGGGACTCTCCTTGGATGTCCGCGGTGACATTGGGAAATCCTTAGAATGAGAACTACGAACTTTGAGGTGTGCTTTTGTATCCCTACATAATTCTCGTCCTCTCTTGACCACGAAGGAATGACCTCCGAGTGTGTCCCCTTTGCATGTTTTATGGGAAATATCATGTGATTCGATTATGTTAATGTTGTTGGGAGTTGCCACTAGTGAAAGTATGAACCCTAGGCCTTGTTTCCACCATTGCAATACCGTTTGTGCTCACGTTTACTACTTGTTTGCTTGCTGCACTTTTTATTACATATTTATATTAGCTTGTTTTGCCATCCAAATCACTTGCCATTTAACCTCTCTTCGCCGAACTAGTGCACCTATACATCTAACAAGTGTATTAGGTGTGTTGGGGACACAAGAGACTTCTTGTATATTAGTTGCAGGGTTGCTTGAGAGAGACCATCTTCAACCTCTACTTCCCTGAGTTCGATAAACCTTAGGTCATCCACTTGAGGGAAATTGCCGCTGTCCTACAAACCTCTGCGCTTGGAGGCCCAACATAGTCTACAAGAGTAGAAGCGTGTGTAGACATCAGTATGGTGGCTGTTTTGAGGAAGGATATAATGAGGCTTATGATGACAGAGCGTATCGTGCCAAGGATTTGGATGCACCGGCGAAGTATGCGCCAACTCTCGAGGTGAGAAAGGGCAATGCACGGTACCGAAGAGGCTAGAAAAATATGGCTAGGTGGAAGTGTCAACTTTCGAATACTCACATTAGTCCGAAGAACTCATGCACTTATTATCGATAACTCTCAATCTAATTAGGAGGTTCACAAAGAGACAAGTACCCCGAGGAGGAGTGTATGGGGGTTTGGTTATCCTTGCGCATCCTCGACTCATGGTACGTGAGTGTACTCTAATATTCGATCCCTCCAAAGATTAGTGATCCATCTAGTAGCTAAAGTTCTCAACTATTTTGTAGGTTTTCGAAAATAAACACGGATTGCCCAAAATACGACATCTATCACTAATAGGCTAAAGCTCTTGACACCAAAAGTTCAGACATTACTCATGGCAATACCTCAAAACTATTGCAAGTTACTACTAAAATTAAATAGCAACCTCAGTTACCTACTTTAAGTTAAGACACACAACTCAGTGCAACAGGCAAACAATCTTAACAAGATAAACATCAAAACTCAAGAGAGTTCAGCAACCAACTAAACCAAAGCTCTTTAAAAAGAAAAGCATGAAAACTAAGAGCTAAACATGACAGCAGCTATGGAAAGACAAATAACACACACAGCAAAGATAAGAATGAAAATCCTATGTTGTGTTCTAGGTTGAAGTGGAGCATGTTTCTCTCCCACACAAAGAAAGCTAGGTTCTAACTTGTTATGAACAGCAAGCAAAGCTAAAGAAAACTAAAAAAAGAAACTAAGAGCAAGACGCTCCGAGCATAGCACATAACGCATGAAGTGATAAGAATATAGTGGAACGAAAGACGAACTGATAATTGTTGATGGAGAAGGGGATGCATGGGGGCATCCCCAAGCTTAGACGCTTGAGTCTTCTTGAATATTTCTTGGGGGTGCACGGGGGCATCCCCAAGCTTGAGTGTTTGACCCTCCTGAATCTTCTTTTATCATCTTCCCTCGCACACTTGAAAACTCCCTTCATACATAACTCATCATAATCTAATTAGCTAGGTTAGTACCCACAATAAAATAATTTTTCCCTACTGGAAATAAAGATAATCTTGAAGAGCTACTGTTTCTCAAGATTGCCAAAAGGTTTTTGCAAAGAAAAAGCAAGCTCAAGGTTTGCAAAACGAAGAAAAGGCAAAACAGGACAGAATCTGTGAAAAACAGACCAGCAGGTAGTAAATAATTTTTTCGGGGCACTTCTGCAACTCAAATCAAAAAACTCAGAACAGACGCTCGAAAGCCAATTGTATAGAGCACACTGTCAAAAAAAATCAGATCAAAAGGATGATCTGGTGATTTTATTCGAATTTTTCTGTCCAAGGGCAGAATCTGTTTCCTGGACAGCATGTCACAACTTTTGAACTTTCTTGCAATCGGAGGCTAAACTTGGCACAAAGCTGAAAAGAAAAGATACAATGATGATGCTACTGTAGTAACAAACATCAAGACACAACAAAAGCAAAATAAAACCTAATTCGTTGTGGGCTGCCTCCCAAAAGCGCTTTCTTTTATGCCTTTCAGCTAGGCATGATGCAAAAAGAGAAGAACAAGTTTTATCAAGAGTAAGAGAATAGCTAGCCCGTGTAACGGACTCAAAAGGCAACTTAATCTTCTTTCTAGGGAAGTGTTCCATCCCTTTATTGAGAGGGAATTGGAATTTTATATTCCGCTCTTTCATGTCAATGATAGCACCAACGGTGCGAAGAAAAGGACGACCCAAAATAATTGGACATGAAGGTTCACATTCAATATCCATAATAGTAAAATCAACGGGAACATAATTGTCATTGACAATGATAAGAACATCGCCGATCTTCCCCAAAGGTTTCTTTACGGAAGAATCAACAAGACGAACACCAAAAGAACAAGGATCAAAAGGTTTCAATTCAAACATATCATACATTCTTTTGGGCATAACGGAGGTACTAGCTCCAACATCACATAAAGCATAGCAAGAGAAATTATTCAACTTAATTTTAATCATAGGATCCCAACTATCTTCTAGCTTTCTAGGTATGGAGGCTTCTATGGTCATAGGAGTTTCTTCTTCTACGGTTGAGGTCATAGCATCACCATTAATAGGTCCAATGGGACTAGGAGTGCATTGGGTGCTAAGAGTTTGGATATCCTCAACAACTTGAATAGTAGGAACAGTGTGGTGGGTAGGAAGGCTCTTAATTCTATCTTCTTCCTCCTTTTCTCTAGCCCATCTCTTTTTAAGTTTAGCCATCATCCTAATGTTTTCATTAATTTGCACTTGAATAGCATTCATAGGAGTGGTCTTCCTCTCCTCAAGAGGAAAAGTTCTAATTTTAAGCAACTCTACCTCATGGGCTAAATTGTCTACCTTCGAAGAGAGATTATCTAGTTTGTCTAGTTTTTCTTCTACACTCTTATTGAAGGCCTTTTGGGTAGTGATGAAGTCTTTAAGTATAATCTCTAGTTCAGAAGTGGAGTTCTTGGTGCTAGGATAAGTATTGTTGTTCCCATAGGAATTAGAGGGGAACGGTCTAGGGTTGCTACCAAAATTACTCCTATAAGCATTGTTATTGAAGTTGTTTCTAGAGATAAAGTTCACATCTACTTGATCTTGAGCAATCAAAGAATTTAAAGGAACATCATGAGGATCAATAGAAGATTGCTTGGAAAGTAGAGACATGATCAAGTCAATTTTTTCATTTAGGGAGGAAATCTCCTCGATAGAGTTTACCTTCCTACCTGTTGGAGCGCGTTCGGTGTGCCATTGGGAATAATTGGTCATCATCTCGTCGAGAAGTTTCGTGGCAGCACCAAGTGTAGTTTACATAAAGGTTCCTCCCACGGCCGAATCTAACAAGTTCCGCGAGGTAAAGTTCAAGCCTGCATAAAAAGTTTGGATTACCATCCAAGTAGTCAAACCATGAGTAGGGCAGTTCTTGACAAGAGATTTCATGCGTTCCCAAGCTTGGGCAACGTGTTCATTATCCAATTGTTTAAAATTCATTATGTTACTGCTTAATTGGATAATTTTAGCAGGGGGATAGTACTTCCCAATAAAGGCATCCTTGCACTTGTCCCAAGAATCTATATTATTCCTAGGCAAGGATTGAAACCAGATTTTAGCTCCTCCTCTCAAGGAGAAAGGAAAAAGCTTAAGCTTAGCAATATCACCATCTACTTCTTTGTACTTTTGCATATCACAGAGCTCAACAAAATTATTTAAGTGCAAAGCAGCATCATCTCCAGCACCGGAGAATTGATCTTTCCTAACTAGGTTCAGTAAAGCAGGTTTAATCTCATAAGAAGGTGCTGAAGTGGCAGGTGTATCAATAGGCGTGCAGATAAAGTCATTGTTGTTATGACTAGTGAAGTCACACAACTTGGTGTTCTCGGTGGAACCCATAGCAGCAGCAAGCAAAATAACTATTTCTGTGATTTTTGGTAAGGGACACTAAAGCAAAAACTGAAAGGTAAACTAACAAGACTAAAAAGCAAAGATAAAAGATAGCGTGCAACTCCCCTATCTTGAAGAGTGGAGTCCCCGGCAACGGGGCCAGAAACTTGCTTGATGGCTTCTCGCCCCTCGTTGGTTACCCCAAGTGGAAGGTTGAGATGTAGCGTAGCGGCAAATTTTCCTTGGCAAAGGTACCAAGGATCGAATCCCGTGAGACTCCGAGGGTCGACAAGTAGGTGTCAACGGCGCCAGAAACTTAGCGGTTGACGGGACCTGCACACAGATACAGATAACTTTGCTCCCAACGAGTACAGAGAGGTTGTCAATCACTCCGGCCTTGTTGTTTACAAAGGATCAAACACAAGAGATAATAATGATAGCTATGACTGCAACTAGGAAATAAAAACAGGAAGTGACTAGAAGGTGTGATCAGCGGTGGTAATATGGACCGGGGTCCCATGATGTTCACTAGTGATGTCTCTCTCCCAAAAGACGATAAAACAGCAAAGCGAGGTAAACAAATTACAGCTGGGCAATTGACAGGATTATGTGCGCAAACCAATGCTAACTATGCTGCAAAGAAAGGTAGAGGCTCAAAAGCATGGGCGGTACGCCAAGTCAAGTAGACCGAAATCCATCTACATCTACTACTAATCATCCACCTTGAGATATCTATCCAGAACATCTCGCTGGTATTAAGTTGTGAATCCCACCCAAAGTGTAAACTCAAAGCAACAGACAACTGCATTAAAAGAACTTTGCGTAAAGTAAACGATCCTTGCACCCGCAAGTACAAGCACCATTGTTTTCTCCCTTGTGGCAACAGCACATCCCCTAGACTCATGTTTCTGTCACTCAAGCTAGTCATCAGGGGGCATGAACCCACAATCAAGCATAACGCTCCCTCTTGGAGTTACTACCTACTACTTGGCCAAAGCAATAAACAGCAACGGAGAACATGCAAGAATTACTCAAGAACAAAGATATAAAAGAGGTGAATCAAATATATTACTCAAACACAATCTGAACATAGTCTCATAATCCATCAGATCCCAGCAAACTCAGCAAAGCAACAACAGAAAGATTACATATGTGCCTCGATCATGTAGGGCAGCTCACGAGGTCTAAACCATGAAGAGCAAAGAGGGGAGGAGAACATCACATAGCTACTGATCATGGACCCATGGTCCAAGGTGGACTACTCATGACTCATCCGGGAAGCGTCCATGGTGGTGGAGAAGCTCCCGGTGGTGGTTCTCCCCTCCGGCAGGGTGCCGGGAAGAGTTTTCCTGATGCTCTCGATCTTGGAAGCGCTGCGGCGGCGGAACAGAGGCGAGATCGCGAAAAAGGGTTCTGTCCTCGAGGGTTTCGGGACGAGAGGGATATATATGCGAAGGGGGGCAGCCAGAGGCGGAGCAGGGGCCCCAGGTGCCCCCCTGGCGCGGCCAGGGGTGGGGCCACGCCAGGTGGCTGCCTGGGCCTCCCCTGGCTCCCCTCTGGCCCATCTTTGGTTCTTCGTGAAGCTTCTTGTACGCTGATTTTTCCTATATTTTTCCTGGAATTTTTGGAGCACTTTTAATATGGGGGAAACCTGAAATAGAAAAACAGCAGAAAACAGGAACTGGCACTGTGGTGCACTGAGTTAATAGGTTAGTCCAACTATGATCAAAAGTGTATGGAAGTGCATCAATATCATAGCAATATCACACAAAAGAAGCATGGAGCAAGCAGAAATTATAGATACGTTTTGGACGTATCAGCCTGCAAGGCCCGTCTCCGGCCCTCCGCCGCCGCCTCCCGGCCCGAGCCACCCGCGCGCCCCCGCGCCTTCTTCCCCATGGCCGGCTGCCGCTCGTCACCTCCTGGCCGCCCGCCTCCCGCCGGCGTCCCTCGGCCGCGCCTTCTCCGGCGATCCCCGCCGGCAACGCCTCCCCGCCGCCGGACTCCAAGACGCCGCCGCCGCCCCGGTCCTCCTCGCCGGTCGGCGCCGCAGCCCTCTTCTCCCCGTCGCCGACCGGGCGCACCGCCGCCTCCGCCGATCCGCCGGCCCCCGCCGCCGCGGGCCGCCCCGGCCATCTCCTCCGCCGCCGGCCGCAACCCTAGCTGGGTCGGGCGGACCCGAACCCGTCGCCCGATCCGATCCGCTCCGCCTCGATCCGCCGCATCGGACAAGTCCAACCCATTCGGACGTGTCCGCCCGAACCCCCC
>LR738713.1:317788705-317819295 GCA_902687465.1 Secale cereale
TAGCATTCATGTTTTCAGCAAAAATTATGAACTAACCACATTCGCAATAACATTTAGGTCTCACATTTACTCATATCAATGACACAATCAACTAGCGACCAATAATAATATATCTCGGATGACAACACTTTTTCAAAATAGTCATGATATAATATGACAAGGTCGTATCTCGCTAGCCCTTTCTGAGACCGCCGAACATAAATGCAGAGCACCTGAGAAGATCAAGGATTGACTAGACACTGTAATTCATGGTTAAAGAGATCCAGAGACACTCTTACTCAACATCAATTAATAACAAAGCATAAAATGACAGAGGTGATCTCCAACTAGTGCTTTTTATAAGAAGATGATGACTCAACAGTACAAGTAAGTAGATAGGCCCTTCACAGAGGGAAGCAGGGATTTGCAGAGGTGCCAGAGCTCGAGTTTTTAAAACAGAGATGAAAAATATTTTGAGCAGTATGCTTTCATTGTCAACGCTACGACCAAGAGTTCTCAATATCTTCCATGCTACATACATGATAGGTGGTTCCCAAACAGAATGGTAAAGTTTTACTCCCCCTCCACCATCAATCACACTCCATGGCTTATCCGAAACAACGGGTACCGTCCATACTAACAATAGTCCTGGGAGAGTTTTGTTTAATTATATTTTGATTTGATTTTGAGCATGGGACTAGGCATCCCGGTTACCGGCCATTTTCTCGTGAATGACAAGCGAAGTCCACTCATCGTGAGAATAACCCACCCAGCATGGAAGATAAAGACAGCCCCCAGTCGCTACATGAGCAATTTGGGCATACAAAACAGAATTTTATTTGAAGGTTTAGAGTTTGGCACATGCAAATTTACTTGTAACGGTGGGTAAATACCGCATATAGGTAGGTATGATGGACTTATATGGAACAACTTTAGGTTTATTGGAGTGGATGCACAAGTAGTATTCCTGCTTAGTACAGGTGAAGGCTAGAAAGAGACTGGGAAGCGACCAGCTAGAGAGCGACAATGGTCATAAACTTGCCTTGAGATTAACCAACATTGAGTGCAAGAATGAGTAGGATAAAAATTACCATGAACATAAATATCGTGAAGGCTATGTTGATTTTGTTTCAATAACATGTGTGAACATGTGCCAAGTCAAGCCACTCGAATCATTCAAAGGAGGATACCATCCTATCATACTACATCACAACCATTTTAAAAGCATATTGGCACGCAAGACTAAACCATTATAAACTCCTAGCTTATTAAGCATGGCATGAGTAACTATAATCTTTAATTGTCATTGCAAACATGTTTAATTCATAATTGACTAAATCAAGAACGACAAGCTAATCATATTTACAATAACAAAATAGGTCGAGTTCATACCAAAATTTCTCCATCTCAATCATTTCGTCATATATCGTCATTATTGCCTTTCACTTGCATGACCGAACGGTGTGAATAATAATAAGAGTGCAAGTGCATTGGACTAAGCTGGAATCTGCAAACACTTATTCAAAGGAGAAGACAAGGTAATATGGGCTCTTGTTAGAAAATCAATAATGCATATGAGAACCACTCATCATTTTCATCGTGGTCTTCTCCTCTCGACCCCCAAAGAAAAAGAAAATAATTTCTAAGAAACACACTGCAATGTTTTTGGAGTTTTTGTTTTTCTGAAGAAAGTAAAACAAGAACGAGAAAAACTATTTACATGGGAAAGCTCCCACAAACAAAAGAAGAACGAGAAATCTTTTTGGATTTTCTTTTGATACTACAAACTACTAGAAGAACAAGCAATAAAGAGAAGACAAACAGAAACGAGAAATATTTTTGGGTTTTTCAAAGTTTTTCCAACAGAGAAGAAGAAAGCGAGAAAAATAAACTAACATGGATAATACAATGAAAAATTATGAACACCAACAACTGGAATGAATGTGTGAGCATGAATGTAATGACGGAGAGAAATACGTACTCCCCCAAGCTTAGGCTTTTGGCTAAGTTGGTCTATGGCCACCACTGGCCCGGATGATATCTGAAATCATAGTTGGGGTTGTACTATGCTGCAGCAGGTACTGCTTGGCGAGCTACTTCTTGGCGGTGAGCAGCTTCCGCCTCTCTCTCATATTCGTTCGCCTCCTCTCTAGTTATAAAATATCTCCCTTTTACCTGAAAGTTAAAGAAGGCATGAGCAGGAAGGGTAACATGGACGGCACACTGTCTGTCAAAGATTAGTCGGTACTGGAGGTGCTATTCATTCCTCTCAAGAAACTGGTAACGTATCATAACATCATAATCCAGAAAAGCAGGTGGCGACTCAATATCATAACCTCTTATGGGTACACCCAAAGAATTAGCTAAACGAGTTGCATAAATCCCTCCAAATAAATCTCCATCTATAGCATTAAGATGTAACCTCCTCGCAATAATAGCCCCCAAGTTATAACGCTTATCACCTAACACCGCACACTTAAGGACACTAAGATCTGGAACATTAAGGTGGATATGCTCATGTTTACCATTAATGCATCTTCCTATAAAGAGAGCAAAATAATGTATAGAAGGAAAGTGAATGCTCCCTATGGTGGCTTGTGTAATATTTCTAGTTTCCCCCACGGTAATGCTAGCAAGGAAATCATTGTAATCAGATTTGTGGGGTTCACTAAGAATGTCCCACTATGGAATATTGCATGCATCACAAAAATCTTCTAGGTCCATGGTATACGATTCATCGTAGAGATCAAACAGGACAGTATGAGTATTACGCTTAGATGAAAACTCAAACCTCTGCACAAAGGAATCGGTGAGATGATAATATTGTAGGCACTTATTCGACACGAAGTCCTCAAGGCCGGCATCTTGTGCGTATGCATCAAACTCATCCTTGAAACCCGCATCAACCATAAATTCGTCCAATGACCATTAACAAGGCCGCACTTGAGCTTCCCTTGGTGGTTCAAGGTCCGGTTCGCGTATCGCGAGCCTCGGTGCTTGCTTTCTCAAAGAACCACCTTGGTACATTCTCCTAGATATTTTCTTTCTCTGAAAAATTCTGAAATTTTTAGTGAGTCAAAATAAAAGTGAACCAAACTCAACAAAATTGATAGCAACTACTCCTACAAGTGCCTAGAGGCTATATCATGCATCAAAACTACTTTGAACCATATAAATTTGACATGCAAGCTCAAGAACAAGGTCACCACAGTAGCAAAAATTTGCAATAAATAAAGCACTAGAACAAAAACTAATTGGACCATTGGAGGAGTCACATACCGAAGAACAACCCCCAAAACAGTTTTGCAAATGATGATTTGAGCAAGGAGATCGAAAATAGAAGCAAAATGAGCTAGAACACGGGTTTGAGCAACGGGATGATTTTTTATGGAGGAAGACGAAGTGGATGGGAGCTGGAATAAATGGAGGGGGCTACATGGGGCCCACAAGGACAGGGGGCGCGCCAAGGGGGTAGGGTGCGCCCTCCACCCTTGTGGCCAACTGGTGAGGCCCCCTGGTGTGTATTCAGTGCCAGAAATTCTTAAATATTCTATAAAAATCATACTAAATTTCCAGGGAATTTGGAGAACTTTTATTTTCGGGACATTTTTTATTGCACGAATAATTCTGAAAGCTGACGCATAATACTATTTTTGCTTTATTTAATATAAATAACATAAGGTCAAAATGGGTACAAAAGGTGGGGCTATCTAAATTCATCCATCTCATGCTCATCAAAAGGAATCTGTTAACAAGGTTGATCAACTCTTATTAACAAACTTCTTCCGAATAACATGAAACCAGAGAATTCTCGAATAACACTAGGTTACCTCAATGGGGATATGCATTTCCCCAACAATAAGAATATCATATTTCTTCTTGACAGTAGGAATAGGGAATTCAAAACCTCCAATAGTAATAGTTGAAATATTTCCAATAGAATTGATGCTATTAACTAGAGGTCGTTTCTTCGGAAAGTGTATTGTATACTCATTACCATTAACATGAAAAGTGACATTGCCTTTGTTGCAATCAATACTAGTCCCTGCAGTATTCAAAAAGGGTCTACCAAGGATAATCGGCATAATGTCGTCCTCGAGAATATCAAGAATAACAAAGTCCGTTAAGATAGTAACGTTTGCAACCACAACAGGCACATCCTCACAAATACCGATGGGTACAGCAGTTGATTTATCGGCCATTTGCAGAGAGATTTTAGTAGGTGCCAACTTATTCAAATCAAGTCTACGATACAAGGAGAAAGGCATAACACTAACACCGGCTCCAAGATCACATAAAGCAGTTTTAACATAGTTTATTTTAATAGAGCATGGTATAGTTGGTACTCCTGGATCTCCAAGTTTCTTCGGTATTCCACCCTTAAAAGTATAATTAGAAAGAATGGTGGAAATTTCAGCTTCCGGTATCTTTCTTTTATTAGTAGCAATATCTTTCATGTACTTAGCATATGCAGACATTTTCAGCATATCAGTCAAAAGCATACGCAAAAATATAGGTCTAATCATCTCACAAAAGCGTTCAAATTCCTCATCATCCTTTTTCTTGGATGGTTTAGGAGGAAATGGCATGGGTTTCTGAACCCAGGGTTCCCTTTATTTACCATGTTTTCTAGCAACAAAGTCTCTCTTATCATACCGTTGATTCTTTGATTGTAGGTTATCAAGATCAACAGCAGGTTCAATTTCTACATCATTATCATTACTAGGTTGAGCATCAATATGAACATCATTATTAACATTATAACTAGGTTCATGTTCATCACCAGATTGTGTCTCAACATCAGAGATAGAAATATCATTGGGATTCTCCGCTGTATCTGTAACAGGTTCACTAGAAGCATGCAAAGTCCTATCAGATTTCTTTTTCTTTTTATTACTAGGACCAGTTTTATCAGTATTAGTTCTCTAAGAATCTTGCTCAACTCTCTAAGGATGGCCCTCAAGATACAAAGGTTCCTGGGTCATTTTATCACCTTTAGTCACAACTCTAACAACATTATCTTTCCTTTTACTATTCAACTCATTAAGCAAATAATCTTGTGCTTTAAGTAATTGTTCTACTTGAGTTGTAACCATGGAAGCATGTTTACTAATAAGCTTAAGATCATTAACAGTTCTAGTCACATAATCACCCAAGCATTCAAGCATATAAGCATTACGTTTCAATTGTCTACTAACACAAGCATTGAAGTTTTCTTGTTTAACAATAAAATTAACGAACTCATCCAAGCATTGGCTAGCAGACTTATTATGAGGGATATCACCTTCATCAAATCTATAGAGAGAATTTACCTCTACTACCTGTGTCGGGTTACCAAGACCATGTATTTTTTCAATAGGCGGTAAATTCTTAACATATTCAGCTTTAATACCTTTTTCCTTCATTGATTTCTTTGCCTCTTGCATATCTTCAGGACTGAGAAATGGAATACCTCTTTTCTTCGGAGTTGGTTCGGGAAGAGTCCAATCATTATCATTGCCCAACATATTATTCAATAATTTTTCAGCTTGCTCAACAGTTCGTTCCCTGAAAACACAACCAGCGCAACTATCTAGGTGGTCCCTAGAAGCATCGGTTAGTCCATTATAAAATATATCAAGTATTCCATTTTTCTTGAGAGGATGATCAGGCAAAGAATTAAGTAATTGGAGAAGCCTCCCTCAAGCTTGCGGGAGACTCTCTTCTTCAATTTGCACAAAGTTAAATATTTCCTGTAAGGCAGCTTGTTTCTTATGAGCAGGAAAATATTTTGCAGAGAAGTAGTAAATCATATCCTCGGGACTGCGCACACAACCAGGAGCAAGAGAATTAAACCATAACTTAGCATCACCATTCAAAGATAAAGGAAACAACTTAAGAATATAGTAATAGCAAAAAGTTTCCTCTTGAGCAAATAGGGTGGCTATATCATTCAGTTTAGTAAGATGTGGCACAACAGTTTTAGATTCATAACCATGGAAAGGATCAGATTTAACCAAAGTAATTAACTTAGGATCCACAGAGAATTCATAATTCTTATCAGTAACACGGATAGGTGAAGTAGAAAATTCAGGATCATATTGCATTCTAGCATTCAAAGATTTTTGTTTCCACTTGCGTAGTAATTTCTTAAGATCATTCCTATCCTTACAAGCAAGAAAGTCTCTAGCTACCTCTCCTTCCATAACATATCCCTCAGGCATAACAGGAAATTCATATCTAGGAGAGCTAGTTTTAACAGGAGTTTCAAAGTTTTCAGTTTCAATAATTTCATCAGTTTCGGAAATATCATCATCTTCAGCATAATCAATAGTTCTAGCTCTAGCAAGATATTCATCGAGTAATTTGCTAAGTGGCACAGTTTTATCAAACATAGTAGTAGCATCATAAGCATCATTCATAGTAGAGGTGGCATCATCAATAACATGCAACATATCAGAATCAATAGCATGTGTAGGTGTCGCAAGCTTACTCAAAATAGATGGTGAATCAAGGGCAGAGCTAGATGGCAGTTCCTTACCTCCCCTCACTACTAGCGAAAAGCCTAGCAGTAGCGCGGGTTAAATGCTTATCAGTAGTGCGGGTGGCCGCGCTACTGATACGACACTACAGCTAATGCTTATCAGTAGCGCGGTTTGACCTGCGCTGCTGCTATCTAGGAATAGCAGCAGCATTGGTCGGCAACGAGCGCTACTGCTAATAGTTGCAGCGCCCTTGGACAAAGAGCGCTACTGCTAAGAACTCGATGTTGCTAAAGTCGTACCCTACGCTACTGTTATTAGTTTTTGAAAAAAAATTGCTCCATATTTTGTGTTGCTGAATTTTTTTAGGGCTTTATACAATAATCTCTAGAATATCATACACATACAAATGTAATCATAGCATATACATACAAATAGTCTCATCAAATCATGTCATCATCATAATCATCATCCAGCATAAAGTGATCTCTCATCATCATCTGGAAAAATCTATACAAGTCTTGATTACTAGCAACTACATCGTCATCCATCTAAACAAATAATATACGCGAGAAGAGCTATCACTATGAGTGAGAGCTGAACTATGCAGTACATGAGACGGTGGTTATGAGTCCTTTTCTCGCGCGACCATGAACCTCAAGTAACTAGCTTATGCTTCTTGTCTGCTTTTGAAGCCTTTATGGCTAGCACCCAAGACCCCCTCAACTTTTGCCTGACACTTAGGCCACTCGTCGTACACTCCCGGAACCTTCCCTTTGTACACGACATAGCACTGCTTCTTTGCCATCAAGAATTTGGGTACTTGTAAAAGATGCATCTTCATCAAGAGAATGTACAATCATATATGCAACAAAATATACTTGAGCAACACGAAAAAGAAAGGGTTAGCAACTAGATGCAACATCTAGTAAACACACATATAATGAACACAGTTTCATCGTACGCAAACTAATTAACTAGAGGTACACAGGTCATCGTACCCAAACTAACAAACTAGCGTTACGCAAGTTCGACAGGGACCGTGGACATCACAAAGTTTCATCGCTACAGAAACTCTACAAGTTCAACCGACACATACCATCATCATCGACATCGAAAATCACTAGAAGTTCCATCCTTCCATATCATCGAGGATGGACCCTAGCTTCTTGAACGGCGTGAGGTCCTGACGTTGCATGCCTATGCGAGTTCGGACGTCAGCTCGCGATATAGGGCCGTGGAGGAACATCCCCTTCTCATCGACAACATCTTTCATGATTGTTGCAATGTCCCTATGGATGCGAAAGAAGTCATCTATAAGTTTATAATCCACTTGTCCATGAGATTCTCCCCACTTGCAGATATGATCATCGTTTCTGCTTGTGATATGAAGCTTTTGGTGATCCCTTCTAAACTCCATGATGAGATGGACGAGGTAGAATCCGTCGTTCTTGTTTGGTTTTGGAACATGGATGCAGCAAAAGTTAGTATTATGCGAGAAACCCGTCTTCTTGTTCCTTTGTTTCCTGATCTGTAGGTAGCCACCCCTCAAGCTGAATCCTTGGAGAGCATCATCTATAATATTCATTATGTGTGTGTAGTCCTTCATCTCGTAGTTTCTGGTAGGATCGAAATACACGGCATGGGAGACTCGTAGGTAAAGAACGATAAGGATGGCGCACCCGTTGCTGTGGGGAAAAATATACCTCAAATTATTCTCCATATGAGCAAGAAGGAATGATTGAAATGTACGAAAGGGTTGTCCGGCACTGACTTACATTGGATGATAAGGCAGGAGGACAATTTCGTGGTCCTTATTCTGTAACGTGAAGTTTTCGAGGTACTCCCTAGCAGTAATACGCTCAAAGTCTCCAAGACTCAAGAAGGACTCGTGCATGTAGTATGGATCCGCCACATAGATTTGCGAGACTTCTTCTCTCTTCATGACGGAGCTCATATGTAGCGCAAAAGGCGGACGATTGTAAAATCGACCCGCCTTGTCAGAAACATCTCAAAGATATGCTCAAACCGCAGGAAGAACACCTCCGTGGGCCGTGGGTCGATGTAGCACTTCCCCTCAAGCACACGAGCCGCATATGTCAGATATCCTGGATCCTTCGAGGCTAGTAGGCTTTTCTCAGTCGACAACACATGGTCGTGCAGTCTCCTGAGATACCCTGATATTGCCTCCACCGGTTTTGGCGGTAGCATCGGCTCGCCCGTGACATCGAAGATGGCCGCACCTTTGACAGGTACATGCTCTTCAAAAACCACTGTCTGGCTACTATGTGCTCTGGCTTGTTTGTAGGCAGCAGAGCCTCTCTTCCCCGGTCTCTTCCTCTCCTTTTTTCTTGGGCTGACCTTCCAGACCCTTCCTTAACCCCTGCCCTAGTGTTGCCGGGCTAAGCACTGTACGACCCTGGACTAGTTGAGCCTGTGTTGAGGCAGCATCTTCAGGCGTGTCCTGTGAGGATTGAATGAAGAGAGACTTATTGCAATCCCTGCTAGGACATTCCTGCCCGGGCGGATCATCCATATCCTCATCAGCATGCTGAACATGCCCATCCAGATCACCCTCCCTTTCCAGGAGGCAAAATCATTGTTGAACATGCCCATGGCATGATTTTTAATCCTTTTCATCTTCGGATCATCCCACGGTTGTAATATGCTATCATCCCGGTTAGGGAACTTGAATCTCTTGTGCAACTTCGTCAGGAGCAACTTCCTCAAATGTTCTTTAATACTTAAGTCATCGTCGTTGATGCTCGCGCATTCCCGTAGGATGCATCCTACTTAGTTCCCATAGCACTTGTGTGGTTTTTCCGGCTCTAATGGCTCAAACTTGCTAGGTGCTATCTTTGTGATCACTAGTCGTCCAATGCCGAGTTTGTTAGGTTTTTGTATCCTCTGCTTCTTCTGCTTCTTCTTTTCGGTAGCACCATCGGCGCCGGTACCTTCCCCGCCGGTATCATCCCTGCCGGTACCTTCCCTGCCGGTCTCGGCGCCGCCATCGATGCTGGCGCGGTTGGTGTCAATGTCAGCATCAGTACCATCATCGAGTCTGACCAGCAAACCTTGACTGTGCTCAGCAGTCAAAAAGTCAAGGTACTGTTATTCACCCTCATAATCCATCTCGTCTGCATCTTGGTCAGAAGGCCTGATTTCTTCGTTGTTCGGCATGTTTCCTATGATTAAGTCTCCCCGTTTAATTCTACAACTATAACAAAATGAGAAATGACATAAAAAAGGTCTATGGTTTGCCGGTTTGCCAGCAAATCTCGGCACTCGATATGCCTACTTTCTAGCACAAGTCATGCCAAAATTCACGAGAAATTTCGGCATGACCTTTGCTAAAAAGTGGACATATCGAGCGCCCGAAATTCCCCGGAATGGAAATGAATCAACATTCCGGTGAAACATAGGCCATTTGGATCATTTACCCTGCACAAAATCATCATTTTCCAAATATGACATGTCCAAAACATCACATGTCCAAATATGACATGTCCACTTCAAATTTGCATATAAAAGGAAGAAAAATATAGAACTTGAAGAAAAATGCAAGAAGTCATTTTTCTTCATAATATTTGAAACAAAATTCAGCCTACCTAAATTTGAAACTAAAAAATAGTAACAATTGCTTTAACTAAAAATTTTAAATAGCAACAGTTGCTTTAACTAATCTGTCCACTTCAAATTCTATCTTTTTAAATAGCAATAATTACTTTAACTGAAAAAATTAAATATCGACAGTTGCTTTAACTAATCTGTCCTAGGTTTCATACTAATTCTAATTAACTAACTGGCACTATAAAATTTAAATAACTATAATTGCTTTAACTAAAAAAATGCAAGAAACCTATATAATCAATTCTGTTTTTTCTTACACTAAAAAATAGCCTAGGGTTCATACTATTTCATACTAACTAGCACTAAATAGAAGAGAAGAGGGGATGGGAGAGGGCTTACAGAGGGCAGAGAGAGATGGGGTCGGGGGAGACGACGTGACACCGAGGCGAGGTGGGGTCGGGGGAGAGGGGGCGAGCGCAGGGGCGCGGCGAGGGCAGGGCTCTAACGGCGATGATACAGGGGAAGAGAGAGTGGGGATTTGGGGGGGGAAGGAAACGCGGGAAGAATCAAAGAGTGGGGATTTGGGGGTGGGGTTAAGTCGAGGTAGCAGTAGCGCATTCCGGCAAATCGCGCTACTACTATTACAGGTAGCTATAGCGTGTTTATACAAACAGCGCTACTCCTAACTTGACTAGCTATAGCTCTTTTTTAGAAAAGCACTACTGCTATAACCAGTACCTATAGCAGTTTTCCTGTGTGTTTCTTCTATTTTCATAAAGGAGATGCATTAATGGAGGTGGTGTAGTTAGCTAGAGTAATAAAGAGAGAGAAATGTAGGTAGAAGAAGGAGAGTAATGGGGGGAGAAGTAGTGAGGAAGAAGCAAAGTGAGATAGAGAGGAGGTCGGAGGTAGGGGAAAGTGAGGAAGAGAGGATGGGGGAGGGGGAGGGGGAGGGGAAAGGTGGCATATGCTAAGGCTTAGCAGTAGCGATGGCTGTAAACCGCTCTACTGCTAATAAGATAGCAGCAGCGCACTTCTGGCACACGAGCTACTGCTAAGCGGGGCCCGCCATGTGGCCAGTTTCAAAATTAGCAGTAGCGTCACCCAAAAAAGCGCGCTGCTACTATTACTTTATTAGTAGCGTGGTTAGCTAGAGCGTTCTACTGCTAAACCTAGGATGGCGGGAACGGCAGGTCAACTTTAGTAGCAGCATTGTTCTACCGAGCCGTGCTACTACTAAGTTAATAGCAGTAGCGCTTGTGTGTGTCTCGCGCTACTACTAATTAGCAGTAGCGCCTCTTTTTGTCCCACGCTGCTGCTAAGATTCTGTGTATAAGGGTTTCCCTAGTAGTGCCTCATTCTAGAGGGAATGATCTTGGTTCTATCATCCTTTAGTGGCCTCATAGTGATCAAAAGATATAAATCCCGAGTAACTCAGAGAATAGAGCTATGCTCCCCGACAACGGCGCCAGAAAAAGGTCTTGATAACCCACAAGTATAGGGGATTGCAACAATTTTTTAGGGTAGAGTATTCAACCCAAATTTATTGATTCGACACAAGGGGAGCCAAAGAATATTCTCGAGTATTAGCATCTGAGTTGTCAATTCAACCACACCTGAAAGACTTAATATCTGCAGGAAAATATTTAGTAGCAAAGTGATATGGAAGTAACAGCAATGATAACAATAGTAGCAGTTTTGTAGTGATTGTAACAGTAGCAGTAACGAAAGTAACGAAGCAAGTATCAATATGAAACAAACTCGTAGGCAATGGATCGGAAATGATAGGTGTCGGATAATATTCATCATGTAGCAGTTATAACCTAGGGTGCACATAACTAGCTCCCATTCATCAATATAATGTAGGCATGTATTCCGTATATAGTCATACGTGCTTATGGAAAAGAACTTGCATGACATCTTTTGTCCTACCCTCCCGTAGCAGATGGATCCTAATGGAAACTAAGGGATATTAAGGCGTCCTTTTAATAGAGTACCGGACCAAATCATTAGCACTTAGTGAATACATGAACTCCTCAAACTATGGCAATCACCGGAAAGAATCCCAATTATTGTCACCTTGGGGTATGCGGATCATAACACATAGTAGGTGTCTACAACTCACAAGATAGGATCAAGAACACATGTATATTCATGAACACATAATAGGTTCATATCTTAAATCATGGCACTCGGGCCTTAGTGACAAGCATTAAGGATAGCGAAGTCATATCAACATCAATCGCAGAACATAGTGGATACTAGGGATCAAACCCTAACAAAACTAACTTGATTACATGATAAATCTCATCCAACCCATCACCGTCCAGCAAGCCTACGATGGAATTACTCACACACGGCGGTGAGCATCATCAAATTGGTGACGGAGGAAGGTTGATGATGAGTATGCATGTGATTTCTTACTTTGGTGTGTGTAAATATTATGTGTGTAGTCACTTATGTAATTGTATGATTAATTTGGTTATGCAATGATGTTCTTGTAAGTATATATGTTGATGTTCTGTAGACAGATCGTAGATATTGTGCGGACAGAGCAAATCACATCGCAGGTGGACTAAACAAAGGAACCCGCGGTGATGATTTCATCAATCGCTCACAATTGTAAACCAGCAATAGTTTGCTCATAACACACACAACTTGTTAATAGGAATCGTCCGTGTTGTTATCGGTCTTCCCACACATTTTTGATTACTGACCTGTTTGCCCGCGTATCACAACACATCTTGTTAAGTTGAACCGTTTCTGTTGTGTTGACTAATCGCAAACCGTTCATTCGAGTGAATTGTATGTCGTATATCGCGCACATCTTGATTTCGCTGACTGTTTCTATTGTGTTGCCTAATCACAAACAGTTCATCTGGGTGAATTGTATGTTGTATATCACACACACCTTCATTAGTCTGACCATTCTGCTATAATGCTCATTGCAAACAGTTCATTCGAGTGAACTGTATGCCACCCATCGCACACGCAACTACAATCTGAATCGTGTTTGATGTCTCCGCCATCGCAAATTTTTTGTATATTTTTTGACGGTTTTATTGCATCACCGTTTGCGATTAATGCATCGCACACATTTTCTTCAAAGGGTATCTAATTGTAGTGTCGCGTTAGCAGTATCTTGAAGTAGTGGATCCACCTTATTTGCTTCCCTGTTACAATGTTCGAATCTAATAAGAGGACAATAAGAAGCCATAAAATAGCAATCATCAAACACTGCAACCTTTGCTCCCACCAATTGTCCTCCATTCTTCATTGTGTCAATCACTTCCATATTTTCAGAATTAACAACAAGACGAATGCAACCCGCCTTCTGTGCAAGGAATAAGCCAAACTTTGAAGCGAAAGCTTCTGCTGCTAATACATTGATAAGCACACCAATCAATCCTCCAATTTTCACCAATGATGAACCTTCATTTGTCATCTCTAAGGACCGCCCCAGCTTTACCCCTAAGCAGATCATGATCAAAAGAGGCGTCAACATTCAACTTAGCAAAACCCATAGGAGGTATGCTCCATCCCCCTGTTTTACTAATTGCCTTGTGGGAGTAGGCATTAACATAGTTTGCTGTTATGGCACGAGCCCCATCGAAGTTTGGTTTGCATCATAAATCTTTCCATCAACACTGCTTGGCATGCATAAAATCGGCTCTATCTCCTCAAAGCCTTGAATAAGACTCCGTATGAGATCCTTATCGGTAACAAGCCAACCTCAAGTACTTCTGGGTGTTCGGTTGTAAGTGTTTCATTCTCAAGAAAGGTGTTCATTTGTCTAAATGTGAGAGTAGAGCTCAAGAGGGCATATTTGTTGGTTATGCTTCAAACTCTCATCCTTACCGTGTTCTCAGCAAGTCCACCGGACTCATTGAGGAGACGTGAAACGTAGAGTTTGATGAAAATAGTGGCTCCCAAGTGGAGCAAAGTGTTCTTTGTGATGTAGGTGATAAAATTCCTCCTCAAGCCATAAGAAGAATGGGAGTTGGTCATATCCTCCCCATTAATGAACCCCTTGTGACCGAAGGAGAAGGACAATGTTCTACGCAAGTGGAACCATCACCGACACTTGACCCACACGCTTTCGAAGAACAAAGTGAAGGCCGTTAACCTTATGAACAAGATCAAGGGAAAGATCAACCTAATGATGGTGGTGATACACCAAGTGATGCCCAAGATCAAGTTCACACCTCCGAGCAAACTCAAGATCAAGAACATGTTCAAGATCAAGAGCAAGCTCAAGACGGCGCTCATGGTGGTCAAGATGATGATCCTCAAGATAGCAAGCATATATCTAGGGAGGAACTTTTGGAGCGTCGAGCCTCCAAGATTGCTTGCACCCTTAAGCATCAAGAGCATGTATTGGAAAATGTGCTAGGAAGCTTGAGAAAGGGGGTAACCACTCGTAGACAATTAACAAACTTTTGTGAGCATCATGCGTTTGTTTCTTGTCTTGAACACCAAAAGGTACATGAAGCCCTCGAGGACACTAATTGGCTTGAAGCCATCCATGATGAACTCAACAACTTCGAGCGCAACAAGGTGTGGACATTGGTGCCAAGGCCGACGGAGAATCATAATTTCATTGGAACCAAATGGATCTTCAAGAACAAGCAATATGCAAACGGTGTCATCACTCGAAACAAGGCAAGATTTGTGGCACAAGGCTACTCCCAAGTCGAGGGTATAGACTACGATGAAATCTTTGCTCCCGTTGCTCACCTTGAATATATTTGTATGTTTCTTGCATATGCATCTCATCATGATTTCAATTTGCAACAAATGGATGTTAAAATTGCATTTCTTAATGGTCCCCTTAATGAGTTGGTGTATGCCAAACAACCCCCGGGATTCGAGGATCCCAAGTTCCCCAATCATGTATACAAACTCGATAAGGCTCTCTATGGCCTTAAACAAGCCCCACGTGTGTGGTATGAGCACCTTACCGAGTTGTTGCAAGATCGTGGGTTTGAAATTGGGAAAATCGATCCCACTCCTTTTACTAAGAGGGTTAAAGGGGATTTGTTCATATGCCAACTATATGTTGATGATATTATCTTTGGTTCACCTAACAAAGCTTTCAATGATGAGTTTGTCGCACTCATGACGGAGCATTTTTAGATGTCTATGATTGGAGAGTTGGAGTTCTTCCTTGGATTCGAAATCAAGCAAAAACGTGAAGGAACCTTCATCAATCAAGCAAAATATAATCAAGACATCCTCAAGAAATTCAAGCTTAGTGATGTCAAGTCGGCATCTACTCCAATGCCTACCAAGTTCCAACTTGACATTGATCCCAATGGTAAAGCGGTGGATCAAAAGGTAAATCGTTCTATGATTGGATACTTGCTTTACCTTTGTGCATATAGACCGGATATCATGTTGAGTGTGAGAATGTGTGCACGGTTTCAAGTTGCGCCTAAGGAAAGTTACTATGTGGCAGTCAAGTGAATCTTTCGATATTTGGATCATACCCCAAACTTTGGCTTATGGTACCCTGAAGTTTCAACCTTTGATTTCATTGGATATTTGGACTCGGATTGAGAGGGAGGCTGTGTCGATAGGAAGACAACTTTCGGAGGGTGCCAATTCCTTGGTCGCTCTTTGGTAAGTTGGTCTTCGAAGAAACAAAATTGTGTGTCTCTCTCCACCACTGAGGTCGAGTATGTTGCTACTGCTAGTGGTTGTGCTCAACTGCTATGATGAGGCAAACTTTAAAGGATTATGGTGTCATCTGTGGCAAAGTGCCTCTGTTTTGTGACAATGAATGTGCAATCAAGATCTCTTACCATCCAGAGCAACATAGCAAGACAAAGCATATTGAGATTCGTCATCACTTCATCCGAGATCACATCAAGCGTGGGGAGATCGAGGTTATTCATGTAGGTACACAAGTGCAACTAGCGGATATTTTCACGAAGCCTTTGGATGAAGCAAGATTTCGCAAGTTAAGGCATGAGCTAAATATCATTGGTTCGAGCAACGTGGCGTGAGGCTAGGCACACCCCACCACATTCATCATGACTATCTTGCCCTAGATATAGGCATGGATATTGGGGGAGTGATGTTCTCTCAATGAACTCTCCCTCCCCTCATTATGCATAACTGGATCAAGTCTTTCACATTTGCCATTTTTATGGTACTTGTGCTTCAAAGATGAGTTTTGGTCATGGGCCCAAGGTTAATATCTTCGTGGCGCCATACCAATTGACTGAAACATAGGTGGCTTCGGCCACCGCCCTCTCCTTGAGAGGTGTTTGGCTTTCTTTAGTATTATCTAGTCGTGAAGGACTTTGTTCGTGCTTTGAGTCACTCCATGTTTGTTTCTCGTGTTTCTTTGTCTTTTGCACGTGAAGTGCCTCACTTTGTTTACTGGTGTTTTGAGTCTCCTTCCCAAGTCCCTCATTTCCTTTGCTCTCGAAAATGGCATAAGCCCATTCTTTTTACCTTGGTCATGTTTGTTATTGTCTGCGCGGCACTACCGTCGGGGCTGGGCGGTACTACCGCTTGTAAGTGCTACTACCATCGGCTCCCGCGGTACTGCCGCTCTGAGCGGTACTACCCGGCCTCCTGCCGCTTTGTAGTACGAGGGCGGTACTAACGCTCCTTTGAGCGGTACTACCGCTTTGAGGTGGGGCTTGGGGGTTATGAGTCGGGCAGGGGGAGTTCCAACTCCCCTATACCCATTCATCTCTCTCTCCCAAGACTACTCCTCTCCGAGGCGATGAATAGGCTGTCGAGGGCCGCCGTCAGGCCACCGTATCCATGCCGTCTTCTGTTATTTCGTCCGGTGGGATCATTCCCCACCTGCTCCTCTTGCCATGGATGTCGGTATTTCCTCTGTTTTCCTCTCCTATGGTTCTCTTCTTTGAATCTGGGCTTTACGGCAATATTTGTAGCATTGTTGATTTTTGGTCAAACTGAGGCTTGAGTGGGGCGTAGAAGGCTGCTAGACTAGGTGGATTGAAGTTTGGTAGGAGAAAATTTGAATTTGGCACCCCTAGTAGTACCGAATCTCACAGCGGCAATGACTGGGCCATTGACCACCGCCTCGGACGGTACTACCGCTCCTTCGGAGCGTTACTACTGCTTGTAGGTGGCACTACCGCTGCCTGGGGGTGGTAATACCGCTAGGGATGCCCACTTCCTCTTTTCTCACACCAACCTTTGATCCATATTGCTTCTTTTTGGTTGGCTTATGCAATGATTTACACCTGCTTTCCCTCGCTTTATTTTGTAAGCTCCAGGTGATAGCAATGTTGGGTATCAAGCTCATTGCAAAAACACGGACCGTCCTGGGGGGTCTAAGCGTAATTGCACCTTTGAGGAGGCAGATCCTCTAGTGCTCAACCAATGCATCCCAAGCCGGCCACCAAGCAAGTTCCTAGCAAGCCCAAGCTGAAGGTCAAGTCGGTGTCAGAGATGTCTGCTAAGGATTTTTGTGTGTCTCATCGCCGCAATCCGTGTATCCAACCTCAAGAACCTGCTCTTATCAACTGTCCCTTCTGGAACAAGCAGCAGCGCTCTATCTACTTTGATGTGCTCAAGGCTAAGAAGAATCTCTTTGTGAGTGTCCGATCCATTGACATTCCTTATTTGGAGAGGCAGCATGCCTACTTTGGAGAGGCTCTTGACATATGTCCTTACTTGAATATTCTCAAGGCCATGGAGTTCAACAAGGATTTTGATGCTGACATTGTGGCTCAATTCTATGCTACAGTTCACTTAGGCATCGATGAGGAAAGGACTATGACGTGGATGACTAATGGCAAACTTCTCTCGGTCAAATGGAAGGCCTTCATGGAACTTTTGGGTTATGAGGATAAGGGGCTTGACAACCCGGTTGGCTTTCGCCCCCACAAGGAGACCGCTTCTACTCACAAGTCTACTCTTTGGCCCTATAGTACGGTGAATATCTCTCGTGTCATGAAGAAGAAGACATATGAGTTTTTTCCTTATCTGTACATTCTTCATCGCATCTTCACGCACACTCATTTCCCTCGGATTGGGAACTTGGATCAGGTACACTCCTACCTAGTGGATATGTTGCTCTTCTGTCATCATGAGAAGGATGCAAACACTGGAGAGTCTTTGGATGTTTCTCATGTCATGTGGTCGAAGCTCCTCTCTGCCATCGCTGGGTGCAAGTGTCCCATCTATGGCCCCTTCCTGATGTTGCTTATTGAGAAGGCATGGGCATACACCTATCTTGATGACATGTTTGTGACCTATGACTTGATCTCTCATGAGGTTGTTCGTCTGAGATAGAAGGAGAACTGGGGCACTCCTGTTCCAGATTCAGAGACTACTTTGGGAGATGATGAGGCTGATGAGGATGATGAGCCGGATTATGAGCCATATGGTGGGGAGCAATCTTGGCCTAGAAGCTCAAGCTAAAGATGAAGAAGTTGTTCTGTATGGAGGCTCACAGGCAGTATTTAGCACACGCGTCAGAGAAGAAATCTCGAAGTTGTCACAAGATTCTTCTGCATCAGCTTGGAGAAGTGGTCGTCAGTGGGTCTGAGGACAAACTCAGCGACGAGGAGGAGTAGATCTCTCAGCACTGTCCCTGGACCGATTCAGAGACCGACCAGCGTGCTACGGCTGCTGCCGATGATGGAGGCGCGACCACACGGAGCTATGATGATGGGGATCTCCGGAGTTGCTATCACATGTGTCTGTTGTAGCACTATTTGCCCTTTTGGTGTCTCGATGCCAAAGGGGGGAGAGAGTTTAGGGTATTTTTAGAGTTGCGAGTGCGTCTTATTTGCTGTGGCTTTCTGTCTCATGATCTCTTTTATCGTTCGTTTGCTTTGGTTTGATTTGTGCTTGTGAGACATGGATATCTTTTCATATGGTGTGAGACATATGCTATCGTATCACCATCCTTATGTTGTCTAGTACTTTGTTTGTATGTGAGTGTTATGCTTAACTTATGTCCAATCCTTATGCTCACATGCTACGTCTTGCATCCTAGTTTACGTCTTTCTTATCCTATAGATGCAAGTGTTACCAGTCTATAAAATATAGGGGAAGTGTTGATCCTAGTGTGTGTGCTTTGCATTACAAAAGCACTCTTAATTAAGTGCACACATCTAGGGGGAGCCCTCCTATATTTTGTAGGTTCTGGGGTTTGCTTAATTTCTTGTTGCATCTCTGTGCAAATCATGTATTGTCATCAATTCACCAAAAAGGGGGAGATTGTTATGGCATATTTCTCTCTCAATGGTTTTGGCGATTGATGATAATGCTTTTGCGGACTAATCGTGTGCACCAAGCATTTCAGGTATTCCTTCATATGGCATGAGACGATTTTACCCCTCGGTGTTTCAAGAGAAGATGGTGTATTTTCCTTCATTTCATTTTAGGTGGACTTGAGTCGTAGGATATACCGTACTATCAAGACGGGTCCGTATCAGAAAGGTTTGGGTGGAATCAACACGTACACATCTCCTTTGCACCGTCAGCTCTTTCCCGCTTCTCTGAGTGTCCTCCGGTGAGTCATATGTGGGATGGAATAGATCCAACGGTAGTACCGCGGCTCGCAGAGGTAGTACCGCTTATAGGCGTTAGCACCGCTCCCAATACCACTCACACTACCGCCTCAATTTTGAGCTTGAGTTTCTTGTGTCAGGTTCAACGATAGTCCAGCGGTGGTCCCTCTGGCATACTACCACTGACCCCAACTAAACTCAATCGAGCAGTGACAATAGGAGCGGTAGTACCGTGCCTACCACCACTGCCACTACCGCTCATGAATCTGTACTCTCCCATGTGCTCTTAGATGGTTTTGTGTGCTGACCCCAGCTATACTACCGCTGCGGCAAGAAGTAGTACCGCTGCAGCAAGCGGTAGTACAACGCGCTGCAGGCTGAGCATGGGCATAACGGCTGGATCTTTTCCCCTACTATATAAAGGGGGTCTTCTTCTCCAAGAAGACCACCTCTTCCTACCCTAACTCCATTGTTGCCCCTAAAGCTCAGTTTCGCCTGATCTCTCTCCCTAGCCAATCAAACTTATTGATTTTCTAGAGATTGGTTGAGAAGGCCCCGATCTACACTTTCACCAAGAGAAATTTGATTCCCCCCCACTAATACCTTGTAGATCTTGTTACTCTTGGGTGTTTGAGCACCCTAAACAGTTGAGGTAACCTCGGAGCCACATTCCATTGTGGTGAAGCTCTGTGGTGGTGTTGGGAGCCTCCAAGCTTGTTGTGGAGATTGCTGCAACCTTGTTTGTAAAGGTCCGGTCGACGCCTTCAAGGGTACTACTAGTGGAATCACGGCATATTGCATTGTGCAAGGGCGTGAGGAGAATATGGTGGCCCCCTAGTGGCTTCTTGGGGAGAATTGTGCATCCACACTGCTCTAACGGAGACGTACTTCCTCTCAAAGGGAAGGAACTTCGATAACACATCCTCATCTTCACCGACTCCACTTGTGGTTACTTCTTACCTTTACTTTGTGCAAGCTAATTTGTGTTGTACTCCTTGCTTGCTTGTTGTTACCTTTGTTGTTAGCATCATATAGGTTGCTCACCTAGATGCATATCTAGACAACCTATTTGTTGCTATACTTAAGTTGTTAAGAAAAGCTAAAAATTGGTAGTTGCATATTCACCCGCCCACCTCTAGTCAACCATATCGATCCTTTCATCTTGGTTACTACCTCACCATGGAACATTGTTTATCATCAGGTACAAGGACGACCCACACCAAGAGCTAAGGAACCTCACAAAGTTCATGAAGAAGGACAAGAAGGCCACAAGGGAGACAGAGACCAGTAGCTGGAAGAAGAATATGCACCTAAGCGACCCCGTGCGCACGACCCTTCTTGGGCCCCGTGTGCACAGCTTATCCAGAAACTTTCTGAATACCCCGTGCGCATGGGGCCCTTCGTTGTAGCTACTAACTAACCCTTGTGCACGGGCATATACTGTGCACACGGGAACCACGCGCCCGCAGGGCCAACTTAGCATGTGCGCACGGGCTTTCCTGCGAGTTGGCTGGGAATTGTCCCTTTTGTCGCCCACTTCGTCCCTCACCTCCAGCTACATATATATTTCGCATGTACACCATTTGCTAGAGTTAACGAAGTAGATGAGATCATTTGAGAGAGCTTTGCTCCTTGTACCTCCATATTTAGGATCAGGACCTCCTAAGGGAGAAGGATCCCCATCATAGGATCATCAAGACCTCCCAAGGGAGAAGGATCTACCTAGATCATCAAGACCTCATCTCCTTCGGATTTGAGAAGAACCTTACCTTTGTGTTGTTTTCCCTTGATTGTTTATGTTATGCTTGTGGATCGCATGTATCCTATCCTAGTGAACGTGTGATTTGGGTTTGTTTGAGTGATTCCTCTTTGTGTTTTTGTTGTTCTTCACCTTTCCCTCCTCCAAGTGTGAAAAGGTCATGAACTAGGGTTCCACCTTACTTCATCTTGGATGAGAGCATAGGTTGATTCACATCTTGGAGTCCCCATCCCCCCTGTCGGATTACGGGCTCCACAAACCCAAGACGTTCAAACACAGGGGCGTGAACGAAGATCTCTCCCACTCACGTCTACCTAACGCCACGCTCTCGCCCGGTGGTGAGATTCAAGCAAGCAACAAGTAAAAGCACACACGAGTTTACCCAGGTTCAGGACACCTTGCGGTGTAAAACCCTACGTCCTGCTTGGGTGGATTAGCCTCAGGAGGGCTTGAGTATGAACAAGTACCATAGTTCTTGAGCTCAAGAGGAGAGCTCAAGAGGGCCAGGAGGCAAGTGTTGTTGCTCCTTGGTGTGAAGGCGGGGTCAATCAGATTACCTCCACAGTGGAGACCCTAGCTACTTATATAGGCGGCCAGGGTCCTCTTCCCCCAAAATGTTTAGGCAGGAAGGGATCCCACAACGGCCATTTTGAGCGGGAACACAAGGACGCTCCTATCCTGACAAAAGCGGTCTTTGCCTGCAGATAGATCAGACGATGATGCGGTGGTGACATCCTCCCTGCCGTCCTTGCGGTCTTCGGTCTTGTTGCACCGAAGGGGAAACCTTTGTCTCGCCCCTCGGGAACCTGTGCCTGTGTTGCTTCCTTTGCACCAAAACGGCAACTGCGCTGCTGGCACATGCTGGCACCCGCTGGCGCGGTGCATCACTACTCGCGTCACTGCCTCCTCCTAAGGCAGGCTTGGTCTTGAGTTCTCCGCCCCTCCGGAGCAGCCTAGCCGAGGCCGCTCCTAAGAGGATCTTGGTGTCGTTCTCCTCGCGAGGCTTAGCCCCCTCGCGAGGGTCTTGAGCAGCTGGTCGATCAGCTGGGTCGTACCAGGCCGTAGTAGGAGCGCGTCATGGCCCGCAGGCAGGCAAGTCTGGGTACCCTGGTTCCCAGGACGCCGACAGTAGCCCTGGGGCCCAAGGCGCATGCGGAGTTGGCTTCGGGGCGAAGCCTTAGTCGAAGACAAAGCGTCGCGGGCCCCAAAATACTGCAGGCCGGGCTGGCACGCGACGGTTGGATGGAACGTGGGCGACTCTGCTCCCCATGCAGTCTTGGTGATCGTGCGACTTGAAAAAAGGGGATGTCTTCGCTGCAGAGGGGTTATCTCTTCCTTTCCTTCCTGCCCAGATCCCCTTCTCCTTCGCCCCCGGCCTTCCCAAATCACCTGCATCCTCCAGTGCCTCCAGCAATGGTGAAGAAAGGCAAGGGTGCCGCGCAGGCATCCGGATCTGGTTCCTCCCTCGAGGTGGCGCTCGAGGAGTCCACCATCACCGAGGAGGGGGACTACACGAAGGTCCAGTCTTTCTTGTCGAGCGACCACAACGATCATGGCCCAACGAAGATTTGGGCTGGGTCCATCATGGTGCGGACCTTGACAAAGTCTTGCTAACCCTTCTTCCTCCACAGCATCTCCGTTGGGCTCGTGCCGCCCTTCTCGGAGTTCTTCTACGCCATCCTGAATCATTACCAGGTGCACGCCCTCCACATCCAGCCTCGCTCCATCTTTTTCATGTCGCTCTTCGCCTTTTACTACGAGCCGTGTGTGGGGGTGAAACTGACTGTCGCCCTCTTCCGCCACTTCTTCTCCATGCGGCGGTATGACGAAGGTCCGTGCTCGGGCTGTGTCTCCTTCGTCTTCCAGCGCCAGGGCTGCAGGCTGATGACAGCCGGGAAGAAGATAGACACACACCGGAAGAGATGGGTCTATCTGGATGCCCAACGTATTCACCTGCTGCTGACGCTGCCTACCGCCTGTCCGAAGAAACGCGCCTGCTGGAGCTGCACGAAGCTCAACGACCCCCTTGCCGAGCCTGTCTTGGCAAGGATCGAGGCTGACCTGGGCTCGAGGCCTGGAGGGGCCCAGATTGTTAAGGAGTTCCTGAGGCAGCGGCTGGCGCCGCTCCAGGCACACTCGTGCCCCATATGGGAGCTGATGGGAGACGGCGACAGGCTTCGGCTGCGCTCGGGGACGCTGGCCGAGGTCGAGCTGGACCTCGTCTCGAACGCTCTCCTAGGGATGGTTCCTGAGGACCTCTCGGTGGCCCATCCGTTGTACTGCCGTCCTAACAAAGTCGAGCTGCTGAAGGTCGTGTCAGGCTTCGGGGTGCCCGTGTCTGCTCCGCCCATGATCGACATGTCCTCCGGTGTCGAGGAGGCGAGCGACGAGGAGGAGGACTCGGAGGAGACCCTGGGCGACGGGGACTGGGTTGACGAGGAGGACACCTCCGAGGCGTCTGCTGAGGAAGTGGCGCCGGGCGCAGACGCTGTTGGGCGGCCCCAGGCAACCACTCCGCGTCGATCCAGGTGCGCTACGTCCGGAGGGAGTAATACGGCGACCCTGCCAAGGAGCGCCGCGCCAACGAGGCCGGTGGCCGCAGCCGCGCCCAAGTTTGTGGCCTCGCGCCTTGCCAGCATCCGGACTGCTGGCGCGCTCGTGGCACCGGCGGCCGCGACCGGCCTACTGATGAAGAGGAGGGCGCGCATCACTGTGGCACCCCGGATCAGAGCGACCGGTTTACCTTGCATTGCCATCCCAGAGACCTTGTCTTCTGGCAACACACAACATCTTGGTAAAGAAAACAACCGCTTTATTGATACTAGCGGACCATAGTTTTACATTACAACGGGTAGCGAGGCCGAGCGGCACACACGGTGGGGCTGGACAGTATGTACATTATTTAATGAACATAAAAGGGCCTCGGTCATAAAACTACGCAGCAGCGGAACGACTTTGTAGCGGGACTCCATCTCACAGGGACACCGATGTGGACGCGGCCTAGACGCGGACGTTACTCCTTTCCAGCGGAACTTTCCTGAAATCTGGCATGAGACGCCAGGTCAGTACATTAAATGTACTTGCAAGCTTACATCAAACAAAAATCATAATAACAAACAATATCATGATAATTATTCAATTGTTAAAATGCAGCAACAAACTTGGATATATATTATCTAACATGATGTACTCATGCCTTTGTGAAAACAGAAACTCGGTCTGACTTACCCATGCTGATTCTTATTAAGCTACAACTTGTTCATATTAACAGGACTTAAGTCGTGATCTTTCCGGCGATCACCACCCTAACCATACCTGGTCTCAAAACATCTCGGTGGCTCTTCCACCATTTATACAGCACAAGAATTTAAAACTTAGTAAGCAAAATTTTATTATATGTTGACCCATGGTGTGACTTACTTTCGAGCATGTCCGTGACCGTGGACTCGGCTATCGATAGATTAATTACACTCTGCAGAGGTAGTGCACTGTACCCACACCACGAAACCCATGGCCTCGTTCTCCCATTCGGGTGGACCAACAGCGTTCCTACAAAACCCTTCCATTGTCATGACACTCTCCCGGCCACTCCGACTCATTTCCCCACTGGAACAGTCCTGGGTGGCCCTGTGCCTACCAAAGGCACACCGACCACCGTCGTGGCCAAACAGCAATTGTCCCAAACGGGGACTCGGTACCATAAACTTAACAACGGGCACACAAGGTTATGTCTGCTTACCGAGCCAGGGTACTGCATGCTCATAACCTTCCCTATTTGGAGGTACCGACAAGAGGCGTGACAGCGGACCGAATAAAGACCTTCCCATAAAGGCAAATGTGGTTGCACTGGGGAAACACTCGATTCAGTGGCACCATGACCCGGTCAACAATTCATTCAAGTTGAGTTAATAACATTTTCAACTTAAAGAAAATAAATAACCGATGTCATAACATGCCATGGAATGTAACATACCAAAATGCCTTACAACCTAACTGAGTCAACTTTACTTTACTAAATATAAGCATCACAACTTCAATATTATTCTGGTTATGATTTACCTTCAATTTAACAACAGAACAAATTCTAGTAAAAAAATTATCATAATACTTATGTAAAAGAGAAAATAACTCTTCATAGCTACGTATATGCATATCCATAATAGTTACCAATGATCAAACTTTCTTCTAGCTATCTTAATAACTGAAACTAAGTTCCAACTTTCTGTAAACTAAGTGAAACAACAAAATAAAGCAACCAATAGAAATTATTTAGCAAAAATAATTCATATGCATAAATTAAACCATTCAATCAAGTTGGAAAATCACAAATATTGAAATGGCACTATGAAAATGTTGCTGTGGCTTTCCTTAATGCAAATGAGGCTCAAAAGCCTCCTGGTGATCCTCAAGACAATCTTCACCTTCTGAAGATAATTAAAAGTACAAAAAGAAAATATCAAGAATCATTCCAAAATTCACCAGAAAATCTACACAGCACCAAATAGTCTCATTTTTGGTATGCTGCAAGATTTCTTCACAAAGAACACAATGCAAAAAGAATCAATTCATTTGGACTTATGGTTAAAAAGTTATTGCAGTTTAAAGTTCTCTGGAATATATTTAAATTTAGAATTTAAATAAACAGACTAAGGGGGGTGACGTCGAAGGCGTAAAAGCCCAGGGCGCCACCACTCATACCGCTTCGCGCGGGTACGGAGAGGCTAACTAGCGGGCCCCGCTAGTCAGGTGAGGGGGAGAGAGGGGGAAGAGCAGGGGCGGCCGCGGCTTCGCCGAAGCGCACGCTGGCGACGCTGCTCCTTGGCCAAGATGGGTTGGATAGAACGACGGAGGGGGTCGAGGCGCACCTGATCGTACCCGTAGGGTAGCTAGGGGTGGACGGACGGCGTCGGAAAAGAGCTCGCAGGCGGAGGCAGAACAGGGTGGTCGCCGGAGTTGGAGAAGACGGCGTGCAACGACGTCTCCAGCAGCTCCAACTAGGTGGAATGGCTCCACCAGAGAGTGGCGGAGGCTCTGGTAGGGTTGCCCTGGCCTGAGAGGGTCTGGAGCTACCGCGACGACCCGAGGGGATCGCCGGTGAGCTCGAGCTCGGGGACGACGGCCTGTGGCCTACCCGACCGGGCCACGGGGTTTTACGCAGCCTAGGTGTGTGTGGGAGCGGAGCTGGGTGCTCGGGAAGGCTGGGAGGGGGCTTATTTATAGGCGAGCTGAGAGGGGGGAACGGGGCTCCGCCGGCAACACCTGGACGCTGCGCCAGGCGACGAATGGCGTCGGTGAGAGGGAAAAGAAGGTGACGGGGTCTCGCGGGAGCTGTGGACGGACGGGGACGAGCACAGGGGCGCTGGGGTGGCGACGAGCACAGTGCGCACCGCACTGTTGCCTTGGACGGACCGCGCCCGTGCTTGCTGCAGCGAGCTCCGGCGTCACCGAGCGCCAGAGGGGGGCTGTAGAGGTGAAGACAAGAATGGTGGCGCGGGTTGGCATGCTCGGGCAGGTGCGGAAGCGAGCACGCGCCCAACAGAGCGCTCGGCGGCATCCAGAGCGCGCCGACAGACAGCCATGGCATGGTGTACACGCGTGGTCACCGCGTGAACTATGCCTACTCACTTACTTGGTGCCAAAGTTTATGTCTGGAGTGTTGTTCGTGGTAGATAGGAGAGTTACCCATGGTTGGTTTGTTTCCAGACGCAGTAGAAAGAAAATCATACGCCTGGTAAGTTTCTGGACAGAAACTTTGAGAGTTTACTGGGGTAAAATGGCTAGGAGTTGGAGGCTGTGCTTTGGAGGCTAGTCATGAGTTACTAAGGTGAAGATTCACAAGGAGTTTCAGGAGTAATGGATCAAGTAAAATGGTAGTTGCTGTAGAAACTACCATTTTTGTCCAGAATAGAAAAGAATTTCTGTAGCAAAAATATTCCAAAAAGTGGTGCAATATTTTTCCTCAGGAATGTGTCCTAGGGTCCAAAGAATATTTATGAATTTCCTCAGATTTTTGTGGGCCTGAAAAATAGGGGTTGCTTTGGAGCACAAAGGGTTTAGCTAGGGTTTTGGAGGGAAAAGTGAATATTTTTCAAATAAGAAAATATTCCATAAACTATCTTAGAGTGAACCAGAGGGAAAAGATGATTTGAGATGGATAGGAGGCACTTGGGTGAAAGCCAAGGGTACCCAAGTGTTTAAGTCCATATGAAAAGATTTAAAAATCCCAAGGTTCAAAATAAATTCAAATAAAACTCTGGCAAATAAAAGAGGGCAAAAACCAGGCTGTCACAAACCTCCCCCACTTAGAATGAATCTCGTCCTCGAGATTTGGTTGCTTGGGAAAACCATTCCGGATAATATGTCTGTAGGAACCCTTCCTGTTCCCAGGTTGCTTCTGACTCGGCGTGATGCTCCCACTGGACTTTATAAAACTTCCTTACTTTACTGCGAGTGACTCTTTCCATCTGATCCACAATTTTGAACGGTCTTTCTTCATACGTTAACTCCTTTGCCAATTCTATGTCGGTCATGGCCGTCCTCTTCTCAGGCGGGGATATGCACCGCCTCAACTGTGAGACGTGAAACACGTTGTGCACATCGGACAATTCCGGGGGCAACTCCAACTGATAAGCAACAGTTCCCACTCGAGAAACAATTGGGAAGGGGCCAATAAATCTGGGTGCCAACTTACCGCAAGTCTGGAATCTCTTAACTCCTTTCACAGGAGTGACTCGGAGGTATACATGCTCTCCAGGTTCAAAACTGAGCTGTCGGTGTTTTGCATCGTAATAACTCTTTTGTCGAGATTTGGCCAATTGTAATATATCCTTGATTTCCTTGACTTGTTTCTCAGCTTCCATCATGAGGTCCGTTCCGAAGATACGACTATCCCCAGTCTGAGACCAATTTAATGGGGTATGACATTTGCGGCCATATAAAGCCTTGTACGGTGACATCTTTAGACTGGTTTGGAAGTTGTTGTTGTAGGAGAACTCGGCGTAAGGCATACAATCTTCCCATTTAGATCCTTGGGCCAAGACGCAAGCTTGCAGCATATCTTCAAGTATTTGGTTTACCCGTTGTGTCTGTCCACCAGTCTGAGGATGATAGGTTGTGCTGTATTTTAGGGTTGTCCCCAAGGCTTGATGGAGACGTGTCCAGAAAGCGGAGGTAAAGAGTGAACCTCGGTCGGAAGTGATGGTTCAAGGTACTCCATGCAGACTGACTATTCTGGACACATACAGTTGTGCAAGTTGGTCTGCTCGATAGGTGGTCTTGACCGGGATAAAGTGTGCTACCTTGGTTAGAGTCTCCATGATGACCCAGATTGCATTATTGCCTCGCTGAGTCTTGGGTAGTCATGTGATGAAA
Source organism: Secale cereale (assembly GCA_902687465.1). Lineage (NCBI taxonomy): Eukaryota > Viridiplantae > Streptophyta > Magnoliopsida > Poales > Poaceae > Secale > Secale cereale. The sequence goes on from LR738713.1 coordinate 317,817,355, forward strand.
TCCATGCAGACATCATCCCATTTCCATTGTGAAACCAGTAGCGGTGGAAGAAGTCCGGCTGGCTTCTGATGTTCTGCCTTTACTTTGTTGCATATGTCGCAACAAGCCACAAAATAGGCAATTTCCTTTTTCATTCCATCCCACCAGAATATTCGACGAAGGTCTTCATACATTTTTGTGCCCCTAGGGTGAATAGAGTATGAGGATCCATGTGCTTCTGACAAGATTTTCTTTTTCAGGTCCGACTGAGTTGGTACACAAATCCTTCCACGAAATCGGAGAGTCCCAAAGTGATCCTTTGAGAAATCAAGGGTACGTCCTGCCAGCATATTCTTGGCATGCTTTTGTAAGACAGGATCGTCTGGCTGGGCCTTGCGGATTTCTTCCTCCAGGGTGGGGGTAACTTCCAATATATTAGCGAGACCAGCCTCAACGATGTTTAGATGGAGTTGAGCAATCTCCTCTTGAAGTTTAACGGGTAAAGATTTTAATATGACGTTTAGGCTGACCGGCTTTCGACTGAGTGCGTCAGCCACCACGTTGGCTTTACTCGGGTGATAATTTATTCCAAGATCATAATCCTTAACCAGCTCAAGCCACCTTCACTGACGGAGATTCAAATCTGGCTGAGTAAATATATACTTGAGGCTTTTGTGATCTGTAAAAATTTGGCACTTATTCCCGATGAGATAATGCCTCCATATTTTGAGAGCATGCACCACCTCGGCCAATTCCAGATCATGAGTAGGGTAATTTCCTTCATGCGGTCGCAGTTGTCGTGATGCATATGCCACTACCTTGCCGTCTTGCATGAGTACGCAGCCAAGTCCTTGTATGGACGCGTCACAGTATACATCAAAACTGCGGTAGATGTCTGGAAGGGTTAATACGGGTGCGGTGGTCAACCGTTTCTTTATCTCGCTGAAACTTTTCTCACAGTCGTTTGTCCATTCAAACTTCTTATCCTTTTTTAGTAGCTCTGTCATGGGTTTGGCAAGCTTGGTGAATCCTTCAATGAAACGACGGTAATATCCGGCCAGTCCAAGGAACTCCTAATCTGAGATACGGTTGTGGGTGGCAACCAATTGAGCACATCTTTTACCTTGCTTGGGTCTACGGCTATACCTTCGGCGGATAGCACGTGTCCAAGGAATCCAACTTGTTTGAGCCAAAACTCACATTTGCTGAATTCGGCGTAAAGTTGATGGTCGCGGAGTCGCTGCAACACTGCTCGGAGGTGTTCTTTGTGATCCCCTTCACTCTTTGAATATATAAGTATGTCATCGATAAAGACCACTACAAACTTATCGAGGAAGTCCATGAATACTTTATTCATCATGTGCATGAAGAATGCAGGGGCATTTGTGAGACCAAAGGACATAACTATATATTCGTAAAGACCGTATCGAGTGGTGAATGCGGTCTTAGGAATATCTTCCTTCTTAATCTTGAGCTGATGGTATCCGGTTCGTAAGTGAATCTTGGAGAATACCTTGGCCCCACTGAGTTGATCGAACAAATCATCAATTCTTGGCAGCGGGTATTTATTTTTGATGGTGACATCATTCGGCTGACGATAATCCACACACATGCGGAGGCTGCCATCCTTCTTGCTTACAAAGAGTGCAGGCGATCCCCATGGTGAGGAACTGGGACGGATATACCCTTTCTGGAGAATTTCATTGAGCTGCTTCTTTAATTCCACCAATTCTGATGAGGGCATCCTGTAATACTTCTTGAATAACGGTGTGGTTCTGGGTACCAGATATATTGCAAATTCAAGTTCTCGATATAGCGGCATGCCTGGCAGTTCTTCTGGAAATACATCAGGAAATTCACTGACCACGGGAATTAATTCCAATTCAGCCACGGCAGTGAATGTCATCCCCTTCTTTGGTATGCTTCTGCGGGAGTAGAATTTTGTAACCTACCCTTCTTGAC
>LR738713.1:317833353-317856821 GCA_902687465.1 Secale cereale
CACACACACACTTTTGTAACCTATTTTTGTTTGGCTTTTGCCCTAATTCAAAATTCCCAACCAAAAATAGCCCTACTATTTTTTTTTGCTCTTTGTTAGATCTTGTGAGATTTTGTTGATTTGGTCATGAATTTGTGGTTTGGCAAGTGGATCATACCATACTCACCATTCCACACCCCTTCCACCACCAAATTTGACCCTAAAAATTTTCTTGAGCCTCAATTTCTTGTTGTTCTTGCGTTGCCGGGATACCCTGTGCACACGGGTCTCTCAGACCCCGTGGGCATGACCCCATCAGAGAGGTTTCAGTCACCCATTTTTCTTCAGTTTTCCATCTGATACACCACCAACCTTCCCGACTACCACACTTCGTCCATGTACCTACACTTCTGCTACCAAGCCTTTTTGTTGAGATTTTAAGTTGTGGTTTCCGTTTCCTAAGGTGTTTCGGCTAATTAGGGATGATACGACATCAACATCATTGACATTCATTATCGCCATGGATGCAACATCGACAACAACCACTTCACATTCACACGAACTGTAAATAAGGACGGTAACTTTGACGACAACATTGTACATTCATTGCTATTGCATTGACAGCCCTGAGCCATTTTGCATTACTTTTCCTTTCGAGACTAATGAGTTGAGAATTTCTGGACCATGCACTTTGTGCACCTTAGTGATACGCTTAGTCCGCATAGCTAATTTTAGTGTGCCATCATCTTGGTGTCATCATTGTCCCATAAGTCTCTCCCGTGCATATCTTACGTGCTTGTCTCATATGTTAGCTCGAGCATCAAGTATTTTGGCATAGTATAAAAATTAAAGGAAAAGGCTTTTAAGAAAAAGAGGAGAAACAAAGAGCTTGTAAGCAATAGCATTGAGCCATTTTACATAGTACATCATATTGGGTCCTGGATCCATACAGTATAAACCAACAACTCCATGCAGCTAACCTTGTATCACTCTGGATGTGAAGCAAAAAAGCCCGAAGAGCTAAAACTCGGGAGTAGCGACCAGATATAGGCAAGGGTATTAAAAAAGAGTGCTGTACACAACCTCAATATATCTGCTATTGCCATTTTTCAGTGCTCAGTCACTCGCACTCGCCATACCAATCAGCTTCAGCATGTTCCGATCCTCCTTGAATCTCTCAAGGACCGTCCCCTTGACAAGCTCCGGCTTTTCATCATTTGATCCCTTCACTTGTATCCCCCAACATTCAATAACTTCTGGTCTGAACCTGCTCGTGTTGGAAAGTGAAGGATTGGTGAATGTGCTGGAGGTAAATGAGTGCCCTTGATCGAAACCCGCAGAGAGGAAAAGGCCAAAGTGATGTGGCTTGCCTCCAAAGCCGATACCATTTGGAATGTTCTCAGAGGTGAAGTTTACAGCACACTGTCAAAATAAGCTAATTGTGTAAAATCGCTCCTACACAACTTCACCCTTGGATGAATGACAATACATTCAGGAAATAAAGGGACAAGATAGGCCTACCCATTGCAAACTTTTGTTTGCTCCTGTAGGGCGAAATATGGATGCTTCGGGATATAGCTTGAAAAGGAATGTCTTCATGTCACCATAAAAATCACTGTGCCTTTCCCATGGTTGTGATGCATATGCACCATAAATGGAACCTTCAGTATCTTTAATAACCAGAACAGTCTGTGCATCTCCGTTCCTATAAAATAAGGAAGATGCCAAGAATTATGTACGCAGTGAAAAATCTACACATAAAAGTCGCCATCATGGAATAAGCCGCCAAGCTTGTTCACAGAATCTATATAGAGAACACCAGTGCAAGATATATTTTGGGTTTTTATTTATTTTCTGCCCTTAGTTGTAACACACTGCTCATTTCTGCCCCTATGTCGAAAAATTCTCTTTTGCCCTTTTAGCCTAAGAATGGCCAGAACATCAAAATATTCGACAGTACTCACGTTACATTGCCTAAGAAAGTGTTGAAGCTTTGTCCATGAAGAGAACTGTGATATAGAAGCTTCCACTCTTGCACATCATGTTGAGAGAAGCCACCTCCTATATGCCAAGCATACTCTTTATTTAAGAGTAGCAACTCGGAGGAGATGTTTTCTGGATAATGAAGTAGAGGTACCTGGAAGCCGGCTCTGCCTACAAAATAGAACAACTCAACAGAAGCATAAAAAAATATAACATAAACATCCAGGTTAGGATTGGCTTTCATATTTCTACAATCAAATTTGAGAACAGAGGATACATGTTTTTATTCAGTTTAAACAAATAAAATACTAAAAACATGCTAGAGTAACAAACATGTGGGTAAGAAATGACATACAAGAGTTGGACGTGTGGTAGATCACTAATGGGGTGGGATAAGAATAATGTTTCTAGGCTCGCTTGGAATAAATGAACACGAATACAGAGATATGGTCTCATAAATTTCAACAAGAGAGAGGCTCTCTTGTACAGGCTCACAGGTCAATCTTTAAGTAAAGCCATAGACGTTTCCTACGCCAAGGTCATTTGCAGCCATTGACCACCTTATTCCAGTAGAGTAGCCAACACCATGTGCCTTGTTGGCAACACTCACAGACCCGAGCAAGAAAAAGTTGGCAACTGCCAAGTACAAGGCCTCTGTCTGATATGCTGGTGCCCATGTTAACAATGTGTTGCAGTCTGCTTTCAGGCTCACTCAGTTGCACACTTTTGCTATCCCATTCAAACGGACATGTGGAATCACCTATGTATAGCACGTTTACTTAATTGGATCATAGATTGTTGAAGTGATTTCTTTAAATTGTGTTATTAAAGATATATTGGCATACTTTGCCTCTTGGCAACAGCATCATGTCTTCAATCTTCACCAACAGAAGTTTCAGATTCAGACTTACCCTAAAATAGGAAACAGTGGCAATATAAGCCTAGTGTGCGTCCACTCAAGTATGATCAGCACCAAAGTGTATTTGAGAAAGATAGAGAGCTGAGATTTGTTGCTAGAAGTCTAGAACTGAGAACAGTAGTACCTCAAGATTATTTATTTTTTATGGTCTTAAAACTCTGGTGAATGGTGATTTCACTATTTCAGACTAGTAGTACGTCAGCATTAGTAAATATTTGTCAACTACGTGTCTTGCTTTTTCACATACATAAGAGATACTTTGGTGCTCCAGAGCAGTGCGCGTGCAAAACAGCACAAACTGCACTTGCCTGTTGAGTGGGTCACTAAAAGGCGAATTAGAGAGCAAGGAGGAAAACTTTGAAGAAAACACCAGTGTACTGTTCATATGTATATGAACTCAAGCAAGATCATATTTGACTATTAAAAGCATAATTATTCTAATGCAACAAATAGGAGCACACTTCTGTCATGATGGAGCTACAAGGAATACACATCTTTTTTTGGAAAATCTGCAGAATGGCAACACATACCTGAGTCAGGGGGCATCAACAAACTTCCAAGGAATTTCCTCAGTGATGGCATGACAATACACCAGTTTCTAAAGTCTGATAATGACATAGACTTCTCAGAGACCCCTTCAGCATCCTTTGAAAATACCGCAGAGTCGAGAAATGCTTCAAATGTACTCTTGTTTGAACCTTCCCTGGCTTCCTTATTATCTGCAAATATGGTTTCATGAATGGATGCCAATACAGCTTCCAGATCAGACCTGACAATGCATGAAAGAGAAAGCGTAGGAGTAAGTGGTTCGTCAAGTAAAACCTACAGTCCTGAATACAAATATCTAAGGACAGATACTCTGAAAAACCTAGAGTCCTGAATACAAATATCTAAGGACAGATACTCTGAAAAAATATTTGAAAGTGGCAGCTTTCGTTACAAACATAAACAAAATCATCATCTAAGGAGTTAAATATTGGCAACTGACATACCAACATATCAGAAGAAGACTCAATTCTACCAGCACATTCAAGAAATACCTTGTTAAGATACTATCTCCCGTCACATCACACAGTTGAAAAATGAACTCATCGGCTTCATCTTTAGTTCCCCTTTCATATGTTGCCTACATGTTACAAAGAAATGGATATCAAACAACGGAACATAAAGGAAAAAACCTAGCAAGACATATGGCATTCCCTAGCATTGGAAGGAAAACTTTGTGTTGAATACAAATAAAATATATGAAGTTCATTACTAAAGGATGAATTAGCATAGCAACTGAAGAACAATAAAACTGTTATTGGAAGTTTTTCTTTCTGAAGACTTAAGGTCTATGCGATTAAAGTAGTGTGCATATGTATCCAACCAAGCTAATCGTGCAATAAAAAGTACCAATAGCAATCAGTTTCAATAAAACACCACCAACAGTGACAAGATAGCCACTTAAAATCAGTCTAAAATCTAGCAGAACATCCAGTATCATATATAATACAGAAAGTAGAAATACATTTCTCCCTGTTCTTTTAACTTGTATTGCAGTACAAATGCAGCACTAATATCACCTCATTTGTTCAATCCACCAGGACTACCAAAAGTAAACGAACGAACTGAATCAAGAGGTAGGACAAGGGTACCAACTTTGGAGACAATCAAACCCTCGAAGGTGACTCCATCTTCCACGCTGCTCTCCTTCGCCACCAACTGAAATAGCCTATCGCCGAGCGCCCCACGTAGCCCGAAATAATCCTGCGTAAGATAGATCACTTGCCATCAGAAAATGGATTCCGGATCCACCCGAATCCAATCCCAGTTGCAAACTTTTGCGGCTGCAAGCTCACAAGGAAAACGGGGCGAGAGATGGCGCGCCCCTGGGTCCCCGACTGCGCGGCGAGCGAGGCGAAGTGCGCGCGCAGGTCGGCCAGCGCCTGCTTCGAGAAGGCCCTACGAAAAGTGGAGACGGAGCGATGAGATCACCACATGATGCTCGCGAATTGCTGCGGGGGTGAAGCAGCAGCTGCCGTGGCGGTCCCAGCGGTTCGAAGCTGTGGTACCTGGAGGCCATGACGAAGTTAGCAGAGGAGGCGGACGAGGGAGAAGCCTGTGTGTTACCCATCGCCACCTCCGGTGGGACGGGCGCACGGTGCGGTGGCGCCGGGAAAGTCGGTGGCGAGCAGCGAACACCACGACCAGCTGCCAATTTTCCTTTTCCTTTGGAACGACAAATGCACGGCCCATCGCGACACCAAGGGACGCTTTGTGGAGCGCCATTTCATTTTCTTCATCTATCTACTACTCCCTCCGTCTCATAATATAAGACGCTTTTTGACACTATACTAGTGTGAAAAACATCTTACATTATGGGACGGAGAAAGTATATATATCACTATAAAAGCACGAGAGGGCAGATTCAACTAAGCATATTAACCGTCTAATTACGATCTAAAGTCTTAAAACGATTGTTAACGAAAACTATCGTTAACAAAAACTCCTCGCTAATCTCCCCCTTGATAAACTCCCCTTCTCACCACCCGCACGCACTTCTCGCAACCGCTCGACCCCGCCGTCGTCCCTTCTGGCCAGACGCTCGACCCCCAGCCACTGCGCCTGCTCGCCAGCCGCTCGGCCCCTTCACGCCCCGACCCCTTCATGCCCCAGACACCCTCCGCTTTCCTGGGGCTGACACGCTGCTGTGAGCATAGGCCGCAGCACGCCCCCGACCGACGCCGGCGACCGAGCGGCACCTCCGCCGCAGGGGGGCCGGGTCGCGACAGCACGCCCCCCGGCGCCGGCGAAGGGCGACACGGCGACAATTCGCCAGTTCCTCTCGCCAAAACAGGTAACCTCTCCGCATCTGAGGAGGATAGATCCTCAAGCCATGTATCTTTGTGTACCTTAAGCACCTGGAAGCTAATACGACGGGCCACTTAAATCCCCTTCTCCCCATCAGGCATCCTTGACATTGATTCAGTCTTGTTGATGACGTACGAGTAGCACAGTGATTCATATTGTTGATGTCCAATATTCATTCTTTTTTATGTGCAAATACAGTGTATGTATTGTCCAAATTTCAGCGTTTTGTGGTCCAAAAATCCAGTGTATGTGTTGTCCAAATTTCAGTGTTCTGTTGTCCAAATATTCAATTTTGGTGTTATCCAAATTTCAGTGCAGTCTAAATTTTAGTTTATATGCTGTCCAAATATCAGTTTACTTCCCCTACTATTTTACCGCCATTTATCAAATGGCTTGCTGCCTTTCATCAAGTGATTACAGTGCACCATGGTTGGCTTTAACCCTCGGTTTCTTCTGTTTTCCTAGGCACCCACGAGTTGGCCTTGTTGCAAGGATGAATCTGCTGATCTCATAATCAATGGAACAAAATTTACTGAGTATTTACTATTACTACTGAAATACTACTACTTTTCGCAAATTACAGAAATACTACTATATATGATTTTGGAAAAATAATCTGGTCTCTCATTCAGTTTAGTCCACCTAATTTTTTTCTTTGTAGCTCCGTCACCAAAAGATAGGCCTGTTTTAAATTATGGGCACAGGGCCTCGGATATTGACAGCCCGGCCCTGTCCGTGAATAATTCCCTTGCCAATTCAATTATTATCTATGTTGGTTCTAGAGCATTAGATCGATTAATTGGAAGGATATAGACGCACTATGTATGTAAAAGCTAGCTAGCTAGCTACTAATGGCAGCTTGATTGATTGTTTTATGAGGAGCTTCCTGCGTCTTCGTTCTATTAAAATTTTGGACCAGTTTATAAGATAACAAATGTTGGACAGTAGACATCTATTTCATATCAATGTTTGCTACCGACATACGTAGTTGTGATAGCTAACATTTCCTGCTCCATATTTTTTCTTCTGTTGACAAACCCAGAGCAATATATCATATCATTCCCTATTTATATTAAGAATATTGTCTTCATGCTACAAGGATTGTAAGGGTTTCTTACTAGCTGATCCAGTGAAGTCTTGTTGGTGTGCTTTCTTTAAATGAATTTTAAACACTACATAAAAGAGAGTAACTGTAGTTTCCCGCTGGTGCTATTGCTCTTGTTATAAAATTGGCCTACATTCTTTCTAGAAAACTTTACTCTATGGATGCCGCCTGATGTGATTGTCTTTTTAGTACTGTCTGAAACCTTTCATATAAACAAAGTGGAGATTACACATCTGTTTTAGACCTAGGGCCATATTCATTGCCAATAGAGCAGCTTTTGCATGGTAAGTGATACTCTTCCTCTCAGGCATGTTTTCTTTTCAGCATAATCATCTCTCAGTGAGTTGTGTTTTCTTTTTTCCAATGAGGGTCTGCTGCATGACCAATTCATTTCTCCGTTCTATCTGATTGGTGATGACTTCATAATAATTTGTATTTCTTTTTGGACTGGTCATTAGATTTTGAAATTAGATACTTTTGGTAATTGCAGGAGATATAATTGTGATCATTTTCCTATTGTGTGTACTCTATTCTACGTAATCAGATTCTCAAAAGTGTGTTGCCATCGAAGGTGAAGACTAGATGTTCTGCTCTTGTATCTGAACAATCTGTAGTTGGCAGCAAGTTTTTTCTTAACAGTGTTCAATCAACTTGCCCATGTTGTATATACAATATATACAATTCCATAAAACTTGCTTATATGTTTTTTTCTTTTTGTAAAAATGCATCGGCTCACAGTCACTGAATAATTAGGTTTCAGATTATGTAGTTTTCTGCAGGTTGTCAGACAAACTCTTCCAGATATTGACATCTAATCACAACAGCTTTGAGTCCTTTACCTTTTTATTTTGCAAAATGCGACCAGAAGTAGTTTTCATCTCTAATGCTAATGAATAGATTCTCAAAAAAGCAAATTAATTGGAATGATCTACTCTGCATGTCCCATGACTTCAAAAGGAATAATTTGACTAAACTGAGATGTTGATCAGCAGTGAAAAGATAGACAAAATCAAAGACTGGGGACCTACGATTGTCCTGTAACCCCCTTTGTCAACACTTCGCGAGTTCATGATACACTCTTAGCTTAATAATTGATTGAACAGTGACGGTTAGTGTTATGCTTATAAGTTGGTAGCCCCCAGTACTGTCTGTTGTATATGCTGCGTATTATTACCTCCTTCAAATTGAAATGTTGTTCTAATAGAAATACAACACGACCAAGGCTGTACTTGTTGCTAGAAATTGTTGGTGATGCTAAATAACTATGGGCTCTGGATCAAGGTTGTACTTGTTATTGCAAATGAGTTATTGCTTTGTATTTTTACATGCCGATGGTTGGAAGGTGATAATCATTTCTGCATGTCTACACATAGTTTATTCATCCCACTAGAAAAAGCACCAAGAATGTTGTGTGCAGAGATGTCTTGGAGGGACAACACATGTTTGTTTTCCATACATGCCAATCCACCTCATTATATTAGGACATATTACTCATCTCTAATATTGTTTTTTTCTAAGTTATGTACATATCATGCATACAATGATGGGTTGTTCTATTAGGATAATTAAATCAGGGAGTCTTACTAAATAATAGTATAAAGATGGTACCGAAGGAGGCTTTGCAACTAGCAAGGTACTCTGTTTACAATCCGACTGTGATATTTATTAAAAGATGTATGGCTGTTGTGTTCTCTCAGACAATATAAATCATGCTTCTACATTTTCTGCTAAATTTGCAACTTTTAATGTTTTGTGGGGCCTTTCCTCTCAACTGTAGGGATTTTACCTAAAGGTGTTCTTCCCTGATTTTTTCTGTGTGTGACTCTAGCTATTTTACTTCATTTATGTTGTTTGTTTTGTCAATTTTGTTGAAGTTACTGCAGTTGACTGCTCTAATTGTTGATCACCCACCTTGAAGGTTATAATTGCTAAAGAAGCAGAATGAGATTTTGAATATTTGGTCCGACAACTTCCACCTTATCAGTTTGACAATAAAAGCAGAAGAATGCATCCAGCGAACAATGATTAAGCATATTCATCAAAGAAAGCATTAAATATACAAAGGTCTCCATAATGTTTGCATAAGAAGGTAATGTTCCTTCTTTAAATTGTCCGAGCTTGTGGGATGGAGCCAACTTTCGGACGTCTATATCATGCATGTTTAGGGCCTTGTCTCTATATTTTTATTGTGAAATCATTGTAATCTGTGAATAACATTTGCACTGGTGTAAGCTTGCACATTTGCTACAACAGGGCAGAGTTTGTGTAGCATCATTAGTTTCATTGTTGACATACTAACAAGTTACCCTGTGTGATTTCTCGGCTATTTGGAGCTCTGACCGCGTGCAAGATTGGAGCACTCTGTGCAATTCCTCGACTGTTTGACACAGTGAGTGTCGAACGGGGGAGTTCCCAGAGGAGGCACGTCCACCAGGTACATCTCCTTCGTTTGGCCAAGGCCACCAGTTAATAACAGTTGTGGAACCGCATCATTCACTTGCCTACCGTAGATTGAAGGGCCCTCCGCTCCACTACTCCATCTCATGTTGTATATTTCCTCTCTTTATATCAAATAAAGTATAGCATGTAAATATGTTTAAATTCAGAAATAACGTTTTCCCTTCTATCTTCACTTATACTGTTATAAAAATGTAACTAAATTAAGTGGATGATCTTATTTGAAGCCAGATTATAGGATTATTCCTCTGGTGTTATTGATGGTTTGATCTAGAATTTGGTATGATGTATAACCATCAGTTCAGTAGATGGTTCCTTTATATTATTTCAAAGGCTTGGCAGTGAATTTGGATTAAAGTTATGAACATGATTCACTGAAAATTGGCAGAAGGATGTCATGAATTTGTAAGTACATGGAATTGTACTCTGTAGGTCTATTTCTCTATGGTCTTGCTTCTTAATTTCGATTTTATCTTGGGTGGATTTTGAAAACATACATGAGTGTTATCCCTTGTGTTTATTGGTAAAAAAACACATTAGATATATCTGGATTTTAGTTGAGTAAATGAGTAGAGTACAAGTAAATTCAAACATGAAGCAAAAGCTTTGATGTTTTATTAATTAAGCAGAAGATAGTCCAAGCCCACTCCAGAACACTACAAGCACCACTCTGAACAGTGTGCTGCCGAATGACCCAACAAACGCCAACCACACAAACACACATTAGCTGGGGGACTCTCTCTGCCGAACAAGCTGCCCTTCCATCACCCGCGGGAAAGAAGTCATGAGGCACTCTCCCGCGGTGATGAAGAGACAAGCATTCCACACACCTGCCTTAGTTGCAACCCACACGACACGAAGTCCATGCCGTCGAAGCTGCAAAGCTCTCGCGACCGCCGCTCCAACACGCCTAGCGCACTCAACTGCTATCGCTTCTGGGGTTGTCGCCCCGACATGCCACTCCAGAGACGTGCGTTACACGTGCACGCTTACTAGTAAATATAAACTTTAAAGGTTAATAACTAATTACTCAATGGCCTGTTTGGTTACTTGTGCCAATCTCAATCAAGCCCGCTGGATGTGATTTTTGAAGGATTTGGCTATGGAGGCACATTTGATTGTATGGCACGTTTTTTAATGCACCTTCGGGCATAGTTTCGAAACTCGAACCGGCCATTTGTTTCAGAGCCAAACCCGTGCTATGCGAGGGGTCACACATGGGTGGAGGCGACTTTTCTAGAAAAAACACGGGTGAAGGAGGTTGCATGTGAGGGGAGACCCCGTGTTGGTTCCCAAAGTGGCGCCAACTTCAACCCCCCCCCCTCTGCATCAGTGACGGTAATGCCCTCTATCCTTTATGTAGCATCCATTTTCCCGCGGTCGCGTTCGTTTTATCATTGATTGTACGTTGCACACATCCGATTCAGGGTTAGGCTTCGATTTTGAGACCTATTGAATTGATTCCGATAAGGGATTCGAGGGTTTTTACACATACGGGGTACGATTTCACTAGCACGGGAAACCTTACATTGGGACCCTCGGCACCACCTCCACCGCCTAGTGCTCCACCTCCTCGCTGTAGTGGAGTGTGGTGGTCAGACAATGTATTTGTGTAGTAGTATTTGATCTTGTTCATACGTGCAGTGCGTTTTGATTAGACACTAGTTCGTATGTGTGTGTCCAATGTAGATTGAGAATCTCGTCATGGGAGGCAACGGTAAGGAGGGCAAGTAGATCGCCTCAGACAAGAAGAGCAAAGCGGTGGTGGAGATCGGCAACGCCTCGAAGAGGGTTAAGAAGTACGACCATTACCATGAGAGTCTCGACCCAACATACTTACGCAAGATCATCTTTGCACCTAAATTGGAGTATCTGCAGATGCCCCTCCCTTCAGCAAGCACTATGTCCCCATCCCATTGGAGTCCAGGTTGACGACGAACAATGGTTGCACCTGGAAGGCCAGGGCCCAGATGATCTCCGACAGGCTCACCCTTGATAATGGTTGGGCCGACTTCTGTGTAACTCCCGAGGTCATGATTGGGTGCCTTCTCAGGTTCAAGTTGGTGAGACCGTGCACTTGAAGGTGATCATTTTCACCAATGAGGGTGTTGAGGTGGGGCGAAGTGTGAGCCGCACCACAAAGCATTGACATGGATGTTGAGGGTTCTTAGGGTGTTATCTCTACTATCTTATCTATGCTTTGTAAGCCCTATTTGAAGACTTTTTGGTACTGTTATGTGATGCGGAGCATCCCACGATCATCCCCATGTTCACTTCGATGAGACCTCAAGTACACACCATTGGACACAAGGTTTACTCGCTCCTCTCCAAACCTTCACTTTCCACATGTGAGACATGGCTACTACCTCAAACATATGCGTTATGCATGAGAAGGAACCAAGAGGAAATCCATGGAACATCTTGGAGCATTGGACAAGACGGCGAGGACACCAAGTGCGAGGAACAAGAGAAGAAGCTGCCGAGGAGCTACAAGCTCCGGACGACCGCTACACACCGGACGACCGGCGACTCCCAAGCGACCGGACGACCGGCAGCCATCGGACGTCCGTAACTGCGATCACAGAATGATATTAGCGGAAGTCCAAGACCTTACGTACGTCCGGACGCCTGTGAGCCACCGGACGACCGAAACCCACCGGACGTCTGGTACCTGCTATCTGCGCATAGTTATCGGGCCAGAGGCCCATGTACCCCTCTCCCACTTACCCCTTCGTGGCCCTAGACTATATATACTCCTCCACCTCCTTCTAGTTAGGGTTATCTTTGTGTTAGCTCATTTGAGACCTATAGCATTGCTCATCCATAGTGGTTCTACTCCACGAGAGAGACCGCGGCCTCTACGGAGAAGATCCACACTGCATTCAAGACCTCCTCACGGAGAAGATCACTCGCAGATTCAAGACCTCCTCACGGAGATTAACTAGCTACCTTGTATCTTTCCTTTGTTGGATTTGGACCATGTATCTCGTTGTGTTGAGGATCTAGCACATGTGTGATCGTTTCTTGTTGATTTGAGTGTTTTATCTCGTGTCCCCTCGTGTTCTTCATGCTCATCCTCGGGATCCCTCCAATCGTGAAAGATCGGCCTAGATCGGGTTAGCCCTGCATCATATGGTATCATGAGCCACGTTTATCACGAATTTGGAGTCTTCCCCACCGTTTTCTAGCCCTCTTGTGCTTGATTTCGTCCTAAAATTCGAAAATCCTCACCAAAAATAGCCCCAATTTTTTTTATGATTTGTTGGTTTGATGATGTTTTGTTGATTTTGATCCATGGATTTGCTTGGTTTCAAGTGGATCTAGCATTTCCCCAAGTTTTCCCATCTTTCATCCACAAAATCTCATCAATTTTGACCCCAAAATCATCCATTTCCGCCCAAAATCGCGCTCCCGAGCTCAAATCTCGCGTTGACCCCGACCCACCGGACGACCGGTGTTTTACCGGACGTCCGGACCCTCACAAAGCACCGGGCATCCGTCATCCACCGGACGACCGGAACCACCTATACAGAAGAAATTACCGGATTTCCGAGCCCGACCGGACGTCTGGTCAGCGGACATCCGTCACTTTCCAAACGTCCGGTACCTATAGATTCCAACTTCGGCTCATTTTTGTTTTGTCCATAACTAATTCATCTGAACTCCGATTTTGACGTTCTTTAGCTCGTTTTGAAGCTATTGACATCCCCCATACCACAAAAATACTACCATCATCATTTGACTCCATAATTGTATTTTGAAATTTGGCAAATTTGCCTAGGCCTTCCACCATATCATCCGCATAGTCACCATAACCTTCCGCAACCTAACCCATTTTAGTTCCCCATCGCATTTGTGGTTGCTTGAGTAGTGATTTGAGTCTCCTAAGGTGTTTAGGCTACTTTGGGACAATTGCTTCTTCATCGACCACCACCACCACTTCCGCATACCCATTGCCCACTATACATTGCCACCTCCACTTAACCCAATTTTTTTTCGAGCTTGTTTGAGTTGTGGCTCGTGTCTCCTAAGGTGTTTCGGCTACTTAGGGACCGTGCCTTCAACTCCGACACCTTGTATAGCCCATCATACACTTCCGCCACCATAACCCATGCTGGCCGGGTTTACTCCATCCATTCCGCAACCACCACCACATTTTCGCTACCACCATTTGACATTTGTCCTTGAGATTTTGAGTTGTGGTTTTTCCATTTCCTAAGGTGTTTCGGATAATTAGGAACGTGTCTACATCAAGAACACCGCCTCTCATCATCAACTCGGACGGTAACCTTGACGACATCATTTTATATTCCCCTTGCAATTGCATTGTTAACCCCTAGCCCATTTTGCGTCACTTGCCTATTGAGACTAGCCTCTGAGTATTGTCGGTAACGTTACTTGTGCACATTAGTGATCATCAATCCGCCCTTCCATTGCATACATACCATATCATCTTGGTATCATCATATCTTCCATTGTGTCACAAGATTGTTTCCGCATATACACAATTGCTATATTGGTTTGTGCATCATGGCCATATACAAAAAAAGCTTTTAAGCAAAAAGAGAAAAGCAAAGAAGCTTGTAAGCAAGAGCCATAACATCATACCACATTGCATATAAGATTGCCATATCTGATCATCTTGGATCATCTTGTGCTAAAAGCACTGGAACATCATACACATAGCATACTTGTGATAGGAAGTCGCTACATTTTGTCTCATATAGGTAGTGCACAAGTTTGTACCCGCCTATTGAGCAATCGGCTAGCGTCTCTCTAGTGTTGTGCGACAAGAACATTTTCTGTGGATTCCACATTTTCCGCTCAATCCTTGGTTGCACAACCACACTCATTTATCTATGTGTGTGTGTGTGTGTGTTTCCGTGTGCCTTTCTTTGCTATTGGTCTACTTGTTTCACTTGCGAATGTGTGAATCTCTTTCAATGTTATTGACTCTTTCTAACATTTTGCATCAAATTTTTGTGCCCCTATCCTCACCGAGCTACTCCATAAGCATTACTGTGTAGGTGTGAGAATTGACGAGAATCAGTACCAATTGTGCTATTTCCTTGATACATATTGAGTGATCATTGATCCATTCTCAACATCGGGTAAGGTACATTGGTCTAGTTCTTCTCTTTCCCCCACTCACCACTACTTGAGTCTTATGATGGATAGGCAGAGCATTTCATATCCGATCTTCGACATCGACGACACGAACAACTACATCCACACGCAAACCATCAGACTACAATGAGCAATGCAAGAGCGCATCGGCAACATCGCCATTGGCTTACGACACTCCGAGGCAAGGAGAAGGGCTTAACTCGACGACATGTGTGACTCCTTTGACAAACACATGGCAGAGCTCCGACACATCGTGGTCAACTACAAGTCTTCTTCCCCTTCGTCATCTTCTCGGTGGCGATGTTCAAGTCACAAGTCTTTGAAGCGCAAACACGATGCAAGCGCAAGTCGTCCACGTCCACACCGCCATGGCGACCATCAACATCGTCATGAAGGGAAAGTCACCTCCAAGCATCATCTGCATGACGACAACGAATGACATCTTCAATGAGCTCAAGCACGACATCGACACCATCATCATGAAGATGCTCGACAAGCGCATACCTACAAGTCCGATCAAGCTCTAATTCACGCCAAAGACAAGCTTCAAGAGCAAGAGAGAAGACCGCGAGACAAGCAACACCAAGAAGGAGCTACGGCTACAACCACCACTTCAGCATCTTCGCCAAGTGTTTTCAAGGCATCTTCGCCTTTGGACGTACGACATCTTCGCCTACTTCCCATGAGTACGCCTACATCGACATCTCCAACAACAAGGCGACCACCTACAAGCGAGGGCGATACTTCCATCTTCGGAAGCTACCCACAACACGTCGACGACAAGACGGTCGATCATGGGCCATCCTCTTCGACCAAGGCGACGAGCATGAATCTCTTTGACACCATGAAGACGACGCCCAAATATGACTACTACTCCGAGTAAAGCTAGGAGCGCGCATATGAGACATTTCCTTTGGTCTCAGAGGAGAGTGGTGATTTACCACATCCCACAGCATTCATCTTTGGAGAAGTTATGGATGAGGAGACGATTGGAGTTGAGCATGGAGACGTTTGCACCTACATCTCTCCGACACCCACATATGACGAGATGCCCCAATTTCCATGCAAGGAAAGCGACCACCACATGAGTGACATGAGTGACTCCACCATATGTGACATTGAGAGCATTTCCTTTGAGAGGATGAGAGTGATCACCACTAGCCCCAAACACGAGAGCATGCCACACATCCTATGTGAGGTTGAGAGCCATTTGAGTGACTCCACCAACCATACGAGTGAAAGCATCCAAGAGGGAGTGAGTGAGCCACAACACTTAGTGAGTGGGGTAGTTGATAGGGCTTGTGAGGCCTCTATGATTTCTAATGACTTACTCTCTACTCCGAGTGTGTTTTCTTCTTTGGTGCTAGGTCTCCTACATGACGACATGCCTACCCTTGACGAATCCATCCCTCCAATGGACAAACAGATGGCCATGGTGGAAGAAGATGCACCACCCACATGGTTCCATCAATATGAAGATGAGAACGATTGGATCTTCAACACCTCACCTACAACACATGAGCGACGCTCCAAAGGTAACATAGGTGAAGGTGAAGCTTTTGTCCCACTAGTGGACTATCCTACCAATGATTGCTTGCATGATGTTGACACACCTATTCCCATGCTTCATGCTAGTGCGACTTCATCATGTCATGACTTGCCTATTTATGATGGATATGATGATGAGCATGTTGAGTTTCCTAGTTGCGATGCTATGCTCCATAGGATATCATGTGAAAATTCTTTTGGTCACATCATGTTCGAGAACCCTCTAAACTTGCCATATGCTATGAGTGAGATCTCCCATATTGCATCATTTCAATCTCAACATAGTAACTATGCATATGCCATTAAAGTAAATCCTATTTGCACTTATGGCATAGATGACACGATGATGGTCATTGGCTTTTGTTTTTCTTGTGATGATATTGCTAAGCTTCCTTTACACGATTTGCGCAATTAATCTACTATGACATGCCATGAACACATTGTTTCGAATATGCATTGTTTTGGATGTTATCAATATTCTCCATGTGATGTTTCCATTAATGCTCATGAGGAGACCCCCATAGTTTCCTCATATAGACTAGGAGATCTTGTTGCATTACATACCTTGCATGATTGTCATAATTGTGTGCACCATATGCATCCCATGAATAACAATGCTCTACATACTTCTCATGACGCATTAGACAATTTGAGTCTCCATTATGCCATACATAACAATAAACCTCGCATGATGGATGACATGTTTCTATATCACGCATCTCATTTATTTGAGCATTGGCTATTTTGTGCTAACCAACACATGCATGTGTGCATCATGATGGATGATGTGTACATATACCACGCACACACAATTTTCCTTTTGTCTTTGTTTTGTGTAGGTACTCATGAATACTTGTCAACCTCACAATCCCATGAGTTGACAAAAAGAGCTCTTGAGTGCAACGACGATTTGGGATTCCATGGATTGTCCCTACCACTGTTCTCTTCGTGCAACTACGCGCAACTCTTTTACTTGGCTCTCACACGACTATGGGCTATCTACCACTCGTCACCTTATGCCCATTCTATCGTGTTCACTTTGCATGTTATGCCTCTTTACATGATTTTGCCATGCAATTGTGACCCTTGCTTGCATTTACCCATGATTCACCAGTATGATACTCCTATGTGTATTTGCATGCTTGGTGGAGTGATGGCTTCTCGCCCCTCGTTGGTTACCCCAAGTGGAAGGTTTGAGATGCAGTGTAGCGGAAGTTTTCCCTTGGCAAAGATACCAAGGATCGATTTCCCCTGAGACTCCAAGGTTCAACAAGAAGGTGTCAACTGCTAACGGCGCCATATACTTAGCAACCAACTTGGACCTGCACACAGATACAAATAACTTTGCTCCCAACGAGTACAGAGAGGTTGTCAATCCCTCCGGCCTTGTCGTTTACAAAGGATCAAACACAAGAGATAATAGTGATAGATATTGCTGCAACTAGTAAGTAAAAGCGGAAAGTAAATAGCGGATGTGATTAGTGATGGTAATATGAACCGGGGTCCCATGATGTTCACTAGTGATGTCTCTCTCCCAAAAGACGATAAAACAGCTATGTGAGGTAAACGAATTACAGCTGGGCAATTGACAGAATTATGTGCGCAAACCAATGCTAACTATGTTGCAAGAAAGGTAGAGGTTCAAAGCATGGGCGGTACGCCAAGGTAAGTAGACCGAAATCCATCTGCATCTACTACTAATCATCCACCTTGAGATATCTATCCAGAACATATCGCTGGTATTAAGTTGCGAGTCCCACCCATAGTGTAAACTCAAAGCAACAGACAACTGCATTAAAAGAACTTTGCGTAAAGTAAACAATCCTTGCACCCGCGAGTACAAGCACCGTTGTTTTCCCCCTTGTGGCAACAGCACATCCCCTAGACTCATGTTTCTGTCACTCAAGCTAGTCATCGAGGGGCATGAACCCACAATCGAGCATAACGTTCCCTCTTGGAGTCACTACCTACTACTTGGCCAAAGCAATAAATAGCAACGGAGAACATGCAAGAATTACTTAAGAACATAAATATAAAAGAGGTAAATCAAATATATTACTCAAACACAATCTGAACATAATCTCACAATCCATCGGATCCCAGCAAACTCAACATAGCAACAGCATAAGGATTACATATGTGCCTCGATCACGTAGGGCAGCTCACGAGGTCTAATTAGTGAAGCACAAGACGGGGAGGAGAACATCACATAGCTACTGGTCATGGACCCATGGCCAAGGGAGACTACTCACAACTCATCCGGGAGGCGTCCATGGTGGTGGAGAGGCTCCCGGTGGTGATCCTCCCCTCCGGCAGGGTGCCGGGAAGAGTTCTCTTGGTGCTCCCGATCTTGGAAGCGCGGCGGCGGCGGAACAGAGATGAGATCGCGAAAAAGGGTTCCGTCCTCGAGGGTTTCGGGACGCGTGTTAAATATATGCCAAAGGGGGCATCAGCGGAGGCCTGGGGGGCCCAGGCGCCCCCCCGGCGCGGCCAGGAGGGGGGCCGCGCCACCAGGGCGCCTGGAGCCCTGGTGGCCCCCCTCGGGCCCTACTTCGGCCGCGTGGAAGCTTCCGGAATGCTGATTTTTTATATAATTTTTCTGGGATTTTTCTGGCAGTTTACGTGACGGGAAAACCTGAAATACAAAAACAGCAGAAAACAGAAACTGGCACTGGAGTGCACTGAGTTAATAGTTTAGTCCAAATATGATCAAAAGTGTATGGAAGTGTATAAATATCATAGCAATATCAGCCAAAAGAGGCATGGAGCAAGCAGAAATTATAGATACGTTTTGGACGTATCAACATCCCCAAGCTTAATTCCTGCTCGTCCTCGAGTAGGTAAATGATAACAAGAATAATTTCTATGGTGACATGCTATTAACCATATAGGACTTTTCATAGTCATATGACAAAAGCTTACTGAGACAATGAATCTGTAGTAATTAAGTTGCCTCATGAGAAAATCACAAAGAACTGAAAGTTTTACAATATGATACTGAAACATCAAATAGATTTGTAATGAGCATGGTGTGCAAATATGATAAAGTGGTATCTCGCTTGCCCCCTTTAGTGAAGCAAAACATAAATGCAGGGGCACCTCCAAGGTTTAAGTGATGACTAGATACAATGATTTCAGAATAACCGATATCACAATCATGCAAAAGACAATGCTACTTTGGGACAATGCACATTACACTCAGAATGACAATCATGCTCTTAATAGTTGGTGCTTTACAAGAAGGTGGAGACTCTCGAACCGTGGCTTTTGTTGGCAAGGTTGAAAACCCGTAGTCGGAAACAAATACAAAACATGTACCAGAGCTCTTGGTTTTAAAAACAGAGGTAATAATTATTTTTTTGGATATGCATGTTTCGTCAACGAATGCTAGCAGACAACTCAATCACTTCTTGAGATGGACAAGTTTCGAGGAACGGCTCCCGAATGAGGACGATCACATCCTCTTAATCTCCTTTGTTTATCACTGCCAAAGTTTTCTGATTTCTCATGAACAAAGCGTGAAGGAGGGTTTGTTTGTTATATTAATTTTGAGCCGGGCGCACTCTTTGCCAGTTCCTTCTCGTATTATGGTTTTGCACATTAGACATGCAATCCCGGGGTGAAGCTTGTCCAACTTAAAAAGATCATGAATTAACTACTACTTCCTCATGAACTAAAACAGAGGCACAAAAGAGGAATGCTTTTTTTTGAATAATTTCGAGATGGTACATGAAAGTCTTCGTTAAGAATGGCAGGTAAATACCATGTATAGGAAGGTATGGTGGACTCATATGGCATAACTGGTTTAAAAGAATTTGGATGCACAAGCAGTCAGTCCGCTTAGTACAGGTGGAGGTTAGCAAAAGACTGGGAGCGACCAACTAAAAGAGCAATGACGGTCATAATCATGCAGAGCGACAAAGCAACATTGAATCAGGCATGGAAGTTATATCGCTACTCAGAAATAAAAGATCGTCAAGGCTTGACAGACTTTCTTTACAGTCTTAAATATGCGTGAGCATACGCCAAGTCAATCAAAATAAATTCTTGAAGGAAGATATCACTAAACCATACCACATCATAGGCAAACAAATCATGTTGGTACTCCAATAACACATTGGGAATCCCCCAGCTATTTGAGACTAACCATAAGAAAACATGAACTACTAAGCACCATTATGCACGTAGCATTTTTATCATAGACGCATTGACCAATGCAACAGAAGCCAACTCTCTTAATAAGATAGGCATGATAAATAAAGAGAGTTCCAACGACCAACTAAAAAAAAGCTCTTTAAAAAGATAAGCATGAAAACTAAGAGCTAAGCATGACAGTAGCTATTGAAAGACAAAGAACACACACAGCAAAGATAGACATGAAAATTCTATGTTATGTTCTAGGTTGAAGTGGAGCGTGTTTCTCTCCCACACAAAGAAAGCTGAGTTCCGACTCGTTCTGAAAAGCTAAAGAAAACTAAAAAGGAAACTAAAAGCAAGACGCTCCAAGCATAACACATAACACATGAAGTGATAAAAATATAGTGGAACAAAAGATGAACTGATAATGTTGATGGAGAAGGGGATGCACGGGGGCATCCCCAAGCTTAGACGCTTGAGTCTTCTTGAATATTTCTTGGGGGTGCATGGGGGCATCCCCAAGCTTGAGCGTTTGACACTCCTGAATCTTTTTATCATCTTCCCTCGCACACTTGAAAACTCCCTTCATACATAACTCATCATAATCTGATTAGCGAGGTTAGTACCCATAATAATATAATTGTTCCTTGCTGGAAATAAGGATATTCTTGAAGGTCTACTGTTTCTCAAGATTGCCAAAAGGTTTTTGCAAAGAAAAAGCAAGCTCAAGGTTTGCAAAATGAAGGAAAGGCAAAACAGGATAGAATCTGTGAAAAACAGACCAGCAGGTAGTAAATGATTTTTTCGGGGCACTTCTGCGACTCTAATCAAAAAACTCATAACAGACGCCCAAAATACAATTGTATAGAGCACACTGTCGAAAAAATTCAGATCAAAAAGATGATCTGGTGATTTTATACGAATTTTTCTATCCAAGGACAGAATATGTTTCCTGGACAGCACGTCACAACTTTTGAACTTTCTTGCAATCAGAGGCTACACTTGGCACAAAATTGAAAAGTAAAGATACAATGATGATGCTACTGTAGTAACAACATCAAGACACAACAAAAGCAAAATAAAATTTTATTCATTGTGGGCTGCCTCCCAAAAGCGCTTTCTTTTATGCCTTTAAGCTGGGCATAATGCATAGAGATCAAGTTTTATCAAGAGTAAAAGAATAGCTAGCCCATATAACGGACTCAAAAGGTAACTTAATCTTCTTTCGAGGGAAGTGTTCCATCCCTTTCTTGAGAGGAAATTGGAATCTTATATTCCCCTCTTTCATGTCAATGATGGCACCAACGGTGCGAAGAAAAGGACGTCCCAAAATAATTGGACAAGAAGGTTCACATTCAATGTCCATAATAGTAAAATCAACGGGAACATAATTGTCATTGACAATGATAAGAACATCGTCGATCCTCCCCAAAGGTTTCTTTATGGAAGAATCAACAAGACGAACACCAAAAGAACAAGAATCAAAAGGTTTCAGTTTAAGCATATCATATATTCTTTTGGGCATAACGGAGGTACTAGCTCCAACATCACATAAAGCATAGCAAGAGAAGTTATTCAACTTAATTTTAATCATAGGATCCCAACCATCTTCTAGCTTTCTAGGTATGGAGGCTTCTACTCTAAGTTTCTCCTCCCTAGCTTTGATGAGAGCATTAGTGATATGCTCTGTGAAGGCAAGATTAAGCGTGCTAGTGCGGGGATCTCTAGACATCTTGTGAAGGAAATCAATAACTTCGGTAAGAGTGCAATTATCAAAATCAAGGTCACTACTATCAAGCAAAGTGGTAGTGGTGTCCTTTAGGTTCACTTGTTTGGTAGTTTCTATGGTCATAGCATCACCATTAATAGGTCCAATGGGACCAGGAGTGCATTGGGTGCTAAGAGTTTGGATATCCTCAACAACTTGGATAGTAGCAACAGTGTGGTGGGTAGGAAGGCTCTTAATTCTATCTTCTTCCTCCCTTTCTCTAGCCCATCTCTCTTTAAGTTTAGCCAACATCCTAATTTTTTCATTAATTTGCACTTGAATAGCATTCATAGGAGTGACCTTCCTCTCCTCAAGAGGAGAAGTTCTAATTTTAAGCAACTCTACCTCATGGGCCAAATTGTCTACCTTCGAAGAGAGATTATCTAGTTTGTTTAGTTTCTCTTCTACACTATTATTAAAGGCTTTTTGGGTAGTGATGAACTCTTTAAGCATAATCTCTAGTTCAGTAGTGGAGTTCTTGGTGCTAGGATAAGCATTGTTGTTCCCATAGGAATTAGAGGGGAACGGTCTAGGATTGCTACCAAAATTACTCCTATAAGCATTGTTGTTGAAATTGTTTCTAGAGATAAAGTTCACATCTACTTGTTCTTGAGCAATCAAAGAATTTAAAGGAACATCACGAGGATCAATAGAAGATTGCTTCGAAAGTAGAGACATGATCAAGTCAACCTTTTCATTTAGGGAGGAAATCTCCTCGACAAAGTTTACCTTCCTACCTGTTGGAGCGCGTTCGGTGTGCCATTGGGAATAGTTGGTCATCATCTCATCGAGAAGCTTCGTGGCAGCACCAAGTGTAGTTGACATAAAGGTTCCTCCCGCGGCCGAATCTAACAAGTTCCGCGAGGTAAAGTTCAAGCCTGCATAAAAAGTTTGGATAACTGTAATGCCCAGGATGGAGTTATACCTCCTACGTGTCGAGGCACGACTTAAAGGCATAAGTCCATCCTAGAATGATCTCAAGTTTGGTATCTTTGCACGACTCATGTAAAAGAGGGATTAAATTTGCAAAAGGAGATAGTTGGCTTACACTCGCCACTTCACACAGTACATTACATAAGCAAAACATCATTCAGAACATCACAACCCGACTACGGGTGAAGATCCAAAAGAAAGATACCAAAACAACATAAAGCCACAGGTCAGGAACGAATCCTAGTAGAAACCACTACTGACATCGAAACGTCACAAACAAACAGCCAAACTCTTCAACAAGCTCCTGGTGAAGCACTGAACCAGCTCCTGCCTCAAACTCGGCTGAACCTGCATCTGGTGTGGTGAAGTAACTGTGAGCCACAGAGGACTCAGCAATCCCGTTCCCGGGTAACACGACTATTTAAGCCTTGGGTGAGGACAAGGCTGAAGAAAGAAATGAGGTGAAGGAACAACAAGAGTCTACAGCAGCAACTAGCACTAACTTACGTAAAAGAGAGCGAGAAGAGAAGAGCATCGGTCGAAAGATGATCACGAAGTGATCCTAACTAAAGCCGGTCAAACATAACCCCACCGTGTTCAACTCCCGAATCCCTATTCGGAAATTGACAGTCACGGTACACACGCTGGTAGTGTATTAG
>LR738713.1:317857129-317874702 GCA_902687465.1 Secale cereale
TGGGAAGACCCGAGTATTCTCGGAATCCCGTGCTCAAGTTAAACCGAACTAAGGTAAGGCTAATCCAGCAAATCCTCCCGGCGTGTCGACACCCTGATAGTAGCCGCGCGTATCTAAGTCTCAGGACACGACCGGATGGGCGAAGCTACAGGACCCAAACCTCGAGTTTCCCCGTGGTGGTTCCCGCAGGCTCCCCGTTTGGGACCAACACCATCGGCACTGGCCCCCCCTGCTATGTAGAAATAAAGGATCCTCGAGGGAGCGACCCTCTATGCAAATTTAATTAATTAATTAAGTTGTTATTATGAGGCAAATAGTACCAAATGTTGGGACTTGCTGGAAAAGACTTAGCACTTAGCGGTTTATCAAGGGGGTCCCATACACCCCAACCGTGTTAGGAACGCATAATCAAGGAACATAACACCGGTTTATACGGTTCCTAACGGCATGAGTGGAACAAAACACCAAGCAAAAGGCTTAGCCTTCCACCCTGCCAGTATATAGATGAATTCATTTTTAAGCATTTATATAGTGTGATATAACCCAACCCAAACTTCAACATGAAGCAAGCATCTTCAATCTTCACCTGCAACTAACAATGCTATAAGAGGGGCTGAGCGAAGCGTACTTAGCCAAGCAACGGTTTGCATAGGTAGGGTGGTTAAACATGGCAATTGGTTACAAGTAGGAGGCTGACAAGAAGACATGGGCATCGAGGCAATTCTATAGAGCGGTACTCTAGCAATAGGCAAAGATAGTAATGGTATCCGGGTTCGGTCATCTTGCCTGGGATTCCACAGAGGAAGAAGAACAGATCCAAGAAGAAGACGGAGCAACAGTCGAGCGGAACCTCACAACTCCGGAGCGAAACCGAAGCTAACAAGAGAAGCAACCGGAAAGAAGAAAACAACACGGTAAACACACAAGCATCAACATGGCATACGATGCACAAGCAAGCATGATGCATGTCCGGTTTAATTATGCATGGCATGGCAAAGTGCACAAACAACACTACAAGTTAAGTGGAGATCAATATGCAACGAGTTGCATATTGACGAAACACCACATTTATTATTTAGTTGACTCTCGTTAATTAAGACAAGATTAATTGTTTTTAACATGGCAAGAGGTGAAGCATAATAAAACTATACTAACTAGGCAATTTAAATGAGGCTGGAAGAATAACAACAACATGTCCGGAAAATCCCCATGAGCATGTTTAATAATTATAAGCAACAACAATTAACCATATAATGTTGTTATCATGATGCGGATGACATGATCAAGTATGCAAGTTTTTATAAAAAGGTTGACTTAAAAGAGATATGAAGCATTTGTCACCGTGGTGGAAGAAAGGGTGCCACGGCAACGATCCGAAAATGATGCAACACATCATCTCGGTTCCGGTATCTCGTTGAGAGACCGGTGCAAAAGGAAAGATGGCGGAGCAAGTTGAACGAGATGAAAGAGATGGGGCGATCCCGTTACCGGGTTCCCACGGGTCGGCGACGAGGCAACCGAGGAACAAGACAAAAGGTGGAACGGGCACGAAGCACACAAGGGGGACATCTCATACAACACAACAAGCATGCATCTCACGGGTCACGTCTCGGGGTTATACCTTCGAAGCGTGCGTTTCGAGGCGGTTCGAGCTCGTCGAGGGACGTAGTGGTAGTAGTTGTACACGGCCGGATCGTAGAGGAAGTAGACGTTCGGGCGTCGAGTTCGTAGATGTACTTGTCGGACACGTAGAGGTACTTGGCGTTCGACGGCGTCGTGGTACTCGTTCACGTAGTCGTACATGGAGCTCGTAGATGTACGGGTCCAAAAATAGGTAATGTTTGCTGTTACATGGGTGCTTGACAAAACAAAATCAGCAGCAAAACAACCAAAACAAGGAAGAAGCTACGCCTCGGCGACGAAGCTGAAAAGGCCCGGGCCTTCGCTCGGAGCTGCTCATGGCCGCGACCTTGACGATGCAGATACGGGGCGGCCGGCGCTGCACGGACGAGGGAGCCGGGATGCTCCCGAGGCAGAGGCGGCTTGAGAGGATGCGCTGATGAAGCCCTCGGGGTTGGAGGAGACCGGCGACGGAGGCGGCGAACGGAGGGAGCAGCACGGGCGTCGGGGCGCATCGGGCGCTGCGGGATCCGGCCGCTGCGGCCGGGCGCGGAGGTGCTGCGGAGCTGGCCGCGGCGAGCTGGAGGAGAAGGACGCCGGCGGGAGGAGTACTCGGGGACGGGCGCTGCGGGGGCTTGGCGCGCGGCCTGGAGAAGAGCGCGCGAGGATAGCGCCTGGCGAGGACGGAACTGCAGGCCTCGGGGCGACGAGGAGGACGGGCCGCACGGGGAAGGGAGCCCGCGCGCGAGGACTTGAAGGAGAACGGAGGGAGCGGTCGCGGCGCGCCTGAGGGAGAAGGCCCCGGCTCCTGGAACAAGGGAAGAATCGGGAGATCGGGGCATCGGGTGCTGGGTTGGTCGAGCGAGGAAGGAAACGGGCAGAGAGAGAGCGAGGGAGAGGGGTTCCTGGGAGAAGAGTGGTGGCGGCGGTCGGGCGAAGGGAAGGGAGGATCGAGGCGAGGCTGAGGGAGTGCGATGCGCTAGGGTTCGGGGGGGTATGCGGGCTGGTTAGGAGAAAGGTGGGCCGGCCTGGGCTGGAGGTTGAGAGGAGCTGGCCTGGGCCGGCTGGAGAGAGGCCTGGGCTGCTGCCTTTTTTTTTATCTCCCTTAGCAGAAGCAAAAGAGAAGGAGCAAAATAAAAATAGGAAAAGAAGGTCAAAGAACAAGGATAAAAATGATGGACATTTTTGTAAGGCTTTACGGAATAACTCCAACCTCACAAAAATATTTCCAACAAAAGGGAAGTGCAAAACTAAAACATTTAGCTTGCAATAAAAGGAGTTTAGATAAATGGAGGAGCCTCGAAACAACGGAAAGAATTAAGACAAGGTTTAGAAGTAGCAACTCGAAGTGGAATAAACATGGGGAATTTGCAAGTGTGTTGGGGTAAATTCCAACAATGGAATATTTAAATATAGCTCCCTAAATAATGAGAGACTTTTATATGTTATAAAGAGAAGTCATCTTCCCTCGATTTAAATGGACCGAAGGTCCACACGAATTATTTAGGTTGAGATGCAAAATTAATTAATGACATGATGGCATGATGACATGATGCAATGCAAAAATAAATAACACAAGCACAAAGAACCACACGGGCAACCCTGAACATCCGGAATCTTCTGGAATCTTCTGGGACGTCGGTCTCGGGCGTCACAATAACCATCCAAGTAGTCAAACCATGAGTAGGGCAGGTCTTGACAAGAGATTTCATGCGTTCCCAAGCTTGGGCAACGTGTTCATTATCCAATTGTTTAAAATTCATTATGTTACTTCTTAGTTGGATAATTTTAGCAGGTGGATAGTATTTTCCAATAAAAGCATCTTTGCACTTGTCCCATGAATCTATGCTATTTCTAGGCAAAGATTGAAACCAAATTTTAGCTCCTCCTCTCAAGGAGAAAGGAAAAAGCTTAAGCTTAACAATATTACCATCTATTTCTTGGTACTTTTGCATATCACAAAGTTCAACAAAATTGTTTAAGTGTAAAGCAGCATCATCTCCAGCACCGGAGAATTGATCTTTCATGACTAAGTTCAGTAAAGCAGGTTTAATTTCATAAGAAGGTGCTGAAGTGGCAGGTGTAGTGATAGGCGTGCAAATAAAGTCATCGTTGTTATGACTAGTGAAGTCACACAACTTGGTGTTCTCGGTGGAACCCATAGCAGCAAGCAAGCAAGATAACTATTTTTGTGATTTTCGATAAAAGATACTAAAGCAAAACTGAAAGGTAAACTAACAAGACTAAAAAGCAAAGGTAAAAGATAGCGTGCAACTCCCCTATCTTGAAGAGTGGAGTCCACGGCAACGGCGCCAGAAAACTTTGCTTGATGGCTTCTCGCCCCTCGTTGGTTACCCCAAGTGGAAGGTTTGAGATGCAGTGTAGCGGAAGTTTTCCCTTGGCAAAGATACCAAGGATCGATTTCCCCTGAGACTCCAAGGTTCAACAAGAAGGTGTCAACTGCTAACGGCGCTAGATACTTAGCAATCAACTTGGACCTGCACACAGATACAAATAACTTTGCTCCCAACGAGTACATAGAGGTTGTCAATCCCTCCGGCCTTGTCGTTTACAAAGGATCAAACACAAGAGATAATACTGATAGATATTGCTGCAACTAGTAAGTAAAAGCGGAAAGTAAATAGCGGATGTGATCAGTGATGGTAATATGGACCGGGGTCCCATGATGTTCACTAGTGATGTCTCTCTCCCAAAAGATGATAAAACAACTATGTGAGGTAAACGAATTACAGCTGGGCAATTGACAGAATTATGTGCGCAAACCAATGCTAACTGTGTTGCAAGAAAGGTAGAGGTTCAAAGCATGGGCGGTATGCCAAGGTAAGTAGACTGAAATCCATCTGCATCTACTACTAATCATCCACCTTGAGATATCTATCCAGAACATCTCGCTAGTATTAAGTTGCGAGTCCCACCCATAGTGTAAACTCAAAGCAACAGACAACTGCATTAAAAGAACTTTGCGTAAAGTAAACAATCCTTGCACCCATGAGTACAAGCACCGTTGTTTTCCCCCTTGTGGCAACAGCACATCCCCTAGACTCATGTTTCTGTCACTCAAGCTAGTCATCGAGGGGCATGAACCCACAATCGAGCATAACGTTCCCTCTTGGAGTCACTACCTACTACTTGGCCAAAGCAATAAATAGCAACGGAGAACATGCAAGAATTACTTAAGAACATAAATATAAAAGAGGTAAATCAAATATATTACTCAAACACAATCTGAACATAATCTCACAATCCATCGGATTCCAGCAAACTCAACATAGCAACAGCATAAGGATTACATATGTGCCTCGATCATGTAGGGCAGCTCACGAGGTCTAATTAGTGAAGCACAAGAAGGGGAGGAGAACATCACATAGCTACTGGTCATGGACCCATGGTCCAAGGGAGACTACTCACAACTCATCCGGGAGGCGTCCATGGTGGTGGAGAGGCTCCCGGTGGTGATCCTCCCCTCCGGCAGGGTGCCGGGAAGAGTTCTCCTAGTGCTCCCGATCTTGGAAGCGCGGCGGCGGCGGAACAGAGATGAGATCGCGAAAAAGGGTTCCGTCCTCGAGGGTTTCGGGACGCGTGTTAAATATATGCCAAAGGGGGGCATCAGCGGAGGCCTGGGGGGCCCAGGCGCCCCCCCCGGCGCGGCCAGGAGGGGGGCCGCGCCACCAGGGCACCTGGAGCCCTGGTGGCCCCCCTCCGGCCCTACTTCGGCCGTGTGGAAGCTTCCGGAACGCTGATTTTTTATATAATTTTTCCGGGATTTTTCTGGCAGTTTACGTGACGGGAAAACCTGAAATACAAAAACAGCAGAAAATAGAAACTGGCACTGGGGTGCACTGAGTTAATAGGTTAGTCCAAATATGATCAAAAGTGTATGGAAGTGTATAAATATCATAGCAATATCACCCAAAAGAGGCATGGAGCAAGCAGAAATTATAGATACGTTTTGGACGTATCATGGAGATACTTGTAGCTATTGTCATGATTTCTTTGTGCCCCATTCTATTGATAATATTTTGCTCATATCTCGCTTTCATGCTTGTCATATGTCATGTGCATTTTGTATGTCCATTATTTGCACACATCACATGCTTGCCATGATTACCTCTAGTATGTTGCATCTTCGCACTACTAGCTTTCATGACTTGATCACTATGATTGCTTGCCTTGTTGCATCACCCATGTTCCACTCTTACTTGTTTTCTTGGGTTGGTGACATATATGTTCATGCCTATCACGTGATATATCTTGATCATTGTCACTTGCCTCCAATAGTTACATCTCTCATCACTTCTAGTGAGTGCAACCATGCTATGCTTATTGATATTGGAGACTTGGACACCTTACTTGTGATGCATGCTTGCTTGATTGAGCCTATTGCACTTGGTTGTTCTCGCATCTTATGCCTACATACGATGCACTGCACCCTTGTACTTTCTTATGATAAGAATGATGCAAGCACTTGTTGGGTATTTTCCCGCACGAATGTTAGGTTTTGCATTATGGCTAACCTCATTTGTTTTTCTGAGTGTTTGTCATGTTCTTTTATTTTGAAGGATTCACAAGGTGGTACAATCACAAGGCATATTGGGCATGTGAAGGCATACACGTTGCGCGATACCAACACCTTCGAGAACATACATAAGGTGAATTCCTTCTTTTTGAGCCATCCTCACATATGCATATTGGATGGGCCATACTTTCATTGTTGTTTCCTTCTTGTTGTCTACATGATACATCTACGAGATGGAGGACCGACATTAAAGATGGACCCTATGGATACACCACCAGTCTACCACTCTTGCCACGACATTGAGCAATGGTACAACACTACTCATGACAAATTTTCATCTTATGCATGGATTGACTCACATTATGATTGCCTTGTTGCATCGTGTATTCCCATGTCATCCATGATATACGAGCTTGTGCATTTCCTTAGCAAATTAGTTGTGATCTTTCTTGATGGCATATTCATGCATAATGATCACTTTGCCCATCATCAATTGCATGATCACATAGTCATATTGAGCATTGATTACCATGTTCATGCATTTAATACACCGTCCCATTATGACATCATTTTGCACAAGGGTCGCATTGATCAGTATCACAACACCTTTGTGTGCACCACGGATGAATTTGCTCACATGAATGCTTTACATGTCATTGTACATCTTTTAGATAAGCATCTTGTGCCTTGCCACGCCCAAACTTGTCACACGGACTCATACTTATAGGATAGACACTTGTGCGCTAACCATTGTATTTCCGAGTGTCATTTTTGTTTGCTCTTCTTGCATGTATACCATTCCGGTGACACCTTGGACTACTTGGATTACGACAAGTCTTCATCTCGGTCCAACTACAAGTCCGTCCATGACAACCGTTTCCATGGTGATAAGCTTTTCAATCCGAGGTTGGATCTTTCCCAAGGGGGGGGGGGGGGAGATGATGCGGAGCACCCCACGATCATCCCCATGTTCACTTCGACGAGACCTCAAGTACACACCATTGGACACAAGGTTTACTCGCTCCTCTCCAAACCTTCACTTTCCACATGTGAGACATGGCTAGTACCTCAAACATATGTGTTATGCATGAGCAGGAACCAAGGGGAAAGTCATGGAACATCTTGGAGAATTGGACAAGACGGCGAGGACACCAAGCGCGAGGAACAAGAGAAGAAGGTGCCGAGGAGCTACAGGCTCCGGACGACCGCTACACATCGGACGACCGACGACTCCCAGGCGACCGGACGACCGGCAGCCACCGGACGTCCGTAACTGCGATCACAGAATGATATTAGCGGAAGTCCAAGACCTTACGCACGTCCGGACGCCCGCGAGCCACCGGACGACCGAAACCCATCGGACGTTCGGTACCTGCTGTATGTGCATAGTTATCGGGCCAGAGGCCCAGGTATCCCTCTCCCACTTAGCCTTTCGTGGCCCTAGACTATATATACTCCTCCACCTCCTCCTAGTTAGGGTTAGCTTTGTGTTAGCTCATTTGAGACCTAGAGCATTGCTCATCCATAGTGGTTCTACTCCACGAGAGAGACCGCGGCCTCTACGGAGAAGATCCACACCGCATTCAATACCTCCTCACGGAGAAGATCACTCGCGGATTCAAGACCTCCTCACGGAGATTAACTAGCTACCTTGTATCTTTCCTTTGTTGGATTTGGACCATGTATCTCGTTGTGTTGAGGATCTAGCACATGTGTGATCGTTTCTTGTTGATTTGAGTGTTTTCTCTCGTGTCCCCTCGTGATTTCCCCTCGTGTTCTTCGTGTTCATCCTCGGGGATCCCTCCAATCGTGAAAGATCGGCCTAGATCGGGTTAGCCCCGCATCATTATGTTAGTACTATTATAAACCTGCTTGTTAGTACTGCCAGAACAAAGTATGGTTATGGTTTATTCTATGCTAACCGTTTATGTTGTGACTATTATGTTGCTGTGTTTTGTATGTGTTGGTAAACCCGCCACTCCTAGAAGAGGTTACCACAACACTTGTGTCATGTGTAACCAAACAACAACACTTTTCATATGGATGGAACATGTAGGAAACCAAATATCGGTGTGTATGTTGTTGCTCAACCAGACTGGAGGGGATGCATGCAGATAAACTATGTGCAAAACATGGTTTTTGACCTATATTCACTCAGTGTGGATGAGTCGGACCATAGATGCAAAGTGCCAAAAATAGGTGCAGTCGTGCACGTAAGCAAATAGGCCCCAAAGATCATATTTTCCTACACAAACAGTTAACTCTTGGTTCAGAATTACTATTAGGCTCGCTAACAACAGGTGCAATTTCATTCAACATAGTGGAGTTGCTACGCAGGGTACCATGATGACCATCAAGCGGTTGTACTAGTTAATAAGTCAATGTGGAATGTTATGGGATGTGATTTCCTTTTAGAGGAACTAGATGACTCGTTGCGTCTATGACGTAAAATCCAAATGTGATCAAGAAAATAGACAAAGAATTTCAAAGATACGAAAAAACAAATGCAAAAACAAAAATGCAGCTCAGATATGTGGATAACCATATGAAGTTGTATCTAAAAGGCACTACTATCACTAATTGGGGATTGATCTTCCTTTTCTTCTCATTTTTGTTGTGCCACTCATTTCTACTCAGATGTCGATTGGTCGGCTTGCTTTGGATCCACTCGTCCATTTGATGTTGGTGGGGCTACCCATATGGTGAAGAATGTCAATTTTAAGAAAGATACTACTGTCACTACCGGGGGACCTTCCGTCCATTCTTTCTTTCTCTGTGCGGGCTCTTCCATTTGCTTTGGCAACTAGATCCATTTTCTTCGGCAATTGAACCTATGTATGGCATGATTTGTACAAGACCAGATGTGTACTATGCACTAAGTATTAGTAGCATGTATCAAAAGTGATCCATGAAAGGGGTGTTGGAAAAAATATCTTCAAGTACCTTTAACATGACCAAGGAAATGTTCCTGGTGAATGGAGGTGATAAAGAGCTCATTGCAAGTTGTTACATTGATGCAATCTTCATGACTGATCCAGATGACTTCAAATCCCAATCAGGCTATGTTTCCACACTCAATGGTGGCGCGGTGAGCTAGAAATGTTTCAAGCAAAACACTGTGCTGGATCCTACAACGGAGGCAGAGTATCTCACAACTTTAGAAGCTTAGAAGGTGAGTTATTGGATTAGGAAATTAGTCACCAAGCTTAGTGCGGTTCCAAGCGTGTTACCCGCTAGAGCTTTATTGTTGTTATAATAGTGGCACCATGGCTCAGACAAATAAGCCAAGGTCCCACCATAAACCCGAACACATTGAACATCAGTTTCACACTATCCGAAACTTTGTGGAGAAAGGATTCGTGAAAGCCTAAAAGATTCACATGGACCTGAATGCGTCAGATCCGATGCCGAAGCCTCTACCACGAGCAAAGCATGAGTAACACTAGAATGCCATTGGTGTTAGAGAACTTATGTAACCAGATTATTGACTCTAGTGCAACAAGGAGACTGTTGAACATATTCACTAGAGGCGATAATAAAGTATTACCTTTTTCCATGTTCATGATTAGTGTTTATATTTCTATGATATAATTGCAATGATTCTTGAATGTGAGATTCAGAGGGAAACTTGGTTGCATGTGTGGAAACACAAACACCAAGTACTTCCATAATCTCATTTCTAAGACTAGCTAGTTGCATGATGATCATGTTTTCTTGATCATAGGACATTGTTGAAGTAACACGGATGCCGACAACAATGAGAACACATTTTTAGCGGAACAATCGTGTTGGATAGACCTACTAAATGATATACTACAAGATCATATCGTCACTTTGTTATCAGTATAATCATATCAAGTGTTTGCATACATTCATGTCCTTACACCATCAGAATGCCATGTACCTTCATGTCGTACGGTTACTTTGGGGTTGCCAAACATTACATGTAACTGGGTGATTATACGGTAGCTTTCGGGTACATCGGAAAACTTTGTCAAGGGACTTTATAGTTGAAGACTGGGATTTTCTCCGTCGACAATGAAAAGATACTCTTCGGGCTGACTCGATATTACGGCATCGATCATTGTCTGACTAGACAGAATGTGATTTGATCACGGGGATACCAAAATAAGGAAACAAGAAGAGGGAACAA
The DNA here is from genome assembly GCA_902687465.1 of Secale cereale. NCBI lineage: Eukaryota > Viridiplantae > Streptophyta > Magnoliopsida > Poales > Poaceae > Secale > Secale cereale. The sequence goes on from LR738713.1 coordinate 317,867,440, forward strand.
AATGGATACCGAGGATAACTTGGTATTGTGATCAAGTTGTTGATTCAGAAGGATACCAAAAAAAGTCGCGCCTCGGGTTTGTTATTTAGATACATTAAAACTAAGCATGTTAGGAAGGCTCTCACGCCATCAGCAAGTTTGGCCGTTAGATCGCGCGTCTGGATCATTTTTGGCCGTCCGATGGACCTCTTCCTCCCGCGTGGGCTGCTACTCCAGAAAAAAATTTCGAGGCCTCTCGTTCAATCTCAAATGGACGCTCATGATGTTACGCTGCACAGGCTCCTCCCCGATCTCTTGACCTAGGGTGAAACCTATGCGCCGCCACTTCTGCCCTCACCGCTGCCGAGAGAGAGAGAGAGAGAGAGAGAGAGAGAGAGAGAAAGAGATATACTCATATGTCGATTGGTCGGCTTCCTTTGGATCCACTGGTCCATTTGATGTTGGTGGGGCTACCCATATGGTGAAGAATGTCAATTTTAAGAAAGATACTACTGTCACTACCGGGGGACCTTCCGTCCATTCTTTCTTTCTCTGTGCGGGCTCTTCCATTTGCTTTGGCAACTAGATCCATTTTCTTAGGCAATTGAACCTATGTATGGCATGATTTGTACAAGACCAGATGTGTACTATGCACTAAGTATTAGTAGCATGTATCAAAAGTGATCCATGAAAGGGGTGTTGGAAAAAATATCTTCAAGTACCTTTAACATGACCAAGGAAATGTTCCTAGTGAATGGAGGTGATAAAGAGCTCATTGCAAGTTGTTACATTGATGCAATCTTCATGACTGATCCAGATGACTTCAAATCCCAATCAGGCTATGTTTCCACACTCAATGGTGGCGCGGTGAGCTAGAAATGTTTCAAGCAAAACACTGTGGTGGATCCTACAACGGAGGCAGAGTATCTCACAACTTTAGAAGCTTAGAAGGTGAGTTATTGGATTAGGAAATTAGTCACCAAGCTTAGTGCGGTTCCAAGCGTGTTACCCGCTAGAGCTTTATTGTTGTTATAATAGTGGCACCATGGCTCAGACAAATAAGCCAAGGTCCCACCATAAACCCGAACACATTGAACATCAGTTTCACACTATCCGAAACTTTGTGGAGAAAGGATTCGTGAAAGCCTAAAAGATTCACATGAACCTGAATGCGTCAGATCCGATGCCGAAGCCTCTACCACGAGCAAAGCATGAGTAACACTAGAATGCCATTGGTGTTAGAGAACTTATGTAACCAGATTATTGACTCTAGTGCAACAAGGAGACTGTTGAACATATTCACTAGAGGCGATAATAAAGTATTACCTTTTTCCATGTTCATGATTAGTGTTTATATTTCTATGATATAATTGCAATGATTCTTGAATGTGAGATTCAGAGGGAAACTTGGTTGCATGTGTGGAAACACAAACACCAAGTACTTCCATAATCTCATTTCTAAGACTAGCTAGTTGCATGATGATCATGTTTTCTTGATCATAGGACATTGTTGAAGTAACACGGATGCCGACAACAATGAGAACACATTTTTAGCGGAACAATCGTGTTGGATAGACCTACTAAATGATATACTACAAGATCATATCGTCACTTTGTTATCAGTATAATCATATCAAGTGTTTGCATACATTCATGTCCTTACACCATCAGAATGCCATGTACCTTCATGTCGTACGGTTACTTTGGGGTTGCCAAACATTACATGTAACTGGGTGATTATATGGTAGCTTTCGGGTACATCGGAAAACTTTGTCAAGGGACTTTATAGTTGAAGACTGGGATTTGCTCCGTCGACAATGAAAAGATACTCTTCGAGCTCACTCGATATTACGGTATCGATCATTGTCTGACTAGACAGAATGTGATATGATCACGGGGATACCAAAATAAGGAAACAAGAAGAGGGAACAAAATGGATACCGAGGATAACTTGGTATTGTGATCAAGTTGTTGATTCAGAAGGATACCAAAAAAAGTCACGCCTCGGGTTTGTTATTTAGATACATTAAAACTAAGCATGTTAGGAAGGCTCTCACGCCATCAGCAAGTTTGGCCGTTAGATCGCGCGTCTGGATCATTTTTGGCCATCCGATGGACCTCTTCCTCCCGTGTGGGCTGCTACTCCAGAAACAAATTTCGAGGCCTCTCGTTCAATCTCAAATGGACGATCATGATGTTACGCCGCACAGGCTCCTCCCGATCTCTTGACCTAGGGTGAAACCTATGCGCCGCCACTTCTGCCCTCGCCGCTGCCGAGAGAGAGAGAGAGAGAGAGAGAGAGAGACGAGGGTGACTGATGGCAACGGCGGTGACGGGAAAACGAGGTTGCGAAACCCAGGCGGTAGTGGTCGCGCCAGGCCGGGGACTTCATCCGTACGTGCACCTACGTTGCCGATGATGACGGCTCAACCGACGTCCTCTTGATGGATCCCCGCGCCAGGGTCTTCGTTGCCGCGCTGGTGGTGGTAGGGCAGCCGTCAGCCGCCATGGTAGGGAAGTATCTCTTCGTTTTGCTGGGCAACCTCAACCTGGTTGCCTCCTTCTCCATCTTTCTTTTTTCATCAGGACTCATTTCTATGTTTCTTGGTGGGACGGCGAGGTTGTCAAATCCCAAGCACTCACCACAGCAACGGCGGCTACCTGCACCACCTCGTCGTTCATTGTTATGGAAGCGTGATGCGATGAGCTTCTCCTAGCGGCTTAGAGTTGAAGCTAGCCAGGGGAGGAAGGGAGGAATGCATTGTCGTATGCTCGATCTTGACATCTTGTATTGACAGTTTGACACAGTTCTGGGCGACAGTGGGAAGCCCACTGGAATCCAAAACTTTTGAGGTTTGATCCCATCTACTCCCTCCGTCCCGAAATACTTGTCATCAAAATGAATAAAAGGGGATGTATCTAGATATATATTAGTTCTAGATACATCCCTTTTTGTCCATTTTGATGACAAGTATTTTCGGACAGAGGGAGTACTTCTTTAACATTGTTCAAATGATACACACTATGCTTAGTATTTCATTTCCTAGGAATAAGGTCTGGAATATTTTCCTGCAAAAAAAGGTCCGCAATATAAATATATGGATGGTGACTCTTTGATTAGTGGCCAGTGTGCTGATCACCTGGCAAGCGGGGTGCCGGCATTACGACAGCCATGGTGCGCCGGCTGGGTTTGCTCAAGCAAACTCTCTTCCTGATTAAATTTTTGTGTCTCATGTTTCTTTTATCTATCCAGACTTTGATTTCCTTGAAAGTGTACATGCCATGTATGATGTGTTTGATGCAATGCACAAGAGGAATCACTGAGCTCAACTGTCTTTATTTTCTATGTACGAGGAGCCGAGGAGTACATCATGGACTTACTACAACAGATGCCATTAACCTCCGTAGTCCATAGCTGTAACTGATGTTCATATCAATTTACCATACAAATTATGTTACATGTAAAAATGTGTTGGCTCAAGAGCCATCAGAGTTATTACTTCTTAGTATTTGGACCATTGAATTAAAGAATACATGAGACGTTTGAATTAAGAAATGGAGGATCTGATTACCTTGCAAAAGGCACTCTCAAGATTAGTTTCACTAACCGTCTTTTTGTTCTGGGTGAAGGTATGCTATCCAAATATGCTTTAAAGCTTAGTTCATTAAACACTTTTTTTATTCAGAATGAAGGTCTACTACAATTATAATAACTCGCTCCTTGGTTATGCATTCCAATTTAATATAGTATAGTTCAGCTGAAAAATGTTATAGTAAGACAAAGTCATTACTCCATCCAAGGTTAAGACTAGCAACTTAGTAATGAAAAGTATTACAAATTATCACATATTTATTAGGGCTATTTGTGGATTGTGATTTTTTTATTAACAACCATCATATATGTTTGCTTTTGTGGACTGCTATCATCTGTTGCAGGTTGTGAACAAAGTAATTATCATTATTGATTACCACTTATTGAAATGGGTGACGACTTCTCAGTAAAAGCTTAATTCTTTTCTTTGGAAGCAACAAGCTACCATAAGTTTTATTCCATTATGTGAGATGATAAAGCACATTTCAGAAACCCGTGTGGAGATAATAAATAGTAGAACTGCTACACAATTAGACAAAAACTTCAGCAAAAAAGTTACCTGGCCTCATATCATGTTTTTCCTGACAAATCCAGAGTACATTGAAATGAGAAATTCTGATTGTTCCTTCTTTTATGCTAGCGGCTTAAGTCTGCTTATTTTCCTTATAACTCATTTTGTATCTGACCCAAACAACACTAATTTCTCATGAAATCATTGATCACTAATATGTTATTATCAGTTATAAGTTGTTCTCCTCTTGCCTATGGCTTTGTAGCACCATCCAATTCAATTGCTTTACCATGTGATAGCCCCAAAATAGAAAACAGCGCGCCATACTACTTTCACTAAAAGTTTTGATGGATCTCTCCATGCTAATTGGTAGTACGAATTTGCGCTTTGCGTGATTAGATAGAAAGGAAAATGTACAACCACCAGCATTCGTTGTTAGAAGTCTATAAATTCGTGACAACTAATTGCATCCAGGTCATTTTTATCTACCACTAAAAATATAGATTTTGTTTTTACCATATTTACCATGTGTTGTGGCCTGACTTCGATTCAAAGTACTGCAATGGTGCACTTTGCATTAACATCTAATACACATCTTGGTTTTGTGTATTGCCCATTACTCCATTAAACTTATTACTTTGAATTTCTTCGTTCTATGAATTCTACTTCTGCCATTGCTGATTCATGCATCTCCGGACTCCTTCACTACGAGTGACCAACACTATGGTAAATAACCGAAGTTGACAAGCTCCAAGTAGATAATCCTGATTATATAGTTGCCATGGGGAGAACTCTCCTTCCAATTTAGAAAAAGTCCATTGTCCATTACGCTTTTTATGAAACATGAGTAGCTGCTACTTGCTCGTGTAAAAGAGACAGTTAATTTGTAGTATGATTCAGTCAACAAAAAACATTTTAGCATGCATGTTACTTTGCTAAGAAAATTAGCCCATCATTTTCAATCAAATTCCTAAAGCAAAAGATTGAGCCTTTGGTGACTATTAGTTTGAATTTGAGAATGTATATACATCTATATGGATGCAAGTTTTTTGAATCATGTAACACTCTGTTCAACTACATCTGCTAACTATGATATCGTTTTTTTAATCTCCATTGGCATACTCTATCAACGAGTTTTCAGTGCGATGTTACTTTTGTGACATGGAGAACAAAAATAACTTTGATTGTAATGCCCACTTCTTTGTGCTCCCCGCGTTGGTAGTTTTGTTTCACTACAACACTTACAATTATTATAGCAATTATCTGCGGTCCCAAGTAGAATCTTCACAACGATGCGACGGATCGGGTGAGGAGGAGGCGGGCGGGAAGGAGATGTCTATGAGTGAAGCCTCAGGTATGGGGAAACCATCATGGCGGCGAGCAGACCTAGGGTGGACGTGGCCGCAATGTTTATGATTCTCATGAAAGGAGAGATGCGGGGGTTTGAAGTGGCTCTCCATCATCGCACCCAGGGAAGCATTCAAAAGGCCCATGTTGGCCCAATTCGCACATGTACAGTGTGAGGCCTAAATCTTTTTGGTGATGGGAGATGCTCCATGAAGTTTTGCCTTTGGTATTGCACCTTCTACTATGTAACATTCTTCAATAGATATTTGTTTACATTCATTTTCTTCCGAGCGAGTTTAATTCTCTTTTGCGTACCTTTGTATCATCTGCTATCCATTTATTGCACATTTGATGAATTAAGTCTCTACTCAAATTAGCACACTAAAGTTGTTGTTTTATGTTATTAATGACACTAAAGTTGTTGCTTTATGTTATCAATGACAATATATATTGCTTTTTAACACGTCCTATATTTACCATGTCTCTGCTCATATTAGCACACTAAAGCAAGAATTTAATTCTCCTGAATTTGTGGAGTTGTTTGTAATGATCAATGTCATTTTCAGATTTGAATACTGTTTGTAGTTTATATGTATAGATTTAATGAAATTGGAGATGCCATATTGTGATTGTGGTCACACTAGATTTATTACTTGCTTTGGACTTGGTAGTGATCATGCTTCCAGAAATTTATATAAGCTCCTATCCTTTGATTTAGAAGCGGACGGGCGCATCAACGCGCGCCTTAATGATCTAGTGTATCGTGAAGCAAAGGGAATTGTGTATGCAAACAAAAGGTTCGTTATATAAATATCTTAGTGTGTATGTGAAAATCATTATGGGTTTTTAGACACCGCTATTGTTTATGGACCGGTAGGTATGGGTCATGTCTGCATATTATTGAACCTTCTTCAAGGCTCCGAGGTGCGCTAAAGGACTTCCCAATTGGCTGGTGATGAGCCATCTCAACCTACCAGTCATGGGTCGGGCCGAGGACCCCCAGACAACCGAAAGATGGGCCATGTCTTTCATGGTCTATGGTGTACTCAAGATGGAATCCTTTAAAGATTGGCACCGACTTCAAGACATGTTCAATTCATCAGGAAGTTTATCCCTAGACGTAATCGGCCATCATGTGACCCTAGGTACCCCCGGTCTGTATATAAGCCAAGGGATTATATATCATAGGGTAGAGAATCATACATTCACATACGATCTCGAGGTAGATCATCATGTACTTTGTACTCCAACACAATCAATACAACAAAAGCATGACGTAGGGTTTTACCTATTCAAGAGGGCCCGGATCTAGGTAAACAACATGTCCCTTGTTCATCACGTTACCATCTAGCTAAGACCACCAACTCGGCACCCCCTACCTGAGATCTGTTGGATTTAACCCCGATAGTTGGCCCATCTAGTGGCAGCCACATGGGTCAAAAAGGCCCAAAGTAGGGTGGCTCGCACTTGGCTTGGAGTTGCACCCCTCCTGAGCGCAATGGCCCGAGGAAGGGACCCCCTCGAAGCCAAACACTCCATGCCGCCTTGATACGTCCAAAACGTATCTATAATTTCTGCTTGCTCCATGCCTCTTTTGGGTGATATTGCTATGATATTTATACACTTCCATACAGTGCACCCCAGTGCCAGTTTCTGTTTTCGGCTGTTTTTGTATTTCAGGTTTTCCCATTACGAGAACTGCCAGAAAAATCCCGGAAAAATTATATAAAAAAATCAGCGTTCCAGAAGCTACCAGGCACCCGAAGCACAACCGGAGGGGGGCCACCAGGGCTCCAGGCGCCCTGGTGGCGCACCCCTCCTGGGCCGCGCCGGG
>LR738713.1:317874733-317958493 GCA_902687465.1 Secale cereale
GCCTGGGCCCCCCGAGCCTCGTCTGATGCCCCCCTTTGGCATATATTTATACCGTCTCCCGAAACCCTCGAGACGGGAACTCTTTTTCGCGATCTCATCTCTGTTCCGCCGCCGCCGCCGCTTCCAAGATCGGGAGCACCAGGAGAACTCTTCCCGGCACCCTGCCGGAGGGGAGGATCACCATCGGGAGCTTCTCCACCACCATGGACGCCTCCCGGATGAGTTGTGAGTAGTCTCCCTTGGACTATGGGTCCATGACCAGTAGCTATGTGATGTTCTCCTCCCGTTCTTGTGTTTCACTAATTAGTCCTCGTGAGCTGCCCTACATGATCGAGGCACATATGTAATCCTTATGCTGTTGCTATGATGAGTTTGCTGGGATCCGATGGATTATGAGATTATGTTCAGATTGTGTTTGAGTAATATATTTGATTCACCTCTTTTATATTTATGTTCGTAAGTAATTCTTGCATGTTCTTCGTTGTTATTTATTGCTTTGGCCAAGTAGTAGGTAGTGACTCCAAGAGGGAACGTTATGCTTGATTGTGGGTTCATGCCCCTCGATGACTAGCTTGAGTGACAGAAACATGAGTCTAGGGGATGTGTTGTTGCCACAAGGGGAAAAACAACGGTGCTTGTGCCCGCGGGTGCAAGGATTGTTTACTTTACGCAAAGTTCTTTTAATGCAGTTGTCTGTTGCTTTGAGTTTACACTATGGGTGGGACTCGCAACTTAATACCAGCGAGATGTTTTGGATAGATATCTCAAGGTGGATTATTAGTAGTAGATGCAGATGGATTTCGGTCTACTTACCTCGGCGTACCGCCCATGCTTTGAACCTCTACCTTTCTTGTAACATAGTTAGCATTGGTTTGCGCACATAATTCTGTCAATTGCCCAGCTGTAATTCGTTTACCTCACATAGCTGTTTTATCGTCTTTTGGGAGAGAGACATCACTAGTGAACATCATGAGACTCCGGTCCATATTAACATCATTGATCACATCCGCTATTTACTTTCCGCTTATTATTTACTATTGCAATTATATCTATCACTACTATCACTTGCGTTTGATCCTTTGTAAACTACAAGGCCAGAGGGATTGACAACCTCTTTGTACTTGTTGGGAGCAAAGTTATTTGTATCTGTGTGCAGGTCCACGTTGATTGCTAATATCTGGCGCCGTTAGCAGTTGACACCTTCTTGTTGAAACTGGGAGTCTCAGGGGAATCGACCCTTGGTATTGCCAAGGGAAAACTTCCGCTACACTGCATCTCAAACCTTCCACTTGGGGTAACCAACGAGGGGCGAGAAGCCATCAAGCAAAGTTTTCTGGCGCCGTTGCCGGGGACACCACTCTTCAGGATAGGGGAGTTGCATGCTATCTTTTACCTTTGCTTTTAGTCTTGTTAGTTTACCTTTCAGTTTTTGCTTTAGTATCTTTTATAGAAAATCACAAAAATAGTTATCTCATTCTTTAGTTGTCATTATGTCAGGTCCTTTTGTCTTTGACGAGGCAGAAGTTCTCACCTTCAAACAAAGAGGTGGGGAAAGTTTGAAAGATGCTTGGTATAGAATTAATGATTCTCAAAAAAGAGCCACCAAGAAGCAACCTACTACTATCCCGCTTAGAAATTTTTATGTTGGAATAACTTCTTGGAATAGGTTTATTCTAGATACTGCTATCAATGGGAATTTCCTAGAAGCCCCAATTTGGGAGTCTCTTAGTACTATTGAAAATCTTGTTGGGAATCCCCCTATTGTTAACATTCAAGAGGACATCACCCTAGCTCACATTATGAAAAAACTTGAAAAGATAGAGCTCGGGATGCCAAACATTAATAAGATAAATGAGTTGGATCGTAAGATCCAAGGGAATTTGAATAGGCTTGATAGCTCCATGCATAAAATTTTCAAAACTTTGGAGACCATCAAATCCCATGACTTGGACTCTTCTAGGATAGACAAGATTGAGGAAATATTTGATACTCTAGGAACTACTTTCTCCTCGATCAAAACCAAAAAGGTAGAAACTCCGGCAAAGAGGGAGCCTAAGTTCGTTCACGTTCCAAAGGCTCCCCGTTCTAAAAGTAATCCATCTATTGCCAAAGGGGTTGAAACTGTCAAAACTTTGGAAGAAACACCTCTCTCTGATGAATTTATAAATGAATCTTCCCTTGACTTTTATCCTTTTGGTCTTCTCCCTATAAATATCTCTATGAGGCCTTTATTTGAAAGTCCTCTTAAGACTAGTTGTATTATTGAAGAGTTTTTTGATGATCTTGATGATGGTTCAATTGATACAACTTGATCTCTATGCATTATGCCTAGCTTAAAGGCATAAAAGAAAGCGCTTTTGGGAGGCAACCCACATGAATAAAATTTTATTTTGCTTTTGTTGTGTCTTGATGTTGTTACTACAGTAGCATCATCATTGTATCTTTGCTTTTCAATTTTGTGCCAAGTGTAGCCTCTGATTGCAAGAAAGTTCAAAAGTTGTGACGTGCTGTCCAGGAAACAGATTCTGTCCTTGGATAGAAAAATTCGTATAAAATCACCAGATCATCTTTTTGGTCTGAATTTTTTCGACAGCGTGCTCTATATAATTGTCTTTCGTGCGTCTGTTCTGAGTTTTTTGATTAGAGTTGCAGAAGTGCCCCAAAAAAAAATCATTTACTACTTGCTGTTCTGTTTTTCACAAATTCTGTCCTGTTTTGCCTTTCCTTCATTTTGCAAACCTAGAGCTTGCTTTTTCTTTGCAAAAACCTTTTGGCAATCTTGAGAAACAGCAGAACTTCAAGAATATCCTTATTTCCAGCAAGGAACAATTATTTTATTATGGGTACTAACCTCGCTAATCAGATTATGATGAGTTATGTATGAAGGGAGTTTTCAAGTGTGCGAGGGAAGATGATAAAAAGATCGAGGAGTGTCAAACGCTCAAGCTTGGGGATGCCCCCATGCACCCCCAAGAAATATTCAAGGAGACTCAAGCGTCTAAGCTTGGGGATGCCCCCGTGCATCCCCTTCTCCATCAACATTATCAGTTCGTCTTTCGTTCCACTATATTTTAATCACTTCATGTGTTATGTGCTATGCTTGGAGCGTCTTGCTTTTAGTTTTCCTTTTTAGTTTTCTTTAGCTTTTCATAACGAGTCGGAACTCAGCTTTCTTTATGTGGGAGAGAAACACGCTCCACTTCTACCTAGAACATAACATAGAATTTTCATGTCTATCTTTGCTGTGTGCGTTCTTTGTCTTTTAATAGCTACTATCATGCTTAGCTCTTAACTTTCATGCTTATCTTTCTAAAGAGCTTTTGTTTAGTTGGTTGCTTGAACTCTCTTTAGTTATCATGCTTATCTTATTAAGAGAGTTTGCTTCCGTTGCATTGGTTGGTATGTCTATGATAAAGATGCTACATGCATAATGGTGCTTAGTAGTTCATGTTTTCTTATGGTTAGTCTCAAATAACTGGGGGGTTCCCAATGTGTTATTGGAATACCAACATGATTTGTTTGCCTATGATGTGGTATGGTTTAGTAATATCTTCCTTCAGAGAATTTACTTTGATTGACTTGGCGTATGCTCACGCATATTTAAGACTGTAAAGAAAGTCTGTCAAGCCTTGATGATCTTTTGTTTCTGAGTAGCGATATAACTCCCATGCCTGATTCAATGTTGCTTTGTCGCTCTGCATGATTATGACCGTCATTGCTCTCTTAGTTGGTCGCTCCCAGTCTTTTGCTAACCTCCACCTGTACTAAGCGGACTGACTGCTTGTGCATCCACGCTCTTTTAAACCAGTTATGCCATATGAGTCCACCATACCTTCCTACATGGTATTTACCTGCCATTCCTAACGGAGACTTGCATGTACCATCTCGAAATCATTCAAATAAAAGCATTCCTATTTTGTGCCTCTGTTGTAAGTCCATGAGGAAGTAGTAGTTAATTCATAATCTTTTTAAGTTGGACAAGCTTCACCTCGGGATTGCATGTATAATGTGCAAACCCATAATACGAGAAGGAACTGGCATTGAGTGCGCCCGGCTCAAAATTAATATAACAAACAAACCCTCCTTCACGCTTTGTTCATGAGAAATCAGAAAACTTTGGCAGTGATAAACAAAAGAGATTAAGAGGATGTGATCGTCCTCATTCGGGAGCCGTTCTTCGAAACTTGTCCATCTCAAGAAGTGATTGAGTTGTCTGCTAGCATTCGTTGACGAAACATGCATGATCTAAAAAAAATTATTACCTCTGTTTTAAAACCAAGAGCTCTGGTACATGTTTTGTCTTTGTTTCCGACTACGGGTTTTCAACCTTGCCAACAAAAGCCATGGTTCGAGAGTCTCCACCTTCTTTTAAAGCACCAACTACTGAGAGCATGATTGTCATTCTGAGTGTAATGTGCATTGTCCCAAAGTAGCATTGTCTTTTGCATGATTGTGATATCGTTTATTTTGAAATCATTGTATCTAGTCATCACTTAAAACTTGGAGGTTCCCCTGCATTTATGTTTTGCTTCACTAAAGGGGCAAGCGAGATATCACTTTATCATATTTGCACACCATGTTCATTACAAATCTATTTGATGTTTCAGTATCATATTGTAAAACTTTCAGTTCTTTGTGATTTTCTCATGAGGCGACTTAATTACTATAGATTCATTGTCTCAGTAAGCTTTTGTCATGTGACTATGAAAAAGTCATATATGGTTAATAGCATGTCACCACAGAAATTATTCTTGTTATCATTTACCTACTCGAGGACGAGCAGGAATTAATCTTGGGGATGTTGATACGTCCAAAATGTATCTATAATTTCTGCTTGCTCCATGCCTCTTTTGGGTGATATTGCTATGATATTTATACACTTCCATACACTTTTGATCATATTTGGACTAACCTATTAACTCAGTGCACCCAAGTGCCAGTTTCTGTTTTCGGCTGTTTTTGTATTTCAGGTTTTCCCATTACGAGAACTGCCAGAAAAATCCCGGAAAAATTATATAAAAAATCAGCGTTCCAGAAGCTACCAGGCACCCGAAGCACAGCCGGAGGGGGGCCACCAGGGCTCCAGGCGCCCTGGTGGCGCGCCCCCCTGGGCCACGCCGGGGGGCGCCTGGGCCCCCCGAGCCTCGTCTGATGCCCCCCTTTGGCATATATTTGTACCGTCTCCCGAAACCCTTGAGACGGGAACTCTTTTTCGCGACATCTCTGTTCCGCCGCCACCGCCGCTTCCAAGATCGGGAGCACCAGGAGAACTCTTCCCGGCACCCTGCCGGAGGGGAGGATCACCACCGAGAGCTTCTCCACCACCATGGACGCCTCCCGGATGAGTTGTGAGTAGTCTCCCTTGGACCATGGGTCCATGACCAGTAGCTATGTGATGTTCTCCTCCCGTTCTTGTGCTTCACTAATTAGTCCTCGTGAGCTGCCCTACATGATCGAGGCACATATGTAATCCTTATGTTGTTGCTATGATGAGTTTGCTGGGATCCGATGGATTATGAGATTATGTTCAGATTGTGTTTGAGTAATATATTTGATTCACCTCTTTTATATTTATGTTCGTAAGTAATTCTTGCATGTTCTCCATTGTTATTTATTGCTTTGGCCAAGTAGTAGGTAGTGACTCCAAGAGGGAACGTTATGCTTGATTGTGGGTTCATGCCCCTCGATGACTAGCTTGAGTGACAGAAACATGAGTCTAGGGGATGTGCTGTTGCCACAAGGGGGAAAACAACGGTGCTTGTGCCCGCGGGTGCAAGGATTGTTTACTTTACGCAAAGTTCTTTTAATGCAGTTGTCTGTTGCTTTGAGTTTACACTATGGGTGGGATTCGCAACTTAATACCAGCGAGATGTTCTGGATATATATCTCAAGGTGGATGATTAGTAGTAGATGCAGATGGATTTCGGTCTACTTACCTCGGCGTACCGCCCATGCTTTGAACCTCTACCTTTCTTGTAACATAGTTAGCATTGGTTTGCGCACATAATTCTGTCAATTGCCCAGCTGTAATTCGTTTACCTCACATAGCTGTTTTATCGTCTTTTGGGAGAGAGACATCACTAGTGAACATCATGAGACTCCGGTCCATATTACCATCATTGATCACATCCGCTATTTACTTTCCGCTTTTTATTTACTATTGCAATTATATCTATCACTACTATCACTTGCGTTTGATCCTTTGTAAACTACAAGGCCAGAGGGATTGACAACCTCTTTGTACTTGTTGGGAGCAAAGTTATTTGTATCTGTGTGCAGGTCCACGTTGATTGCTAATATCTGGCGCCGTTAGCAGTTGACACCTTCTTGTTGAAACTGATAGTCTCAGGGAAATCGATCCTTGGTATTGCCAAGGGAAAACTTCCGCTACACTGCATCTCAAACCTTCCACTTGGGGTAACCAACGAGGGGCGAGAAGCCATCACGCCTATATAGAGTGGGGAGGGGCAACCCTCCAATCTCACCTGAAATTACGGGTTCCACCCCCTCTCTCTTTCCATAGTTTTCTTCATTATCGCAAGGGTTGCTCCACCTCCTTGTCCTATGTTTACTCTTCATCCCGAACAACGAAGTGTTGTTCAACCAATCACATGGATACTGCAGAGAGATCGTACATTCGACCTTAGATCGGGATAAATTCTTGCATCTAGTAGGTTCAACCTAGTTGGGGGAACTTGCACATCCTCATCAACCACTTCTCTTCATTGCTTTTTTGGTAAAGATTTAACTATCTATCCATGCATCTTCATAGTTATTCCTTGGTTTTGATCATATGCATTTTTTTCTTAAATTTTGTACTACATTTCCAAACATGGCGTGATCAACAGCGTAAAGGAGGCATGCGGCTATGACGAAGCATGGGAGGTGAGTCAGGAAACGGCTCAGCGGAGGCGACTGGGGTCAAACTGTGGCAGTCTGGGGGGATGTGCGCTAAACAAAGGCGGCACATAAATGTGGGTGGTGGCTGAAGGGAGTGTGCATCCTAAAATATTCGTAGCACCAATGTTTGGGTGGATAGTGGGTGCTGCATTCGTCTCTCCCATCCGCCAAGTATGAAGGCTCGCATGCTCAGTTTGAAGCGTGCTTAAAAAATTATGGCGATCGAGAACAGGACGACAACTCTGCTAGAGTGGCCTTTTCACCCAAAATCATCATAATGATGGTTATTATGACGATTGAGCCAATTATGGCGACTCTGGTAGAGTTGATCTAAGAGGATGAGAAAGTGAAGTGCCCCTATCTGACAATTCTTTGAAATAAACTTCATCTTTATTAATTAGAAATAACTGTTACATTGTCAATAAGAAAAGGTACAATATCACTAGTGACAAAAAATGTCCTATCCTAGAAATTTCATGAGCCACTTATTTTCATCCCTATTGCAATGTTAAAATCTAAAAAGAGGAAAATCACAAGCCAAAAATAGCAATCATCAAAAACTACAGCCATCGCTCCCACCGAGTGTCCTCCATTCTTCATTGCGTCAATCACTTCCATATTGTCCGAGTTAACAACAAGACGATTGCAACCTGCCTTATGTGTGAGGAATAACCCAAACTTTAGAGCCACAACTTTTGATGCTAATATATCAACACATCAATCAATCCTCCAGTTTCCACCGACGATGAACCTGCCTTTCTCATCTCTAAGGACCGCCCTAGTTTTACCCTGAAGCAGATCATGATCAAAAGACACATCAACATTCAGCTTCACAAAACCCCTAGGAGGGATGCTCCACCCCCTATTTTACTAGTTGCCTTAGGGAAGTAAGCATTAACATAGTGTGCGATTATGGCATGAGCCCCCATCAAAGTTTGGTTTGCATATTAAAACTTTCCTTCATGAACCAGTTTACGTCTATCCCACCATAAATACCAAGTCATTATAGTAATTAATCCACATGTGTTATGGATGCCCATTATATATAATTCCTGATCTTGCATAAGGAGTAAGAATTCTAGTACCGCCTCTCCGTACAGTCAACAACACAAGATTTATTGATCACCTCTTACAAACCTAACTTGCCCCAAACTTCTTTCACCTCGTGATAACAAAATAAGATGTGTTTTGTACCTTCTAGTCCATTCGAGCATGATGGGCAGCTGGGCGAAACCTTCGTGTGTCTTTTAGCAAGTGTACCTCGGTACGGGAGGGTTCCATGTAGTGTACGCCAAATGATTTTTTTACCTTTGCCGGACAAGATAACTTCCAAGTCTTACCCCAAATACGATTGACGTTGGTTCTACCCATCCCATTTGCATGTTGCAATTTTTCCCATATTGGTTCCGTTCTTCCAAATAAGCCGATCGAACAGTGAACATACAATTTTTGTGTAAATCAAACCAATGAAATCCAGCATATTATGGATGGCAAGTGGAATTGCGAGCACCCTTTGAGCATCAATCGGACACAACGTTTGTCTCATGAAATCTTCATCCCATGAATTTGTGACTAGGTCAATAAGCTCACAAAACTTTGACAGAAGATGCCCCCTTCTAGGAGTAATAGTTTTCCTAATCGCATAGTTTGATATCAAAGCATCTCTCCAAATATCAATTTTTTGTCCATTTCCAACTGGCTAGATATAACCTTTTTTAGAGAATCCATGGATTATACACACTCTCACCTTTCCACAATTTTCTAGCCTCTCCGATACTGTGCATTGCCCTTTCTCATCTCGAGATGTGGTGCAAACTTTGCCGGTGCATCCAAACGCCGTGATATGGTATGCTCTATCACACATAAGCCTCCTTATATCTTCCTCAAAATAGCCACCATACCTACCTATTATGGAATTTACATAGCCATTCCAATATATATTGCCACGTAACTTCCACCATTCTGTTTATTATGGCACGCATCATCATTGTCATATTGCTTTGCATGATCATATAGTTGATGTAGTAATTGTGGCTCAGTCACCGTTCATCATTTTTCATACATGTTACACTAGATCATTGCAGATCCTGTTACACCCCCAGAGGCATTCATATAGAGTCATGTTTTGTTCTAGTATCAAGTTGTAATTTGGATTTGTAAGTAAATAGAAGTGTGATGATTATCATTATTCATTATTAGAGCATTGTCCCAGTGAGGATACAAAAAAGGCCAAAAAGCGTTAAGAAAAAGAGGCCAAAAAGAGCCCACAAAAAATGAATGAGAGAAAAATAGAGAAGGGGCAATGCTACTATCTTTGTCCACATCTGTGCTTCAAAGTAGAACCATGTTTTTCATATAGAGAGTCTATTATGTAGTCACTTTCATATACTCGTGGGGATTTTTCATTATAGAACTTGGCCTATATATTTCGATGATGTACTTCCTCAAATGCTTGAGGTCTTCTAGAGCACGCAAGTTGGATGGACACCCACTTAGTTTTCAGTTTGAGCTTTTAAAAAAATTCTATTTTTATCATTTATCTACTCGACACTGGTATGCGTTGGTGGTATACAAACGGTTTTTAACCTCTTTCGGCGAAGGCATTTGGAAACATCGCTAAGTGAGTGTGGGCGATAGGGGGGGGTCCTTCCCACACGACCCATAAACCATCGGGGATAGGCCCTCCTGGCACGCAAGCTGGGGCAAAATGAGCTCGTGTGCGATCGGGCGAGGCATCGAAACCCAATCGTTTTCGTTCGTATGTACATCCCACACGGTGAATCCCAGAGAAACATTTCCGTTAGTATGTATATCACACACAGTCAATCCAAGGAGTACGTTTCCATTCTTATGTACATCACACACAGTGAATCCAGGGAAAACATTTCCGTTCATATGTACATCCCACATAGTCAATCTAGGGAAAACGTTTCCGTTCGTATGTACATCCCATACAGGTTTATGTATAGGCTCGTGTTTGATAGGTGTAACTATCACACACGCTCTGCCTTGGTTAACCGTTTGCTTTTATCAAGTACATCACACATGATTTGATGAAGAAAACTATGTGGCATTAGGCTATCCATCACAAGCGCTTTTTACTTCTAGAACCGTTTACAAAGTTCCATGACCCATTTAGCAGGTTTATTACTTTACAATTAATAATTCCAGTATTACGCAAATTCACATTTCATATCGAACAGCTGTTTGGCAATTTCATATCAAGCACATAGATATATTTTAACATCATAGTACAATAGCTACCTTAAACAACACAGTACAACATATAGCTAGTTCAACTTCATAAGAACAATATTAAAACAATATATTCATTTTCCTAATCGAGATCATCCAGGATCGTCTTATCCACCTCTGCTTTCAGTTCAGTAAGAACCTGTTTTGCACTGGCCAACTGGGAAAGTGCCTCCTCCTTCGCCAACACCATCTGAGCAAAGCCTGATTTAAAAAATCTGAGCTCATTCTCCACCTTCCTCTTTTTAACCCGCATCTTCACATATTCTTCAGCGTTGACAACATTTTCTCTCAGCGTACCTCCATTCTCTGCCTGATACATGCTCCAGAGATTTTCTAGGCACATCTTCAAAGATTGTGGTCACTCTTGATCAACCCACTCCAAGTAAGAACACTTCCGTTCATCCTATAATATTTAAAACTAGATCAGTAACAATTGTAGGGAAAATGGGATAGCAACATAGAAAATCACCAATACTTATTTTGAAAAACTGAAGAAACATGTTAATTATGACATATCTTCTCAAAAAGATCAATGTGCAAATGAATTAATTACTACTGAGACAACAATCAAATTCTGAAACATCAGAAGCTATAATTAACTACAACAATGCTACAAGTTCTTACTCATGTACTATAAATAACAAATTGAACATTTTAAGAGGAAGGTAAATATAACTGCAACAACATAGCCAAAGTGTTTGGATGACAGCAAATTGATACTAACATGTGTGTACATGCACAAATTTAGTAACATAGAACTAATAGCACTAAGGCCGTCCACTATGTTTGCCAAAACTGGTGTAAAGACAACTGTTGCTACATCTCACACCGGTACCTTGCACTGGCAAGCTGATGCAGTGGAAAAAAATCAGGGACCCGAACTTCGGAGCACCTAGTTGCTCTGGTGCTCAGTTCCTCTGTGCCATAAAAATTTAGTATTTTACTGCTTGGCTGCTCGGATGTGTGGACAAGTTGCTTGCACAAACTGTTGAAGCGATTCCAAATAATTTTCTAATGGCAATGCCAATGAGATGACAACAGTTTTAGATACTAGGTACAAACTATGACACTGTCTTAGGATGCGTTTGGTTGAAGGTGTGGTATGAATGGGTTGGCACCGTGAAAGTGTCTAAATCACATCTAACAAATGATTTGTAACAACAAAAGAGGGTCTAACCTTCTCTGCATATGCTAGAAACTTCCTCCCACTGTCCATAGATTCAAACAAAACTAGTTTCACGCATGGAGATTGATGGTGACAACGAGCAGACATAACTTTAGCCACCCCGCTCCATTCGTTGCAACTGATGGTCCTAGGGAACTACGAGAGGAAGAAATGACTCAAATCAACCGCCGGGTAAAAATCCTTCATTCCAAGTCATAGACCGAGATAGAGAAGAGAGGCATACCCGGGTGGTGAAGGAGTCGTCGTTGGAGGAGGAACCGCTGGAGAGGTCTTTCAAGAAGACAATGGCGACCCCAGCGGTAGGATGCGAGCCGGCGAGAGCGAGGAAGCAAGCGAGTAAGCGGCTATAGCTTAGGAAGGGAGGAAGGAGGGGGAAATAGGGGAAATGTGACTTGTGGTTGGGGAGGAAAGGGGGTGGGGATGGAGGGGGTAGATAGTTTGGTGGTAGGCCAAAAATTTCGAAATGTGGAGGAAAACTTTGCGCGCGATGCCGCGGGACACCATTCACTTTGAACGATAGTGTGCATCGCAAACGATTCTTCTGCTTTACACGCATGGGAAGAGTTTGATAATTCAAATTTTGGTGAAAATTTCCCCGGGTACGTCATTGCATAACTTAACACCGCTTGTTAATTTGGGCACACAAAAGAGCGTACAACACACAAACCACACTTACTGAATCGAGCAATTTTAGTAATTAAACAGAGCCAGTTGACGTAAACATTGATCTAACAAAAGACCAGCATTAAAAACAAAGCCTAAGTATGCATAATTTTAACAAACCCACTGCCGCGCCGGCCTATGCATCTCCGGTGTGAGATGAGACGTCGATGACTTATCCTAGCGACATGCCACCGTTGGTGGGCTCCGCGTCCCCCCTACTGAAGTCGACCGCGCCTCGTCCTCATCCTTGTCCTTGTCCTTGGTGCCACCCTCAAGGTTGTAGTACTCGTAGTAGTGGCTGCACCAGAGCTTGCGTTGGTACTCCACCGCCGATTCCTCGATGGGCAGACTCTTCTCTACCTCGACATGGGCCACGCGCAACTCCTCCTCCCGGCGCTCCTCGATCCCCATCGCCTCCTGCATCTCCAGCTCCCGCTCGGCGACCTCATGAGGAAGCAGGTGCTCCATGGCCACCACCGCCTTTTCGGACATGGGTTGCATGCTGGATTCCGAGGTGGCCTGGAATATCTTGGCGTCGATGGCCTTGACCCGGGCCAGGGCGACATCGGCGGCACGGACGGTAGCTCGAGCGCTCTCGGTGTTTGCAACCACCGTCGCAGCAGCAACTGCAGCCATCTCGGATGCTGCAGTTGCCCTGTCGGCTACCGCAGACGCGCTGTTGGCAGAAGCGGCCACACTCAATGCGGATACGGCGGCACTCTCGGCGTAGGCGGCCGCGCTCTCGAAGCACGCGGCAGGACTTGGGGGGGATGCGGCCATCGTACGAGCCTTCACGAAGCGTTTCCACGGCGTCATCTTTGCAAGAAGGGGGTGAGAGAATGGGGATCGAGATTCGGGGATTCGGGGATTGCCGACACTAGAGCAGACGAGCTGGCGAAGCTTAAGGAGGAAGACTTAAATAGACCCAGAAATTTTCATCACAAACAGTTCCTACAAAACAACTGTGTGTGATGTTGTAGATATTTTTTATTAGCTGTGAAAGGCGAATTTGGAGTAAAGTGGCAACATATGGTGTTTTAAATGTACGAGAAAATTTGTAGTACTAATACAACTGTCATGTCAAATTTTGGAAAATTTCAGGGGTCATTTGACCTTTTAAGACATTTAAGTGATTTTCTAGTCATTTAATGACCGTAATTGAAATTTGAACTACATGTACATGCAACAGCTAACCATAACGGTTTGAAAATTCATATTTTTTGTACTTGTGTGCGATTAATTGGAAGAAATTTTCAAACATATTTTTCTAACAGCTATGACACAATTATGCATGGAGTGCCATGGCATTTAAATTCCAAATAATTAAAAAAAGATCAGAAACACATGAAACCTTGGTTGATGTAATGTCATGGCACCAAGATGATGTGGTAAACAATTTGGCATGTTTGACGAAAGTTTGGACACACACCACTCACTAACCGGAGCAACTCACTAGAAGGCAAGTGGTTCCGAGAGGGAACATTGCATGTTT
This sequence comes from Secale cereale, assembly GCA_902687465.1. Taxonomy (NCBI): domain Eukaryota; kingdom Viridiplantae; phylum Streptophyta; class Magnoliopsida; order Poales; family Poaceae; genus Secale; species Secale cereale. The sequence goes on from LR738713.1 coordinate 317,888,230, forward strand.
GATGACGAACGGGAGATAGCTTCCTTTTACGGCCTTCAATTTTTTTCTACCTGTAACGCGCACTAATACAACTGTCATGTCGAATTTTGGAAAAGTTTGTGGTTCATTTGACCATTTGAAGACATTTAAGTGTTTTTTAGCCATTTAATGACCATAATTCAAATTAGACTAGATGTACATGCAATGGCTAACCATAATGGTTTGAAAAATCATATTTGTGTACTTGTGTGCGATTTAATTCCATGTGCAGTAAATTGGAAGCAATTTTCAAACATATTGATCTAACGGCTATGACACAATTAAGCATGGAGTGCCATGGCATTTAAATTCCAAAAAATTAAAAAAAGATCAGAAACACATGAAACCTTGGTTGATGTAATTTCATGCCACCAAGATGATGTGCTAACTTTTTTTGCATGTTTGGCGAAAGTTTGGACAGACACCCCTCACAAACCGGAGCAACTCACTAGAAGGCTCATGGTTCCGAGAGGGAACAATGCATGTTTGATAACGAACGGGAGATAGCTTCCGCTTACGGCCTTCAAATTTTTTCCACGTGTAACGTGCACTAATACAACTATCATGTGAAAATTTGAAAAATTTCAGGGTCATTTTACCTTTTGAAGACATTTAAGTGATTTTCTAGCCATTTAATGACCATAATACAAATTTGAAATACATCTACATGCAACTGCTAACCATAATGGTTTGAAAAATCATATTTGCGTACTTGTGTGCGAGTTAATTCCATGTGAAGTAAATTAGAAGGAATTTTCAAACATATTGGTGTCACAACATGGACACATGCATGGAGTGCCGTGTCATTTAAATTCCAAAAAAATAAAAAATGATCAGAAAAACATGAAACCTTGCTTGATGTATTGTCATGCCACCAAGATGATGTGGTAAGAAAATTGGCATGCTTGATGAAAGTGTGGACACAGACCCCTAACAAACCGGAGCAACTCACTAGAATGCTAGTGGTTCCGAGAGGGAACAATGCATGTTTGATGAAGAACATGAGATAGCTTCCCCTTACGGCCTTCAATTTTTTCCTATGTTTAATGTGCATTAATACAACTGTCATGAGAAAATATTTCAGGGGTCATTTGACCCTTTAAAGATATTTAAGTGATTTTCTAGCCATTTAATGACCGTAATTCAAATTTGAACTACATCTACATGCAACGGCTAACCATAACGGTTTGAAAAATCATATTTTTGTGTACTTGTGTGCAAGTTAAAAAATCTACAGACGATGTAAATATCTGGTGTTCAAAAAAGAAAATGTAAAGATCTGGTAAGACAACTACGCCCCACATGTTTGACACTCTATTTCGCGCCTCGAGGTTTGGAAGGTGAATGGCGGGGGTTATTAATCAGACACAATTTTGTATTGAAAACCGTCAGCTATTATGTTCACACATGGATTTTAATGCGGGAATGGTGTGTAATTCAAACTATAGTACTCGTAAATTTCGGCGACCGGCGTGTCTACAGTTCCCGTCGATCTAGATTCCGGCCGCTAATAAATAATACCTTACTCACGTCGTCCCGCCTGCATTCTCATCTACATCCTCCCCTCGCTCACCCTCTCTCTCAACAAAGCTCTGTGATGGCGCTACCGATCAGCCCACGTTACGATGAGGAGTCGCCGCCCCAGAGGATGCTCAGTCGAAGAGCAGCGAACAGGAAGACCCATACGCGCCGTTGGATGAGGTTGCGCCGGACCCCCCAACTTTGGATTGGTTTTGGGGCTAGTACAATCTTTGTCTGTGGAAGTCACTGTCACCGGCTGAGAAAGCCAGGCAAGTGGCGTGCAAGAAGGAGATGGCGGAGGAGGAAGCCAGGTACCAGGCAGCCTGTGAAGCCTATGATGCCGCCTGGAAAAAGGAGGCGGTGGAGCTTTGGGGGCGGGCGCGTCGTCATGCGGAGGAGGTGTACGAATAAGGGTACTTCGCGAGGAAGGTTAAAGGCGCTAGGCTCCTCATCACTGCGTGGAGGTGGGCCGATAAGCTCCAGCGTGCCACCGACGAGGAGCTCCGATGGGCGCCCGACAAAATGGCAAGACCATTCACGCTCGTCCGCCAGCAAGAGGCTGATCGATACGTCAAGCGCTGCGAGGCGGAGGAGGCAGAGTACTGCCTCCGCGCTGGGAAGACGCCGCACACCAGGGAGTTGCTGGCGAGGGGCTGCCGGAATACTGCCCCTGGGAGGGATTATTAGTTTTAGTATTGTTCGTTTTCAATTTTATGCAATGTACCTAGTAGTTAAGTATCACCACGTATATGTGATGATATTATATATATTCTGTGATGAACTAATGAACAATTAATATATGTATGTATATTATGAATTCCATTTTCTATCAGTTTTGTATACTAATTTGAAACTAGCTGTTATCATCCACATATACAGAATGGAAAGCGTATATACACACATTGAAACATAACATATAAGAACGGAAAACAGAATGCACACATTGAAACAGAGCAATACTATGATTGATTTTAATACATATCTATCCACGTCGAAATGACTCAACAAAATAAAACGCGTCCATGAGACCATGAACAGCAGCCCTTGCCTATGGTGGCTATTGGCTCTGCCTGAACTCGTGCAGGCGTTCATCCAAGCAGTCGACATGCTCGCGGTACATCTGGGGCGCGATCTCGAGCTCCAAGTTGGCTATTTCATCGGAGATCACCAGCTCGAGGATGCGACGGCCATGTTTCTCTGTGCCCAGGTGGACACCTGGGCCAAGGAGGCGGTCGAGCCTACTGACCAGCGCGTTGGCATCGAGCGAGCCGCGGACAAGGCGAACGACGCGACCCATGCGAACGGCGTGGCTGGCATCCGGTGCAAGTATGGCGCAGAGGGCCTCTGTCTACTCCTAGCGAGGAATGGGGGTACTGACGGGACGTGTACCCAGCTATGGCACCATGTCGACAGAGCGCAAGCGCCGATGGATCCGCTCTTGCTGTGCGTCGCGCCGCGCCTCTCGTTCTGCGGCGCTCCAACGGTCTCGCTGTGCGGCGAGCCGCACCCTATCAGTGCGGACGCGCCAACTTGCTCTGAGGTACGCTATCGATCATGTTGTACGGTGAGCTGCAACCTCTCGGCGCTGACATGCCTATCTTGATCCGTGCCGCTCAAGCGCGATGCGCCAAGGGTCTGCTCAACCCTGGCGATGACGCGCATCGCGGCATCGTCCATCACGTTGCCGGGGAGCGCCTCGGCTTCGACGGGACGTGGCGCCTTCTTGTTTTCCTCATCGGCGAGGTTGATGGCAGAGGCGGCGCTTTGGTGGGTTGGCATGCTTGGGGAAATGTGGATGTGCTACAGGCTATGCTTGTTTCCTCTATGCGTCGCACGCTGCCTAGTTTTATGCGCAATATCGCTGGGTGGCGGGAAACATGTGAGTAAATGGTGGGAACGGTGGCGTGTTCATAAAATGCTATCAAATAATGGAAACTTAGCATATAAGGAACATCGAGCTAGCACAAGAAGTAGATGATGATCAGATGAACACAGACCACACTACGGAACCCATCGGTGATGAATTCATCAATCGCAAACAGTTGTATACTAGCAAGTGTTTGCCCACAACACATACGGCTTATTCCATCACAAACAGGTCAGATGGATCAACTGTATGCCACGTATCGCACATAGTCAAAAAGTAACACGGTAGACCTTCTTTAACATGCGTTAAGATATTTTTTTTTTCAAAACAAGGACCTTGAGGTTAATTCCACCCCACAACACACACGGCTTATGCCATCACAAACATGTCGGATGGATCAACTGTATGGCACGTATCGCACATTATCAAAAAGTAATGCGGTAGACCTTCTTTAACATATGTTAAAAAACAAAAAAAATTCAAAACCCACTGATGGGATGGATCATAAATTTCCTTAATGGACCTTTAAGATACATCCCATCAGTGGGTTTTGAAGTTTTGACACCTTCCCATCCGGTCACCCATCTCATGGCAGCTCCAGCCTGAGCACAGTTAACTTGAGAGTTCTCTTAGATGAGCTATTGGTGGAACAGCTAGTCCTTGCAGATATAGGATGCCTCTTCGCATCCTTATGACGTACCCGGATGACCGTCGGTCGCCCAATGGCCAATAGATGTTGTGTAGACAGATCACATCACGTACGTCTTATTAGAAGCAATCGTCTGTGTTATTATCGGTCTTTGCACATATTTCTGTTTTCAGACCTGTTTGCTGTGTATCGCACACATCCTGTTAAATTGAACCATTTATGTGCAAACAGTTCATCCAAGTGAACCGTATGACGTATATCGTACACACCTTGATCTGGCTGACCGTTTCTTTTGTGTTGCCTAATCACAAATAGTTCATCCAAGTGAACCGTATGCTATATATCGCACACACCTTCATCTGGCTTCTCGTTTATGTTCTTCTTCCTCATCGCAAACAGTTCATTGAACTTAATTGTATGCCCTTCATCGCACACGCAACTAAAATCTGAACCATGTTTGCTGCATCCGTCATCGCAAACGTTTTGCACCCTTTTTGATATTTTTTATATCACCATTTGCGATTATTGCATCGCACACAGTTTCGTTGAAGGGTATTTGATCATAGTGTCGCATTAGCAGCATCCTGCAGTAGTGCGAGGATGGGCATGAATTAAGCTACACGGACCAACAACATCAGAATAGGAACACAAGCTTTAAATTGCCCACCAACCTTCACCACCACCATAACTGCCACACATCTGAGCACCAAGCTCTCGCTGACTGACTCAAGATACAAGCTCAGCAAGCTCAAGGAGAAAACAAATATCTACATCTGACGACACCATGCCCAGTCCTGCCGTCCATTGCTAGTTGGAGAGGAACGTTCGATGGAGAATATGGTGTACACCATGAAGGTGGGCGAGGTAACGCTGGCCGCCGGCGGCAGGGCGGCTGCCGGGCCGGTCTACCGGAGCATCTACACCAAGGATGGCCTCATGCAGCTTCCGCATGAAATCCATTCCCCATGGGACTTCTTTAGGTTCATTCATGGGTTTCTTGATACGTCTCCAACGTATCTATAATTTTTGATTGTTCCATGCTATTATAGTATCAATCTTGGATGTTTTATATGCAATTATATATATCAATTTTGGGGAGTAGCATATTAACCTAGTGCCAAGTGTCAGTTGCTATTTTTTTTGCCTATTTTTGGTTTTCTAGGAATTACGTATCAAATGAAGTTCAAACTCTACAAAACATTTTAACTATTTTTTCTGGACAAGGAAGACCCTAGAAGCTTCGGGAGGAGACCAGAAGGCAAATGAGGAGACGACAAGGCAATAGGGCGTGCCCTGTTGCCTTGTGGGCCCCTTGGGCTCCATCTGACCTAATTCCAGCTCTAAAATTCTCTAAAATCGGGAAATCAATAGAGAGCAACCCAAATACTTTTTCCACCGCTGCAAGTTTCTGTTTTTGGCAATCCCATCTGGAGCCTTTTTCCAGTACTCTACTAGAAGGAGAATCAATCACGGAGGGCTTCTACATCATCCTTACAGCCTTCCGATGATGCATGAGTAGTTCACCACAGACCTACGGGTCCATAGCTAGTACCTATATTGATTCCTTCTCTCTCTTTGATCTCCAATACAATGTTCTCCTCGATCTTCTCGGAATTCTGTTTGATGTAATCTTGTTTTGCGGTGTGTTTGTTGGGGTCCTATGAATTGTGGGTTTATGATTAGATTATCTATGAATATTAATTGAGTCTTCTCTTAGTTCTTTTATGCATGATTATTATAGCTTTGTATTTCTCTTTGATCTATCTGTTTTGTTTGGCCAACTAGATTGATATATCTTGTAATTGGAGAGGTGCTTTGTGATGGCTTCAATATTGTGGTGCTCTATACCCTAGTGACAGAAGGGGACAAGACGCGTATTTGTCTTTTTGCCATCAAGGGGAAAATGACGGGATGTATTCATACTGATTGGATTTACTTTGTCTACATCATGTCATCTTGCTTAAGGCGTTACTCCATTTTTATTAACTTAATACTCTAGATGCATGCTTGATAGCGGTCGATGGGTGGAGTGATAGTAGTAGATGCAGGAAGGAGTAGGTCTACTTGTCTCTGACATGGTGCCTATGTACATGATCGTTGCCTTGGATATCGTCATAACTATGCACTTTTCTATCAATTGCCTAATGGTAATTTGTTTACCCACCGTGTGTTTTTTGTTCGAGAGAGAAGCCCCTAATGAAAACTATGGTCTGTGGGTCTAACTTTATCCTGTATAAAATCCAAAAAAATACCTTGCTACAATTTTACTACCATTTTTTTAATTTTATCTTATCTATCTATCACTACGAGATTTGATCCTTGCAAATAACCGCTGAGGGGATCGATAACCCCCTTGTTCATGTTGGGTGCAAGTATTTGTTTTTATGTGTGTAGGTGTTGCTAACGAGGTTTCACATGGTTCTCCTACTGGATTGATAACCTTGGTTCTTGACTGAGGGAAATACTTATCTATATTGTACCGCATCATCCTCTCATCTTCGAGGAAATCCCAACGCCGCTCACAAGAGCAGTCACCCATCCCTACACTACTCTAGCCTCACATAACCTTCAAGTTTCTTTTGGATGATGTGCGGGTAGGGAAGCTGCTCCTTGCTGGTATGGGATGCCTCTTTGCGTTCTTTATTGTGTGCACAAAAGATTGAGCCCTTGGATTCTAGCCAAGGAACTGATGCCTTTGTCATGGTGACCACCCGAATAACATGCCGATGGCGTGGTCACTGCGTGAACTGGATGAAATGGTAGTGCTTGTCACAATTTAGATTGAAAGTAGACTGGACATGAGAGGATTTAGTGGACATTTTCACAAAACATAAGGATAATACTAAATATCATTATAAGATATGTAGAAGTTCATACATAATTAACATGCATATTTCTAAAACCTAATAGAACTACTTGAACTTAATCGTCATCATCACGACCATCGTTCGAGTCTGCGCCGTTGTCATCTCAATCATTGCCGTTGTCCTCCTCGTTGGCCATCGACGCTTCATTCGTTGCCCTAAACTCAGCCCTTGTCTCCTGGATATTTTCTTTCGCTTAGGACGTGGTCGTGGAAACATTCATGCCGGCCGCAATGACTGCCTCTTCAGTAGCTCGTTCTGCCTCGCAAATGGTTTCTTCAGCGTGTGCCATTGCATTTGAGATCTTGTACACCGCCTCAATCTCCGCTTCGGTGACAATGCAGTGGAGTTCCTGTTGTCTTGGTCCGAGTTCATCCATCTTGTGGTGCATGTCTACCACTTGGCGGCAGGCTGCCGTCCGAAGCTCGTCGACTCCCTCCAAGAGGTCGTCGCACTCGCGACCTACTTCATCTATTTGACGGAGGACCTTGACAGCACGGTCCTCCTGTGTGTCGCTGAGGAGCTATTGTTGTGAGGACTGTTCATGGTCGCTGTCGCCCATCTCCTCCGCCATGGGGTTTGCTTCCTAGAGGTTGAGGCAAGTGCCTGACCCGGTGCCGTCGATGAGGGGGCGGTTTGAATGCAGCACTGACTGGTGCCGGGTCAAAGGCAGGAGTCAGGTGGGTTTGGTCAGGCTCGGTGTTGCGTGGTCCTGGCGACCTATGCGCATGTCACCGGCCATGGAGATGTAGGGGCGGTAGGGGGGCATGTGCACCATCATTGATGGAAAGGGGGTTGTGAGATCTTATCTAGGATTCATTGGTACTATGGATGGAACCCCTCCTTATATTCGGCGATTGCCTAATGTGGACCAGTGTGAACTTGAACTTGTGGGAACGCATTTTAGGTGGTTGAAAATGGATGTGAGGAGGCAGACATAGGCGAGGCGTCCATCATCCTTCCGACGTTCGAAAGGGTGTTGAATTAGCTACTTCCTTAATACACATTACAATCCCAGGAAATCAACACTCAATTGTATAGTAGCATGGATGGTAGTGGCACTAATGCCACAAACGTAATGATCCTTGGCTCGATAGCCCACGATCTCATATTTTTCATATTTATATTTTTATCAAAAAAATAATCTCTCTATTGTTTAATAAGACTTTTGTAACGTGAAAAATCAGTGGCACAATGCATGATCAACACCACTGTTCTAACTTACTGTCAAAGTGTACCTTATTTTTTTACCATGAAAAGGTTCATTTTTTCCTTCAAAGATGATGTGCATGCACCCATTACATGACACCATGGCACTACATTTACAATCTAGTAAAGGAATTAATAAAGAAATTAACATGTTTACTCTCCTCCTTCACTCTAGCACAATACTCTCATGGTTCAAACAATAGATTTCATTCAACCATGGAGTGACTTTACATTCATATGATTGAAATACAATTTTTATACTAACAAACTAATTATTACGTTGGTGGCATCTTGCTTCGGCGTTGGCCTAGTCCGGGAAGTCGGGCCAAGCTTTAAGTAAGTCCATGTTCTGGACTCCCGCCTCCAGTAGCCATTCCCATGCCTCCTGCTGGAGCCAATCCCATGCCGCTGCTACCTCTTGAGCTTGCGTTGTATTCCCTCGAAGAGGAAAGGGAGATGCAGCACAGTAGCGTAAGTATTTCCCTCAGTTTTTGAGAACCAAGGTATCAATCCAGTAGGAGACCACGCACGAGTCCCTCGCACCTGCACAAACAAATAAGAACTTTGCAGCCAACGCGATAAGGGGTTGTCAATCCCTTTACGGTCACTTACAAAAGTGAGATCTGATAGAGATGATAGTTTATATTTTTGGTATTTTTGGTTTATAAGAACAGCAAATAAAAGTAATAAAAGTAAAGTAGATGTAGATTGATATGTTGAGAATAGACCCCGGGGCCATAGTTTTCTCTAGTGTCTTCTCTCATGATAGGAATATTATATGGCTGGTAAACAAATTACTGTCGAGCAATTGATAGAAAAGCGAATAATTATGAGACTATCTAGGCATGATCATTGTATATAGGCATCACGTCCGAGACAAGTAGACCAACTCCTGCCTGCATCTACTACTATTACTCCACACATCGACCGCTATCCAGCATGCATCTAGTGTATTGAGTTCATACGAATAGAGTAACACTTTAAGAAAGTTGACATGATGTAGAGGGATAAACTCAAGCAATATGATATAAAACCCATCTTTTATCCCCGATGGCAACAATACAACGTGCCTTGCTGCCCCTACTGTCACTAGGAAAGGACATCGCAAGATTGAACCCAAAGCCAAGCACTTCTCCCATTGCAAGAACTATAGATGTAGTAGGCCAAACCAAACCAATAATTCGAAAAGACTTGCAAGGATATTATATGCACACATAAAAATTTCAGAGAAGAACCAACTATCTTTCATAGATAGCCTTGATCATAAACTCACAATTCATCGGATCTCGACAAACACACCGCAAAAAGAGATTACATCGAATAGATCTCCTCGAAGATCGAGGAGAACTTTGTATTGAGATCCGGAGAGAGAGAAGAAGTCATATAGATATTAGCTATGGATCCAAAGGTCTGTGGTAAACTACTCACAACTCATGGTGAGGGCGATGATGATGATGATGAAGCCTCCGTGATGGATCCCCCTCCGGTGGAGCTCCGGAACATGCTCTAAGATGGGATCTCCACGGGAACAGAAGCTACGGCGATGGAATTAGGGTTTTCTCTCTGTTCTTGGAGTTTCTGGGGTACGTGGACTTATATAGGAAGAAGGAGGGCACCGGGGGAGGCTCGAGTGGGCCTCGAGGCAGGGGGCACGTCCTGGGAAGGGGGGCGCGCCCCCCACCCTCGAGGGCGGTTCCTCGACCCTTTGACATGGTTCTCAAGCTTTTCTGGCGTGATTTTCTCCAAAAATATCTCTCGCGAAGGTTTCATTCCGTTTGGACTCCGTTTGATATTCTTTTTCTGCAAAACCTTGAAATAGGCAAAAAAACAGCAATCTGGACCGGGGCTTTGGGTTAGTAGGTTAGTCCCAAAACTGATATAAAAGTGAATGATAAAGCCCATTAAACATCCAAGACTTCATAAATAATAGCATGGAACAATAAAAAATTATAGATACGTTGGAGACGTATCAAGCATCCCCAAGCTTAATTCCTGCTCGTCCTCGAGTAGGTAAATGATAAAGAAGGAATTTTTGATGTGGAATGCTAACCAATATAGTTTTTAAATGTAATTCTCTTAATTGTGGCATGAATGTTCAGATCTGAAAGATTCAAGATAAAAGTCTATATTGACATAAGAAATAATAATACTTCAAGCAATACTAACAAAGCAATCTTGTCTTCTCAAAATACTATGGCTAAAGAAAGTTATCCCTACAAAATCATATAGTGTTGGCTATGCTCCCTCGTTATCACACAAAAATATTCATATCATGCACAACCCCGATTTCAGCCAAGCATTTGTTTTCATACTCTATCTTTTCAAACCTTTCAACTTTCACGCAGTACATGAGTGTGAGCCATGGACATAGCACTATGGGTGGAATAGAGGGGGTTGTGGAGAAGAAAAAATGAGGGAGATAGTCTCACATCGACTAGGCGTATCAACGGGCTATGGAGATGCCCATCAATAGATATCAATGTGAGTGAGTAGGGATTGCCATGCAACGGATGCACTAGAGCTAAATATGAATGAAATCTCAACAAAAGAAACTAGTGGGTGTGCATCCAACTTGCTTTCTCACGAAGACCTAGGGCATTTGAGGAAGCCCATCGTTGGAATATACAAGCCAAGTTCTATAATGAAAATTCCCACTAGTATATGAAAGTGACTAAACATGAGACTCTCTACAATGAAGAACATGGTGCTACTTTGAAGCACAAGTGTGGAAAAAAGATAGTAGCAATTGTCCCTTTTTTCTTTTTATTTTTTATTTTTTTGTCCTTCCTTTTTTCTTCTTCTTTTTTTGGGCCTTTCTTTTTTGCTTTAGCCTTTCCTTTTTCTCTTTTTTTGAGGAGGGGCTTTATAGATTTAGCCTTTCATCCCATGGGACAATGCTCTAATAATGATGATCATCACACTTTCATTACAACTCGATACTACAACAACAAAGTATGACTCTATGTGAATGCCTTCGGCGGTGTACCGGTATGTGCAATGAAACAAGAGTGACATGTATAAAAATTATGCATGGTGGCTTTGCCACAAATACGATGTCAACTACATGATCATGCAATGGAATATGACAATATGATGCGTGTCATATGAATGGAACGGTGGAAAGTTGCATGGCAATATATCTCGGAATGGCTATGGAAATGCCATGATAGGTAGGTATGGTGGCTGTTTTGAGGAACAATATGGTGGCTGTTTTGAGGAAGGATATATAGTGGGTTTATGGTACCGGTGAAAATTTGCGCGGTACAAGAGAGGCTAGCAATGGTAGAAGGGTGAGAGTGCGTATAATCCATGGACTCAACATTAGTCATAAGAACTCATATAATTATTGCAAAAATCTATGAGTCATCAAAACAAAGCAATCAACGCATGCTCCTAGGGGGAGGTTGGTAGGAGTTTACCATCATGCGCCCCCGACCTCCACACGTAGGTTGGCACTCTACAAATACCTCATGCTCTGACTTAGTAACACAACGGTTCACCATACGTGCATGCTACGGGAATCACTAAGCTTAACACAAATATTTCTCAATTTCATAATAACTCCACTAGCATGACTCTAATATCACTATCCTCATATCTCAAGACAATTATCACGCATCCAACATCTCCTTACATTCAATGCACCTGGAGTGATTTTTTTACTACATTGACATTGGATGTCTATCATGTGAAGACTAGTTTCTTAGCCTAAACACATTACCATGATGTTTTAATAGACTCTCAAAAGGATATAAGTGAATCATGAGAGTTCAACAATTTCTACAAAATATTACCACCACCGTGCTCTAAAGGATATAAGTGAAGCACTAGAGCAAAAACTATTCAACTCAAAAGATATAAGCGAAGCACATAGAGTGTTCTAACAATTTATAGGATATATTTAACTCTCTCAAATAGGTGTGTCCAGCAAGGATGATTGTGGCAAACTAACAAGCAAAGACTCAAATTATACAAGACGCTCCAAGCAAAACACATAACATGTTGCGAATAAAAATATAGCTCCAAGTATAGTTACCGATGGATGAAGACGAAAGAGATGATGCCTTCCCGGGGCATCCCCAAGCTTAGGCTTTTGATTATCTTGAATTTACTTGGGGTGCCATGGGCATACCCAAGCTTAGACCTTTGCTACTCCTTGTTCCATAGTCCATCAAACCAATACTCAAAACTTGAAAACTTCACAACACAAAACTTAGACAAAAATTCTCGTGAGCTCCGTTAGTATAAGAAAACAAACCACTACTCAAAGGTACAGCAATTAATTCATTATTTGTTTATATTGGTGTTAAACCTACTGTACTCCAACTTCTCTATGGTTCATATCCTCCAATACTACTCATAGATGCATCGGAATAAGCAAACAACACACTAAAAAAGGAATTTGTCAAAGACAGAACAGTCTGAAGTAATCTGCAGGGTTCGCCTACTTCTGGAACTCCAAAAAATTCAAACTAAATTGGTAAATTTGCGTCATTTTTCTACCAATCATCTGCAAAAAGAATCAACTAAAAATCATGCTCCAGTAAAATCCCACGACTACTTTAGCGAGCGCTAACGATTCTATTTTTCACAGCAAGATCACATAAACTTCACACAAGTCTTCCCAAAGGTTCTACTTGGCACAAACAATAAAAAAACATGAAAACACATCTAATCAGAGGCTAGATGCAATATTTATTCCCTAACAGAAACAAAAGCGAAAAACATAAAATTGGGTTGCCTCCCAACAAGCGCTATCGTTTTATGCCCCTAGCTAGGCATGATATTTCAATGATGCTCACATGAAAGACAAGGATTGAAGCATAAAGAGAGCATCACAAGACATGTGACAAACACATCTAAGTCTAACATACTTCCTATGCATAGGCATCTTATAGAAAAACAAATTACCAAGACAAGCAAGATCTAGCATATGCAAGGAAGGAGAAAGAAACAACAGCAATCTCAACATAACGAGAGGTAATTTAGTAACATGAAAATTTCTAAAACCATATTTCCCTCTCTCATAATAATTGCATGTAGGATCATTATCAAATTCAACGAAATAGCTATCACGAAACATATTCTCAACACGATCCACATGCATACGAAGTTGACACTCTTCCAAAATAGTGGGATCAAGAGTTGACACTCTTTCAAATCCACTTTCAATATTATGGCAAACATTATTATCAATATCATATTCATGATGGGGTTTAAATAAATTTTCAAGATCGTAAGAATTATCACCCCAATCATGATCATTGCAACAAGTAGTGGGCATAGCAAGATAAGCACCCCCAAGCTTAGGGTTTTGCATATCATTAGCACAATTGACATTAATATAATTTATAATAACATCATTGCAATCATGCTTTTCATTTAAGGAGCTAACATGAATCACTTTTTCTTTTAACAATTCCTCGCAATTTTCAGATTCATAAATTTCGAGCAAAACCTCATAAAGATAATTTACTGCACGCAGCTCACTAGCAATAGGTTCAACATAATGGGATCTCTTAAAGAGATTAGCAAGTGGATGAGGATCCATACTTTAGTAATCGAAGATGCAAGCTAGTTGAGGGCACATAGCACACAAGCAAACAAGAGGCACACGAAAGGAAAACACACGGCGGAAGAAGGGCAAATAAAACATCAAGGGTGAAGTGGGGGAGAGAAAAAGAGAGGCAAATAAATGTAATGCGAAGGATAAGGGTTTGTGATAGGTACTTGGTATATGGCTTTTGTGTAAGCCTCCCCGGCAACGGCGCCAGAAATTCTTCTTGCTACCTCTTGAGCTTGCATTGTATTCCCTCGACGAGGAAAGGGAGATGCAACACAGTAGCGTAAGTATTTCCCTCAGTTTTTGAGAACCAAGGTATCAATCCAGTAGGAGACCACGCGCGAGTCCCTCGCACCTGCACAAACAAATAAGAACTTCGCAGCCAACGCGATAAGGGGTTGTCAATCCCTTTACGGTCACTTACGAAAGTGAGATCTGATAGAGATGATAGTTTATATTTTTGGTATTTTTGGTTTATAAGAACAACAAATAAAAGAAATATAAGTAAATTAGATGTAGATTGATATGTTGAGAATAGATCCGGGGGCCATAGTTTTCTCTTGTGGCTTATCTCATGATAGCGATATACTACGGCGGGTAAACAAATTACTGTCGAGCAATTGATAGGAAAGCGAATAATTATGAGACTATCTAGGCATGATCATTGTATATAGGCATCACGTCCGAGACATGTAGACCGACTCCTGCCTGCATCTACTACTATTACTCCACACATCGATCGCTATCCAGCATGCATCTAGTGTATTGAGTTCATACGAACAGAGTTACGCTTTAAGTAAGATGACATGATGTAGAGGGATAAACTCAAGCAATATGATATAAACCCCATATTTTTATCCTTGATGGAAGCAATACAATACGTGCCTTGTTGCCCCTACTGTCACTGGGAAAGGACACCGCAAGATTGAACCCAAACCCAAGCACTTATCCCATTGCAAGAACTATAGATCTAGTAGGCCAAACCAAACCAATAATTCGAAGATTCTTGAGCACACATAAAAAGTTCAGAGAAGAACCAATTATCTTTCATAGATTGCCTTGATCATAAACTCACAATTCATCGGATCTCGAAAAACACACCGCAAAAAGAGATTACATCGAATAGATCTCCTCGAAGATCGAGGATAACTTTGTATTGAGATCCGGAGAGAGAAGAGAAGCCATCTAGATACTACATATGGATCCGAAGGTCTGTGGTAAACTACTCACAACTAATGGTGAGGGCGATGATGATGATGATGAAGGCCTTCGTGATGGATCCCCCTCTGGTGGAGCTCCGGAACAGGCTCCAAGATGGGATCTCCACGGGAACAGAAGCTAGGGCGGTGGAATTAGGGTTTTCTCTCTGTTCACGGAGTTTCTGGGGTACATGGACTTATATAGGAAGACGGAGGGCACTGGGGGACGCTCGAGTGGGCCTCGAGGCAGGGGCGCGCCATGGGTAGGGGGGCGTGCTCCCACCCTCGAGGGCGGTTCCTCAACCCTCTGACGTGGTTCTCAAGCTTTTCTGGCGTGATTTTCTCCAAAAATATCTCTCGCGAAGGTTTCATTCTGTTTGGACTCCGTTTGATATTCTTTTTCTGCAAAACCCTAAAATAGGCAAAAAACAACAATCTGGACTGGGCCTTTGGGTTAGTAGGTTAGTCCCAAAAATGATATAAAAGTGAATGATAAAGCCCATTAAACATCCAAGACTTCATAAATAATAGCATGGAACAATAAAAGTTTATAGATACGTTGGAGATGTATCAGCCGCTGAGGCGGGCACTAGCGCCGGTGTGGCAACTGGTGCGTGCATGGGCACACGCGATGCAAGGTAGCAGTCAATGGTGGCGCCCCATGCAGCTGAGGCGTGCAGTGGCACCAGCACACGGAAGGCGATGTAGGGAAGCAGCCGACGGTGGTGTTCCATGCAATTGAGGCGAGAACTGGCATCGCTAGGCGATTGGCATGCGCACGGGCACATGGTATGCAAAGTAGCAGTCGATGGCGGTGTCTCGTGCAACAAAGGCGCGCACTAACACCGATGCACGGATAGGCACGTGCATAGGTAGTAGTGCTAGAGCTTGCGCTGGCACGTCCCTATGCTCGTTGTTCATGCTCCTCCGGCTCGGGGTATTCCTCTAGAAACAGGAAGAATGGGGTTAGACTATCATGATCTGCCATGGCATACGATGAGGTGTGGCTAATTGGAGGCGGACGAGAGAGGAATCAAAGGTGTGGAGAGGATTGTAGCAAGAGCGGCGAGTACACAACCTATTATACATCGGCTCGGACGACATTAAGTGGGCATTAAGTCGGCCAGGCTATGGAGGGCGGCTAAAGGGCTCGCCTCCCTACGAGCATGCATAGTGGCGTAATGACGCGCATCTCGTGAACTCTCAAGGCACCTCTTGGCCTATGCGCAGCAGGACCTGTGGCATCCCCATTGGAATCATGCGTGACACCCACAAGGTAGATGCATGGACTGGTCATTCATTTACATCACTACCATATTGCATCAAAAAAAAATTAAGTTTTATCATCGATCTGTAGATACTTTTTAGATTCAAGTAGGTGGTGAAACGACCAAGATTCACCTTAAACATGAGGTCAAGCACGTAGGAATCATGTTGAACACTTCAAGCTTCAGTTAACACATATAAACCCCATTAACTTAACAGGTACATAACACATATGTTCCGAACAATGAAACACACAACATCAACATAAATTGAATTCTGTATTTTGAGTACCGATATATCTATATTTGTTCCCACGCCGCGCCTTCTCGAGTTTGCGTCTCTTCTTCTCTGTCTTCTTGATGCTTGCATGAATAGCCCTCACCACTTGCCTATCTTTTGCTTCTATCAGACATGCTTGATGAGATGAATCTGACTCCATAAGACATATGATGCATATGCGTCCCTCGTTGCGTACTCAATCTGCTCGTCGCACGGTTTCTCATCTCAGTTTTCGTGATAGTCCTTATTGAAACCATTCTTCTTGAGGAGGTAGTAGTTATCAACGAACAATCTGGCGACTTTGGCGAGAAATTCATAAACCTTGGTTCCATCTGGGTATGCCCATTTGACCTGGATGTCCTTGTAATTTCTGACCCTGATGTCCCAGGGTCGGAGCATGGCTATATCACCATTGATGCAAAATCAACGAATGTGTTGTCGGCCCAGTGGGAATCGAGGTACCACGGGCCATTTACCTATGGGCCAGGAAGGGCCCCTTGGCCCCACTCATGAAGTGGCCCACCAGCGTGCGTCGCGAAGGCAGCAGCCACATGAGGGCCTTGCCCTGCGAGGGGCTTCTACGACCAAGGACTTCATCGGCACGCCATCACAACAAGCGGCCTCACGAGGACCCCTCCTGAGGAGCCTTCCTGCAAGGCATCCCGAGGAGCCCATGCAGTGCGGGTCGTGTGCGCATCGCATGGCTAACGTCACCATGGCAGGTGCCAGCCTGTGCGGCCAGGATAATTTCCCTTTTGGTGCTAAGGGTGTAGCCGTGACTACCTACCCCCAAAGCAAGTCCCAAAGGTTTCCCCTTTGGTGAAAGAAGACGAAGACGGTGGTATGGTAGGACGGGGGTCATCATGGAGCCCCCAACACATCATGGGCAACACCTTTGGCAGGCAAAGACCACCTTTTGTCAGGATAAGCTCTGGCCCCTATCCCCTTCTGAATTGCAGCCCTGTGGTAGCCCTTTCCCGCTCATATTTTCGGGGAAGATTCCCAAGGCACACATAAGAGGGGCAGAGTGGCCACCGTAGCAAAGGGTCGACCCCTGATCAAACCCTAGCTCCGGCTCATCTTGTAGCTCCAAGAGCCCTGTCCACAAGCAATACAACCAAGTGGGGTAGGGTTTTACACCGCATGGCGGCCAGAATCTGGGTAACTCGTTGTGTCCTTGTCGTGTCAATGTCATTGTCTTGTAGACGTAAACCAGTCCCGTAGAGCTCGAACTAGGCTTTTGGAGGATTTCCCCTAGCTCATAATAAATCCCTTGACATTTGGCGCGCCAGGTAGGGAGCTTGGTCTTTGCGCCTTGAGCTGAAACACCACCATGGCCAATCCTCGACAAGCTCATACCCAACATCGAGCCAACCTCGTCTAGGCAGAGCTTGTCATCGTCCCTCGCCACTACAAAGCTCGCGTGGCCAACCTAGGTGCGGAGCCAGAGTGGGAGGCCTTCTCCGACCACCCATCGGCTAGGAAGCTCCAGCAGTCGCAGCCGCACCAGCAACGATGAGGCGTGCACGGTCATGACGACCTCACTCGCCTGCCACGACCAGTCGGCTCTGGATGCAGCACTCCTCATGGCGCAAGAGCTGCTGCGCTACCGCCCCGCCGACGATGGCTATGACGCGCACCTCGCTCGCACCACCAAGCTCATCAACGTTGTCGGGGGCGCTCCGGTCGCTTCGCGCCCTCTGACCCTGTTGCCGTCACGTGACGCGCAGGTGGCACAAGGCGTGCCTCCTCCACCTCCTCCATGCAATGACGCCACCACCGGAAGCGCTTGCCTGAGATATCCCACGACTCCTCCCCGCCGCACGAAAACAACCTGAGCTGCCAGATCATCCAGTGCACACGACCGGACGTGCGGGTGCTCATCAAAAGGTAACGAGAGCGCCAGAACCGCACCATCCAGGAGGTTGCGGCCGCCGGGCGCCATAATCGCGCCGCCCTCGCAGGCGGTGCCATCTCCATCATCGGGGCTTGTCTAGCCTTCATGCGCGAGCTTCACCGCGTGGTGTGACCCATGAAGTTCAAGCCAGAGCTGCCTCCCCGCTACGACGACACCGCCAACCCCGTGGAGTTCCTGTCGCTCTACTGCTTGAGCATCCATGCGTCGGATGGGGACGACAAGGTCACGATGAATTGGTTCCCCATGACACTCAAGAATGCTGCACACTCGTGGCTAATGAACCTTCCTGAGGCCTCCATCTCCTCATGAGCCGAGCTGTGCTAGCAATTCGTCACCAACTTCAAGGGCACGTCCGACCACCCACTCGTACTCAGCAGCCTGCGCACCCTGCCAACACTTAGATATCCCTCCGTAAGTACATCCAGCACTTCAACCAAGTGTGCAACAAGATCCCACGCGCCACCGGCGCCACATTCATTGTGGCATTCTCCTTAGGCATCATGAATGTCAGGATGTGCGAGAAGCTTGCCGTCCATGATGAGCTCGACACCATGGTTGAGCTATTCGACCTCTCCGACAGGTGCGCCAAGGCGGAAGAGGGTCGTCTCTTTGCCCACAACAACCCAGACCCCAACCTCGACGTCGCCAAGCCCAAGGGCAGGGACACTAAGTACAAGGACCATGCTATGCTTGCGGCAGAGCCCGAGCGGAAGCGCGACCATGACTGCGATGAGGCCCGGCAGGATGATTGTCCCTTCTGCGCCTACGACACCATGCACTACCGCGCCACTGAAGACTGGCACGAGCTCGAGCTACTTAGCGATGAGCACCAGGAGAAGCACGGAGACCGCAACGAGCGTGACTCAAGCCGCGGCAGCAACCGCAAGGGTGGACGCTAGAAGGATCACGACTACGATAACAACAACTCTTTCTAGGGTTGGCAGAGCCAACCTCGGTAGTCCAACTCTCAGTAGGCCAACAAGGCCCTGCCGCGCCCCAAAGAGTAACAACGACAACATGCCTGAGGAAGACGTCGAGGGATACCAAGAGCCTCATGCAGTAGTCTGCATCCTTGGCGGATCCCATGATCCCCCATCCAACCGTCAGTTCAAGGAGTTCTCTCATTAAGTGAACACATCCCTCCCGGAGCCTGCAGACGCTAAGCCTCTCATGTGGTCACAGTGCCCTATCAGCTTCGACTACGACAACCATCTGAAGTATACCAAGTCCGTGGGCACCATCCCTATGCTATGCATACCAACCATTAACAACGTCACGGTCACCAAGATGCTCATTGACGGCGGTGGCCTCAACGTGATCTACGTGGAGACCTTGAGCAGCTCCAAGTATCCTACGAATGCCTGATGCCCACTAGGCCCTTCTTGGGCGTGACTAACGATTGCACGGTGCATATGGGGCAGGTGCACCTTCCCATCACCTTTGGCTCCCGCAAACTACCACATCGAGCTCATTGCTTTTGATGTGGCGCATTGGCATGTCCTACGATGCCATCTTGGGCTACCCTGCGCTCGCCAAGTTCATAGCAGTGACCACCATGCCTACAACACCATCAAGATGTCGGGCTACAGCGGGACCATCACCGTCCGCTGCGATGAGCAGGACGCGGTGCGCACCCTCAAGCACGCGTATAAGGCTACCACCACCGCATACCCTATAGACCATATGAGACAGGGCCTTTTGAGCCCGCCCTTGCGAAGAAGAAGCCATGGTTCTCACACATCCCGCGGAGACGAAGAAGGTGTCGCTGTACTGCAGAGGCTCTGGCCCCTCCCTGACCATTGAAGCTGGTCTCTCTTCCAAATAGGAAGGCACGACCATCGCCTTCCTCCAGGAAAATGTTGATATTCTCTCCTGGACAACACCAAACATGTACGATGTACTGAGGGAGGTGATCGAACACCACTTAGCCGTGTGGCCCAATGCACAACCCATGAAGCAAAAGGTTTGGTGCCAGGCGCCCGAGAAGCAAGAGTTCATCGTACAAGAGGTCGAGAAGCTCCAAGAAGCAGGAATAATTCGTGAAGTGCTCCACCCTAAGTGGGTCACCAACCCCGTCGTCGTACCCAAGGCAAATGCGGCCTCTTCAAGTCATACAACGCCAGTATTGACACATAGATCTGGTACACCTTAGTGGCACACCCAAGGAGCGATGGCTAGGCCAAGCTTGCTAACGCTGAGGTCCTCAAGACAAGGAGCTTTAGGAAAAAGCTCACAGCCTGTAGCAAGGGCTGGTTCGACGAGCTCCCTTCCTTTTTTTGGTCAATCCACACGACCACCACCAAGCCTACCGGCAAAAAACCCTTCTTCCTTATCTACGGCGCTGAAGTAGTACTCCCAGTCCCCACTAAGCTCAAGCACGGGTCCCCGTGTGTCCTTGCCTTCGATGAGGCTTGATAGGACAGCCTGCGTGAAGCTCTGCTCCTCCTCGAGGAGGCATGCCACCAGGCTGCCATCCAAGCAGCACGTTATAGGCAGGCACCACATCGTTATCATAGCCGCAACATACGCCCCCATACGTTCGAAGCCGGTGATCTTGTCCTGCGAGAGAAGGACTCCACAAGTGTTGGGGGAACGTTGCATGGAAAACAAAGCAAAAATTCTATGCACACATAAGATCTATCCATGCAAATGCATAGCTACGAGAGGGGGAGAGCATCTTCATACCCTTGAAGATCGCTAAGCGCAAGCATTTATCAACACGGATGATGTAGTCATACACCTTCACGATCCGTCCCGATCAAGTACCGAACGTACGGCACCTCCGCGTTCCGCACACATTCAGCTCGATGACATCCTCGCCTTCTTGATCCAACAAAAGAAGCGAAGTAGTAGATGAGTTCCGTCAGCATGACGACGTGGTGATGGTGGTGGTGAATCTATCCGCAGGGCTTCGCCAAGCACAACAGATGTGGACGGAGGAGGAACTAGAACTAGAGGGAGAGGGGGCACTGCACACGGCTTGGGCATCATGGTGTATGTTGCCCCTCCCCTCCTCACATATATCTAGAAATTCAATATCATTTCCAATCAACAATATGTCATCCACATATAATGTTAGAAATTCTATAGAGCTCCCACTCACTTTCTTGTAAATACATGCTTCACTGTAAGTTTGTATAAAACCATATGCTTTGATCACCTCATCAAAGCGTATATTCCAACTCCGAGATGCTTGCACCAGTCCATAGATGGATCGGTGGAGTTTGCACACTTTGTTAGCACCTTTAGGATCGACAAAACCTTTTGGTTGTATCATATACAAATCTTTTTTAAGAAACCCATTAAGGAATGTAGTTTTGATGTCCATTTGCCAGATTTCATAATCATAAAATGAGGCAAGTGCTAAGATGATTCAGACATACATAAGCATCACTACAGGTGAGAAAGTCTCATCGTAGTCAACCCCTTCAACTTGTCGAAAACCTTTCGCAACAAGTCGAGCCTTGTAGACAGTGATATTACCATCAACGTCTGTCTTCCTCTTGAAGATCCATTTATTCTCAATGGCTTGCCGATCATCGGGCAAGTCCACCAAATTCCACAATTTGTTCTCATACATGGATCTTATTTCAGATTTCATGGCCTCAAGCCATTTGTCAGAATCTGGGCTCATCATAGCTTCTTCATAGTTTGAAGGCTTGCCGTTATCTAACAACATGACTTCCAGGACATGATTACCGTACCACTTTGGTGCGGTACGTGTTCTGGTCAACCTTCGAGGTTCAGTAGTAACTTGATCCGAAGTTTCATGATCATCATCATTAGCTTCTTATCTAGTTGGTGTAGGCATCACAGGAACAGTTTTCTCTGACGTGCTACTTTCCAATTCAAGAGAAGGTACAACTACCTCATCAAGTTCTACTTTCCTCCCACTCACTTCTTTCGAGAGAAACTCCTTCTCTAGAAATGACTCATTCTTAGCAACAAAGATCTTGCCTTCAGATCTGTGGTAGAAGGTATACCCAATAGTTTTTTAGGGTATCCTATGAAGACACACTTCTCCGCTTTGGGTTCGAGCTTATCAGGCTGACGCCTTAACATAAGTGTCACATTGACAAACTTTAAGAAACGACAGCTTAGGTTTATTGCCAAACCATAATTCATACGGGTGTCATCTCAACAGATTTAGATGGTGCCCTATTTAACGTATATACAACTATCTCTAATACATAATCCCAAAACGATAGTGGCAAATCCGTAAGAGACATCATAGATCGCACCATATCTAATAATTAAAGTACGATTACGACGTTTGGACACACCATTACATTGTGGTGTTCCAGGTGGCGTGAGTTGTGAAATAATTCCACATTGTTTTAAATGAAGGACAAACTCGTAACTCAAATATTCACCTCCGTGATCAGATCGTAGAAACTTTATTTTGTTGTTATGATGATTCTCCACTTCACTCTGAAATTCTTTGAACTTTTCAAATGTTTTAGACTTGTGTTTCATCAAGTAGACATATCCATACCTACTAAAATCATCTGTGAAGGTTAGAAAATAATGATATTCGTTACGTGCTTCAACACTCATCAGACCACATACAACGGTATGTTTTATTTCCAATAAGTCATTAGCCCACTCCATTGTTCCGGAGAACAGAGTTTTAGTCATCTGACCCATGAGGCATGGTTCACAAATATGAAATAATTGATAATCAAGTAATTCCAAAAGTCCATCCGCATGGACTTTCTTCATGTGCTTTACACCAATATGACCTAAACGGTAGTGTCATAGGTATGTTTCACTATCATTATCAACTTTGCATCTTTTCGCATCAATATTATGAATATGTGTATCACTACAATCGAGATTCAACAAGAATAGACCATTCAGTAAGGGTGCATGAGCATAAAAGATGTTACTCAGATAAATAGAACAACCATTATTCTCTGACTTAAATGAATAACCATCTCGCAATAAACAAGATCCAGATATAATGTTCATGCTCAACGCTTTCACCAAATAACAATTATTGTGATCTTAATCTAATCCCGAAGCTAGATGTAGAGGTAGCGTGTCGACGGCGATCACATCAACCTTGGAACCATTCCCGACGCGCATCGTCACCTCGTCCTTAGCCAATCCTCGTTTATTCCGCAGCTCCTGTTTCGAGTTACATATATGAGCAACCGAACTAGTATCAAATACCCATGCGCTACTATGAGCACTAGTAAGGTACACACCAATAACTTCTATATCAAATATACCTTTGTTCACTTTGCCATCCTTCTTATCTGCTAACTATTTGGGGCAGTTCCGCTTCCAGTCACCATTTCCCTTGCACTAGAGGCACTCGGTCTCAGGCTTGGGTCCAGCTTTGGGCTTCTTCCCGGGAGCGGCAACTTGCTTTCCATTCTTCTGAAGTTCCCTCTCTTTCCCTTGCCTTTTTTTCTGAAACTAGTGGTCTTGTTAACTAACAACACTTGATGCTCCTTCTTGATTTCTAGCTCTGCCGATTTCAGCATTGCGAAGAGCTCAGAAATTGTTTTAGTCATTCCTTGCATATTATAGTTCATCACGAAGCCTTTATAGCTCGGTGGCAGTGATTGAAGAACTCTATCAATAACACACTCATCGGGGAGCTCAGTTACCAGCTGAGTCAAGTGGTTGTGGTACCCAGACATTCTGAGGATGTGTTCACTGATGAAACTATTATCCTCCATCTTACATCTAAAGAACTTGTTGGAGACTTCAAATCTCTCAACCCGGGCATTAGCTTGAAATATTAACTTCAGCTCTAGGAACATCTCATATGCTCCGTGGTGTTCAAAATGTTTTTGAAGTCCCGGTTCTAGGCCGTTGTTGGATTTAGGGCTCCGCAGACCCAAGAAAAGGTTCGAACTCTGGGGCATGTGCGAAGAACTCAACCTCTCCGGCCTACTAACTCGTTGATCTCATGGCCTAAATCGATGAACGGGAAGGGAAAGAGGCTCAGCAGTTTACCCAGGATCAGGCCACCTTGCGGTTGTAGGATCGAAGAAGTATGTCTAGAGGGGGGGGGTGATTAGACTACGTGACAATATAAAAAATTTGCCTTTTGATCATGCAAAGTTTTTGGCAGTTTCACAATTAAGATCAATTCAAGTATCACCCTACACATGCAATTCTAGAGTATAAGCAGCGGAAAGTAAATTGCACATGTAGTAAAGAGAGGTGGAGAAGATCAAACGCAATTTGGAGACACGGAGATTTTTGTCGTGGTTCCGATAGGTGGTGCTATCGTACATCCACGTTGATGGAGACTTCAACCCACGGAGGGTAACGGCTGCGCGAGTCCACGGAGGGCTCCACCCACGAAGGGTCCACGAAGAAGCAACCTTGTCTATTCCATCATGGCCTACGCCCACGGAGGACTAGCCTTACTCGGGGTAGATCTTCACGAAGTAGGCGATCTCCTTGGCCTTACAAACTTCTTGGTTCAACTCCACATCTCAAAGACGGAGGCTCCCAAGCGACACCTAACCAATCTAGGAGGCACCACCCTCCAAAAGGTAATAGATGTTGTTGATGATGATGAACTCCTTGCTCTTGTGCTTCAAATGATAATCTCCCCAACACTCAACTCTCCTCACTGATATGGCTGTGGTGGAAGAAGGGATTGAGTGGAAAGCAACTTGGGAAGGCTAGAAATCAAGTTTCATATGGTAGGAATGGAATGACTTGATCTCAACACAAGGGTAGGTGGTTCTCTTCTCAAAAAGTGTATGGTAGGAGTGGTAGACTTTCTGATGGCTCTCTCCACGAATGAAGAGGGGGTGGAGGGGTATATATAGCCTCCACACAAAATCCAACCGTTACACACATAATTGAGCAATCTCGGTGAGACCGAAGTGAAAACTCGGTCAGACCGAAAGTTCAAATATAGTGAACGTTGGGGTTTTCGGTGGGACCAAAAATACCATCTCGGTGATACCGAAAGTGTAAAAGATATGAACGTTGGAGTTTTCGGTGGGACCGAGAAAGAAAACTCGGTTAGACCGATTTGAGAAAAGACAGGAACATGCCAATATCGGTGAGACCGGAAATGCAATATCGGTGAGACCGATTTGAGCCAAGACAGAAGCTTGCCAATCTCGGTGAGACCGATAATGCAAACTCGGTTATTCCGATATGATGTCAGATGGTTACAGAAGGTTGGCAGTCCACATTTCGGTGAGACCGATCTCAAACTCGGAATGACCGATTTTTCTAGGGTTTGGTATATGGCTGAAGTGGTTCATCTCGGTGGGACTGAGTTGGAAGAAACGGTTTGTCCGAGATTACTTATGAGTGTGTATAGTAGTGAAAGATGCTGATAGTTGAAGGAGATATATCACTAAGCACTTGAGCAACCAGATCATCAACACAACCTCATCCCCTTTTAATAGTATTGGCTTTTCCTATGGACTCAATGTGATCTTTGATCACTAAACCAAAAATGGAGTCTTGAGCTTTTGCCAATGCTTGCCTTAGCATTTGAGGGGTCCACTTCTTCAGTCCTTTCCATTCCAATGTGATTGAATTTCCTAAAACATACTTGATAAAAGCATTAGTCCAACCACAAAGTATGTTGTCATTAATTACCAAAACCACCCAGGGAGCAAATGTGCTTTCAATCTCCCCCTTTTTGATAATTGATGGCAACACACTGAAATTATACTAAACAAGACATCAAAGCTTATTGAAAGAAAGACAGAATTATCACGAAAGCTTTGACAAGCATGTAGTACACAGGCTCCCCCTACAAGTGTGCAAGATTTTCATAGATTATGGTTTTGGACTACCACAAGCACACAAGAGAGATAAGCAAGATGTGCTACATGCAGCTTGGCTATATGCATCAGAGCAGATGAAAGGAAGTGAGTGATAATGCATATGTGCATGGTGATTTCTTGCAAACAAGTATTTACAAGCAAGTCACCATCATGCACATTCTGCAAGATGCATATACTTACCTTGAGGTTCCTTGGCATTGTACCTGAAGGGATAAACTTGAGAAAACAAGGTTAGATAACACAAGAGTATTCCTTCAACCAACTGCAAGAACATCAAGAGTACCAAGCCAGGGAGAACATGTACAAAGAGTGTCTCATATTGAGCACAGGCTTGAATTAGCAAACATGTCTCCGAAACTAAAAGATTTTCAATGAACTCTGAGAGATTTTGCTTTCCATAAGATGTCAATTGTGAAGATTCCTCTAAGTCTTCTCCCTCTAAACTAAAAGATTCCATAAGATATCAGAACAAGGGGTTTTGATGGAAAGAGCAAAAATCAAAAGAATGATGTCCAAATGTAAAACAGCTTTGATGTGATTCTCTCCCCCTTAAGATAAGATTAATTTTCTTCTCCCCCTAAGTCTTCTCTTTTCCCCCTACTCCCCCTATTTCTCCTAAGTCTTCTCCCCCTTTGACATCAAGTGCCAAAAAGGATAGCAAACTAGGTAGGGCAGGAAAGATGGAAAGAAAGAAAGAAGGAAAGAAGTGGGATCCTTAAGAATCACAACAGGGCAAATAAGAACATTCATAGAGAAACATTGAGAATTTAAATTTGAGTCTTCTCCTCCTTAAGATTTAAAATTTGAGTGGAGCTGCAGAAGTAGATGTCCTGGAAGATAAATCGGTGACACCGAATTAGATGGATCGGTGGGTCCGAATCCTTTTCGGTTAGACCGAAAATTTCAAATCGGTGACGCCGAGTTTATTCCAAGGAAATACAGAAATAATTCAGCTCACTTTGCGAGGAATGTTTCAAAGGATTTGCAATGAATTTGTAAAAGATTTTCGAGGAATTGATCAAAGCCAGAAGGATATTCAAAGAAACATAGGAAAAGAAATGAAAAAGATTCCTAGATGGAGTTTTTTTTTAAGGAAAACTCAATGAGAGAACATAAGAGAAAACAGAAAGACTCCAAAAGCATATGTACTTCATCTAGATAAAGGTCGGCGACAAAGTCACCTATGTTTGAGTATATTGACTTAGGAATCAAATGAGGACATTTGATCATAGGTCATACTCATCATTTAAGCTCAAAATGGGGTTGCCATTTTTCGATTAAGCATTTGATGTGATCACATCTTATGAAGCTGCTTGTACTCATGAATTTGAGCAAAGCTCCTTAAAGATGTGAAGAACATACCTTGGGTTTGTTGTTGCTTTGCTCATGTAGGTAGACTTGATGTAGGTGCTCATTGAATGTGAAGTTGGAGCGCCATTTCTACTTGTGTAGATCATCTTCCTACATAGGTTAGGCAAGCAAGGAAATACTCGAGGATATCCAAGATGACAAGAGTGAAATACTAGATGTATAAGGTGTCAAAAAGGATATGTGGAATTTTGTTCCTTGAACTCAACATCCCAAAGGGCTAGATACTTGGTCAATGACAAGATTACTCATGAATTGAGTGTGTGGTAATCTTGTGGAATGTAGATCATCCAAGTACCTGCAAAGAGTTAGATGCAATACAAGGAGGCAAATGTGTCCAAGACATATGATCATCATCATAAGAGAAATATCAAGGATTAGTCAAGAGAGCTCATGCCTTGCATGCATCAATGGAGTTATGACTCCAAGTTTGAAGCATCAATGATGTTCAACTCACTCCTCAAGCGACAAAACACTTTCTCATCAAGAGGTTTTGTAAAGATATCAGCAAGTTGTTTGTCAGTACGAACATGCTTAAGATTAATATCACCCTTGGCAATATGATCACGAATAAAATGGTGACGAACTTCAATATGCTTTGTTCGAGAGTGTTGCACTGGATTGTGTCCAATTTTAATAGCACTCTCATTGTCACAAAGCAAGGGAACACGTCTCACATGTATCCCATAATCCTTAAGCGTTTGTGTCATCCATAATAATTGAGCACAGCACGAACCAGCAGCAATATATTCTGCTTCGGTAGTGGACAAAGATACCGAATTTTGTTTCTTGGAGGACCAAGATACAAGGGATCGACCAAGGAATTGACATGTACCCGAAGTTGACTTTCTATCAACCTTGTCACCGGCATAGTCCGAGTCGGAATAGCCAACAAGATCGAAAGAGGCCCTCTTAGGATACCAAATGCCAAAGTTTGGTGTGTGTATCAAGTATCTCACTATCCTTTTAACAGCTTTAAGATGACATTCTTTAGGGGCTGCTTGATATCGTGCACACATGCATACACTCAACATTATGTCAGGATGAGAATCACAAAGATATAGTAGAGAACCAATCATAGAACGGTAAACCCTTTGATCAACGGGTTCTCCACCTTTTGTCAAGTCATTATGTCCACTAGTAGGCATGGGGGTACTCATACCTTTGCTTTCTTGCATGTTGAACTTCTTGAAGAGATCCTTGGTGTACTTTGTTTGTGAGACAAAGGTACCCTCCTTAGATTGCTTGATTTGCAACCCAAGGAAGAATTTGAGTTCACACATCATGGACATTTCATACTTCTCCGACATGAGCTGTCCAAACTTCTTGCTAAAATGAGGGTTAGTTGAACCAAAGATAATATCATCAACATATATTTGGCACACAAATAGTTCACCATTAACCCTTTTCGTGAACAGCGTTGAGTCTATCTTTCCTATCTCAAACCCTTTTTCAAGAAGAAAGCTAGTTAAGCATTTGTACCAAGCTCTAGGTGCTTGTTTAAGACCATAAAGAGCTTTGTGCAACTTGTAAACATGATTAGGCTTTTTGGGATTCACAAATCCGGGAGGTTGTTTTACAAATACTTCCTCCTCAATTTCACCATTTAGGAAAGCACTTTTGATGTCCATTTGATAGAGAGTAATATCATGATGATTGGCATAAGCAAGAAGAATGCGAATGGATTCAAGTCTAGCAACGGGGGCATAGGTCTCACCATAGTCCATACCTTCGACTTGTGTGTAACCTTGAGCTACGAGACGAGCCTTGTTGCGGATGACTTGTCCATCTTCATCTTGCTTGTTCCGAAACACCCATTTGGTTCCAATGATGTTTTGATCATCCTTGGGCTTCTCTACCAATGTCCACACCTTGTTCCTCTCGAAGTTGTGTAGTTCTTCGTGCATAGCGTTCACCCAATCCGGGTCTTCAAGTGCTTCTTCTACCTTCATAGGTTCAATACTAGAGATAAATGAGTAATGCTCACAAAAGTTAGCTAAGCGAGTTTTAGAGCGAGTAATTCTCCCGGAGTTGATGTCGTTCATCATTTGTTCCACGGGATGATTCTTCTTGACTCTTGCTCGAACTCGGGATAGCTTTTGTTGATGTTGTGGCTCAGCTTCCTCATCATCTTCATCTTCTTCTTCTTCTTCTTCATTGTTGTTGGTGTTGTCTTGAGGTGGTGGAGAAGGAGGTTGTGGTGGATCTTCTTGTTGCATTTCCTCATCTTGGTGAGTTCCACTTGTGGAGGCCTCCATGTTGCCTTGAGGTTCATCTCGACGTGAGGTAGGGGGCTCCACATATGTAGATGAGGTACTCTCCTTCACTTCCATGGGACGGATCTTTCCAATAGATAAATCTTGGATTGCTTCCGATGGGTCCTTGTCTCCTACATCAATAGGCATTTGCTCTACTTGCGAGCCATTAGATTCATCAAACTTCACGTCTACCGTCTCTTCAACCTTTCGGGTGAAATTGTTGTAGACACGGTAGGTGTGGGAGTTTGATCCATAACCAAGAAGAAAGCCTTCATGAGATTTAGGAGCAAATTTAGACCGACGATGCTTATCAAGGATATAGCATTTTGAACCAAAGACACGAAAGTATCCCACTTGGGGTTTGTTACCGGTGAGGAGCTCGTATGATGTCTTGCCGAGGAGCTTATGAAGATAAAGCCTGTTGATAGCATGACAAGCCGTCTCGACCGCTTCTCCCCAAAAGTGCTTCGGTGTCTTGTATTCATCAAGCATCGTTCTTGCCATCTCTATGAGCGTTCGATTCTTCCTCTCAACAACTCCATTTTGTTGAGGAGTGTACGTAGCCGAGAACTCATGTAGAATCCCTTCCTCATCAAGAAAAGAGTCTACATTGGCGTTCTTGAACTCCGTTCCATTGTCACTCCGAACTTTCTTGATCTTCACCTCAAATTGATTTTGGGCCTTTTTGGCAAAGGTCTTGAAGATCCTCTGAACCTGCGATTTATCATCAAGGAAAAATACCCACGTAAATCTGGAATAATCATCAACTATAACTAGACCAAAGGAGTTACCACCAAGGCTTTTGTAAGCATTGGGACCGAAGAGATCCATATGAGGAAGCTCAAGCGGTCTCCTAGTGGTCATGATGTTTTTCACGGGATGACTTCCACCAACTTGTTTTCCAGCTTGACAAGCACTACAAAGTCTATCTTTGTCAAAGAAAACATCTTTAACACCAAGAATATGATCACCTTTGATTAGCTTGTCTAGATTACGCATACCAACATGTCCTAGCCTTCTATGCCATAACCAACCTTTAGAGGATTTAGCAATGAAACAAGCTCTAGGTTGGGCTTTCTTAGTGAAATCAACAATATATAGATCACCTCTACGGATACCAGTAAAAGCCATGTTTTGATTATCACGACGAAAGACTTGGCAATCTACTTTGGTGAATAGCACATTGAATCCAAAGTCAGCTAATCTAGACACGGAAAGTAAATTGTATCCAAGAGATTCTACAAGCATGACATTTTGAATAGAGCTATCATGAGATATGGCCACCTTACCAAGGCCAAGTACCTTACCCTTGGAGTTGTCTCCAAAAGTCACATACTTGCGTGGACCATCGTTCTTTGCAAGCTCTCGAAACATGTCTTTATCTCCGGTCATGTGGTCGGTGCATCCACTATCAAGAATCCACTCTTTTCCGCCGGACATGTAGTCTCTCATATTTGCCATAAGATTGAGACTCTTCATGACCTTGTCTAGCTCGGTGTCCGAATCGGAGTAATCATCATCATGCTCATGCTCATCATCATATTGACCCATAGATTGTTCATCATCAACACCTAGGTCAATTTGATAAGTACTTGCATTAGTTTGGTCAATGTGAGAATAGTCTTCGGAATGCAATGCAATAGCATTTCTAATGATAACATTGATAAGACCGGGATCACCCTTCTTTTTCATAAGATCACGAAGCTCAAAGAAGCATTTATCAAAGTTGGGATCATTGGGGTGCAACTTATCAAATTCAATAGTCTTGTGTAGAATTTCATCAAGACTTCTCAAAGAGTAGTCTGGATAAAGTTCTTCCAAGAATTTCCACATAGCATAGGCGCACTCAAAGTTTGTAACAAGATTAAGCAAGTCATCGGGTAACCCTCTAATGATAAGATTTACAGTTCTAAGGTTACGAAGCAAATCAAGCTCTTCATCTATGGTAGGGTGCAAGGGATCAAAAGGAGGCATATAGGGGGTCTCAATATATTTGCACAAATTGTACATTTTAAAGATACTAAGCATTTCAGACCTCCAAGAGTTATAGAACCTTCCATTAAGAACATGCACTCTATGGCTAACACTCCCATCCGTAGACACGTCCATCTACCTCCAATGGTGTGTAAACCAAAGCAATGGAGACCAAAGCTCTGATACCAATTGTAGGATCGAAGAAGTATGTCTAGAGGGGGGGGGGTGATTAGACTACTTGACAATATAAAAAATCTGCCTTTTGATCATGCAAAGTTTTTGGCAGTTTCACAATTAAGATCAATTCAAGTATCACCCTACACATGCAATTCTAGAGTATAAGCAGCGGAAAGTAAATTGCACATGTAGTAAAGAGAGGTGGAGAAGATCAAACGCAGTTTGGAGACACGGAGATTTTTGTCGTGGTTCCGATAGGTGGTGCTATCGTACATCCACGTTGATGGAGACTTCAACCCACGGAGGGTAACGGCTGCGCGAGTCCACGGAGGGCTCCACCCACGAAGGGTCCACGAAGAAGCAACCTTGTCTATTCCATCATGGCCTACGCCCACGGAGGACTAGCCTTACTCGGGGTAGATCTTCACGAAGTAGGCGATCTCCTTGCCCTTACAAACTTCTTGGTTCAACTCCACATCTCAAAGACGGAGGCTCCCAAGCGACACCTAACCAATCTAGGAGGCACCACCCTCCGAAAGGTAATAGATGTTGTTGATGATGATGAACTCCTTGCTCTTGTGCTTCAAATGATAATCTCCCCAACACTCAACTCTCCTCACTGATATGGCTGTGGTGGAAGAAGGGATTGAGTGGAAAGCAACTTGGGAAGGCTAGAAATCAAGTTTCATATGGTAGGAATGGAATGACTTGATCTCAACACAAGGGTAGGTGGTTCTCTTCTCAGAAAGTGTATGGTAGGAGTGGTAGACTTTCTGATGGCTCTCTCCACGAATGAAGAGGGGGTGGAGGGGTATATATAGCCTCCACACAAAATCCAACCGTTACACACATAATTGAGCAATCTCGGTGAGACCGAAGTGAAAACTCGGTCAGACCGAAAGTTCAAATATAGTGAACGTTGGGGTTTTCGGTGGGACCGAAAATACCATCTCGGTGAGACCGAAAGTGTAAAAGATATGAACGTTGGAGTTTTCGGTGGGACCGAGAAAGAAAACTCGGTTAGACCGATTTGAGAAAAGACAGGAACATGCCAATATCGGTGAGACCGGAAATGCAATATCGGTGAGACCGATTTGAGCCAAGACAGAAGCTTGCCAATCTCGGTGAGACCGATAATGCAAACTCGGTTATTCCGATATGATGTCAGATGGTTACAGAAGGTTGGCAGTCCACATTTCGGTGAGACCGATCTCAAACTCGGAATGACCGATTTTTCTAGGGTTTGGAATATGGCTGAAGTGGTTCATCTCGGTGGGACTGAGTTGGAAGAAATGGTTTGTCCGAGATTACTTATGAGTGTGTATAGTAGTGAAAGATGCTGATAGTTGAAGGAGATATATCACTAAGCACTTGAGCAACCAGATCATCAACACAACCTCATCCCCTTTTAATAGTATTGGCTTTTCCTATGGACTCAATGTGATCTTTGATCACTAAACCAAAAATGGAGTCTTGAGCTTTTGCCAATGCTTGCCTTAGCATTTGAGGGGTCCACTTCTTCAGTCCTTTCCATTCCAATGTGATTGAATTTCCTGAAACATACTTGATAAAAGCATTAGTCCAACCACAAAGTATGTTGTCATTAATTACCAAAACCACCCAGGGAGCAAATGTGCTTTCAGCGGTGTAAGACCCTACTCATGATTTGGGGTGGATTAGCCTCGCGGAGGGCCGATGATGAACTAGTACAGAGGAAGAACGGCCTCAGGAGGCGTGTTCCTAGGTGAGTGTCGATTAGTGAGGGTTCTGGGTTTCAATCCTCTTCTATGGTGGTGGCTAGCCTATATTTATAGTGGCATGGGTCCTCTTCCTCCGAAAACGAAGGCGGGAAGGGATCCTACAACGACCAATTTGAAAGGGGACAAGAAGTACATCTTATCCTGACGAAAGGTGGTCTTCACCTGAAAAGCTTCTGAGCGTGACGCCATGGTGGGCTCGGCGATGACATCCGTCCTGCCATCGCGGTGGTCTTGGTCTCATTGCACAAGAATGGAAACCTTTGGCTGATTCTTCGGGACTCCGCGATTGCGCTTCCTTCCTTAGCACCAAATAGGAAACATGCTGCTCTGCGCCCGCTGGCGCCTGCTTGGCGTTGGTTATCATGGCTTGTGTCACTTGATCCTCGTGAGGTGGAGCTTGCATAGGAAACTCCGTTCCTCAGGATGCCGCTTGAGGAGGCCACTCCCTTCGGAGGTCTTGGTGTCATCTGCCTCGCGAGGCTTGACCCCTCGCGAGGGTATTGTCTTGTTAATGCTGAAGATGGGCCGTACTAGGCCGTTGGCGGAGCCATGCGGTGGGCCGCAGGCAGGAAAGTCTGGGTACCCCGGTTCCCAGAGCACCGATAGTAGCCCCCGGGCCCAAGGCATGCTTGGACTCGGCTTCGAGGTGTAGCCAAGAGGCAAGGGCGAAGTGCCGCGGGCCCCAATCGCCCGCGGACCGAGTCGGTGCATTGCGCTTGATGGTACATGGGCGTCTCCACTTCCCCATGTAGCCTCAGCAACCGTTCGACTCGACAACTGCCTGCTACATGCAGAAAAATCATCATTACTTGGAATTGTTGGAGGCCGGCGGTTGGCCTCCCTCTGGCTATAAATGGGGGGCATAACTCCCTGCTCGTCTCTGTCTCCTTGCTGATTGCTCCTCCTTCTTCTACCTCATCCCGCCGTCTTGTCGTAGTGTCCATGGCGCCGACGAGGAGGTTCTCCGCCGCATAGAAAGGAAAGGCCCACAAGGAGGGGCCAGGCTCGCCACCACCCAAGAGAGGCAACAGACGCCCCTGCAAGTACGCCGTGACTCCAGCAGTGGCCCGTCGCGGGCGTAGGCGCACCCCTTCGAAGGCCGGCACTGCCTCAGGCAGCCGAGGTGGTGCTTCCTCCGACGATGGGAGCTGTCATGGACGCGGTGGCTCCGGCGATGGGCAAAGGCACACAGCGATCGCCCGGCCACCATGGCTGCGCTCCCACTCAGCCGACGCGTCCCTGGATTTTCTCGTGTGGTCGGGAAGGCCCACAGGCATCTGGTTCTGACTCCCGCTCTTCTTTGTGGGCGTACTACCGACTGAGGGGCCTGACGGCCTATGGCTGCAGGCCGACGGCTGCTGCTGCAAGGCCTCATGGGTGGAGGTCAAAGTCATCGTTGTAGGCAACGTGTTCCTGAACCGCAGGTGGCAACCGTTCGCCCGCGCGCGGGGCCTTCACGGGAGGTGCATCCTCCACTTCAGGTCGATGGTGTCGCGACCCTCTACGTGAGGGTGTTCGGAGAAGACGACCGGCGTGTGGGGTGCTGCCCAGAGAACATCAGCGACATCGACGGTGGTGACGACGACGGCCGGAGGGGTGGCACCATCGCTTGTGGTGAGCTTGCCCATGGCGACGTTTGTGCCGCCTCCAATAGTGGCGACTCCTCCTCCGGGGAGAGTACTAGCGACGGCGACTACGATGAGCCGCCACGTCGCTGGGCTCGGACTAGGGAGGAAGGCGAGCCGCATCGCCGCCATGCCCCAGTGAAGCAGGAGCATGACTCCGATTGAATCCACGTACGGCTGGCGCCGGGCTTCAAGAGCCGCTATAGTCACGCGGCTCGCATTTATTTCTTTCCTCCCCCTGCAATGAAAAAAGGTAGCGGGCCCTGTTGGGGTATGTAATGAACCAGGCGCTTACGCCATTATGTTATTATTTTCATGTTGCATCGTGATGCCAGTGTCTCCCCTGATCATGGTTGGAGCGACTTAGCTTGGTATTCTTGTGTGTACTCCCCTGCCATGAGAGCGTGTCTGTCCAGGGCCCAAATTTCGTGCGCGCTGCGGGAGCGTGTTTTGCCACGAGGAGATCCACAAGTCACTGAGCCTCGGGAGGCAACCTGCAACTGTAGGATTAGGAACCCTCCGGAGGAGTCATGCCCATGTGCTCGTTTGACAGCGTCACGTGAGGAAAAAGGCGCCAAAGGGCCAGGGTACTGAAGCTTTGGTGAGGTGTGTTCGTGGGCGGGCCCGAGCGCACACACCTGCCCAGCCCCCGCATGCAGGATGCGCGAGGAGGAGCAACGGGCAACTGGCACCCCTCCCGAAGTACGACCTGGAAGAGGAAAACAATGCAAGGATAATAAATTTCCAAACCCTCAAATGAAACGCAAAAAAAATTCAAATTCCATTCAATAAAGCGCAAACCAGCTACAGAAAGCAAGCAAAAGAACAGCCGCGCCCGACACCTATACTAGTCTTCTTGTCTTCCCACCAGCGCAGAGCATGGGGCCTCAACTAGGACGTGGGTGGGAGCCCCCTTGAGGCCCAGGGGCGGCACTCAGGAGACTCCGGGGCATGTACAATCCCAACTCATTATTACGTGAGAGTCTCACAAGCGGAGATCTTCACGGATGCATGGCATTGGCCATGAGTAGAACTTACGTAGGTGCTGGATGTTCCAGGCATTCTGGATGGGGACCCCGTCCTACGTCTCCAGGCGCGCGGCGCCAGGCCTGGAGACACGGGCGATCCTGAACAGGCCCTCCCACATGGGGGAGAGCTTGTGAAGCCCCTCCCTGGAGAGCACCCGCCTCAGGACGAGGTCACCCACCTCTAGGGTCCTGGAGCGAATGTTGCAGTAGTGATACCACCGCAACGCCTGCTCGTACTTCACTGCACGGAGCGAGGCTTGTCGGCGGTGCTCCTCCCCCAGTACGAAGTCCATCCCCCGTGAGGCGTCCTGGCGTGCCTCGTCAAATGCGAGGACCCGTGGGCATTGATGCTTGACCTCGTGAGGAAGGACCGCCTCGGACCCGTAGAAGAGGAAGAATGGAGTCTCGCCGGTGGGCTTGGTGGCTGTGGTGCGGATGTACCACAACACAGCCTAGAGCTCATCGAGGCATCCTCGGCCACATGCTTCGAGTTTCTTCTTGAAGCTCCTCTCCTTGAGGCCCCTCAGGACCTTCGCGTTGGCTCGCTCGGCTTGACCATTGATTCGTGGATGTGCCACTCAAGCATAGCATATCTATGTTCCAAGGTTAGCGCAATATGTTTTGAAAAGGTTGCTCGTGAACTGAGAGCCGTTGTCGGTGATGATGCGGTTGGGGACCCCGAAGCAGCTCACGAGGCCCTTGATGAACTTGACAGCCGAGCCAACTGGTATGGTGCGGACGACCTCCACCTTCGCCCACTTGGTGAACTTGTCGATGGTGACGTAGAGGTAACGGTAGCCCCTGGGCGCCCGAGGGAACGGGTGTCACGCCCAAGATGCTATTCTATCCCGATCACGTGATACACTCGTTATTGGGGCACAACCGCATTTCGGGCGCTTAGCAAGATGGATATCATTACATCATACAATTACATAAATAAATGGAGATACAACAATTCATACAAGTCCACATGAATACAACACATAAAAGTACAAGGCATCCGACTACGAATGCAAACATGAAAAGCACAACGACATCCATCCTGCTATCCCAGGCTGCCGACCAGGAACCTAACCCAAGAATGACGAAGCAGAAGAAGAAAGAACTCCAACACAAGTACACAGCTCTCACGTCAAGTCATCGAAAACCTGCACCTGCAACTGTTGTTGTAGTATCTATGAGCCACGAGGACTCAGCAATCCCATAACCATGGGTATCAAGACTGGCAAAGCTTAATGGGTAGGAAGAGGTTAAGTGGTGAGGTTGCAGCAGCGGCTAAGCATATATGGTGGCTAACTTACGAGTACTAAAATAAGATGAGCATCTACACAAACGGTTGCAAACTAGTAAGGATCGCTAAAGATCCTGGACTACCTACGAGTCAAACATAACCCCACCGTGTTCTCTTCTCAAAATGAAAAGAGACGGTCAAGGTTACTCACGCGGTTCATGTGATTTATTTCAGATCCTCTGTCAAGTTTTCTAAAACCGGACATTAACAAATTCCAATCTGCCACATAACCACGGGCACGGCTTTCGAAAGATCATAACCCTGCAGGGGTGTCCCAACTGAGCCCATAACAAGCTCTCCCGATCAGCAGAGGTAAAAATAATAATACCCCTTATCTTAGAGACAACCCGATCAGACTCAGGATCCCGGTGCACAAGACATTTCGACAATGGTAAAACAAGTCCAGCAAGACCTACCGGCTTGCCGACACCCTGATAGTAGCCGCACATATCTCGTCTCAGGCCACGACCGGATGTGACATCCTACGGGTAAATACCAAATACCTTGAGTTTCCCCGTGGCGGCCCCGCAGTCTGCCCGTTCGGGACCAACACCATCATCACTGCCCCCCCTGTATGTAGAAGAATCCTCGGGTAGCGCTAACTCCCTATGGAATTTAATTAATTAATTAAGTTTTTATTATGTTACAAATTAAAACCAAAGTTGGGCCTTGCTGGAGGAGTTTTATTCAAAGACGAACTGTCAAGGGGTCCCCATATACCCAACCGCGTTAGGAACGCAAAATCAACGAACATAACGCCGGTTTATCGGTTCTTAAGGTGGAATGAGTGGAACAAAACACCGAGCAAAAGGCCAAGCCTTCCACCCATTGCCAAGTATATAGGTGTGTTAAATTATAGTAATAGATATTGTGATATTGCAACAACAAGTTTCAAAATGGAGCAATCTTCATCTTCACCTGCAACTAACAACGCTATAAGAGGGGCTGAGCGAGTGGTAACATAGCCAAACAATGGTTTGCTAGGATGGTGTCAAAGGTTAGAGTTTTCATGGCAACAAGGAGAGGCTGACAACAAATAGATAGGTAGCGCGACATATAGCGATAGCATCGAGACAACTAGCATGGCAATGATAGTAATGAGATCCAAGGTGATGGTCATCTTGCCTGAGATCCCGAAAGGAAGAAGAACGAGTCCATGAAGTAGACAAAGAAGAAGCCACGAAGACGAACCAAGTGTAGTCGAACGAATCCTCACGATCACAACGGAATATGAACTAGCGAGAAGAAGCACACAACAAGGTTAAAAAACCACTCAAGAACATGACAAGATGATCAACCAAGTATGATGCAAGAGAAGTCTATATGCTGCAAAACATGGCAAGAGATGAAGCACACAAGGACATCACAACAAGGCAAGTTTACATGAGACCGGAAGCAACATATAACAATTCCGGTAAGTCCTCATATGCAAATTTCGAAATTGATCCAGATCTGAACAAACCTTAAGGTCAAGTTGTTAAACAGCAAGTTAGCATGCACGATGATGATCTACTCGAAATTCTAGTCAAGTTACATATAAAGTTCATTTAATTCGGAGCTACGGCCTAGAAGATATGAGCAAAACAAGTCAAGCATGCCATTGATGCAGAACACATTTAGACATCAAGTAAACTCACTCCAAGTATCTATACAACATGTTATTATGGATCTACATGCAAAAACACACAAGTTTCATATAGCACACGCTCAAACGGAGCAATGGTTCAACACATACACATGGAACAAGTTGAAACACAAACTGCCCAAAACAGCAAGTAGGCATATAGTTGACATCAAAACAACATGATACAATGACATTTCATGGCATCAAAGGGCATGGCAAGCATGTACATGTCAAGCACTACAAGAATGACCACTGAGCTACTACCCAACACCACTAGAACATGCTCAAAACACCAGGGCAATATTGCAAAAGATAACAGTTTCACAGACTTAGTGAAATAAACTAAACATGACAACAACAACGACAAGTAGCCATGTTTGCAAGCTTGTGCAAGTCATCTCAAAGCATATCATGGCAAGTGAATATAACCAAAAAAAAGAAGACATGTTTGTGAAGCTACTCAAGGCAAGAATATGTTCATAGGATGCATAGGAAACTAGCTATTCACATGGCAAAACTGAACTTACTGTTAACAGGCTGATAGAAACATTTTATAGCAATTTGAGAGCATGAAAACAACAAGCTATAGCATGCCATTATTGCAAACAAGGGCATGGATGGATAGAGCATAACATGTACATCAAGACATGATCATTGGACATCCCCAAATGTGCATGGATATGACTGGGGCATCACACAAATATGTCATCATGTTATAACAGTTTCAGACTTGGCAGCTTTCAACAAGTCATAGAAATCAACAACAGCGAGTAGGCTACTTTGCAAGCTTGTTGCAATCACAACAAGGCATATCATGAAAAGTGGATTGCACCACAGCAAAGATGGCATGATTGTGCTTCTAAAACATATTGACATGTAGCTTAAACAAAAATCACACATAAAAGATAAGAAAAAGACAAATCAACATCTTATAACAAGTTTCAGCACTTAACAGCCACATGCACTTTTGCAACAGAGATAAACATGGCAATATGGCACCTAACATGAATGCAACAACCACCATCATGTAGTGCACTTAACAATGGACATTTTGACCTATCATACACTCCATTTGGACCAACATGCACAAAGTTACAACCTCACAAACATGCTAACATATTGTTGACAGACAACAAGGACTTGACACTAACATCACATAGCAGTTTTGCAATGAATATTAAGGCATCAATATTAACAATAACATGCATGCAAATGTAACTAACATGTAGAGCACTTTGAGACGAACATTTTGATATATCATACACGCAAATCGGAGCAACATGCACAAAGGTATCATCACTCAAAGAATGCAACAAAATATGATGTAACAGGGACTTAGCAGTTTTTGACAGAAACAGAGTGAGCAAAAATTAGTTAAATAGCGCACGGGTGGGACTTAACGGGCTCTCATCGTGGGCCAGGCCCAGGAAGAAGAAACAGCAGCAGGCCGGCGGGGCAAGTGGAGATCGGGGCTCAGCGGCAGCGGCTCAGGGTGGCGCCCATGGTGTCCTGCAGAATGGGAGGGAGAGGGAGGTGAGCTCGGGAGAGAGAAGGAAAAAGGAGAAGGGGGAGAAGAAGACGGGGCCGGCCTGCGGGAGCGGCTGGTCGGCGGCGGCGGTGTAGCGGAGCACGGGCGGCTGCTCGGGGCTCGGGGGTAGAGGCGGTTGCCTCGATCCCGATTGGATCGACCATTGCGGGAGGAGCAGCGGCGGCGCTCGGGCAGGCCCGGTTCGGCCCACGGCGGGCCGGATCTGGGCCTCACGGGTCGCGACGAAGTGGGGGTGTTGGGGAGGCGACGTGGAGGCCGGGGAGTGGCTGGAGACGGCCAGGGGGCGACGTGGCACGGAAATTGAGGTGGGTGGCGGCGGCTGAGAGGTGGGAGGAGGCTAGGGTAGGTTTAGGGGCTAGGTTAGTCCAAAAATGGACTAGGGGGGGTGTATATTTATAGCAGGTTGCTAGGGTTTGTGGTCTAGGGGGGTTTTAAGGGTGTTTCAGAGCCCTCCGATCGGAATCGGACGTCATCAGACGCGAGGAGGGGTAGGATGGGCCTAGGAGGTGCAGGTGGACTGTGGGGAGAGAAGATATAGAGGCTTGCGGGGGTTTTCAGAGACCGAAAACGTCCGACGTTTTATCCTGCGATAGTGCCGCTATAGTTATCCGTTGGGCTATCAAACGGACTCCGAATGCGATGAAATTTGACAGGCGGTCTGCCTACACTATAATAAGACCACACGCCAAGTTTCATCCCATTCCGAGAACATTTTTCGGCCACTTATAAAATAAATATTCGGAGGTGCCACGAGCGCGTGTGAGTGTGTGGGCTCAGAATGGATAAGGGAAAGGACGGGGGGGGGGTTCGGCCGGATGCAAGTTTTGAAAACTTGAGGATGCAATGCACATGATGACATGGCAAAATGCAACACGCAAGAAAATGACATGGCAATGACGACGAATACCTGGCTAACACCTGGCGCATCGGTTTCGGGGCGTCACAACACTCCCCTACTAACAAGAGATCTCATCCCGAGATCTTAGGAACGAGAAAGAAGAGGAAAAAGGAAGAACAAAGTTCTTCGAGGACAATAGAGTGAAACGAAAGAACCTTGAGAGGTTGAGCCACTTCAAAAGAAAGAATATAACGGAGATGAACGAGTTGAGAAGCTCCGGTTAAAATGAGGACAGAAGGCATGCGACGAGAACCAAGAGCTTAAGTGACAAGAGAGACATTGAAACCACTCCGGTTAAATATGATAGACAAGGAATATGATCGAGAAAAAAATTAGATAGCACTCCGGTTGAATATGAATGGAATGGAACAAGAACTTGAGAAGATGGAATAATACTTGATGAGGGAAACAACACAATGCCTCCGTGAGAATTGAAAGAGTGAAGTGAAAAGAACGAAGAAGAAGATGACACTTCTATCATAATTTGATTTGAAAGAGAATCTTCAAGAGGAAGGCTTGAAAGAAGTTGTTGAGTAAATCAACAACAAAAGAATTAGCTTGATGTGGGCTTATGGACATTATCCCAAAACTTGAGGTGAATTATGCCACAACGAAAAGATTGAATAGATGAGATGAAGGAAGAAATGCAAAACTCCACTTCAAGAAAAATACGGAGAATTAATTGCATCTCGAGGTGCAAGAAGAATAATGCTTGCGCTGCTCCACAACAATTTGATAAAGCTTGAAGAATGAATTAAATCATGATAAACCACCATGAAGAACTCTGGTAACAAAAGGATGATGAAGGACGAAAATAATATGAATAAGGCCTTGCGATGATTAGTCGGGGTTCCGACGAGATAGCCGAGAAAACAATGAACTCCGGAAAAGAAAAGATGAAAACACTTGGGACTATAATTTATTCATCAAGAACAAATTCCGAAGGAAGGGATAAATCAACTTGACGAGAATGAATAATAATTATGGTATGCTCATCCTTCATCTATTAAATTGATGAAAGCAATGGATTCACATACAACTTATTCTCGTTGAAATGATTAATGAGGGATATATCGCGAACTTGCCAAAATCTTCATGAAACACCGGTAGGATTGGAATAAAAATGAATGGATTGATATGATAACACCGGAAAAGAACTCTTGAGCGAACCACCATAAGAATTGAAGCCGAGTGAAGAAAAGGAACGAACTACTGGGAAGAATTAAAATCGAATGATGAAAGAGAACAAACCACCGTAAAGAATTGAAATTGAGTGAATACGATGGATCGCTGGGAAGGATAAAGCACCTGGGGAATTTAGATACAAGAGAACAAAGAGACCGTGAACTGATTAAAGAACACTTGAAAGAAGCACCGAAAGAATATAGAGACGAATGAAGACACATCAATGAAGAATATTTGGAGGACGAAGTTGAAAACTGAGAACGAAGAAATCTTCTGAAATGATGGCCTTCGGAGAAACACAATGGAAAGAATTCATGAAATGCTCCGGATGGTTAAATAAAAGAATTTATGACAATTATAATAATTCAAGAGGATAACATGGAGCTAGAACAACGAATCTTCAGGAGAACGGACAAGAATTAGAGTAAAACTCTGCTTCGGTCTTCAAATGACGACGAGAAACACCACCAAAATTGTTGAGATACTCCGGAAAAGAAAAGAGGAAGGTTGATCAACATGAAATATTTTGAAAGCGATCTTGAAGAAGGGCTATGACTGATGGAATCCATACTTACATCATACTTCAAATAGGGTTTGGGAATACTCTAGGAATATTAGAAGAGTCAGGTAAGATCCTGGGAAAAGACCTGCGGGTTATGAGCCCACCAAAGAGAAAAACAGTTGGAAAGGATTATTCGAGTGAGAAATGATGCACCGGAACGATTGAAAGACTCGAATGAGGTGACAACCTCGAATTAATTGGAACACAGACGAATCTCATGGGATGTCTTCAGAACTCCGAAAGAAGTAAATGGCGAGAGGCAAATGAGCAAGGGGAAACATCTGAGCCTAGGAAAAAGAATATGATGAATACCGAGAACAAATTGAATTGGATACACCGGAGAAGAAAAAGAGATGAAGAATGACGAACGAGACGAGAATTCATCGGAGAAGAAAAAGAGAAGAAGGATGACGAACTAGACGAGAATTCACAAGTTGAAAGAGTTAAGGAAAGAAGGCAAAAGCTTTGCATGAGAAGAATGGATACTCGATTAAGGACTCCGGCTCTGAGAAGCAAAAGGGTGGGCGGGTGGGAAAAGAAAGAATACTTCGGATGGGGAAAATGACGCCGGTTGAAAAGAACTGAGGATTGAACTAGCAAATATGAAGAGAAATAAATCAACTCGACGAGAAAAGCACCAGATGAAAAGAGCTGACATTGCAACGAAAGAAAACTAACTGCGCGATCCTAAAAAAAATTGAAGGGGAAGAGGAGCAATTCAAAACACCTACGTCAAGATTCCTCACCAGAGCGACGAAGGGGCTGGGGAGTAAAAAGAATTCCTACAATCCGATATAACTAGACTCCGAAAACAGTTTTCTTCTAGACTCGACAACGACCAAGCTATGATCAAGATGCTATTCTATCCCGATCACGTGATACACTCGTGATTGGGGAACAACCGCATTTCGGGCGCTTAGCAAGATGGATATCATTACATCGTACCATTACATAAATACATGGGGATACAACAATTCATACAAGTCCACATGAATACAACACATCAAAGTACAAGGCATCCGACTACGGATGCAAACATGAAAAGCACAACGACATCCATCCTGCTATCCCAGGCTGCCGACCAGGAACTTAACCCAAGACTGACGAAGAAGAAGAAGAAGAAATAACTCCAACACAAGTACATCGCTCTCACGTCAAGTCATCGGAAACCTGCACCTGCAACTGTTGTTGTAGTATCTGCGAGCCACGAGGACTCAGCAATCCCATAACCATGGGTATCAAGACTAGCAAAGCTTAATGGGTAGGAAGAGGTTAAGTGGTGAGGTTGCAGCAGCGGCTAAGCATATATGGTGGCTAACTTACGAGTACAAGAATAAGATGAGCATCTACGCAAACGGTTGCAAACTAGTAAGGATCGCTAAAGATCCTGAACTACCTACGAGTCAAACATAACCCCACCACGTTCTATTCTCAAAATGAAAAGAGACGGTCATGGTTACTCACGCGGTTCGTGTGTT
Organism: Secale cereale; assembly: GCA_902687465.1. NCBI lineage: Eukaryota > Viridiplantae > Streptophyta > Magnoliopsida > Poales > Poaceae > Secale > Secale cereale. Next base: position 317,933,141 of record LR738713.1, read on the forward strand.
TTATTTCGGATCCTCTGTCAAGTTTTCTACAATCGGACATTAACAATTTCCAATCTGCCACATAACCGCGGGCACGACTTTCGAAAGATCATAACCCTGCAGGGTCATCCCAACTTAGCCCATAACAAGCTCTCACGATCAGCAAAGGTAAAAATAATAATACCCCTTATCTTAGGGACAACCCGATAAGACTCGGAATCCCGATGCACAAGATATTTCGACAATGGTAAAACAAGTCCAACAAGACCTCCCGGCGTGCCGACACCCTGATAGTAGCCGCGCGTATCTTGTCTCAGGCCACGACCGGATGGGACATCCTACGGGTAAATACCAGATACCTCGAGTTTCCCCGTGGCGGCCCCGCAGTCTGCCCGTTTGGGACCAACACCATCAGCACTGGCCCCCTTGTATGTAGAAGAATCCTCGGGTAGCGCCAACTCCCTATGCAATTTAATCAATTAATTAATTTTTTATTATGTTGCAAATTAAAACCAAATTTGGGCCTTGCTGGATGAGTTTTATTCAAAGACGAACTGTCAAGGGGTCCCCATATACCCAACCGTGTTAGGAACGCAAAATCAACAAACATAACGCTGGTTTATCGATTCTTAAGGCGTCATGAGTGGAACAAAACACCGAGCAAAAGGCCAAGCCTTCCACCCATTGCCAAGTATATAGGTGTGTTAAATTATAGTAATAGATATTGTGATATTCCAACAACAAGTTCCAACACGGAGCAATCTTCATCTTCACCTGCAACTAACAACGCTATAAGAGGGGCTGAGCGAGCGGTAACATAGCCAAACAACGGTTTGCTAGGATGGTGTCAAAGGTTAGAGTTTTCATGGCAACAAGGAGAGGCTGACAACAAATAGATAGGTAGCGCGACATATAGCGATAGCATTGAGACAACTAGCATGACAATGATAGTAATGAGATCCAAGGTGACGGTCATCTTGCCTGAGATCCCGCAAGGAAGAAGAACGAGTCCATGAAGTAGACAAAGAAGAAGCCACGAAGACAAACCAAGTGTAGTCGAACGAATCCTCACGATCGCAACAGAATATGAACTAGCGAGAAGAAGCACACAACAAGGTAAACAAACCACTCAAGAACATGACACGATGCTCAACCAAGTATGATGCAAGACAAGTCTATATGCTGCAAAACATGGCAAGAGATGAAGCACACAAGGACATCACAACAAGGCAAGTTTAAATGAGCCAGGAAGTAACATATAACAATTCCGGTAAGTCCTCATATGCAAATTTCGAAATTGATCCAGATCTGAACAAACCTTAAGGTCAAGTTATTAAACAGCAAGTTAACATGCACCACGATGATCTACTCGAAATTCTAGTCAAGTTACATATAAAGTTCATTTAATTCGGAACCACGGCCTAGAAGATATGAGCAAAACAAGTCAAGCATGCCATTGATGCAAAACACATTCAAACATCAAGTAAACACACTCCAAATATGTATACAACATGTTATTATGCATCTATATGCAAAATCACACAAGTTTCATATAACACACGCTCAAAACGGAGCAACGGTTCAACACATACACATGGAACAAGTTGAAACACAAACTGCCCAAAACAACAAGTATGCATATAGTTAACATCAAAACAACATGATACAATGACATTTCATGGCATCAAAGGGCATGGAAAGCATGTACATGTCAAGCACTACAAGCATGATCACTGAGCTACTACCCAACACCACTAGAACAGGCTCAAAACACCATGGCAATATTGCAAAAGATAACGGTTTCACAGACATAGTGAAATAAACTAAACATGGCAGCAACAACGACAACTAGCCATGTTTGCAAGCTTGTGCAACTCATCTCAAAGCATATCATGGCAAGTGAATATAACCAACAGAAAGAAGACAAGTTTGTGAAGCTACTCATGGCAAGAACATGGTCATAGGATGCATAGAACACTAGCTATTCACATGGCAAAACTGAACTTACTATTAACAGGTTGACAGAAACATTTTATAGCAATTAGAGAGCATGAAAACAACAGGCTACATCAGGCCATTAATGCAAACAAGGGCATGGATGGATAGAGCATAACATGTACATGAAGACATGATCATTGGACATCCCCAAATGTGCATGGATATGACTGGGGCATCAAGCAAACATGGCATCAGGACTTGACACTAACATCACATAGCAGTTTTGCAACGAAGATTAAGGCATCAATATTAACTGTAACATGCATGCAAATGTAACTAACGTGTAGAGCACTTCGAGACGAACATTTTGATATATCATACACGCAAATCAGAGCAACATGCACAAAGATATCATCACTCAAAGAATGCAACAAAATATGATGTAACAGGGACTTAGCCGTTTTTGACAGAAACAGAGTGAGCGAAAATTAGTTAAATAGCGCACGGGCGGGACTTAATGGGCTCTCACCGTGGGCCTGGCCCAGGAAGAAGAAGCAGCAGCAGGCCGGAGGGGCAGGTGGAGATCGGGGCTCGACGGCGGCGGCTTAGGGTGGTGCCCATGGCGTCCTGCAGAATGGGAGGGAGAGGGAGGTGAGCTCGGGAGAGAGAAGGAAAAAGGAGAAGGGGGAGAAGAAGACGGGGCCGGCCTGCGGGAGCGGCTGGTCGCCGGTGATACGTCTCCAACGTATCTATAATTTTTGATGGTTCCATGCTATTATTTATGATGTTTTGGATGTTTAATGGGCTTTGTTATAAATTTTTATATTATTTTTGGGAATAACCTATTAACCCAAAGGCCCAGTCTAGATTGCTGTTTTTTTTGCCTATTTCAGGGTTCTACAGAAAAGGAATATCAAAAGGAGTCCAAACGGAATGAATCTTCGGGAGAGATATTTTTGGAGCAAAATACGCACGGGAGACTTGAGAACCACGGAGTAGGGCACATGTAGCATCCACGAGGGTGGGGGGCGCCCCCCCCTATAGGGCGCGCCTCCCTGCCTCGTGGGCCCCACGTTTGGCCCCCGGTGCCCTCCTCCCTCCTATATATACCTACGTACCTCGAAACCATCAGAACAATAGAGAAAACCCTAGTTCCACCGCTGCAACCTTCTGTTCCCATGAGATCCCATCTTGGGGCCTGTTCCGGAGCTCTGCCGGAGGGGGGGGGGGATCTACCATGGAGTGCTTCTGCATCATCATCATCATCTCCTCACCATGAGTTGTGAGTAGTTTACCACAGACCTTCGGGTCCATAGCTAGTATCTAGATGGCTTCTTCTCTCTCTTTGGATCTCAATACCAAGTTCTCCTCGGTCTTCGAGGAGATCTATTCGATGTAATCTCTTTTTGCGGTGTGTTTGACGAGATCCGATGAATTGTGGGTTTATGATCAAGATTATCTATGAGAAATATTTGGTTCTTTTCTGAACTCTTTATGTATGATTATAATATGCTTGCAAGTCTCTTTGAATTATTGGTTTGGTTTGGCCTACTAGATCTATAGTTCTTGCAATGGGAGAAGTGCTTGGCTTTGGGCTCAATCTTGCGGTGTCCTTTTCCAGTGACAGTAGGGGCAGCAAGGCACGTATGGTATTGTTGCCATCGAGGATAAAAAGATGGGATTTATATCATATTGTTTGAGTTTATCCCTCTACATCATGTCATCTTGCTTAAGGCGTTACTCTGTTCTTATGAACTTGATACTTTAGATGCATGCTGGATAGCGGTCGATGTGTGGAGTAATAGTAGTAGATGCAGAATCGTTTCGGTCTACTTGTCTCAGACGTGATGCCTATATATAATGATCATGCCTAGATAGTCTCATAAGTATTCGCTTTTCTATCAATTTCTCGACAATAATTTGTTTACCCGCCGTAGAATTATGCTATCATGAGAGAAGCCACTAGAGAAACCTATGCCCCCCGGGTCTATTCTCAACATATCAATCTATAATCTACTTTACTTTTCCACTTTTACTTTCTGTTCTTATATCCAAAAATACCAAAAATATCAAACTATCATCTCTATCAAATCTCACTTTCGTAAGTGACCATAAAGGGATTGACAACCCCTTATCGTGTTGGCTGCGAAGTTCTTATTTGTTTGTGCAGGTGCAAGGGACTCGCGCGTGGTCTCCTACTGGATTGATACCTTGGTTCTCAAAAACTGAGGGAAATACTTACGCTACTGTGCTGCATCACCCTTTCCTCTTCGAGGGAATACAACGCAAGCTCGAGAAGTAGCAAGAAGAATTTCTGGCGCCGTTGCCGGGGAGGCTTACGCAAAAGTCATATACCAAGTACCTATCACAAACCCTTATCCTTCGCATTACATTTTTTGCCTCTCGTTTTCCTCTCCCCCACTTCACCCTTGACGTTTTATTTGCCCTTCTTTTTGCCATGTGTTTATCGTTCGCCTTGCCTTGCCATCATGGCTAGTCCCTTAACCGCTCCTTTACCTCCCGAGTTTGAAGTTCTTCACTTCAAGCAAAAGCAAGGAGAAAACTTGAAAGAGGCTTGGATTAGGATGATGAAATCTTATCGTAACTGTACCTTAGAGGTGAATTTTAGGATTGTACTTCACAATTTTTATGTTGGACTAAACATGTCCCATAGACAACTCTTGGATTGCGTTGCCAAAGGGAATTTTATCGAAATTGATCCTAGTACTGCGCATGAACTTATAGAGGGAATAGTGGGAACACTACCTCAACACAAAGGGTTACATCAGACCTAGGAAGAGACACAAGTTTTTGAGAAAATTTGCGAAGTAACAAAAATATTACAAAAATCCCTTGAACCTCTTAAGAGTGTTAGTGGAAATCTCCACCGCATGAATATGTTGATTACCCTTTGTAATAAGCGGTTGGATTCATTAGATCTAAAGATTTATGAATATGAAGGGAAACGTAAAGAACCTCCCGGATTGGATCTTGACACCGTTAAAAGGTTAAGATCAAAGATGGCAATACCTAGATCTATCCTTGTATCGTGCCTAGCTAGGGGCGTTAAACAATAGCGCTTGTTGGGAGGCAACCCAATTATATATTTTTTTGTTTTTGCTTCTGTTTAGGAATAAATATTGCATCTAGCTTCTTCTTATATGTGGTTTTGTGTTTTAATTAGTGTTTGTTCCAAGTAGAACCTTTGGGAAGACTTGTGTGAAGTTTATATGATCTTGCTGTGAAAAACAGAATCGTTAGCGCTCGCTAGAATGGTCACCAGATTTTGCTAGAGTGTGCTATTTAGTTGATTATTTTTGCAGATGATTAATAGACAAATTCCTCATGTTTAGAAATTTATTTTAATTTTTTTGGAGTTACAGAAGTATGCGAAAGTAACAGATTACTACAGACTATTCTGTTTTTGACAGATTCTGTTTTTCGTGTGTTGTTTGCTTATTTTGATGAATCTATGAGTAGTATTGGAGGATATGAATCATAGATAAGTTGGAATACAGTAGGTTTTACACCAATATAAACAAAGAATGAGTTCATTACAGTACCTTTGAGTGGTGGTTTGTTTTCTTATATTAACAGAGCTCACGAGATTTTTGTCTAAGTTTTGTGTTGTGAAGTTTTCAAGTTTTGAGTATTGCTTTGATGGACTATGGAACAAAGAGTGGCAAGAGCCTAAGCTCGGGGATGCCCAAGGAACCCAAGGTAAAATTCAAGTACAACCAAAAGCCTAAGCTTGGGGATGCCCCGGGAAGGCATCCCCTCTTTCGTCTTCATCTATCGGTAACTATACTCGGGGCTATATTTTATTCACCACATGATACTTGTTTTACTTGGAGCGTCATGTATCATTTGAGTCTTTGCTTGTTAGTTTGCCACAATTATCCTTGCTGGACAGACAATATGGCCTAGGAATTATTAGAACACTCTATCTCTCATGCTTCACTTATATCCTTTTGAGAGTCTATTAGAACAACATGGTAATGTGCTTTGGCTATAAAACTAGCCTTCACATGATAGGCATCCAAGATCAATGTAGTAAAAACTTTCATACTAAGTGCATTGAATATGAAGAGAAGTTGGATGCTTTATAATTGTTTTGAGATATAAGGATAATGATATTAGAGTCATGCTAGTGGAGTTATTATGAAATTGAGAAATACTTGTGTTAAGTTAGTGATTCCCGTAGCATGCACGTATGGTGAACTGCTATGTGACGAAGTTAGAGCATGAGGTATTTGTAGAGTTTCATCCGTTGTGTGGAGGCCGGGGCGCGTGATGGTTAACTCCTACCAACCTCCCCCTAGGAGCATGCGTTGATTGCTTTGTTTTGATGACTCGTAAATTTTTAAAATAAGTATATGATTTCTTATGACTAATGTTGAGTCCATGGATTATACGCACTCTCACCCTTCCACCATTGCTAGCCTCTCTCATACCGCGCAACTTTCACCGGTACCATACACCCACTATATATCCTTCCTCAAAATAGCCACCATATATCTTCCTCAAAACAGCCACCATACCTACCTATCATGGCATTTCCATAGCCATTCCGAGATATATTGCCATGCAACTTTCCACCATTCCGTTCATATGACACACTTCATATTGTCATATTGCCATGCATGATCATGTAGTTGACATAGTATTTGTGGCAAAGCCACCATGCATAATTTTTCATACATGTCACTCTTGATTCATTGCACATCCCGGTACACCACCAAAGGCATTCATATAGAGTCATACTTTGTTCTAGTATCGAGTTGTAATTCAATATAAGTGTGATGATCATCATTATTAGAGCATTGTCCCATGTGAGGAAAGGCCGAACAAAAGAAAAGACCCCTTGCAAAAAAAGAGAAAAAAAAGGGACAATTGTACTATCTTTTTCCACACTTGTGCTTCAAATTAGCACCATGTTCTTCATGATAGAGAGTCTCATGTTTAGTCACTTTCATATACTAGTGGGAATTTTCATTATAGAACTTGGATTGTATATTCCAACGATGGGCTTCCTCAAATGCCCTAGGTATTCGTGAGCAAGCAAGTTGGATGCACACCCACTTAGTTTCTTTTGTTGAGCTTTCATACATTTTAGCTCTAGTGCATCTGTTGCATGGCCATCCCTACTCACTCACATTGATATCTATTGATGGGCATCTCCATAGCCCATTGATACGCCTAGTCGATGTGAGACAATCTCCCTCCTTTTTGTCTTCTCCACAACCACCATTCTATTCCACCCATAGTGCTATATCCATGGCTCATGCTCATGTATTGTGTGAAAGTTGAAATGTTTGAAAGAATAGAGTATGAAAACAAGTGCTTGGCTGAAACCGGGGTTGTGCATGATATGAATATTTTGTGAGATGAAGAGGGAGCATAGTCAGACTATATGATTTTCTAGGGATAACTTTCTTTAGCCATAGTATTTTGAGAAGACATGATTGATTTGTTAGTATGCTTGAAGTATTATTATTTCTTATGTCAATATAGACTTTTGTCTTGAATCTTTCAGATCTGAACATTCATGCCACAATTAAGAGAATTACATTGAAAACTATGTTGGTTAGCATTCCACATCAAAAATTCTGTTTTTATCATTTACCTACTCGAGGACGAGCAGGAATTAAGCTTGGGGATGCTTGATACGTCTCCAACGTATCTATATTTTTTTATTGTTCCATCCTATTATTTATGATGTTTTGGATGTTTAATGGGCTTTGTTATACACTTTTATATTATTTTTGGGACTAACCTATTAACCCAAAGGCCCAGTCCAGATTGCTGGTTTTTTGCCTATTTCAGGGTTTTACAGAAAAGGAATATCAAACGGAGTCCAAACGGAATGAAACTTCGGGAGAGATATTTTTGGAGCAAAATACGCACGGGAGACTTGAGAACCATGGAGTAGGGCACACGTGGCGTCCACGAGGGTGGGAGGCCCCCCCCTATAGGGCGCGCCCCTGCCTCGTGGGCCCCACGTTTGGCCCTTGGTGTCCTCCTTCCTCCTATATATACCTATGTACCCCGAAACCATCAGAACAATAGAGAAAACCCTAATTCCACCGCCTCAACCTTCTGTTACCGTGAGATCCCATCTTGGGGCCTGTTCCGGAGCTCCGCCGGAGGGGGGATCTACCACGGAGTGCTTCTACATCCTCATCATCGCCTCACCATGAGTTGTGAGTAGTTTACCACAGACCTTCGGGTCCATAGCCAGTATCTAAATGGCTTCTTCTCTCTCTTTGGATCTCAATACCAAGTTCTCCTCGGTCTTCGAGGAGATCTATTAGATGTAATCTCTTTTTGCGGTGTGTTTGTCGAGATCCGATGAATTGTGGGTTTATGATCAAGATTATCTATGAGAAATATTTGGTTCTTTTCTGAACTCTTTATGTATGATTATAATATCCGTGCAAGTCTCTTCTAATTATTGGTTTAGTTTGGCCTACTAGATCTATAGTTCTTGCAATGGGAGAAGTGCTTGGCTTTGGGTTCAATCTTGCATTGTCCTTTCCCAGTGACAGTAGGGGCAGCAAGGCACGTATGGTATTGTTGCAATCGAGGATAAAAAGATGGGGTTTATTATCATATTGTTTGAGTTTATCCCTCTACATCATGTCATCTTGCTTAAGGCGTTACTCTGTTCTTATGAACTTAATACTCTAGATGCATGCTGGATAGCGGTCAATGTGTGGAGTAATAGTAGTAGATGCAGAATCGTTTCGGTCTACTTGTCTCGGACGTGATGCCTATATATAATGATCATGCCTAGATAGTCTCATATGTATTCGCTTTTCTATCAATTGCTCGACAGTAATTTGTTTACCCGCCGTAGAATTATGCTATCATGAGAGAAGCCACTAGAGAAACCTATGCCCCTCGGGTCTATTCTCAACATATACATCTACAATCTAATTTACTTTCCCCCTTTTACTTTCTGTTCTTATATCCAAAAATACAAAAAAATATCAAACTATCATCTCTATCAGATCTCACTTTCGTAAGTGACCGTAAAGGGATTGACAACCCCTTATCGCGTTGGCTGCGAAGTTTTTATTTGTTTGTGCTGGGGCGAGGGACTCCCGCGTGGTCTCCTATTGGATTGATACCTTGGTTCTCAAAAACTGAGGAAAATACTTACGCTACTGTGCTGCGTCACCCTTTCCTCTTCGAGGGAATACAACGCAAGCTCGAGAAGTAGAAAGAGCCGGCAGCGTGGTAGCGGAGCACGGGCGGCTGCTCGGGGCTCGGGGGTAGAGGCGGTTGCCTTGATCCCGATTGGATCAAGCACTGCGGGAGGAGCAGCGGCGGCACTCGGGCAGGCTCGGTTCGGCCCACGGCGGGCCGGATCTGGGCCTCACGTGCCGCGGTGAAGTAGGGGCGTTGGGGAGTGTCGGTGTACAAAAAGAGGGGTACACTTTTTGTACCCCTATGACTGTGCACGGGCAGTCTGAGGCACGGTGCCATCACACCAAGCACGGCAAGGGATGCAAGCCGGGGCAAGACTGAAGCTAGATGGAGACCGGGGCGACGCCAAGAACAAGACCACGAAGAGCAAGGGGACGAAGCGGTTTTCCCCGGCAAGATCCTTGCCGGGGCCGGCTCTGGCAGCCCCGGCAAGACCCTTGCCGCGGCAGCTCGCCCCGCCACCTACGGAGCGAATCACCCTTGAGTCCGCCACCCCCATGGGGGGAGGATTCAGGAGATATCCCCGTGGTGGCATGCAGATCTTTGTGAAGACCTTCAAGATCAGATACAAGGTAAGAAGACGACGACCCATGGCAGGATCCCAGCCAAGGGGATCCACAAGGCCCCCGGCAAGCACCTTGCCGGGGATGACAGCAGGCGCCGCGGCAAGACCCTTGCCGGGGCCCCGGCAAGGTCCTTGCCGAGGACACCCACGGGGCCATCATCAGGCCCGCGCCAACTGGGTCTCCACCGACCCACGCAGCTGCTGACCCAACCAGCTGGACAGGCTCCTGCGTGGCAACCAACAGGTCTTTGTGGAGGCCCGCCGTTGCGCCACCTCAACTGCCTGTCTATCTACATGGCACCTCAGGCACCGCTAGCCAGGGCGCGTGTCGACACGAGGAGGAGCGGCGACGGACAAGACATGCGTCTCCCCTCGTCCCCGATAAAGCAAGGACACCTAAGCAGGGCGCATTAAATGCACCTTGTCCTGTAATGCGAGAGATAACCTCGCATCACTGTACCCTTTCCACCTCCTGTGTGCCACTGTGGCAACCCCTTTTCCTATAAAAGGAGGCCCGAGGCGACCAGGAGGAGGATTCGGCTTTTCGGAACCCCTCACGACTCTTTTGGAGCTCCTCGTTAGCTGAAGAACACCAACATATAATCCACCAAAGCAGGAGTAGGGTTTTACACATCTTTGCGGCCCGGACCTAGGTAAAGGAACCGTGTCCCGATCGTTAGATCTGCTCTTCTCTCAACCCCGCGCCCCGCAACCGTAGTAGGGATTCTTCTGATCCCATAGGTGTCGATCCAAATACACCGACATCTTTGGCGCGCCAGGTAGGGGGCGCAGTTGTAAGAATCGGCTTTAGCGGTTAGTTCGACACTTCTGCATCATCATGGCGCCCAAGAAGAAGACGACGGTGGCGGTTGGCCAGTCGGAAGTCGGACAGCCCGTCCCAACACGGGCGAGCAGTGGACCAGTCGCTGAAAGGACTCGGGGCGCCGCTCGCGGACACCAATGCCACCCCGATAGCCGGAGTTTGGGAGGTGGCGATGCCTGTGCGCCTGGTAACAGGCCGCACGTCACCAGTTCCAGAGATGGAACCCGGCCCTCCACGGGTGGTGCGGGGCCCTCCAAGGCCGCGGCTGCACCACCCGAGGACGACGCGAGGCCCTCCAGAACTCCCACGCCAGCGCCAACAGCGCGCTCTTCTCAAGCAGCGCGCGACGAACGGCGTCGACGTCCTGAAGACCCCGGACGTCGCCATGGGAAGAGCCCCGAGCGCCGCTCTCGGGACGTAGAAGGCCTGCCCGCTCACCGAAGCGCTGGTGGAGACGATAGGTGACCGCGGGATCGTGATGAAGCTCCCCCTGATGCGGTCAGGGGTCGAAGCGCGTCGCGATCCGTGCAGGTTTCGCTACCGCCGATGCCAGCCGAAGCTTTGGCGCGCACACAGTTGCTTCTCGACTTTCCTCCCGTTACGGGGAAACTCGACGAATGGAGAGCGACCATCCGAAGCCTTGTCACAGTCGCCAATAGGGACGACCTAAATCCAGCGGAGCTCCCGGGCCACCGCTCCGATGAGGTCCCACGCACCGTGGGCGGGAGAGCTGGCAGCGCTGTAGCTACGGTGCATTCGCCTCCTCCTCGCCCAGTGTCGCGTGCGTCAACCCGTCGGGACATCGCGGGCGACGCCATCTCCATAGCGTCGTCCGACCCGAGGAGCCGCGGCGACCAGCGTCAAGTTCTTCAGGAGCGAGCCCATGAAGATGCTCGAACCACCATCGAGCGCCGGCGCGAAACGCGCCACCAGTCAGACAGGCGAGCAGGGCCTGCTGCGGACCGCCCGGCACCGGAAAGCCCTGGAGGTCTACCTTACGAGGTGGGCTGTCCAGCTTTCACCCGTGAGCTACGGCAGTTCTAGTGGCCCTCTCACCGCACTTCCAAACCTGAAGTTGGCGAGAAGTACAACGACAAGACCCACCCGTCGGAGTTCCTCAGCATCTACACCATCGCGATGCAAGCTGCTGGGGCCCGCGACGATAAGGTGCTTGCGAATTACTTTCCGTTAGCTCTTAAACCTAACGCCATGTCGTGGTTGATGCACTTGCCGATAGACTCTATTTCCTCCTGGTCCCGACTTGTGCCATGAGTTTGTTGGCGCCTTTACCGGAGGCCATCAAGCCCATGGCCAAGCGAGTGACCTGCATGTCATACCCCAGAAGGAAGGCGAGACTCTACGCAAGTACATACAGAGATTCAGCCGGGTACAATACAACATCCCCGATGTTCACCCTGCCGCCATCATCAGCGCGTTCCACCAGTACGTGCGCAACCGCAAGATGCGTGAAGAACTGGCGATGACCAAGGTGAAGGACGTGGCAGAACTTTACGTTCTTGCCGACAGATGCGCCCGGGCCGAAGAGGGGAGGAAGTACCCCGGCGAGAGCGCCGATGCGGAAACCAACTCCTCGGATGAAGATACCGCCGTTCCGGCGAAGAAGGGCCGGAACCGCAATAGGAAGCGCAGGGGGAAGGCAGTGTTTGCCGTCGAGGGATCCGATGACGCCGGCTCCACCAAGAAAACCAAGGCGGGTGACCCTGGCAAGGAAATTGCCGGATGTGTCGCCTGCCGGGCCTTGGCGGCCGCCGAGAAGCCGGGAAACTCCGGCAAACGGTACTGCAAGATCCATCGCACCAAGGGCCATGATCTCCAGGACTGCCACCAAGTTGAGCTCCTTGTTGAGAAGCAAAGAGCTGAATACGAGAGGCAGGACAAGGAGAAGGGCCAAGACGGCGCTGAAGGATCCAGCAAGAAGCGTGACGGCCAGGCAGGCCGTCGCGGCAAGGAGAAACAGCTAGAAAGGCCCGCCCGAGGCCGCGATAGAAGACCTAAAGACGACGATCACGAAGAGGACGACGAGTTCGGCGGCCAAGAGTTTCAGAAGGCCACGGACGCCATGTGCGTCGATGGTGGCGCCTCGCTGCATGCTTCTCACCGCCAGCTTAAACAGTGCGCGCGAGAGATTATTGCGGCAGAGCCATCACCCAGTGCCCAAAAGCCGCTGAAATGGTCCAGCACACCTATCATCTTTGACTCCGAGGATCACCCTGATCGCATTACTGCGGTCGGGTGCTTGCCATTGTTGGTTTCACCAACAATACACAACATCAAGGTGACGAAGATGCTAGTCGATGGCGGGGCCGGCCTAAACCTACTCTCGCCCACCGTGATCGAGAAGCTACAAGTTCCTGATGGAGACCTCGAGGAGACGGGCACGTTTCAAGGGGTCAGCCCAGGAAGGAGCCAACCAAAGGGGAAAGTCACACTGCTCGTGACTTTTGGAAGTGATTTGAATTACAGGACGGAGAGGATCGTGTTCGATGTCGCCAGGATCCCCCTGCCCTATAACGGGATCCTTGGACGCCCAGTGCTGGCCAAGTTCATGGCGGCGTCGCACTATGCCTACAACACCCTGAAGATGCCAGGGCCCGTGACGATCATCACCATCCCCTTCGACAAGAAAGACGCACTGATTTGCGCCGACCAATTGTACCAGCAAGCAGTTACAGCAACCGCCGCTATAGGGGCACTTGCTCCTGCCACTGGAGCCCCGGGAGGGAAGAATAAGAAGACCGGTGAGACCTCGGGCGCCCACTCCGGCAAGCGCACCTCTTCAGAGTGATGTGCTTCCGTCGAGGACGTGCCTGAGAGCTCCACCTGAAGGAAGAAGACCGGCGAGACCTCAGACACCCACTCCGGCAAGCGCGCCTCTTCGGAGTGTCGCGCTCCCGTCGAGGACGTGCCAGAGAGCTCCACCGGCAGGAACAAGAGATCAAGGGCTACGCCGCCAGGAACCAAGAAGGTTTCTGTCAAGGAGGACGGCACGGGAGGGGCTTTTACCATAAGCTCCTCCCTTGACAACAAATAGGAAGACGCGCTCGTCACCTTCCTGCGGGCGAATGTCGACGTGTTTGCCTGGCAAGCATCCGACATCCCCGGCGTTCCCTGGGAGGTGATTGAGCACCACCTTGCTGTCTGCCCTCATGCGCGGCCCGTCAAGCAGAAGGTCAGGAAGCAAGCTTTGGAATGGCAAGAGCTCATCACCGAGGAGATCCGAAAACTGGAAGCTGCGGGTTTGGTGAGAGGAGTGCTCCACCCAACATGGTTGGCCAATCCAGCGGTAGTGCGCAAGGCAAATGGGAAGTGGAGGCTATGTATTGATTACACAGATATCAATAAAGCTTGTCCCAAGGACCCCTTCCCGTTGCCGCGCATAGACCAGATTGTCGACTCCACGGCAGGGTGTGACCTGCTGTCATTCCTCGATGCCTACTTCGGCTACCACCAGATCTTCATGGCGTGAGAAGACGAAGAGAAGACGGCATTCATCACCCCATGTGGTACGTACTATTTCGTACGAATGCCTTTCGGGTTGAAGAGTGCTGGCTCGACATTTGCGAGGGCAGTCCAGATTGGTTTTGAACCCCAGCTCCATAGAAATATGGAGGCTTATATGGATGATATAGTGGTCAAAACCAAGGACAGGGCGACCCTTGTACCGAATTTACAAGAAACGTTTGTGAACCTGCGTAAGATCAACCTCAAGCTGAACCCTGAGAAGTGCGTTTTCGGTGTTCCGTCTGGCAAGCTTCTCGGGTTCTTTGTGTCACAACGTGGGATTGAAGCCAATCCGGACAAGATGAAAGCTATAGAGCAGACTAAGCACCCAAACGGGTCAGGGATGTGCGTCGGCTTGCTGGCTGCGTTGCCGCCATGAGCAGATTCATTTCCTAGTCTGCTGAGCGCGCCCTCCCCTTTTTCAAGATTTTGAAGAAGGTGGGCCCAATGGAGTGGACACCGGAAGCAGAAGCAGCGCTACAGGATCTGAAGAAGTATCCTTCCTCCACGCCGATACTGGTTGCGCCTCGACCACAGGAACCGTTGCTGTTGTACCTAGCGGCAACGATCCAGGTGGTCAGTGCTGCACTGGTGGCATAGAGAGAAATCGATGATGAGGTGATAGCAGCGACGGAATCTGGTGCCACTGGCGTAGAGACGACGCAGCCGATTGGAGTGCAGCCGAAGAAGAAGATGATGCAGCACCCGGTCTACTTCGTTAGCTCCCTCTTGCAGGGGGCTAGGTCAAGGTACTCCGGTGTGCAGAAACTGCTCTTCGGCCTTCTTATGGCCTCGAGGAAGCTGCGTCACTACTTCCAGGCGCACGAGATCACTGTCGTCACTCGCCTCCCTCTGCAACGGATATTGCACAATCCAGATGCAACGGGAAGGATTGTAGAGTGGGCACTGGAGCTGTCCAGCTTTGGCCTCAAGTTTGAAAGTACCTCGACAATTCAGAGCCGAGTCCTGGGAGAGTTCGTCGCGGAATGGACTGCAACGCCCGATGAAGAAGTCCAAGAAACTGCTCTCCCCGGCAAAGAGGCAAGTTGCAACTGGGTCATGTACATTGATGGCGCTTTCTCTTTACAGGGCGCTGGGGCTGGCGTGCTGCTGGTCGCGCCCACCGGAGAGCACCTCAAGTACGTGGTCCTGATGCACTTCCCTAGGGAGGTGTCAACGAATAATACCGCCGAGTACGAGGGGCTGCTTGCCGGTCTTAGGATCGCGACGGACCTCGGCATCAAGAAGCTCATTGTCAGAGGTGACTCACAGCTTGTCGTCAAACAAGTCAACAAGGATTACCAAAGCCCGTTGATGAAGGCCTACGTCGATGAATTGAGAAAGTTGGAAGAGCGCTTTGACGGTATACAGGCGGAGCACGTTCCTCGAGCGGAGAATGACATCGCTGATTACCTGTCAAAGCGCGCTGCTCTCAAGTTACCTGTGGAACCAGGTACCTTTGTGCTCCAGCTTTCTCAGCCATTCGTTGATCCATCAATAGAGCAGAACAAGAGGAGGAAGTAAGGACCCGGCAAGTACTTTCCCGCCAAGCTCCCTGGAGCCGCCGGCAAACATGTTGCCGGGGACACTGAGCCCGCCTCCGGAGGGCTAACTCCGGCGGAGCGCCGAGCTTTTGCCGTCGAGATGGCCACTCCCTTGGCGGAGGAAATGCCTTTAGTCCTCGCCGTCGAGCCCCAGGCTCTAGCGTGGGCGCAGCATACTGTGCGATTCCTACAAACATGGGAACTTCCTGAGGAGCAGGAAGAAGTGGAGAAAGTAGCTCGTCGGTCCGCCATGTATCAGTTCGTCGATGACGTCCTGTACAGGAGAAGGCCGAATGGTGTGAAATTGAAGTGCATCCCTCGAGAGGAAGGACTAGAGCTGTTGGCGGAAATACATGGAGGCATATGTGGATCCCACATAGGGTCAAGAGCCCTTGCCGGCAAGGCATTCCGGCAAGGCTTCTTCTGGCCCACTGCCCTCCAGGATCCCACGGCGCTGGTCACCAGGTGTGAAGCGTGACAATTCCATTCGAAGAAACTTCATCAACCAATTCAAGCCCTTCAAACCATTCCTCTATCCTGGCCCTTCTCGGTCTGGGGGCTCGACATACTGGGCCCTTTCCCCCGCGCCGCCGGGGGCTTTGAGTACTTGTACGTTGCAATCGACATGTTCACAAAGTGGCCAGAAGTGGAAGCAGTGAAGAAGGTCATAGCTCAGTCAGCCGTCAAGTTCTTCAAGGGGCTAGTGTGCCGTTTTGGTGTCCCCAACAGGATTATCACCGACAACGACACGCAGTTTACAAGCCGCACCTTCATGCAATATACCCAAGACCTCGGCAGCAAGGTCTGTTTCGCTTCCGTTGCTCACCCCCGAAGCAATGGTCAAGTTGAGAGGGCAAATGCTGAAGTGCTGCGAGGATTAAGGACAAAGACCTTTGACAGGCTGCACAAGAGCGGGAGGCGCTGGATTGATGAATTGCCGGCGGTTCTTTGGTTGATCAGGACGATGCCAAATCGAGCCACCGGCCAGACGCCCTTTGCCCTGATATACGGGGCAGAAGCAGTTCTCCCCACGGAACTCATATACGGGTCACCTCGAGTGCTCGCTTATGATGAGCTTGAGCAAGAGCGATTGCGGAAAGATGACGCAATGCTCCTTGAGGAAGATCGTCTTCGGGCAGCTGTGAGAGCAGCGTGCTACCAGCAAGCCTTGTGCCGCTACCATAGCCGCAAGGTTCATGCCCAAAGCTTTGAGGAAGGTGACCTTGTTCTCTGGTGCGTTCAATCGGCCAGGAATACGAACAAGTTGACACCAAAGTGGGAGGGCCCTTATCGGGTAATACGAGTCACCAGGCCTGGCGCAGTCTTCCTGGAGACCGAGGATGCCGTTCCGGTGAGTAACTCCTGGAACATCGAGCATCTTTGCAAGTTTTACCCATAAGGTGCGGCTTGCCGGGCCTCCCGGCAAGCCACCCTTTTGTACAAGCTTTGCCGGCAAGGCATGTATCCCTTTGTACAAAGCCAGGCGCAGACCCTGAGCATAAATAAATGAAGCGCTGGCGCCCTGAGTTTTAGCATGCATGCTGAGTCGAGTCTCGTCCTTGGTTAGGGTTGATAGTGCTTAGCAGCGGCTAACCCCTAGCTTAGAGGTCGAGTCTTGGTCTTTCCTCTGTCTTCCTTGGTTTACAGGACGCACAGGCATCCTTGCCGAGGCCACATGGAGGGAGGAGAAAAGAACGAGTCAGTATTTGGGCCCCGGCAAGCCAGCATTGCCGGGGGCTAGAAGAGCAAGAGTTCGACCGCGGCAGACCAGGGTTGCCGGGGGCTGCAATCTCAGATAAGTCTTTTTTCCCTTGTAATGCATTCTGTTATGGACTGAGGTATGTGAAACCTCGTTCTTTTCCTTGAGCTACCGTGCTCCCATAACTCTAGGTCCTAAGGCTCGTCCCTGGGACCAAGTTTGGTCGTAGTCGCGGCAGCAAAAGGATAGAACGAGGAGCCTAGGCCCGCTTCGTCCCTGCCTCCGCCGAGAGCGTGAGAAAGGTCGAGCGAAGTGGGGAAACGGCAGGGCTTGTTGCCGGGCGAGAGAATGTTCATCTTAAGGATATCAGGGATTTATTTCCCGTTGTGGGTTTTTACCTACGAACAAAAGGACCCGGCAGACATTCCTTTTTCATTAAAAACATTCCATTCAGGTACAGTCCATAGGGAATGAAAAACATGAATAAGGAGGATTACAAGTTTTAAACTTTACAAATGCCCGAAGGCTTATAGACTAAAAAGAGATAAGATGCCCGTAATGCCTTTCTTGTCCCTCTCCTCAAGAGGTAGGTCAAGGAGGCGAGAAGGGCAAAAGGGGCGCCTAGGCGAGCTACGGGTGACAGAAGACACCGAGAAGGCATCTCGGCGGCCTCCCCAGGGCTGGACGGTGATGACGACGTCGGAGGCTGAGCTCGAAGACGAGGCGGCAGGACGTCAGTAGGAGACGAAGGCGTCGGGGCCCGCGTACTCCGACATAACGACCTTGCCGCCCACCTTCTTCCTCTTCCTCTTCCGCTGCCTCCCTACGCCAGCCACCAAGGAGACGACCCCGAGAAGTTCAAGGAGCCGGCGACACAGATGATGGGGTCGCCGGTGCCACCAGGAGCGGCGCCCGACACCTAGTCGGACCCGTCATCCTGCCGTCCCCCGCCCTCGTCGTCGCTGTCGCTGTCCTCCTTGTCACCCTCGTTCGAGGAGGAGTCTTCGTCGTCGGAGGAGCTCTCCATGCAGCACCTCTGCCAGGACCCCGATCCTAAGTCACACAGGTCTAGCCTGTAACACATCATATCACTTTGCGGCCTCACGCACGGTATCCCCACGGGTGCCACCTTACCTGGCCCAGGACCGTTTGCGCATTTTGGCACACGTATATGATAGTGTCGCTAGCATCCATATGACAGAGAACCCGGGCCGACATGACTAGTTATAAACCAAAAGTGGCACTAAATTACAGAGACAGGCATACATGACCCAGCAACGAACGTGTCGGTCATCAACGTATGAACCCAAGTCGTAGCAAGCTACAAGGACTTAAAGGAACAACGCGTGACATTTCCCCTAAGGGACAGACACAGGAACGAAGAATGACACATGCCGACCAGCCTAAGTGTTCCGGAGCAGTAGCGAGCTACCAAGGCTCGGTGGAAGCACTAGGAGACAATTCCCTGTAAGATAGGCTACCAAAGGTAAACAACTAGGTGTCGGATCCCACACATAGCAATACATATTACACGTACGCATAACATGCAAGTATGTGCTGTACAACATGGCATCACAACATAACTCAACAACTCATATAGATAAGGCCCAGAAGAGCCATCATAGCATTTATTACAAGCAGAGGTCACATGACCCAACATACAGAGCATATAGGCAACGGAAGCATAACATGTCTGGGTATAGACAACTACAAATGAAAAAGGCTGGGAAGCCTGACTATCTACAAGATCCTACAAGGGTACAAGATCGTAGCTGAGGTAACAAGCTAAACGTCGAAGTCCACGCGGAACCACTAGCGAGACTGAGGTCTCTCTGCGAAAACATAAATTAAGCAAACGTGAGTACAAAGGTACTCAGCAAGACTTACATCAGAACTAGCTACATATGCATCAGTATCAACAAAGGGGGTGGTGGAGTTTGACTGCAGCAAGCCAGCATTGACTCGGTGGCTATCCTAAACTACGACTGCAAGTAACTCTTTTGAGGTGGTGCACACGAGTCCACATATTCACCAATCAATACACTACTATGGATCCGCTCCCGTCTCCCTACGAGAAGGCCATCCATAGCACTCACGCTTATCTTGCGTATTTTAGAGTATCCACTTTCACTTGTCTATGAACTGTAATAGGCAACCCAGAAGTCCATTTCCGCGGACACGACTATTCGAATAGATTATATATAACCCTGCAGGGGTGTACTTCTTCACACATGTTTCCACCACTTAGCGTCTGCACACGACATGTGCTCGGCAGACTTCAAGCGAAAGCCGACGTGGCTGTAGACCACGACCTAACCAACCACTCAAGTCTCTCGTCCAGGTTTATCGCCTATTTGGGTTCCGTCTGTGGGGAGATCCGGCCGGGGTGTCGTTCACGGCCCCAAACGATGTGTACAGGGTTCCCGCGTCACCAAACGGGCGACCGGTACACCGTGCCACGTACATGCCGTGTCACAGCCCACCCCGAGGGTCAGCACTGCGCACGAACTCCAGTAAACTACAAACACCAGAAACTAGTTGCAACTCCTGGACAGAGAACAAGGGCAGTCAATAAGTCGAGCGGGGTCATATTTCAGGGACCAATGTGTGGTAGTAGCTATTTCATGGATCAACCAACACAGAACTCAGTTCCCGAGGACGGTTTCAATGAGACAACCCACCATGTACTCCTACATGGCCTCTCATCGCTACCTTTACCAAATCGTGTTCACACACTTAGCTCACACACAGTAGGACATGTTCATCACATTCCAATTCACCCCCGATGAATCAGACCTGACACAACTCTAAGCAATAGCAGGCATAACCAGAAAGCATCAATGAGTAGGCACAACATGGCTCAAACAACTCCTACTCATACTAGTGGGTTTCAACTATTTACTGTGGCAATGACGGGTCATGCAGTGGAAAGGGGTTCAACTACCGTAGCAAGTAATAGTTGAAGCGTTGTTGTCCTAATGCAGTAAAAGAGAGCAAGAGCGAGAGAGTGGGATTGTATCGGAATGCTCAATGGGGTTTTGCTTGCCTGGCACTTCTGAAGATAACATTGGGTCTTCATCGGTGTCATCAATCACATCGTTGGAACACGTCTACTGAAAGGGGACAAGCACATGTAAACAAGAGAGAACACAATCAATGCAATGCGACAATATGATGCATGATCATGATATGGCAATATGCTGTTGATTGAGCTAATGCAACTAGCAACCATGTTAAATGAAGTTGGTTTGAACCAAAGGTTCAAATTCAAACTTCATATGTGATTATTTAATTGTCATTTAATTGATTTGACCTGATCAGCAGGTTTAACTTGTTCAAACATGCATGAAAATGCCATAAACAGATTCCTTGGATTTTTCTGATCATGTTCATATATAAATTATTTTCATCTGAGTTATAGATTATTTTCTGTGATTTTTAGAAGTTTTAGCTATTTTCTAAAATAAATAAATCATTTCTGATTTATTTTAAATTACAGAAAATAGTTACTGCGTCAGCGTTAGGTCATGCTGACATCAGCAGGTCAACTGGCGGGTCCAGGTCAAACCTGACCAGTGGGGCCCACTGGTCACTGACACAACTAACTAAACTAACTTATTTAATACTAACCTAGTTTAATTAGCCGGGCGGGGCCCACATGTCAGTGAGTCACAGGGTTAACTAATTTACAAATTAGCACTAACCTAAAATTAGCAGGGCATTGGGCCCACCTGTTACTGACTAACCTAATTAACTAGATTAATTAGCAATTAACTTAATTATCTTAGCTAATTAGAGGCGGGGGGGGGGGCAACGCGTTAGTGACCCAGGGGGTCAACTGGGTCAGCCCGGGTCAAACTCGCCGGAGTTGACCCGTGGCTCGTCGCCGACGGAGCCAGAGACGGCGGAGGGCGTCGGGTTTCGCCCTCAGGCGACCAAACGAGCGGCGGAAGGGCTCTACGTGGAGCTGGGACTCGCCCACATCCATTTATGCCATCGGGAGGGGCTGGGGTGGCCGGAGCTCGTCGGAAACGAGCTCGCGGCGGCGCCGGAGTTCGGGCACCGACGAGATAGGTGCTACGGGGCACGGGGAGGTGAGCTAAGTTGTGCTACGGGCTTGTGGAGAAGCGCTGAGCACGCCGGTGTGCTTGTGGGTGACGGGCATGAGCTCTAGGTGCGGCGGCGACATGACCGGCGGCGGTGAGCTCACGGGTCCGGCGGGCAGCTAGCTAGGGGGCAAGATCGAGGGCAAGGAGTGAGGGGAAGGGAAAAGGAGCTCACGGCGGGTCCAGCGGTGGCATCAGCGAGCTCGGGGAGGGGCTGGTGAGGACGTGCAGTCGCCGGCGATCTCGGTCGGCCGTGGTTGAAGAAGACGACGAGGAGAGCATTCGGGGCATCTAGCGGCACGTGAGTCGTCGAGGAGACGTAGGAGAGGGTGGCGGAGCTCTGGAACGCGGTGGTGAGGCGAGGAGGTGACGGTGGCCGCGGTGGTTCAGGATGGCGGCGACGAGCTCCGCTCGGTGGCTGCGCGCGAGAGAACAGAGGGGAGGGAGAGAGAGCAGCGAGTGAGGGGGAGGGGAGAGAAGTCTTCGGGCGTCTGCGTGGCGTCGTCAGGGAGGGCCAGGGCTAGCAGGCAGGGTGGAGGTGGCGCTGCGCGCGTCGGGCACATGCCCTCCTGCCTACTGGTAGGAGGTTGAAGACGGTGCGGCGGCTGGTGGGCTGGGCCGGCCACTTGGGCCGCCAGGTGGGCTGCACAGGTAAAACTCTCCCTCTCTGCTTTCTATTTTAATTTCTGTTTTCTATTTGTTTTGCTCTATTTTGATTTAGTACTAATACTAAACCTTTTTGTTGCTTCTGAAATTATTTGTGGATGCAATATGGATTATTCCAAAACTCCACAAAATGTTTTCAGAATAATTGGAGCATTAAAAATAATTATAGAATTTATTTGCTCCAACTCAAATACATTATGAGTTAATTCAAAAATCCAAAAATGTCCTAGAAATATGTGCAACATTTTTGGCAGCGGTTTTTAATCAATCCATAAATGATGAACTTTTCGAAAGGGCATTTTGGGTTCATTGAAAAGATTTTAATTGACCCTAGTTGAATTCCTTTACTGCTAGGGTTTAGGCAATCCCCATTTCAAGTTTCTTTCAAGATTAAACATGATGCACACATGAGGCTAGCCTAGTGCATTACCAGAAGCTAGGGATGTGACAACCTCGCGCGAGTTCCGAGGTGCCCGAAGACCTTGACGGAGAGGTGGCCATCCCCCATCAGCTTGAAGTGGAGGGTGAGCCCGTCCGTCAGGCTGTGGATGCGGGCGAACCTCTTCCATCCTCGATGAAGATACATCACATGAGGGGCGGGAAAGTCGACGACGGCTCGAGTGCCACTGATCCCACAACCCCACATGTGCAACCGCAGCGACTCCGGCGGGTTCGCCTCCATCTCCCGCGCAAACGGGGTCGGGAGACGAAGGCGACGGCGCGGCGACCTCCGCATCCTAATGAAGAATTCGCACGGGTCATCTCCAACATGACCTTCCACCGGAGGAGGGAATGCTGGCGGGGGCGAGGCCGGCGAGCCGCCCCGTCTTCCTCTTTCCCGAGCACCCCGTCCTCGCCCACGGCCTCGCCCCCTCCCTCTTCCCCTCGTAGCTGGTTCAGCCATTGCGGGTGCAGAAGAAGGGGGGACGCGCTGTCGAGCGGCGACCCTCGCCGCCATCATTGAGGAGCCAGGGTTTTCCTTCTTCATGGCGGATAGAAGAAAGGAGCAGAAGCAGGAGGAGAAAAAAGATGGAGGAGTGCGGAACGCCGTCCCCTCCCCCCCGCCCCTTATAAAGGGGCGGGGCTGGAGCTCGACCGCCCCACTCGACTAATCAAGACGCAGAAGGCGAGAGGAGCTGGGACCGACCAGCCGCCTCAACTAACGACGGATCGGTTTCCCGCCTCCACCGCTCGCACCTCAAACGCATGGGAGGCACGTGGCGAACGCGCAGGACCGAAAGGAGGGGTGATGCGACCTCTCCCCACCCTGTGATCATGGGGGGTGGACGCCTAGCAGACCGCGCCTCGGCCCCATCCAGTCAGCAGGCCGTGCCCCCACACCTCCCCCCGTTTATGGGGAAGGCGCGGGCCTCCTCCTTTCGCATTTACTGCGACGTGACGCATGCGTGCGGAAACCAACCCACGCATGCCGCCCACGTCACGCACGCCCCTCCACCCCGCGCCGCGCATGCAGGTTGTGGGAGGCGCAGCGCACGGAAATTTTACCACGGTAAGAACCACCCCGCCTGCCCGCGCACCGTTCTGGGCCTGGCCCAACAACGTGTCGCGCTTATGTGTGGCCCAGGCCCGGGGGCTCCTGTCGGTGTACAAAAAGAGGGGTACACTTTTTGGACCCCTATGACTGTGTACGGGCAGTCTGAGCCACGGTGCCATCACACCAAGCACGACAAGGGAGGCAAGCCAGGGCAATACTGAAGCTAGATGGAGACTGGGGAGACGCCAAGAACAAGACCACGAAGAGCAAGGGGACGAAGCGGTTTTCCCCGGCAAGATCCTTGCCGGGGCCGGCTCTGGCAGCCCCGGGAAGACCCTTGCCACGGCAGCTCGCCCCCCCGCCTATGGAGCGAATCACCCTCGAGTCCGCCACCCCCATGGGGGGAGGATTCGGGAGATATCCCCGTGGTGGCATGCAGATCTTTGTGAAGACCTTCAAGATCAGATACAAGGTAAGAAAACGACGACCCTTGGCGGGATCCCAGCCAAGGGGATCCACAAGGCCCCCGGCAAGCACCTTGCCGGGGATGACAGCAGGCGCCGCGGCAAGACCCTTGCCGGGGCCCCGGCAAGGTCCTTGCTGAGGACACCCACGGGGCCATCATCAGGCCCGCGTCAACTGGGTCTCCACCGACCCACGCAGCTGCCGACCCAACCAGCTGGACAGGCTCCTACGTGGCAACCCATAGGTCTTCATGGAGGCCCGTCGTTGCGCCACCTCAGCTGCCTGTCTACCTACATGGCACCTCAGGCACCGCTGGCCAGGGCGCGTGTCGACACGAGGAGGAGCGGCAACAGACAAGACGGGCGTCTCCCCTCGTCCCCGATAAAGCAAGGACACCTAAGTAGGGCGCATTAAATGCACCTTGTCCTGTAATTCGAGGGATAACCTCGCATCATTGTACCCTTTCCACCTCCTGTGTGCCACTGTGGCAACCCCTTTTCCTATAAAAGGAGGCCCGAGGCGACTAGGAGGAGGATTCAGCTTTTCGGAACCCCTCATGACTCTTTTGGAGCTCCTCGTTAGCTGAAGAACACCAACATATAATCCACCAAAGCAGGAGTAGGGTTTTACGCATCTTTGCGGCCCGAACCTGGGTAAAGGAACCGTGTCCCGATCGTTAGATCCGCTCTTCTCTCAACTCCGCGCCCCGCAACCGTAGTAGGGATTCTTGTGATCCCATAGGTGTCGATCCAAATACACCGACAGGGAGGCGACGTGGAGGCCGGGGAGTGGCTGGAGACGGCCAGGGGCGACGTGGTGCGGAAATTGAGGTGGGTGGCGGCGGCTGAGAGGTGGGAGGAGGCTAGGGTAGGTTTAGGGTCTAGGTTAGTCCAAAAATGGACTAGGGGGTGTATATTTATAGCAGGTTGCTAGGGTTAGTGGTCTAGGGGGGTTTTAAGGGTCTTTCAGAGCCCTCCGATCAGAATCAGACGGCACCAGACGCGAGGAGGGGTAGGATGGGCCTAGTAGGTGCAGGTGGACTGTGGGGAGAGAAGAGAGAGAGGCCCGCGGGGTTTTTCTGAGACCGAAAATGTCCGACGTTTTATCCGGCGATAGTGACTCTATAGTAATCCGTTGGGCTATCAAATGGACTCCTAATGCGACGAAATTTGACACGCGGTCTGCCTACACTATAATAAGACCACACGCGAATTTTCATCCCATTCCGAGAACATTTTGCAGCCACTTATAAAATAAATATTCGAAGGTGCCGCGGGTGCGTGTGAGTGTGTCTGGGCTCATAATGGACAATGGAAAGGACGGGGGGGGGGGGGGGGGG
>LR738713.1:317958650-318010356 GCA_902687465.1 Secale cereale
CCGGATGCATGTTTTGAAAACATAAGGATGCAATGCACATGATGACATGGAAAAATGCAACACACAAGCAAATGACATGGCAACGACGACGAATAACTGGCTGACACTTGGCGCATTGGTTTTGGGGCGTCACAACGGGCCCAGGGTATCCAACCCCGAGACCACGAACGGCCACGAGAGCGGGATGGTATGGAGGCTCTAAGCGGGCTGGTGGATCTACTTAGCATGGAATTGACAAGCCTCACTAGTTCTTACCAATTCAGTGGCTTCGTTGAGCGTAGTGGGCTAGTAGAATCTGCTATGGAACGCTTTTCCCACGAGGGTGCGCGATGAGGAGTGATGCCCGCAATCCCCGCCATGTATGTCGGCCAGCCGTTCTCACCCCTGCTCCCTGGAGATGCATCGTAGAGAGACATCGTTCGGGTGCTTTCGGTAAATCTCACCGTCTTGGATGCAGTATGCGGTGGCCTGGCAGGCCACACGCTCTACGTCTTCCTCCTTCTTCGGCAAGGCACCCTGGATCAAGTACGCCTTGAACTCCTCGGTCTAGCACCCCTCCTAGGGCTCGAGCGCAAGCAGCAGGCAGGCTCCCGAGGTCGGGCCGCGGGCTGGGGCACCCGAGGAGGGTGTCGAGGGTATCTCCTCCCGAGGCGGCGCTGATCCCGCAGTGGGGGGAGCTGTCGATGGCTTGAGAAGCCGCTCCTCAAAGACGCCGGGCTCCCAAGGCTCTCACCCGGACGCCCTCTTAGCGATGTCGTTTGTTTCCTTGTTCATACCGCACAGCATGTGCTTCAGTTCAAAGCCTAAGAACCGTTTTTCAATTTTGCATACATCCTCAAGGTATGCCTCCATGTTCTCGTCCATTGGCTTGTACGCCTTGTTGGAGAAGTTGATGAGGAGCTAGGAGTCACCCTTGATGGTGAGGCGCCTAACCCCTAGAGTTGCCGCAACCTTGAGGCCAGCGACCAGGCCCTCATACTCAGCGTTGTTGTTGGAGACCTTCTCCCCATGATGGAAGCAGTTGCACTGCATAGTAGAGCTTGTCCAGGGTGGGCGAGATGAGCATGGTTCCGGCCCCCGCGCCCTAGCGCGCAAACGGGCCGTTGAAGTACATGACCCACCCATCTGGTGCCTCTCCTCCGGGCACGAGGGAATGATCCTCGCTTACTTCACGGCCAGGGGCGTCAGCCCATTCTGCCACAAATTCAGCAAGGGCCGCACCCTTGATGACCCTAGTGGTGCTGAACTCTAGATGGAACGCCTGCAGCTTGATGTTCCATTCGGCGACCCTTCCCACGGTGTTGGGGCTTCGGAGCACCCTCTCCAAGGGGTAATCCGAAACAACTTGATGCGATGGCCTTGGAAGTACTGATGCAGCTTCATGGAGTCGATGAGGAGCGCGAGCATGAGCTTCTGCATGGGGTGCTCGACGAGGGAGGGGACGCCGGTTGGGTCCTGGGCCACATGAGGTAAGGGAACCTCAGGAGCTTGATCATCTGGCGGGGCAGCCGTGACCTCGAGAGTGGTATCCTCTTGAGTCTCATTGTCTCGTGAGGTGCCCATGGTCTCGAGGGTGCCGTACTCAGGCCGCAGTGCCTTGGCTAGGCGCGTGGTGCCGCGTCGCGCGCCCTCAAATGGACGCTCCACCCAAACCGCAATGAGCGCCGCACTGGCTGAGTGAGGTGTGTCGGCCAGGTGGAGCACCAGGGGTTCAAGGGGGCAAAGCACGACCATCACTGGCGGGCTGGTGAGGTACCTCTTGAGGTCTTGTAAGGCTGCATCGGCCTCCGAGTCCACTCGAACGGGCCCTTCTTTTGCATCAGCTTGATGAACGGGAGGGCACACTCGCCTAGCTTGGAGATGAAGCGCCCCAGCGAGGTTACACAGCCCGCTAGCTTCTGCATCTCCTTAAGGATTTGCGGCGGGCTCATCCTCTATATGGCCTCGATTTTCTCCCGGTTGGCCTCGATCCCCCTGTGTGACAACAAGAAATCTAACAGCTTGCCAGACGGGATGCCAAACACACACTTTTCCAGGTTGGGCCGCAGGTTTACTTTGCACAAGCTGGCAAACGTCTCCTCCATATCTTCTACAAGAGTTCTCGCCTCCCGAGATTTGACCACTATGTCCTCGACGTATGCCTCGGCGTTCCTCCCAAGCTGCTGACCCAAAGCGATGTGCATCAACTGCTGCAAGGTTGCCCCGGCATTGCGCAGCCCGAAAGGCATGCAAGTGTAGCAATACACCCCGCACGGGGTCAGGAAGGCCATTTTCTCGTCATCTTTTACCGCCATCTTGATTTGGTGATAGCCTGAGAAGGCGTCCAGGAAGCACAGCAAATCACAGCCGGTAGTGGAGTCGACGATCTGATCGATGCGCGGAAGAGGGAAAGGGTCCTGAGGACAAGCCTTGTTAATGCTCATAAAATTGAGGCACATGTGCTCCTTTCCACCCTTCTTGGGGACGATGACTGGGTTCGCCAGCCAATCGGGGTGCCTCACCTCCCGAATGACACCGGCCTCTTGCAGCTTGTGGACCTCCTGAATGATGAATGACTGCTTCTCCAGGGCTTGCCGCCGCGCCTTCTGTTTCACCGGGTGCGCATTGGGGCACACCATCAGGTGGTGCTTGATCACCCCACGCAGAACGCCGACTAGGTCCATCGCCTTCCACGCAAACACTTCCTTGTTCGTGCGGAGGAAGCTAACCAACGCCTCTTCCTGGTCCGGGGGGAGGCTGGCGCCTACGGTGAAGGTAGGGCCCGATCCCCCGCCTTCGTCAACCTGCACTTGCTTCGTCTCTGCCCGGTCTTGAGAAAACAATTGCTTATTCTTTGCTGGAGCAGCCCCTAAGCCCTCCGGAGCGCCCTCTAGGCTTGGTCGCGTGGCTGCAGCAGCCTTGGAAGTGAGCTCGAGGACTGCGAGTGTGTCCTTGGTGTCCCCCGCCATGGTGAGGACACCGCTGTTTCCCGGCATCTTCATGATGTTGTAGTCAGGGTGAGTCGCTGCCATGAACATGGAGAGAGGGTACCCGAGGATGGCGTTGTACGGGAGCCTAATTCGGGCGACGTCGAAGTCGATGAGCTCAGTACGGTAGTTGCTGCGTGTGCCGAATGTGACGGGGTGGCGGATCTGCCCCACAGGATAGGTGGAGCCATCGACGACCCCACAGAAAGGCCTGGTGGGGAGGAGCCGGCCGAATTCCTCCACGAAGAGGATGTTGAGGCTAGCACCTCCATCTATAAGGATCTTGGTGACCGCCATGTTGTAGATGGTTGGGGTGCAAAGCATAGGAAGCGCGCCCGCAATGACCGTGGTCTTAGGGTGGTCCCTAGAAACGAAGGTGAGGTCGGCATTGGGCGCCGCCCACCCCGGAGGCGACTGCGCAGCTCCCACCTGGTTAATTAACTGCTTCACATGGCGGTCCGAGGCCTACGCCCGCGACCCTCCGAGGATTGCTGCGACTGCGTGGGGGGTCGGCGCTGCGAAGCACGCGATGAACAAGCCGCACAACTCTTCCCAAGGAGGCCACCGAGGACTCCGGCAAGTTGAGAAACTAGGCATGCGGCACACCCACAAGAACCATAGGGAGCCAATTTTCCATAACCTTGTCGTTACTTCCGGCTACCTAGATGGCCTCATGTACACCTAGAGGAACCCCGCGGGGTCTGCCACGCCATAGTACCGCGGTGACAGCACCGACCTGAACTTCAACGGCCACTGCACTCGTCGCAAGGCGAGGGACAAAACCCAGGGGCCCGTGACGCTTCCGAGCGTGCCCGACGGCCCAGCGAGTGGAGCGGCGCCTGCCATGGAAGCCAAGCGGCGAGGATAGAGCGCAGCCGATGGGGAGGCAATCCTTTGACACGCTCTACCTGGCACGTCAAATGTCGGATTCAGGGCTCCACACACCCAAGAAAAGGTTTGAACTCTGGGGCGTGTGTGAAGAACTCAACCTCTTCGGCCTACTAACTCATCAATCTCATGGCCTAGTTCGATAAATGGGAAGGGAAAGAGACACAACAGTTTACCCAGGTTCGGGCCACCTTGCACCTATCGAGTAGTCATCAACACGCCATTGCCACGTCTTCATAATGTCTACAGACGCCGAGGGACATAATCCTTCTATGCAGAAATGAGGATAATCCTCAAGTTATGGACCCAGTCCGTGTAGTTTCTACCATCATCTTTCAACTTAGCTTTCTCTAGGAACGCATTAAAATTCAAGGGAACCGTAGCACGGGCCATTGATGTACAACATCGATATGCAAAAACTATTAAGACTAAGTTCATGATAAATTTAAGTTCAATTAATCAAATTACTAAAGAACTCCCACTTAAATCAACATCCCTCAAGTTGTCTAAGTGATACATGATCCAAATCAACTAACCCATGTCCGATCATCACTTGAGATGGGGTAGTCATCAATGGTGAACATATTCATGTTGATAATATCTACTATATGACTCATGTTCGACCTTTCGGGTTCCAGTGTTCCAAGATCATGTTTGTACATGCTAGGCTCGTCAAGTTTAACCTAAGTATTATGCGTGTGTAAAACTGGCTTACACCCGTTGTATGTGAACATAGAATCTATCACACCCGATCATCCCGAGGTGCTTCGAAACGAAAAACTTTGGCAATGGTGCATACTTAGGGAGAACATTTTTACCTTAAAATTAATTGAAGGAATCATCTTATAATGCTACCGTCGTTCTAAGCAAATTAAGATGCATAAAGGATAGACATCATATGCAATCAAAATATGTGACATGATATGGCCATCATCGTCTTGTGCTTTCGATCTCCATCACCAAAGCATTGGTATGATCTCCATCGTCACCGGCACGACACCTTGATCTCCATCGTAGCGTCGAGGTCATCTCGACAACTATTGCTTCTACAACTATTGCTAATGCATAGCGATAAAGTAAAGCAATTACATGGCGCTTAAGTGATTGACACTCAGGTCATACAATAATTAAAGACAACCCTAAGGCTCTTGCTTGTTGTCATACTCATCGACATGCAAGTCATGAACTTATTAAAAAACATGATCATCTCATACATCAACATATATCGAATCAAATCTTGACCATATCACATAACAACATGCCCTGCAAGAACAAGTTAAACATCCTCTACTTTGTTGTTGCAAGTTTTGCGTGGCTACTATGAGCAACTAGCAAGAACCATTCTTACCTACGCAAAACCACAACGATGATGATCAAGTTTAATGTTTTAACCTTCTGCAAGGACCGGCCGCAGTCAAATTCAAATCAACTAAAGTAGGAGAAACAGACACCCGCCAGCCACCTTGATGCCAAACTAGTTGCATGTCAGCCGGTGGAACCAGTCTCATGTACGTGGACATGTAAGGTTGGCCCGAGCGGCTTCATCCCACAATACCACCGAATCAAAACAAGACATTGGTGGTAAGCAGTATGAACATCACCACCCACAACTTCTTTGTTTTCTACTCGTGCATATTATCTACGCATAGATCTGGCTCATGATGCCACTGTTGGGGAACGTTGCATGGAAAACAAAAAAAATTACGCACATGCAAGGTCTATCCATGGAGATGCATAGATACGAGAGGGGGAGAGCGTCTTAATACCCTTGAAGATCGCTAAGAGGATCCGTTTATCAACATGGTTGATGTAGTCGTACACCTTCACGATCCGCCCCGATAAAGTACCGAACATACGGCACCTTGCGTTCAACACATGTTCAGCTTGATGACGTCCTCGCCTTCTCGATCCAGTAAGAGAGGTTAAGTATTAGATGTGTTCCGTCAGCACGACAGCGTGGTGACGGTGGTGGTGAATCTATCTCCAGGGCTTCGCAAAGCACAACAGACGTGGACGAAGGAGGAACTAGAACTAGAGGGAGAGGGGGCACCGCACACAGCTTGGGGACCGTGGTGTGTGCTGCCCCTCCCCTCCTCACATATATATTGGTGGAGGGGCCAGAGGAGGCAGCCTTAGGGCACGCCCCAAGTGGCCGACGGCTGCCGTAGGCGCCTGCCTAGCTGCGCTCCCTTCTATATATGGACATGTGGGGTGGGGAAGGAATGGGGGGCTGGCTTCCTTATTAGGGCGCATGCCCCTTTCTTCCCTCTATCCTTGGCGCATGGGCAGGGGACGTGGGGCACATGAGCCCCCATGTGGGCTGGTGTGCTCCCCTCCTTTGGCCCATAAAGCCCACCACTTATAGGTGGCCTCTCGGAACCCTTTCCGACACTTTGATAAATACTCGGTACTCTATGAAACCTTTTTGATGACCAAATTCTATCATCCTATATATCATTCTTTACCTCCAGACCATTCCAGAGCTACTCGTCATGTTCGTGATCTCATTCGGGACTCCGAACAACATTCGGTCACCAACTCATATAACTCATATAATATTATATCGTCAACGAATGTTAACCGTGCGGACGGGTTCGAGAATAATGTAGACATGACCGAGACGACTCTCCATTCAATAACCAATAGCGAGACCGGGATGCCCATATTGGTTCCTACATATTCTACGAATATCTTTATCGGTCGAACCTTTATGACAACATACGTAGTTCCCTTTTTATCGGTATGTTACATTCCCGATATTTGATCATTGGTATCTCCATACCTAGTTCAACCTCGTCACTGGCAAGTCTCTTTACTAGTTACATAATACGTCATCTTGCAACTAACTCCTTAGTCACTTTGCTTGCAAGCTTCTTGTGATGCTGTATTACCGAGAGGGCCCAGAGATACCTCTTCGTCACACAGAGTGACAAATCCTAGTCTCGATCCATGCCAACCCAACAAACACCTTCAAAGATACATGTAGAGCATCTTGATGATCACCTAGTTATGTTGTGATGTTTGATAGCACACAAGGTATTCCTCCGGTATCCTGGAGTTGCATGATCTCATTGTTGAAGAAACATGTATTTGACATTAAGAAAGCAGTAGCAATAAACCGAGCGATCATATGCTATGCTAACTGTTGGGTCTTGTCCATCACATCATTCTCCTAATGATGAGATCCTGTTATGAAATGACAACTTGTGTCTTTGGTTAGGAAACCTTAATCATTTGTTGATCAACGAGCTAGTCTAGTAGAGGCTCACTAGGGACACAATATTTTTTTATGTATTCACACATGTATTTAAGTTTCCGGTCAATACAATTCTAGCATGAATAATAAACATTTATTACGAATAAGGAAATATAATAATAACAACATTATTATTGCCTCTAGGGCATATTTCCATCAACAAGATCTCGCCCATGTGGGAAGGCCCCTTCTGGGTGGTGCACGTTTCTCGGCTTCCCGCTGGGCGTCTGGAAACGGAGGAGTATGTGCCGGTACAAAACACATGGAACATCCAACACCTCCGCAAGTACTATTCGCGACCTCACGGATACGAGTGAACTGGAGCTGTACACGCTTCAGAGCCTCCTTTTTGTTGCCGCTGACCGCAAGAGCTGCCGCCCACAACCAGTGGAAACCCCATGCGCTGTCATGGCACAACGACTTACCTGAGGGGCCGCCTGGCTGTCACATCCTCATGCTGATCCGTGCGCATAACCGCAGCATGTATCTTCGATTATGTAATGATCTTTCCGTGCATCAGTAAAACTTCATTTCCTGAGTGTCACAAGCGCTTGTAATGAAGCACCCTGAGGAGGTGCACGCACTCACGATCTTCCTTCTGAGTATTCATACGAGCGGGCGCCTATGCTCGGGTCAGACCCAATAACGCATGTAAACCCAAAGTGACCGAGCTCTGGCTCGTCGGCCAGCTCCCGTGCATGTCACCTCACCAAGGTCCTTAGTACTTGTCTCCTCGCATGATACCCACAAGAAACTTCACGAGCGCGCGCCGCCTCATTGCTTGTAAAACTTGGTGGCAATCTCACTAATGTAGGTCACAAGAAGCTTCATGGGCACATCTCCTCAGGCGACATCACGAGCGTTGCCTCGCGAGGCGGCTGATGCACGAACAAGTCCCGCGAGGGCCTCACTGGTGGACATTCATCGAGGGGCACGACTCACAGGCGGCGACGTGTCAAGTCGCGTACTCCTAAATGAGCTAAGTCAAAACGGTTCATGAGTTTTCTCTTAGCACAGTTGTTGTATCCCCCACTCCCCCGCAACCTGGCAAGCACCAATCTTCTTCTTTCCTATGCATGTTGCTTGCACGTCAAAAAAAGGGGGGGGGGCTTCTCAAGCATCACATCTCGGGAGCCTTTTACCACCCGAAACAACCCTACGCCCTGTCGCCTTGCAGCATGCTCGGTGGTTGGGTCCCAGCAACGTAGAGCGCCAAAAGCAAGTGAAAGGAAGGGGAAATTGGCCTTGCAAGGAAGCAAACGTGGAAGAAAAACATCATGAGGGAACGGAAACATATAAGTGCTTAGCTAAAAGCAACAAGTGCCAGACAATGTCTTCACAACCCTCCGGTACCACTACTACTCTATTACAGGAAATAAAAGGTAAAAGCTCAGGCGAATGAGCCATTGTCGGAGCCATGGGCGCTAGCGATGCCTCTACCCTCACCAGACTCTTCTCCAACAAGCGCGAACCGCTCCACCAGGCTCGCCACGTGCTCCTCCACCCCCCTCATAAGGCTGTCCCGGAGCTCCTCGGGGGCAGGGCTCAGCACCCCACTGAAGTCGAAATCGACATCGTTACGCAGCAAGTTGCTGAAGACATGAGTCGACGCATGGCGGAGGAGTTCGCGGCACTCCCAATCAAGGATATCGTTCCATTGGGCGGCGTCAGCCTCTAGCCGTCCCATGTACTGTGAAGAAGTCCATGTAGCTGGCATCGTCGGTTTCCCAGGCATCCGCCACCCCTTCATCGCTAAAGGTGGCCACAACCTCATGGGCATGCACCATGAGTTCGCGGAACATCTTGGAGCACTGGTGTTGCCCCCTCCGCTTCCGGGCGGCCTCGTCCCAAGCCGTCTATACCATGTCACTAATGTTGCCCACCAGCGCTTGGAGGTCTTCCATCTCGTGGTGGGTCGTGGCTTGGAACTCTAACTTGCTCTGCCTCTCAGCCTTTGATGCGCCAAGCTGCTGCTTAAGGCTGTCGATTTGGGCCTCAAGATCGCCACGCCTCTTCATGAAGTGGTCCTCCTGCTTCTTTAGGTTCTTTGAGTGGGTGGCGGAGAGCGCTCTGTCCTTCCACCCGATCTCCTCCTGAGCCTTCCGATCGACCTTCGCCTTGTACTTCGTCATCCTCTCCTCGAGCTAGGCATTGGCCTTCGTGAAGGAATCCTTGTAGGAGGCCTCATCGCCCGCCACGGCGTGTGTCGGTGTACTAAGGTAGGGGTACCTCAGTACCCCAACTTGTGCACGGGCAGTAGCAGCTTCCCGTGGCAGGGCCTACCACGCGCTCGTCGGAGACCTTCCTGCTCCATATAAAACCATTCAAAAACAAAGTATACAAGACAGAAGATCGAGACCCCGGCAAGTGGAGCTTGCCGGGAAGGCCGTTCCAGGCTCAAGATTACTTCACTCACGCAAGGCCCTGGCAAGAGGAGCTTGCCAGGAAGACTATAAGATTACATTACGAAAGACATGCCTCGGCGCTATACGCGCCCCGGCAGGGCCCGAGGAGCGACAAGCTTCAGAGCCCGACAAGCTCCCGGGCCCGGCAAGGACAAGACCCCGGCAAGGTGCTTGCCGGGGAGAGTTGCGCTGTGTGCCCGTGCTCCAGCTCATCGAACCACGCGTCGCCCTGGGGCCATTCCAGGGACGCGTGGCGGATGGCTGTGCAGCCTGGGGGACACGGTGGCACTCCACGGTTGAAAAGCCATCGCCGTGGCAAACGGAGACGCAAGGGCGGGCGCTTTTGGGGTCGACGGCGACGGGCATTAAATGCTCTTGTCCCCCACTGTCAAAGTAGGTAGCGACCACTGTTCATCCACTGTAGCTCCACTATTCCCGCACTGTTACAGCTACCACCTCTTTTACATTTTTACCCTTTCTCCTACGTTGACACCTGTCGGTGACCCCTTGCACTATAAAAGGAGGCCCATGCACAACGTAGAAGGGGTTCGGAACCTAGATCGCTCATATGCTCGGTGTAGCTAGTTCTTCAAGCTCCCGAGCTCTCCAACTCAATACAAACTAAGCAGGAGTAGGGTTTTACGCGTCCATCGCGGCCCGAACCTGGGTAAACTGCCTGCGTGATCTCCACGATCTGCTCTTTGTGCTCCCTCCGCCCTCTTACCGCACAAGCAAGGGGCTCCGGTCCCATAGGTGCTCGTGGCGGACAGTTTCCCCCGACATCTTTGGCGCGCCAGGTAGGGGGCGTCGAGGTTGTGCGAATCTGATCCGGCATTCACGCGGGCGCATTCTTCATCAACCTCTCCAGTTTCATCAGCAACTTCATCAACAGCAGCGACATGGCCCCGAAGAAGAAGGCTTCGGAGGTCGCAGGCCCGTCTGCGTCTCATCCGCCACCACCAGAGCCAACGGTGGGCGGGGAAGACGCCGTCGGAAGGGTGGTCGCCGGCGAGGACACTCGCGGCGCCACCAAATCCAAGGACAGGACGGACGACCGAGCCTCGGTCTCCGTGGACGCGCCGCGTCCATCTCAGCAAACGACAACCCAGCAGCGCCATGCCACAGGAGGTGGCATCCACTTGCTGGGCCAAGGGCAAACCGGAGGCTCGCGGGATGCTCCGGACCACCGTCCGGGCACAAGTAAAGCGCGGACGCCGGGGCGGGAACCTGCTCCTTCTAACGCTGTTAGGAGTCCGAGCATATCTCGCTCCTCGCACCGCTCCCCTCCACTCCAGCAGAAGCGCTCGCAAGGGCGCAACTGCTTCTCGACTTCCCTCCAGCGGCAGACAAGGCCGAAGACTGGAGGGCCACCATCCAGAGCCTGATCGCCTTCGCCAACAACGATACGCCACAGCAGCCGGAGACCTCGCGGCCACGGCAAGTCAAGAAGACGAAGGCCGACGGCGACAAGACCGCCGGGGGTGCGACCACCGTGCACTCCCCGCCGCGGAAGCAGAAGACGCCGCCCCGCCGGAACAACGCCGACGACGGCTCCACGGCATCGTCGGATCCGCGGGCTCGTCGAGACCAGCGCCAGGTCCTTGACGATCGGCGACAAGAAGACGCTCGAACAACAATCGAGCGCCGCCGAGAAGCTCGGCGACAATCAGACCAGAGAGCTGGGAACGCTGTCGACGCGCGCGCGCCCGGTGAACCAGGCGACTTGCCGTACGCGGCAGGTTGCCCTGCGTTTACCCGCGAGCTGCGGCGCGTCCAGTGGCCCAGCATGAAGAACTTCAAGCCCGACGTACCGGAGAAGTACGACGGCAAGACGCACCCCTCGGAATTCCTCAGCATCTACACCATCGCGGTGCAGGCTGCCGGGGGGCGCGACGAGAAGATTTTGGCGAACTACTTCCCGCTCGTGCTTAAGCCGAACGTTCGTTCCTGGCTTATGCACTTGCCGGAAGGTTCCATTTCTTCTTGGGCAGACCTTTGCCACCAGTTTGTTGGCGCCTTCACGGGCGGCCACAAACCCCACGGCCAGGAGAGCGATCTCCACATTCTGGCCCAGAAGGAAGGAGAATCCCTGCGCAAGTACATCCAACGCTTCAGCCGTGTACAACACAACATCCCCGACGTCCACCCTGCCGCGGTTATTAGCGCGTTCCACCAGAACGTGCGTAACCGCCGCATGCGTGAAGAAATGGCCATGACCAAGATACGGGATGTCAGCGAGCTTTATGCTCTAGCTGATAAGTGCGCACACGCAGAAGAGGGGAGGAGACTCCCCGGGGAAGATGCTGGCGCAGGAGGAAGCGATAGCGACGACGCCGCCCCGGCAAAGAAGAGCCGTCGGCGGAATAACAGAAGGAAGTGCTTGCCGTCGAGAAGTCCGGCAAGGAGGCTCCCGCCAAGCAAACACAGGCTGGCGGCTCCGGCAAGGAGCCTGCCCCTGTAGCGGCGGCCGACAAGCAGGACGGCTCCGACAAGCAATACTGCAAAATCCACCGCACCAAGGGCCACGACCTCTCCAACTGCAAACGCGTCGAGTACCTCGTCGAGCAGCAGAAGGCTGAGTACGAGAGGCGCGACAAGGAGAAGGCCCAAAGTGGCGGAGGAGAACCAAGCAAGAAGCGGCCGTTCAATGGCCGGGGAGGACGCCGCGGCAAGGCCAAGCAGCGGCAAGGTGACCGACCTCCCCGGGGCCGCGACAAGGATGAAGAAGACGACGACGAAGACATGGAGGATGAGGATAACAGCGAGCAGGAGTTCCAGAAGGCCACGGAGGTCCTGTGCGTCGACGGTGGCGCCTCTCTGCACACCTCCCACCGCCAGCTCAAGCAGTGGGTGCGCGAGGTGAACGCAGCAGAGCCGCCCGTGGAGTCGCGCATGCTCCTCAAATGGTCCAGCACGCCCATCATTTTTGACCTTGAGGATCACCCTGACCGCACCACCGCGGTCGGGTGCTTGCCGATGCTGGTCTCACCCACCATCCGCAACCTCAAGGTCACCAAAATGTTGGTTGACGGCGGGGCCGGGCTGAACTTGATCTCCTCTGCTGTGATCAAGAAACTCCAAATCCCAGATGGCGAGCTCAAAGAGACCGGTTCTTTCCAAGGAATCAACCCGGGAAGGAGCAAGCCCAAGGGGAAGATCACTCTGCCGGTGACCTTTGGCGGGGAGCTCAACTTCAGAACTGAGCGCATCACATTCGACGTCGCCGATATTCCATTGCCGTATAATGGAATACTCGGCCGTCCTGCCCTCGCCAATTTCATGGCGGCTTCCCACTACGCCTACAACGTACTCAAGATGCCGGGGCCGATAAGCGTCATCACCGTCCATGGCGACAAGAAAGATGCGCTTGTCTGCGCCGACAAGATCTACCGGGATGCAGCAGCCGCAGCAGAAAAGGACACACTTGCCGCTGAAGCTCCCGGGGGGAAGAAGACGAAGACCAAGTCCGGCAAGTGCTCTGGGGCCCACTCCGGCAACCGCACCTCTTCGGAGTGTTGCGCTGCTGTCGAGGACGTTCCATCGAGCTCCACCGGCAAGTGCAAGAAGGGGATGGCCGCTCCTCCGGCAACCAAGAAGGTGTCCGCCAAGGAGGACGGCACTGGTGGTACCTTCACCATCAGTGCCACGCTTGACAGCAAATAGGAAAGCACGCTCGTTGCCTTCCTGCGGGCGAATGTCGATGTGTTTGCGTGGCAGCCATCTGACATCCCCGGTGTTCCCAGGAAGGTAATTGAGCACAAGCTTGCTGTTTGTCCTCATGCGCGGCCCGTCAAGCAGAAAGTGAGGAAGCAAGCCGTGGAGCGCCAAGAATTCATTGCTGAAGAAATCAAGAAGCTAGAGGCAGCAGGCCTAGTTAGAGGTGTGATCCATCCGACGTGGTTAGCAAACCCAGTCGTCATGCGCAAGGCCAATGGGAAGTGGAGACTGTGTATAGACTTCACTGATGTGAATAAAGCATGTCCCAAGGATCCATTCCCTTTGCCGCGTATTGACCAGATCGTTGACTCCACCGCCGGATGTGAGCTACTCTCTATTCTTGATGCATATTCAGGCTACCATCAGATTTTTATGGCCAAAGAGGATGAAGAGAAGACTGCATTTATCACCCCATGTGGCACTTATTGCTTCATACGCATGCCATTTGGACTGAAGAATGGAGGATCAACATTTGCAAGGGTAGTGCACACTGCTTTCGAGCCACAGATCCACAGAAATGTAGAGGCTTACATGGATGACATCGTGGTGAAGAGCAAGAGCAAGGAAACCCTGGTCCAAGATTTGGAAGAGACATTTCAGAATCTGCGCAAGATACAGCTCAAGTTGAACCCCGAGAAGTGCGTCTTTGGAGTCCCCTCCGGCAAGCTTCTCGGGTTCTTCGTGTCATAAAGGGGGTTTGAAGCTAACCCCGACAAAATTAAAGCCATTGAGCAGATCGAGGCCCCGAAGCGCGTCAAGAATGTCAGAAGACTTGCAGGTTGTGTGGCTGCCCTCAGTAGGTTCATTTCAAAGTCTGCAGAACGCGCCCTAGCTTTCTTCAAAATCTTGAAGAAGGCAGGTCCCATGAAGTGGACTCCGGAAGCGGAGGCAGCGCTGCAGGATTTGAAACGGTACCTATCCTCCACTCCAATACTTGTCGCACCTAGACCACAGGAAAAGTTGTTGCTATACCTAGCGGCAACCAACCAGGTGGTTAGTGCTGCGTTAGTAGCGGAGAGGGAGGCCGACGAGGAGTCTGCGCCACCGGCAAGCGAATCCAGCGACAAGCAGGGGGCTGCTCCGACAAGCTCTGGCCCTGGCAAGGACAACTCTGCGCAGGAACAGGAAGAAGTGCGGAAGAAGATGGTGCAGCGCCCGGTGTATTTTGTGAGTTCCCTCTTGCAGGGAGCTAGATCAAGATACTCCGGGGTGCAAAAGTTGCTTTTCGGCCTCCTCATGGCCTCGAGAAAGCTGCGCCATTACTTCCAGGCACATGAGATAACAGTGGTCACTCGCTTTCCGCTGAAGAGGATATTGCACAATCCAGAAGCAACAGGCATGATCGTTGAGTGGGCACTGGAGCTGTCAAGCTTTGGACTCAAGTTTGAAAGTACCTCAACCATACAGAGTCGAGCTTTGGCAGAATTCATAGCTGAGTGGACCCCGACGCCCGATGAAGAAGTCCAAGAAACAAGTGCACCCGTACAAGAAGCGACAAGTGAATGGGTAATGTATTTTGACGGTGCCTTCTCGCTGCAAGGCGCCGGTGCTGGCGTGGTACTCATCGCGCCCACCGGAGAGCACCTCAAATATGTTATCCAGATGCACTTTCCCAGGGAGCAAGCGACAAACAACACTGCTGAATATGAAGGTTTGCTCGCCGGCCTCAGGATTGCGGCCGAACTTGGGATCAGAAAGCTGATTATGCGGGGAGATTCTCAGTTGGTGGTCCGGCAAGTTATCAAGAGTTACCAAAGCCCTTTGATGGAAGCTTATGTATATGAAGTGAGAAAGCTTGAAGAGCACTTTGAAGGTCTGCAAATGGAGCATGTTCCGAGAGCTCACAATGATATTGCAGATGGCCTTTCAAAGTGTGCTGCGATGAAGTTACCTGTGGAACCAGGGACCTTCCTGCTCAAGCTGACTCAGCCATCCGTTACACCATCTATTGGGCAACACAAGAAGAGAAAGTTGGTCTCCGGCGACTACTTGCCGGCGGATCTTCCCGAAGCCGCCGCCAAGGTCCCCAAGATCAACGGCCAGAACGCTGAGGAACAGTCTGCTCCTGCAGATCCGAGGATCTGTGCAGTTGAAGCAAGTGTTCCCGACAAGCCTCGCCCCGGCGAGCTTGCCGGGGGACCATCAGCTCCGGCGGAACCAGAGGTTCTCGCCGTGGAAGCTGAGGTCCCCGCAGCGGCCCTCATGCCTTTAGTCCTTGCCGTTGAGCCTCGGGCTCCGGCATGGGCGCAGCAGATCGTCCGTTTTCTACAAACTGGAGAACTTCCCGACGACCCAGAAGAAATAGAGAAGATAACCAGGCAGTCAAGTATGTACCAGTTCGTGGATAATGAGCTGTACAGAAGAAGACTCAACGGTGTCAGATTGAAGTGCATCTCCAGGGAAGATGGACAGAAGCTGTTGGCAGAAATACACGGAGGCATATGCGGCCACCACATTGGCGCAAGGGCGCTTGCCGGGAAAGCTTTCCGGCAAGGGTTCTTTTGACAAGAAGCCCTCCAAGATGCAACTGCACTAGTAACCAAGTGTGAAGCGTGCCAGTTCCATGCAAAGCAGATTCACCAGCCAGCTCAAGCTCTCCAAACAATTCCTTTGTCCTGGCCCTTCTCGGTTTGGGGGCTCGATATCCTCGGCCCTTTCCCCCGATCCGTCGGGGGCTTTGAGTACTTGTACGTTGCAATCGACAAGTTCACAAAGTGGCCAGAAGTGGAACCAGTGAGAAAGGTGACAACACAGTCAGCGGTCAGGTTCTTCAGGTCGATTGTTTGCCGTTTCAGAATCCCCAACAGGATCATCACCGACAACGGTACACAATTTACTAGTCGCACCTTCATGCAGTACGTCCAAGACCTTGGCGCCAAGGTCTGTTTCGCTTCTGTTGCTCACCCGAGGAGCAACGGTCAAGCAGAGAGGGCCAATGCTGAAGTGATGCGCGGACTCAAGACAAGGACCTTTGACAGGCTGCGCAAGTGCGGAAGAAATTGGATAGAGGAGCTACCGGCGGCTCTTTGGTCAATCAGAACGACACCGAGTCGAGCCACCGGACAGA
Organism: Secale cereale; assembly: GCA_902687465.1. Classification (NCBI taxonomy): domain Eukaryota; kingdom Viridiplantae; phylum Streptophyta; class Magnoliopsida; order Poales; family Poaceae; genus Secale; species Secale cereale. The sequence continues at coordinate 317,974,950 of LR738713.1, forward strand.
CACCCTTTGCTCTAGTTTATGGAGCAGAGGCAGTTCTCCCCACGGAACTCGTATACGGATCTCCTCGAGTGCTCGCTTATGATGAGCTCGAGCAAGAGCAAGTGCGACTAGATGATGCATTGCTACTCGAGGAGGAACGTCTCCAGGCTGCTGTACGAGCTGCTCGATACCAGCAAGCCTTGCGCCGCTATCATAGCCGCAAGGTCAAGGCCAGGAGTCTCGAGGAAGGCGACCTTGTTCTTCGGTGTGTTCAGTCCGCCAAGAATTCCAACAAGTTGACGCCGAAGTGGGAAGGCCCTTATCGGGTGAGACAAGTCACAAGGCCCGGCGCTGTCCGCCTTGAGACCGAAGAAGGCTTACCGGTGAGCAACTCCTGGAACATAGAGCATCTTCGCAAGTTTCACCCATAAGGCGCGGTTGCCGTGATCCGCTCCGGCAACCACCTTTTGTACAAGCTTTGCCGCTGTTGCATGTAACCCTTTGTACAAAGCCGGGCGTAGACCCCGTGCGTCAGTAAAGTTTTTGTGTTTTGCGCCATTTGCCTTTTACATGCTTTTCTCTGCTATTTGCATGTGTTATTTGGCATCTTGTGCAACGAACATATCCGGTAAGCATTAGTACGCCGAAAGGGCATATACTTGTCTCCCTCTTCTTTTTTCCTTGCCCCTTAAGCAGAAGGAACGTTCCTCGCGCACAAGTTTGCCGGGGGGGGAAGGAAATGGAAGGGGAACCAAGTGCTGTTCAAGAAAGAGAAGCCTTACCAAGAAGCAAACAATATATAAAAGCTAAGTTATTAGAATTTGAGCAGTTCAAAATTTTAATTTTTAGTTGTCTTCCTTGAACAATCACACTTTGTATGGAAAACCTGTGCGCGGAGGAACCTACCCGTGGCTAGCCGCACCCTTATCTTGTTTCCGAGTACGCTCAACGACTTAAATGAGCTGCGACAAGTGTCGCGCCCTTGCTTCGTTTTCGAGTTCACTCAGCAAGTTAAGTGCGTTGCGACTAGTTGCGGCAAGGTTGCTTGCCGGTAAGACCTTGGCCAGTAGGCTGCTCAGAGTCCAGCACTCAGCGCTCGCGGCAAAGGCCCCTTGCCGGCAAGCTCCCTGGAAGCGTAGGGTGAAAGACATACAAAGTAGATGACCACGACAAGGAAGATAACATTGCACTGATTGACCAAAATAAGATAAATATCTTACAAAGGATAACTTGTCGCAATGATTAATGAGTTCATAACACCCTATGCAGCAACAAAGGAGATAAAGAAAAAGGAGGCCTAATCCACGCGGTCTCCCTCGATCCTGGAGATCTTGTTCACTTTGGCGATGATATGGGCGACCTGATCCTTCAGCGCCTCCGTGTTCGCGTCGGCCGGCAAGCTGCGGAGAACGTTGGTGAGATTTATGCCGGGATTGCGATATACAATCTTTGTCAGGACGCGCTCCAAGGTTCCCGCGCAGAGCTGGCGCGACTCCTCGGCCAGTTGCGCGGGGAGCTTCTTCCGAAGATCTGCAAGGGCCGGCGCGATCCATCTGAAGAAGAGGCTGAGCTTGGCGCTGTGAGGGAGGTTTGGATCCGGAGAGTAGATGAGATGCTCCGTGTTGAGCGTGGTGACCCTCTCCACGCTCGCCTTCAACGACTCCTCCAGTTGCGCAACCTTGACCGTGAGCTCCTCCTTGGCGGTCTCCGCGGCAGCCGCGGCGGCTTTCGCCTCCTTCAGCTCTCCGCCAAGGGCCTGCTCCCGAGCGGCAAGGTCTTCCTCGTGGGAGTCGAGGTTGACCTTCCGCTGGGCGAGCTCTCCTTCTCGCCGGGACAGCTCCACCCCGGCAAGTCGCTGCTGCTCTTCGGCTTCAGCCTTCTCCAGCAGCCATTCCTGGTACTCCCCGGCGAGCCTCTCGCGCTCCTCCGCCACGTCGCGGAGGGCAGCCTGGTTGGCGGCGCGGAGCTCCGCCGCGCGCTTCTCCATCTCAACGGCGGCCTTGGCGGCAAGGGCCTCCCGGGAAGCAAGCTTCGCCTGCCTGGCCCGGTAAAGGGCCAGGAGCTGATGAAGCAGCTTCTCCTCCTCGGGCCCATCGCTTCCGCCGGGCGCCTCGACGATCTTCAAACCCGCGGAGGCGAGGACCTCTCCATCAAAAGCCTCGCCCTCCACGGGGGCTCGCGACAAAGAACCCCACGGCACCTGGATGAAGACGCCGTTGGGAGCTTCAAGATAGTAACCCGCCTGCTCCTTTTCGGCGGAGGGGTCGGCGGCCGGTGCAGCACTTGATGCTCCTACCGCCTCTGGGCCGGCAGTGCGGTCGCCGTCCCCCTCCCCGGCCGCTGCGTCTGCAGCCGGAGCGGTCTCCTCCGCAGCCGGCTCGGTGGCTCCCGCCGTGTCCTCAGCAACAGGGGCGTCGCCGCCGCCGCCCTGCGCGCCCTCCTCCTCGATGACGATGACTTCCGTCTCCATATGCTCGGGGGGAGGAGGATCTAGAAGAAGAAGAAAAAGTAAAAGAAGCTCAAGCAAATATCCAAAAAGAGACAAATACAAGAAGACAAAGTTACGGAACTTACCTTGACGGACGTCATCAGCGGCGGGCTCCCTCGCCGGGGAGCTCTGCCTTGGCGGAGTAGCCGCCCTCGCCGGGCTGCTCGCCCTTGGCGGGGTACTCGCCCTTGGCGGAGTACCCGCCCTTGGCGGAGTGCTCTCCCTTGCCGGGGAGTTCGGCCTTGGCGGGGACGGCGGGGCCTGCGGCTCCTCGGGAGCGACCTCCGGACGCTCCTGCGGTTGTGGCTCCACCTCTGCACAAGACAATCAAAACAAGACAAAAATATTAGGATATTAGCACAAGACGAAGTTCTCAAGCGCGCCCGACGAGCGGAAGTATGAAACCCAGACTTACGCTGGGGGCTGCGCTGGGGGCTGCTCCTCGGAGCAGCGCTAGGGTCCGGCAGGCTCGTCTCCGGCACGTCTCCAGTCGGCGCGACGGGCGAGTCGTCCGCGACCTCGACCACGGGCACCTTGGCCTTCTTCGCCACTCGCTGGGCCAAGGTCCTGAAATCAAAGGAAAAGCAAGATTAGCATCAACAAGAATCAAGATAGTATTAAAGAAGATGCAAAAACCTCAAGTCCTTACTCCTGTTCCTCCTCGTCGTCGTCGTCGCTCAGGGCGGAGAAGTCAAACTCCACCTGAGGCGCGTCCGCGCGGGGAGCAGGAGGCGAAGACTCCCTCGGGCGCTTGGCGGTCCCTGGGGCTGGGGGCTGCGAAGACCCAGCCCCTGTGGTAGCCGAGGCCCGGGGAGCGGGCGGAGCCGCCGCTCCGCTCTGTGAAGACTCCCTTCCGCTCGGCGGTGACTTGCGGGGCGCCTCTGCCGTGGCCTGCTTGCGGGGCGCCTCTGCCGTGGCCTGCGTGCGGGCCGCCTCCGCCGTGGTTGGTGCGCCTGGCGCCCCCGTCGCCGCTTGGCTCCCCCGGGTGGCTCTCGCCGCCCGGCGAGCTGGTTGTTGCCGGGGCGCCTGCGCCCTCGTCCCTGTCGCCGTCTTGCGGAGACGCTTCAGCGGAGAGCGCCTAGGGCTTGCCCGAGGCGGGGAGGTCTCCGATGACGAGGAGAGGTCGTCGGCGTAGAGCCCCAGGGATCCGTCGGAATCTTCGTCGACCCCGGCGTCCTCCTCCTCCTCCTCCTCCTCCTCCTCCTCGGCAGGCTTGCTGGGCCCAGCGCCCTCCACTGTGGCCGCTCTCCCTCCGGCGCCTCCGCTCCCTCCGGCGCCTCCGCTCCCTCCGGCGCCTCCGCTCCCTCCGGCGCCTCCGCTCCCTGCGGCGCCTCTGTTTCCTCCGGCGGCGCTGCCTTTCGCCGCGGCCTCGGCCAGGATTCCGGGGATCCCGGAGTGCCTCAAGGATGGGACCCCGGCGAGCTCGTCGGGAGGAAGCTTCAGTAGCCTGCGGATCTCCGCCTCCTCTGCTTGGCAGGACGCTTCCGCAGCCTCTGCCTCCTCGGGCGTGAAGCCGAATTCTCCTGCCGCTGCGGCTGCAGCGGCCTCTTCAACCCGAGAAGCTATGTACGCTATCTCTTGGTCGGTGGTGTCCCGTGTGAGCTCCCGGATCTCGTCCTTGTTCTTCGCCACCTCCACCAGGTTGTCGAAGAAGTTCAAGATGACGTCCGGCTTGGGCGGAATCCACGTGCGGTCGATACCGTGCGAGTCACACGCGGGCATCATGGCGCGAAGGGCATCCCGGGCCGTGCTGTTGCAGAGGGGCACCACTCCCCGGGGAGCTCGGAACCACTCCGGGTGGGCCGGGTCATGCTTAAATAGTTCCCGGACCATCCCCTTCAGCTCCAGTGATGTGAAGTTGAAGTTGAGCCCGGGGCGCAGCCTCATTATGTCCGCCGCGTTGCCTTAATCCCAGGCTGGCCTCTTCCTATCTTGAAGAGGGGCGATGCGGCGGCGGAGGAAATCTGTGCCTACTTCTCCGACAGACAACCTTGCTACCCGAAGACGAAGAATTCTGATGAGGGCGACGTCGAGCTTGCCGTCGTCCGAATCCAACTCACTCCAGTCCCTGCCGCGCACGATAGCTGTTGTGCGCGGCGCGGTGAAGGGCTGCGGCTCGTCCTCGACAATCCAACACCAGTCTGCACGCCACTCCTCCCACTTGCCGCGGAGCTCCCCCGGCAAGTAGGACTCCTTCTTATTCAAGCGGAAGACCCAAGAAATCCCCCCGGAGAGGGGAGCGCCGGCTTCTACTCTAGGGGTGAAGAAGTGCCTAAACAGCGCTACGTTTGGGTATATTCCAATATAGTTTTCGCACATATGTGCGAAAACCGCCATCGTGAGGATGGCATTGGGGGTGAAGTCTAGAAGATGGAGGCCGTAGGTGTGCATTATGTCGCAGAAGAAATCGGAAAAAGGGGGACAGAGCCCGCAGTGGAAGAAAGCTGCGAAGAAGAAGTACCCGCCGGGGTAGTTGTCCTTGGCGGCGGCCGGATAGGCTCGGGTGCGGGGATGCGCCTTGGTCTTCTTGGCCCAGAACAAGTAATACTTGTTCCAGAGCTCCCGCGCGCCGAGCCTTGGCGCGAAGACGACGTTCCGCTTCCGCAGCAGAGCGAGCCTCGCCGCCTGGTCAGATTTCTCCTTCTTGGCCTTCTCCGCCTTCGCCTTCTCGGTCTTCGGGGCCATGGCGGAGGCGGCGAGGGGAAGGGGGGCGAAGAGTCCGACGGCGCCGCAGATGCGGAAGGCGGCGGAGGAGGTGTGGAGGCGGAGCGCAGAGGAGATCTCTGGAGATAGAAGAAGATGCAATGAAGGCGTAGGAGGGGAACCGCTCCTGCTTCCTCTGCTTTTATGGGGAAGTGGGGGGGCGTTTCGCTCTTTCCATTAAAATAACGTGGCCACGTCCCATCCCACGACGCCGCAATCGACGCGTGCCATTACGGGGGGACGCGGCGGATACGGAAGTGGATTCGGCGTGCCGTGGGCCGCTCGTGCCCGTGCACTGTTTTGGGCCTGGCCCAACAGCGCTCGGCACCGTGTGTGGCCCAGGCCCGGGGGCTCCTGTCGGTGTACTAAGGTAGGGGTACCTCAGTACCCCAACTTGTGCACGGGCAGTAGCAGCTTCCTGCGGCAGGGCCTACCACACGCTCGTCGGAGACCTTCCTGCTCCATATAAAACCATTCAAAAACAAAGTATACAAGACAGAAGATCGAGACCCCGGCAAGTGGAGCTTGCCGGGAAGGCCGTTCCAGGCTCAAGATTACCTCACTCACGCAAGGCCCTGGCAAGAGGAGCTTGCCAGGAAGACTATAAGATTACATTACGAAAGACATGCCTCGGCGCTATACGCGCCCCGGCAGGGCCCGGGGAGCGACAAGCTTCAGAGCCCGACAAGCTCCCGGGCCCGGCAAGGACAAGACCCCGGCAAGGTGCTTGCCGGGGAGAGTTGCGCTGTGTGCCCGCGCTCCAGCTCATCGAACCACGTGTCGCCCTGGGGCCATTCCAGGGACGCGTGGCGGATGGCTGTGCAGCCTGGGGGACACGGTGGCACTCCACGGTGGAAAAGCCATCGCCGTGGCAAACAGAGACGCAAGGGCGGGCGCTTTTGGGGTCGACGGTGACGGGCATTAAATGCTCTTGTCCCCCACTGTCAAAGTAGGTAGCGACCACTGTTCATCCACTGTAGCTCCACTATTCCCGCACTGTTACAGCTACCACCTCTTTTACATTTTTACCCTTTCTCCTACGTTGACACCTGTCGGTGACCCCTTGCACTATAAAAGGAGGCCCATGCATAACGTAGAAGGGGTTCGGAACCTAGATCGCTCATATGCTCGGTGTAGCTAGTTCTTCAAGCTCCCGAGCTCTCCAACTCAATACAAACTAAGCAGGAGTAGGGTTTTACGCGTCCATCGCGGCCCGAACCTGGGTAAACTGCCTGCGTGATCTCCACGATCTGCTCTTTGTGCTCCCTCCGCCCTCTTACCGCACAAGCAAGGGGCTCCGGTCCCATAGGTGCTCGTGGCGGACAGTTTCCCCCGACAGCGTGCTCCAGGTTATCCAGGTGCTCACACTCCTTCTCCAGATCAGAGGCCGTTAGCGCAAGTTCGAGCTCCCGAATATCCATATCCATTTCACGGACCGCCATCATGCTCTCACATCAGGAGAGCTCCTCCGCATGAGGGGCGAGGTGGGCCTCGCGAGCAGCAGCATGTTCCATATAGGCTTTCTATGTGGCCTCTATCTCTGCAAGCCGCCAGGCGGCCTCGCCATCATCTTGGATCGCCCCGTCAAGAAGCTCCTTAGTGTTCTGAGCGGCCTCCTCGTGCTCCTCCTGTGCGACCTTATCGCACCGACGCCCCAGGCTAATGGCCACACCCAGTTGATACTTGCCATCTACGAGGCGTGTTCGCTCCTGATGGAGGTCCACCTCCTCGACCATGAGGTCGGCCTTATGGTTGATGAGGGTAGACCTGGTGTAGCGCAGAGTTCTTGACCGCAACAGACCGCTGTGTCCAATGAGCGCCATGGCCTAGGACACATCTGTCTCCCCTCTTAGTCCCTGCCAGCCGTGAGGGCTCGTGGGATGTGGGTCTTCCGAACCCAACAGAGATTCCACCCACGGGGGCCTTTTCTGCTTTAGGATGCTGGCGGTTCTCCTCAGCCTCCGCCACCGTGCGCGGGGGTTTGGCACATTTGCTTCTGGCCCTAGGTGCACCGGCGTGCACTCGGGATACGTGGGGGCTTCTTCCCCCACCGGGTGCTGGGGGTTCTCTTCAGCCACCATCCCCGCGTGCTGGGGCTTGGCATAGCCGCATCTGGCTGTAGGTGCGCCGACATGCGCTCGGGGTTCATCGTGTCCACTCCATCAGTGCCCACCGCCCTGGTCTACGCGGAGCCCTCCGGGGGGCTCAGTTTTGCGATGTCTCCCAAGGTGTCGCCTCTTCCTGTGTCGGGTGTGTTCGGCACCTCTCCCTCCGTGAGGGCCCCACCGGAGGTTCGCCACCCCCTGCAGGTGAAGGCGTACCCGTACGTGGCTGAGGGATTCATGCACTCTCCGTCGTCATTTACCCACACCTCTCTAGGCTGGGCAAGGGCACCAGCGGCTCTTCAATCCGCACCCCCTGCGAGGATGTTGTCGGCGTCCTGGGAATGGGGGTACCCAGACTTGCCTGCCTGCGGCCCGTGACGTGGCTCCATCAGCGGCCTGGTGCGGCCCAACTTCATCAACTGCTACTCAAGACCCTCGCGAGGGGCTAAGCCTTGTAAGGCGGGAGATTGCAAGACCTCCCTGGGGTAGTCTCTCCAGGCTGGCTCCCGAGGAGCGGATATCTATGCAAGGAGTACCACATGAGGCTCATGTGACGTGAGCCATGATGACCAAGGCCAGGCGGGCTCCAGCAGGCGCAGAATGCTAGTTTTCCCTTTGGTGCTAAGAGGGCAAGTGCAGGCACGGAGTCCCGAGGGATCAGGAAAAGGTTTCCATATCGGTGCAACAAGACCAAGGACCGTCAAGGCTACTGAACGGAGGTCATCGTGGAGCCTGGCACGGCGTCACCACCAGAACCTTTGGCAGGCGAAGACTACTTTTGTCAGGATAACTTGTACTAGCGGTTCCCCTTCAAATTTAACCGTTGTGGGATCCCTTCCTGCCGATATTTGGAAAGAGGACCAAGGCCACTATAAATAGGACCTAGCCACCACCATGGGAGGAGAGAGGGAGGATCGGATCCTTTCCACACTACACACCACAAGCTCATCCGAGCCCAAGAACGCCTCACCTCCGGAGGCTATTCATCCCTTGTACTAGTTCATCCTCAGCCATTCAAAGGCAATTCACCACACACACTGGAGTAGGGTATTACACCAGAAGGTGGCCCGAACTAGTATAATTCTCTGTGTCCCCTATTTTTTGAGCGCGACGAGCTTGGCCACTGAATCGAAGGGTGAGTGCGCTGGGAGGGAGTGTTCTTCGTGCGCACCCTAGAGTTCGAACCTCTCAAGGGTTTGCAGAACCCGAAATCCAACATTTGGCGCACCAGGTAGGGGTGTGCCGAAGCCTCTCTTCCGTCGATCGGCACGTCACCACTCCATCACTTCCATGGCTAATGCTCGCCGTGATCGTGCTGAGCGACGGGCCACCCTCGCCGCTTAGACAGCTCCCGCCGGCGGACCTCCTCGCCATTCTCCATCGCCCGCCGCCAACGCTGCCACTGGCCCGGCGCTGCACGTGCAGCAAGCCTCATCGCTGCATCCCTCGGTGCGGTGGGATGGACGCACCGCAACCCCGTCACTGACCCCCGCTGGCTCGACGTCCCACAGCCGTCGTGGACCCGCGGACGTGCAGGCTGCACTGCTCATGGCGTGCGAGCTCCTGCGCTACCGCCCCGTTGACGACCTCTAAGAGGACTGGCTCGACCGCATCGTCGAGCTCGTCAGCGCCGTTGGGGGCTCTCCTGCCCCGTCTCTCTCACTACCTTGTCTGCCTCCCCATGCGGGCGACGTGGCCCATGAAGCGCCTCCACCACCTCCGCATCAAGGCGTCGTCCATGACCCAAGGCACGCGGCCCCGCGGTGCGACCCACCGCGCAGGGCGCCCATGCATGAAGAAGGAAGCTGCCAAGAGATCCAGCGGCCTCAAGGAGGAGCGCCATCGCTCCCTCCACCGCTGCATCGAGACCGTGCGCCCCCTGCCATGGTGGCGCGCAGAAACCAAGACCAAGATCCACCTCCGCGACAAGTTCTGGTATGAACAACAGACTGCAAGACCCTTGCCCCCGAGCTATGATGTCTACTACACAACCTTCTTCTTGTAGATGTTGTTGGGCCTCCAAGTGCAGAGGTTTGTAGGACAATAGCAAATTTCCCTCAAGTGGATGACCTAAGGTTTATCAATCCGTGGGAGGCGTAGGATGAAGATGGTCTCTCTCAAACAACCCTGCAACCAAATAACAAAGAGTCTCTTGTGTTCCCAACACACCCAATACAATGGTAAATTGTATAGGTGCACTAGTTCGGCGAAGAGATGGCGACACAAGTGCAATATGGATGGTAGATATAGGTTTTTGTAATATGAAAATATAAAAACAACAAGGTAACTAATGATAAAAGTGAGCATAAACGGTATTGCAATGCTTTGAAACAAGGCCTAGGGTTCATACTTTCACTAGTGCAAGTTCTCTCTACAATGATAACACAATTAGATTATATAACAATCCCTCAACAGCAACAAAGAGTCACTCCAAAGTCACTAATAGCGGAGAACAAACGAAGAGATTATTGTAGGGTACGAAACCACCTCAAAGTTATTCTTTCTGATCGATCTATGCAAGAGTCTGTAGTAAAATAACACGAAGCTATTCTTTCCGTTCGATCTATCCTAGAGTTCATACTAGAATAACACCTTAAGACACACATCAACCAAAACCCTAATGTCATCTAGATACTCCATCGTCACCTCAAGTATCCGTGGGCATGATTATACAATATGCATCACACAATCTCAGATTCATCTATTCAACCAACACAAAGAACTTCATAGAGTGCCCCAAAGTTTCTATCGGAGAGTCAAGACGAAAATGTGTGCCAACCCCTATGCATAGATTCCCAAGGTCATGGAACCCGCAAGTTGATCACCAAAACATACATCAAGTGAACCAATAGAATACCCCATTGTCACCATGGGTATCCCACGCAAGACATACATCAAGTGTTCTCAAATTGTTAAAGACTCAATCAGATAAAATAACTTCAAAGGGAAAACTCAATCCATTACACGAAGGTAGAGGGGGAGAAACATCATAAGATCCAACTATAGTATGAAAGCTCGTGATACATCAAGATCGTGCCATCTCAAGAACACGAGAGAGAGAGAGAGAGATCAGACACATAGCTACTGGTACATACCCTCATCCCCGAGGGTGAAATACTCCTTCCTCGTCATGGAGAGCACCAGGATGATGAAGATGGACATCGGAGAGGGATTCCCCCTCCGGCAGGGTGCCGTAACGGGGCCCCGATTAGTTTTTTGTGGCTACAGAGCCTTGTGGCGTCGGAACTCCCGATCTAGGTTATGTTCTGGAAGTTTGGGTATATATAAGAGGTGTTGGAGTCGGGAACAAGTCAGGGGTCCCCGAGGCGGCCACGAGAGAGGGGGTACGCCCAGGGGGTAGGGCGCGCCCTCCACCCTCATGGTGGCATCGGGACTCTTCTGGTCCATCTTCGGTACTCCGTGGGCTTCTTCTGGTCCAAAAACAACCTCCGTGCAATTTCAGGTCAATTGGACTCTGTTTGGTATTCCTTTTCTGCGATACTCAAAAACAAGGAAAAAACAAAAACTGGCACTGGGCTCTGGGTTAATAGGTTAATCCCAAAAATCATATAAAAGTGTATATTAAAGCCCATTAAACATCCAAAACAGATAATATAATAGCATGGAACAATAAAAAATTATAGATACGTTGGAGACATATCAAGCTGCGCAATGTCGACTGGCCTGGGAAGTTCAAGCCCGACCTGCCTCCACGCTACGACGGCACCCCCGACTCTGCTGAGTTCCTGTAGCTCTACGAGCTGAGCATCGAGGCATCCAACAGCGACGAGAAGATCATGGCAAACTGGTTCCCCATGGCTCTCAGGGACGGCACGCGCTCGTGGCTCCTGAACCTACCCACGGGATCAATCTCCTCCTGGGGTGAGATGCGCGAGCGGTTCATCGCCAATTTCCAGGGCACCCACGACCACCCCCGGCTGCAGGTGACCTGTGGCGCATCAAGCAACAACCAGGAGAAACTCTACAGAAGTTCATCCAACGCTTCAACAGCATTCGCGTCAAGATCCCCAAGGTCACTGACGAGGCCATCATCTCAGCATTCTCCGATGGCGTCCGCGATGTCAAGATGTAGGAGAAGCTTGCCATCCACGAAGATCTGTGCACGACCCTGGAGCTGTTCAACCTCACGACCAAGTGCGTCAGAGATGAGGAGGGGCACCTCTCCCTCGTCGAGATCCCCACCGCTGACCCTGAAGACAAGAAGGCCAAGGCCAAGGACGTGAAGCGCAAAGGGGTGGCTGTGCTCGCGGCCAAACCAGAGATGAAGCTTGGCCGCGACCACCCGAAGTCATCCAAGAGCAGCCGTCTGTTCTGCGCCCTCCACAATGTGCACAACCACAACACCAATGACTGTCAAGAGCTCAGAGCCATCCGCGATGGGTGCATTAGCCGACGCCCCGAGCGCAACGACCGGGGCTACGGCCATGGAGGTAGCGGGACCAGGGGGCGCTGGGACAACCACGGCCCCCGTCAGGAGTGGCGTGATCAGCCTCGTGAGGACCTCTGGCATGATCAGCATCGAGAGGGTGCCTGGAGGGACCAGCCTCGTGAGGGTGCCTGGAGGGACCAGCCTCACAAGGACCGTCCTCAGGGCAAGGCCGGCCTCCCTCTACTGCCACCACCAAGGAGGAACGACGACCAAGATGATGTGGATTGGGGCTTCTAGAAGCCTCGCGCCATCGCTTGCATCTTGGGCGATGCGCAGACCCCAACCTCTCAGCGCCTCTTCAAGCAGTTCGCCAGAGAAGTGAACGCAGCTCTTCCCAGGATAGAGACCACGCGGCGGCTCAAGTGGTCCAAGTGCGCCATCACCTTCTGCTATGCTGACCAGCTTAAGTGCGCGGCGACCGCCGGCGCTCTCCCAATGCTCTGCTCACTTGTCATCATCAATGTCCAAGTCACCAAGACCCTCATCGATGGCGGTGCAGGGCTCAATATTCTCTCTGTCGACACATTTGACCATCTCCATGTACCTTATGACCAGCTGCAACCCACCAGGCCTTTCTCAGGAGTGACTGATGGCTCTACCATCCCAATCGGAAAGATCCGGCTCCCAGTCACCTTCGGCACCCGTGACAACTACCACACCGAGCTCATCAACTTTTACGTCGCTCACATCCGCCTCCCATACAACGCCATCCTTGGGTATCCAGCCCTAGCCAAGTTCACGGCCGTGACCCACCATGGCTACAACGTTCTCAAGATGCTTGTGAGCCGGGACATCATCACCATCACTTGCGAAGAAAATGATGTAGTGTGCTCCCTTGAGTGCGCTTACCAGGCTGCGGCAGTCGAAGACCCTGACAACGATGACACCATCTACCCGCCTGAAGCCATCCCGAAGAAGAAGAAGCAGCTGCTCGCCCTAGAGCCCAACGAAGATGCAACACCCAGCGGCCGTGCCTCAGGATCTGCGCCCATGGATGGGGCGCATCCCTCTCTCGCATAGGAAGGCGCGCCCGGCGCCCCACTCAAGCTGGGCTTGGGGGCTCTCCTTTGGAGGGCCTCTGACCTAGCCAACGTCTCAAGGGAGGCGCTCGGGCACCATTTGGAGGCGTGCTTCACCGCACGCTTCCCTTTGGAGGACACAAGGCGAGAAGGGCCAAGCACTCAGGAGTTCATCAACCAGACCATCGAAGACTTGCAGGTGCCAAGGGCGATGCAGAGCAAGCACCGCCCGATGCCCGGGAGTGAAGCTGTTGTCCCAGGCTCAAGCGATGGGTTGCGTGTATGCGTCAACGTCCTAGGACTCAACAGGATGGCGTCTCAGGAGCTCTACTGGCCATCTCAGGTGGGCCGGTGCAAGGGTCCCCCCTCACAGCTACGTTCGCATGCCCTTCGTCTTGCCGAACCAGGCGGCACTGCACCAGTGCCACATGCGAGAAGTCCTATCGGCTCGCGAGGCCAGGCATCAGGAGATCTTGGTAGAGGTGGCCTCGATTCTTCACGAGCTCTTGGAACCTCCGCATGCCCTTCATCTTGCCGAACCAGGCGGCACTGCACCAGTGCCACATGCGAGAAGTCCTATCGGCTCGCGAGGCCAGGCATCAGGAGATCTTGGCAGAGGTGGCCTCGATTCTTCACGAGCTCTTGGAACCTCCAGAGCCTTGCGAGGCCACGGAGTCAGGCGGCTCGTGAGGAGCGACGTCTGCATGGAGCGTCTTCAGCTACACCAACACACCTCCAGCATTGATGCCAGGTGACTTTGTTTCAGTCTGTGCAGTTGGGGGCGCCCCTCGGGTTGCATCATCCCCAAGTCGCACGGGCTTACCCCTGCGACGTGTAACTCTTTTGCATCTCTAGCTTGCTCTGTTGGGGGCACCCCTCAAGCTGCATCATCCCCAAGCCACATGGGTCCGTCCCTATGGCATGTATCGCATTTTACATCACCTGGGTTAGCTCATTTGCTCTTATGATTTACCTTATGGACATCACTGTCGGGACCCCAATCCTAAGTCACACCGATCTAGCATGTAACACATCATATCACTTTGCGGCCTCACGCATGGTATCCCCATGGGTGCCACCTTACCTGGCCCGGGACGTGGGTATTTTGGCTCACGTATTCGAAAGTGTCGCTAGCATCCATATGACAGAGAACCCGGGCCGACATGACTAGTCGTAAACCAAAAGTGGCGCTAAATTACAGGGACATGCATACATGACCCAACAACGAACGTGTCGGTCATCAACGTATGAACCCAAGTCGTAGCAAGCTACAAGGACTTAAAAGAACAATGTGTGACATTTACCTGAAGGGACAGACACAGGAATGAAGAATGACACATGCCGGCCAGCCTAACGGTTACGGAGCAGTAACAAGCTACCAAGGCTCAGTGGAAGCACTAGGAGGCATTTCCCCATAAGATAGGCTACCAAGGGTAAACAACTAGGTGTCAGATCCCACACATACGAAGCATTTCAAATCATACACACAATATGCTCGGTATGTGCAAATACAACATGGAATCACAACACAACTCTACAAATCAAAGTATTTATTCATTAGGCTATGAGGAGTCAAGTATTACAAACATGGGTCTCATGACCCAACATACAGAGCATACAAGCAACAAGCACATGCAGAAGCTTAACTTGTCTGAGTACAGACAACTAGAAATGAAAAAAGCTGAGAAGCCTGACTATCTACAAGACCCTCCCAAGGGTACAAGATCGTAGCTGAGGTAACAAGCTAAACGCCGAAGTCCACGCGGAACTACTAGTGTGACTGAAGTCTCTCTGCAAAAACATAAATTAAGCAAACATGAGTAAAAATGTACCCAACAAGAATTACATCGGAACTGGCTACATATGCATCAGTATCAAGAAAAGGATGGTGGAGTTTAACAGCAGCAAGCCAGCTTTGACTCAGTGACTATCCTGAACTACGACAGCAAGTAACTCTTTTGAGGTGGCGCACACGAGTCCACATATTCACCAATCAATACACCACTATGGATCCGCTCCCGTCTCCCTACGAGAACGCCATCCATAGCACTCATGCTTATCTTGCACATTTTAGAGTACCCACTTTCACTTGTCTATGAACTATACAGGCAACCAAGAAGTTCTTTACCACGGACACAACTATTCGAATAAATAATTTATAACCCTACAACGGTGTACTTCTTCACACACGCTCTCACCACTTATCGTCGTTTTACACGACATGTACTCGGCAACCTTCAAGCGGAAGCCCAACGAGGGTGTCGGCCACGACCTGACTAACCATGCAAGTCTCTAGTCTAGGTTTATTGCCTATTCGGGTTCCATCCGCAAGGAGATCCGGCCGGGGTATCGCTTACGGCCCCAAACGATGTGTACAAGGTTCCTGAGACACCAAACGAGCGACTCGGTACACCATGCCACGATGTATCTACCGCGTCATAGCCCACCCCTAGGGTCAGTGCTATGCATGTCCTCCAACACATATCCTACAAACACCAGAAACTAGTTGCAACTCCTGGACAGATATCAAGGCGATTAATAAGTCGAAAGATCTTGGAGTGCTCGGGCCCCAATGTGTGGTAGTAGCTGTTCATGGATCACAAACACAGAACTTAGTTCCTCAGGACGGTTTCAATGAGACAACCCACCATGTACTCCTACATGGCCTCTCACCACTACCTTTAACAAATCGTGTTCACACACTTAGCTCTCAATAGTAGGACATGATGACCACATTCCAGTTCATCCCCGATGAATCAGACCTGACACAACTCTAAGCAATAGCAGGCATAACCAGAAAGCATGAATGAGTAGGCACAACATGGCTCAAATAAGTCCTACTCATGCTAGTGGGTTTCAACTATTTACTGTGGCAATGACAGGTCATGCAGACGAAAGGGGTTCAGCTACCGTAGAAAATAGAAGTTGAATCGTTGTTGTCCTAATGCAGTAAAGAGAGCAAGAGCGAGAGAGTGGGATTGTATCGGAATGTTTAATGGGGGGTTGCTTGCCTGGCACTTCCGAAGATAGTATAGTTCTTCATCGGTGTCATCGATCTCATCGACGGAACCACATCTACTAAGAGGGGACAAATACCGACAACAGAGAAGGAACATTATCAATGCAACGCAACAATATGATGCATGATCATGACATGGCAATATGCTGTGGTTTGAGCTAATGCAACTAGCAACAATTTAAATGAAGTTGGTTTGAATCCAAGATTCAAATTCAAACTCCATATGTGATTATTCAAATGTTATTTAATTGATTTGACCTGATCAGCATGCATAAGTTGTTCAAACATGCATGAAAATGCCATAAAGAGATTCCTCATATTTTTCTGATAATTTTTCATATATAAATTATTTCATTTGGAGTTACGCTTGATTTTCTATGATTTTTAGAAGTTTTAAACAACTTCTGAAATAAATAAATCATTTCTGATTTATTTAAAATCCCAGAAAACATTACTGCGTTAGCATGACAACACTGTGAGGTCAGCAAGTCAACAGGGACGGTTCAGGTCAAACTGACTAGTGGGTCCCGCGTGTTAGTGACTCTGCTAATTAACAGGGTTAATTAACACTAATTAAAACCTAAACTAGGAGTTAGTCAGGGGCTGACCCCACATGTTAGTGACTCAAGGGGGTCAAACCCATGGTCAAAGGAGACAAACTCGCCGGCGGCAACAGACGCGGCGGAGGGATTCGGAAACGAGCCACAAGACATCATTTCGAGCGCGGTTAGTTGCGTTCGAACGCACGCAGTGGCGCGCGTCGAACGGTGGCGGTGGTTAGTGTTGGGGTGGCCAGGAATGACGACGGCGAGCACGTCCGCTGCGGCCGGAGTTCAGGGGTC
The DNA here is from genome assembly GCA_902687465.1 of Secale cereale. Lineage (NCBI taxonomy): Eukaryota > Viridiplantae > Streptophyta > Magnoliopsida > Poales > Poaceae > Secale > Secale cereale. Next base: position 317,991,555 of record LR738713.1, read on the forward strand.
GGCGGTTTCGACGCTGCGGTGCACGGCAGGAGCAACATGTGACAGTTTTGGGGTCCTGGCGTTGCACTGAGCATGGTGGTGTGCTCGGTCGCGGCCATAGGTGACTGTGGCCACGACGGCGACATGAACGGCGGCGAGGAGCGCTTGGCTCCGGTGGTTGATGCGGCTAGGGGATGAAATAGGCGATGGGGCATGGGGGAAACGATATAGAGGCTCACCGCGGTTCTTCTGGTGCTGCTGGTGAGGCAGGGGAGGCACGGCGTCCGGCAGAATGATGGCGGGGATTGTTGGCACCCGAGGTTTGAAACGGTAGCTTCGGCGAGGCTTTAGGGCGTCCGGCGGGGTATGGTTCGGTGAGGGCGTCGAGGACGATGTCGCGGAGCTCGTGGGCAGCTCCAGGGGCGAGAGAGAGGCGATGGCCACGGCAACAATGAGCGGCGGTGATGGTGGCGTTTGGCAGTGCGCATGAGAGAGAGACAGAGGAGAGGATGAGGGCAAGGGTGAGTGCGAGAGGGGTCGGGGGGCTGCGTGGCCTCGTGGAGGAGTCCAGGGCGTCAGGGACGCAGGCAGCCAGACATGAGGTGGCTCGGGCATGTGGTTGCGCGCGTCGGGCACGCGCCCTCGCCTACTAGCACGGGGAGGAAGGCGATAGGTGGGGTGCTGGGCTGGGCCAGCGCACTGCTGGGCCAGCTGGGCTAGACTGGTAACCAGGTGAGCTCTTTTCTCTCTCTCTTTCTGTTTTAGTTTTCTTTTTCTTTTTCTGTTGTTTGTTTCTAGTTTAGTAAAAATGCTAAACCACATTATAAAATCATGAAAATAATTATGGGCACTTCTGAAATTATTTCCAATAGCCCTCAAATGCTTTCAAGATTATTTGGACATTTAAAAATATTTATAGCATTTAAATATCCAAATGCAAATAAGGTGTGATTTAATTCAATGACCCAATGTTGTCCTAGAAAAATGTGAACCATTTTTGTCAGAGGTTCTAGACCAAGGCCAAGATGATCAACATTTTAGAAGGGCATTTCAGGTTCATTGAAAAAGTACTTCAGTAACCCTAGTTGGATTAAGTGGTGCTGGGGTTTCTGTCATCCCCATTTCAAGTTTCTGAGAAAATTAAACATGATGACATGATGATCAAGCAAAGACAAACTAGGACTGATCTAGGGCTGTGACTACTCACCCCCACTAAACAAGAATCTCGTCCCGAGATTCAAGATGTAAGGTAAGAAGACAGAGGAGACACAAAGCTAACACAATCTTCACGATCCAAGTAACCTTCTTGAAGACGTTGATTCATTGCTTCATATTGATCTTGACGTCCTTGCTTTTGAGATCTTCATCCAACAAGATGATGATGGAAACAAACTCTACAGGAATCAATCTTCTCGAAGATCAAGCAACTCAAGATCAACTCATGGAGTGAGATGTAAGAACGTCTCTTGAGCTGAGACACGAGACACACATCAGGGATGAAAGGAAACAGATGGCGATGGCTCAATTTGGTAGGAAACAATTCCACGCTCGGTCACGGCGTAGCGAGGAGTTAACTGCCACGATTCCACACATGGGCACCTCAGGGAAGGTGACTCGTAGAACTATTCCCTGAAGTGGCAAAAAGAATTACTTTTGATAGATAGATCATTGGAACTCTCCATACTAGCCAAAGATTTTTTCTCATCGTCGGAAATGGATGGGACCCATGGCAAGTCCACTTTTGAAGATAATCCTGAACAACACTTACTGAGAAGGGCAGCCCATATAAATTTAGCACAATGGCGATGCAAGATGGGAACAAAATGCAAATGCTGGGAATGTTCCAACCATAATATTTGCTAGAGATTCAGATCCGATTGGTTTAAGGATATTCCAGACTCAGCATGTCTGAAAAAGAAAGGTTGCAACACAAATCAACGAGATGGCGTTGCGAGATTCTTATGGAGTGAACTACGATAGCAAGCTCCAAAACATGAGCTAGTTCTGCTACATATATGTGAACACGTTGTCCAAGACAAGCATGACCACATAGTAGTCTTACAACGAAACACTACCGAGTTCTGAGTGGGAACCATCATTGCAGAGAGCGAAGTCCTGCGCATGTACCTTTGGGTCCTTAAGGATTAGCACTTAAGAACTTCTTTTCCTTGAACAAATCAATCAGTGGCTTGGTGTGCTAGTAACACATAAGGAATGGAGGCGGCCAACCTATCAAACCATAGAGTACTTCACACGTGCGTGACTAACTTGGGACGATTCCAGAGGAAGCAAAACGAGCTTTCTCAAATTCACGGCGGCAACTTGCACCCAATGCACATGAATTAGAGGAAGTCACTTCTTGCATCAAAACATCTACTTCATGAGTTAACACAAATATGATGCTTACAAAAGTTTCCAATACTAACTTGATGTTCAACAAAATCATGAATGTGATAAGGATGTTGTCGATGGGCTCAACAACAGGTCATCGAGATTTCCATATAGATGGAATTCCATAACTATCTGAACAAAGTGATATAATTGGTCAGACCAATAGATGTAACGGTGTATGCTCGGTGGATCAACCACGAGTAAGACAACATTACAAATATCATTGATTCTAATTTGACTTGACGATAGCCCACACTCAAATCAAAGTTTTGACAAGACATTAGATCCAACAACTGATCACGAGGATCAATCGATGAAGATATCATTTTTCTTCATCAAACACACAAATGCAAGGATATCCATTTGAAAATGAACTAAGTGGGACAAGCTTTCATCTTCCAACTCTCCAAGTTGTCGTTTAGCTTAACCAACTAGCTCAGGGGTATCCAACACGGATTCTCGGAGAAAAGGTGGTTTAGAGAAAAACCAACAGGATCACGAGCTCAACATAGTGGTCAGGGAACAAGCTGGTAATACTTCCGAGAAGATATTCGGAAAATCATGAACCACCGATATGTTATGAAGCTCGAGAACAAACTTGCTTTTCAGGGCAAGATGGTATGATCAAAAGAGCGAGAGATTGACAAAATCCTAACTCATCGATCGACAAGTGCACCAATAAAAATAGACTAGGTAGCACAATCAATCTTAGAATGATGATTCAGTAACCAACACACTAAAAAAAGGGATTATCTTCCATTAACTACCAAGCAACCGAGTTGCTAAGAGTATTTCTTTCACACATCATGATAGAATCATTAGTATTAGGGTTACAATAACACGGAGACCGAGGAATGAACGATGATGGCGAGAAGTATCACTGTATCAACAGTTCACAAGAGGTCGTGCAATTCCCATGACAGTACTGACATGAAAGAGGGTAACACTCCAACATAGAACAGAGCAAAAGCTTGATTGGCATTTTGATCTACGAAATACAAGTTCTTTTACCTAATCCTAGATATGGATAAGGTACTGGAGTGTGCTTCTCCTTGTCATTCATAAATAGAATGTCTTGACGGACCACAAGAATAGTAGGCACCAATGAATGCAAATGCACAACTACTCCTGACTACCAACTGATAGACGAAGGTCGCAATACAACTAAAGAGGGACAACTCAAAGGAACATATAAATTTCTGAGTTGTGGGTGCATAGATCAGTATGTCGAACTAGTTCAACCTATTTCTTCTGGATAACCCATGCAGAAAGGTAGGACTGGCAGAGTCACAGTATGAATGGAGTACTACTCAAGAGCACTCTGGTTGTGATCTTTTGGTTCAGAAGAACTTCTGCCATGATGGTTCATGGTATTGACAGAACGATAACCATGGACCTCGAGGACTATCACAAGGTTACTAATATCCTAAAGGGACGAGCAAATACTACCAACATGAAGTAGGTAGAATGAATCTTGGGTTCAAGAACCCAGAAATAGAATGCCTACTAAATAAATGGCATCACATGATGCTTTCGAGAATAATGGCCAGAATCATCACACCGGAAATATAAGCACTGCTAGATTATTGGGTGATTCTCTAAGATACCTAGGGTCAAACCTTCAACATATTTCTTCCGGATAACCCATGCAGAAAGGTAGAATTGGCAGAGTCACAATGTGGAATGGAGAACTCATCAAGAGCACTCTGGTTGTGATCTTTTGGTTCAGAATAACTTCTGCCATGATGGTCCATGGTATTGGAAGAACGATAACCACAGACCTCGAGGACTATCACCAGGTTACTAATATCCTAAAGGAACGAGAAAACACTATCAACATGAAGTAAGTAGAGTGAATCTTGGGTTCAAGAACCCGGAATAGAATGCCTACTAACTAAATGGCATCACGGGATGCTTACGAGAATGATGGCCAGAATCATCACATTGTGAAAACAAAACATGGCTAGATTACCAGGTGATACCCTAAGACACCTAGGGTCGTAATAATAGCTCCAACCTATATGTCGAGGCAACGGAGTACCTCAAAACACCAACTAGTGTGGTTAATCTGGCCTAAAAGGACATTAAGAACACAGAGGAATGATTTGCAAATGCATCAGATTGTTTAGAGACCTGGGATGACTCGGACAACATAACGGCTGTAAATGCTGAAAAAGATTTTGAGGTTCATGCAAAAGGTAGCGTAACCACTCAACATCATAATGTCAAGGTTCTGAGACCAACTGTTTAACAAACGGAAGTACTTGAAACTGAAATGAGAGTTGAATCCACCATTAACGTGATCCTGATAAATTGATGAGAAGCCTAGTTCTTAATCCCCGTAGAAAAGAAGAAGGTGACTCAAATCAGAAGGGCATATGGTAAAGGAGTAAAAAGAGCCTTACGTTCCCTTCTACAATCAATTCCCTTATATAACTAAAGAATTTCTAGAATCGACTTCGACCAGTTTGGCTTGGTAATCCTATAGATAGTCAGGCTCGGATACCAAAGCTGTCAGGACCCCGATCCTAAGTCACATTGATCTAGCATGTAACACATCATATCACTTTGCGGACTCATGCACAGTATCCCCACGGGTGCCACTTACCTGGCCCGGGACCGTTTGCGTATTTTGGATCACGTATATGAAAGTGTCGTTAGCATCCGTATGACAGAGAACCCGGGCCGACATGACTAGTTGTAAACCATAAGTGGCACTAAATTACAGGGACATGCATACATGACCCAGCAACGAACGTGTCGGTCATCAACGTATGAACCCATGTCGTAGCAAGCTACAAGGACTTAAAGGAACAACGCGTGCCATTTCCCTGAAGGGACATACACAGGAACGAAGGACACATGCCGACCAGCCTAAGTGTTCCGGAGTAGTAGCAAGCTACCAAGGCTCAGTGGAAGCACTAGGAGGCATTTCCCCATAAGATAGGCTACCAAGGGTAAACAACTAGGTGTCGGATCCCACACATACCAAGCATTTCAAATCATACACACAATATGCTCGATATGTGCAAATACAACATGGCATCACAACACAACTCTACAACTCAAAGTATTTATTTATTAGGCTACAAGGAGCCAAGTATTAAAAACATGGGTCTCATGACCCAACATACAGAGCATACAAGCAACAAGCACATGCGAAAGCTTAACTTGTCTGAGTACAGACAACTACAAATTAAAAAGGCTGAGAAGCCTGAATATCTTTAAGAACCTCTCCCAAGGGTTCAAGATCGTAGCTGAGGTAAGAAGCTAAACGTCGAAGTCCACGCGAAACTACTAGTGAGACTGAAGTCTCTCTACAAAAACATAAATTAAGCAAACATGAGTAAAAATGTACCCAACAAGAATTACATCGGAACTGGCTACATATGGATCAGTATCAAGAAAAGGATGGTGGAGTTTAACAGCAGCAAGCCAGCTTTGACTCAGTGACTATCCTGAACTACGACAGCAAGTAACTCTTTTGAGGTGGCGCACACGAGTCCACATATTCACCAATCAATACACCACTATGGATCCGCTCCCGTCTCCCTACGAGAACGCCATCCATAGCACTCATGCTTATCTTGCACATTTTAGAGTACCCACTTTCACTTGTCTATGAACTATACAGGCAACCAAGAAGTTCTTTACCACGGACACAACTATTCGAATAAATAATTTATAACCCTACAACGGTGTACTTCTTCACACACGCTCTCACCACTTACCGCTATTTTACACGACATGTACTCGACAACCTTCAAGCGGAAGCCCAGCGAGGGTGTCGTCCATGACCTGACTAACCACGCAAGTCTCTAGTCCAGGTTTATCGCCTATTCGGGTTCCATCCGCAAGGAGATCCGGCCGGGGTGTCGCTCACGGCCTAAAATGATGTGTACAGGGTTCTTGATACGTCTCCAACATATATATAATTTTTGATTGTTCCATGCTATTATTTAAGATGTTTTGGATGTTTAATGGGCTTTGTTATACACTTTTATATTATTTTTGGGACTAACCTATTAGCCCAAAGGCCCAGTCCAGATTGTTGTTTTTTTTGCCTATTTCAGGGTTTTACAGAAAAGGAATATCAAACGGAGTCCAAACGGAACAAAACTTCGGGAGCGATATTTTTGGAGCAAAATATGCACGGGAGACTTGAGAACCATGGAATAGGGCTGAGGTGGCGTCCGCGAGGGTGGGGGGCGCCCCCCCTACAGGGCGCGCCTACTGCCTCGTGGGCCCCACGTCTGGCCCCCGGTGCCCTCCTTCATCCTATATATATCTACGTACCCGAAACCATCAGAAGAACAGAGAAAACGCTAATTCCACCGCCGCAACCTTCTGTTCCCGTGAGATCCCATCTTGGGGCCTGTTCCGGAGCTCCGCTGGAGGGGGGTTCTTCCACGGAGTGCTTCTACATCATCATCATCGCCTCACCATGAGTTGTGAGTAGTTTACCACAGACCTTCGGGTCCATAGCTAGTATCTAGATGGCTTCTTCTCTCTCTTTGGATCTCAAAACCAAGTTCTCCTCGGTCTTCGAGGAGATCTATTCGATGTAATCTCTTTTTGCGGTGTGTTTGTCGAGATCCGATGAATTGTGGGTTTATGATCAAGATTATCTATGAGAAATATTTGGTTCTTTTCTGAACTCTTTATGTATGATTATAATATCCTTGTAAGTCTCTTCGAATTATTGGTTTGGTTTGGCCTACTAGATCTATAGTTCTTGCAATGGGAGAAGTGCTTGGCTTTGGGTTCAATCTTGAGGTGTCCTTTCCCAATGACAGTAGGGGCAGCAAGGCATGTATTGTATTATTGCCATGGAGGATAAAAAGATGGGTTTTATATCACTATGTTTGAGTTTATCCCTCTACATCATGTCATCTTGCTGTCAGGACCCCGATCCTAAGTCACACAGGTCTAGCCTGTAACACATCATATCACTTTGCGGCTTCACACACGGTATCCCCACGGGTGTCATCTTACCTGGCCCGGGACCGTTTGAGCATTTTAGCACACGTATATGATTGTGTCGCTAGCATCCATATGACAGAGAACCCGGGCCGACATGACTAGTTATAAACCAAAAGTGGCACTAAATTACAAAGACATGCATACATGACCCAACAACGAACGTGTCAGTCATCAACGTATGAACCCAAGTCGTAGCAAGCTACAAGGACTTAAAGGAACAACGCGTGACATTTCCCCTAAGGGACAGACATAGGAATGAAGAAGGACACATGCCGACCAGCCTAAGTGTTCCGGAGCAGTAGCAAGCTACCAAGGCTCAGTGGAAGCACTAGGAGGCATTTCCCTGTAAGATAGGCTACCAAGGGTAAACAACTTGGTGTCGGACCCCACACATAGCAATACACATTACACGTACGCATAACATGCAAGTATGTGATGTACAACATGGCATCACAACATAACTCAACATCTCATATAGATAAAGGCCCAGAAGAGCCATCATAACATTTATTACAAACAGAGGTCACATGACCCAACATACAGAGCATACAGGCAACGGAAGCATAACATGTCTGAGTATAGACAACTACAAATGAAAAAGGCTGAGAAGCCTGACTATCTACAAGACCCTCCCAAGGGTACAAGACCGTAGCTGAGGTAACAAGCTAAACGTCGAAGTCCACACAGAACGACTAGTGAGACTGAAGTCTCTTTGCAAAAACATAAATTAAGCAAACATGAGTACAAAGGTACTCAGCAAGACTTACATCAGAACTAACTACATATGCATCAGTATCAACAAAGGGGTGGTGGAGTTTGACTACAGCAAGCCAGCTTTGACTCGGTGGCTATCCCGAACTATGACTGCAAGTAACTCTTTGAGGTAGCGTACACGAGTCCACATGTTCACCAATCAATACACCACTATGGACCCGCTTCCGTCTCCCTACGAGAAGGCCATCCATAGCACTCACGCTTATCTTGCGTGTTTTAGAGTATCCACTTTCACTTGTCTATGAACTGTACAGGTAACCCAGAAGTCCATTATCGCGGACACGGCTATTCGAATAGATCAGATATAACCCTGCAGGGGTGTACTTCTTCACACACGCTCCCACCACTTACCACTGTTTACAGGACATGTACTCAGCAACCTTCAAGCGGAAGCCCAGCGAGGGTGTCGGCCACGACCTGACTAACCACAATATTCCCTAGTCCAGGTTTATCGCCTATTTGGGTTCCATCCATGGGGAGATCCGGCCGGGGTGTCGCTCACGTCCCCAAACGATGTGTACAGGGTTCCCGAGTCACCAAACGGGCGACTGGTACACCGTGCCACGTACCTGCTGCGTCACAGCCCACCCCGAGGGTCAGCACTGCGCACGACCTCCAGTAAACTACAAACACCAGAAACTAGTCGCAACTCCTGGACAGAGGACAAGGGCAGTTAATAAGTTGAGAGAGCTTGGAGCGCCCGGAGCCCAATGCGTGGTAGTAGCTGTTCATGGATCAACCAACACAGAACTCAGTTCCTAAGGACGGCTGCAATTAGACAACCCACCATGTACTCCTACATGTCCTCTCATCGCTATCTTTACCCAATCGTGTTCACACACTTAGCTCACACACAGTAGGACATGTTCATCACCATTCCAATTCACCCCCGATGAATCAGACCTGACACAACTCTAAGCAATAGCAGGCATAACCAGAAAGCATGAATGAGTAGGCACAACATGGCTGAAACAACTCCTACTCATGCTAGTGGGTTTCAACTATTTACTGTGGCAATGACAGGTCATGAAGTGGAAAGGGGTGCAACTACCGTAGTAGGTAATAGTTGAAGAATTGTAATCCTAATGCAGTAAAAGAGAGCAAGAGCGAGAGAGTGGGATTGTATCAGAATGCTCAATGGGGTTTTGCTTGCCTGGCACTTCTGAAGATAGAACGGTGTCTTCATCAGTGTCATCGGTCACATCATCGGAACACGTCTACTGAGAGGGGACAAACACCGGCAAACAAGAGAGAACACAATCAATGCAATGCGACAATATGATGCATGATCATGACATGGCAATATGCTGTTTATTGAGCTAATGCAACTAGCAACCATATCAAATGAAGTTGGTTTGAACCAAAGGTTCAAATTCAAACTCCATATGTGGTTATTTAAATGTCATTTAATTGATTTGACCTGATCAGTAGGTTTAACTTGTTTAAACATGCATGAAACTGCCATAAACAGATTCCTTGATTTTTTCTGATCATTTTTCATATATAAATTATTTTCATTGGAGTTATATATTATTTTCTGTGATTTTTAGAAGTTTTAGCTATTTTCTGAAATAAATAAATCATTTCTGATTTATTTTAAATTACAGAAAATAGTTACTGCATCAGCACTAGGTCATGCTGACATCAGCAAGTCAACAGGCGGATCTAGGTCAAACCTGCTAGTGGGGCCCGCGTATCAGTGACTATTTTCTGGTTAGGGTCGCTGACATGTGGGCCTAGTCAACACCCACGTCAGCACGGTCAAAACTGACGCGTGGGGCCACTGTGGTTAACTTAAACTAAACAGGAACAAAAGCAGTGGTCAGTTAGGCAGTAGGGCCCGTATGTCATGGACAGGGGGCACTAACTAAACACGATTAGTCCCTAAACTAATGGTGCCACGTCAACGTCACCGGAACCTCGCCGGCGGTGACCAAATCGACGGCGGCGCGGCTCGGGAACACGCTACGGGCGGCGTTTTGGCTTGCTGAGGGTACTAGGGCGTAGCCCTTGCTCGCCCGCATTGAGCGACGGTGAAGCTGGACGCGGGGGTCGCCGGAATCGACGCCGACAACGAGGTTTGCGGCGGCCATGGTTCGGGCGTGCTTGAGAACGGCGATGAGGTGCACCGTAGGACGAGCAGGTCGTGGTTTTCGGCCCCTGGGAGGGTGCGGAGCACGGTGCCGAGCTCGTTTTCAAGCCCCGATGGCTGCAGCGACGATGGTGGCATTGCCGGCGGTGGGGAGGCTTTCGGCTCCGGTGGAACGACGGCTACGAGCTGCAAACGAGGCAGGTGAGAGAGGGGTTCGGTGTGGGGGCTCATAGTGGACATGCAGAGCAGAACAGCAGGCTCGGGGAGGCGTCGGAGACGGTGAATCGACCGGCGAAGTCCGGCGAGCAGATGCGGTGGTGATGATCTCGAAGACGACGACGTGGTGATCCTCGGCTTGAGTTGGTAGGCATGGAGAGTAAGCGGACGACGGCGGAGATGCTGGACACAACGGCAGGACGAGGGGTGGCCGGTGGCCATGAGAACGGCGAGCGGCGGCGACGAGCTCCGCTCGGGTTCTTCTGTTCTTGCGAGACAGAGACGAGGGAGAGGGAAGGAGGCGAGGGGTGTCGGCGGGGGGGTGGGGAATGCATGGCGTTCGTGGAGGAGTCCAGGGCGAAGGGGAGGCCGCCAGGCAGGGTGGAGGTGGCCGGCGTGCGGTGACCACGCGCCGGGCACGCGCACTCATCCTCCTCGCAAGGAGGAAGACGACAGGGAGGAGGCGGTGGCGGGCTGGGCTGGCCACAGTGTCATCCACCAGGTAAGCCCAGGTAGGTCTCTCTCTCTGTTCTCATTTTTGTTTCTGTTTTCTATTTTTGTTATTTTGTTCTGGGCTTTAAATAAAATACTAACACAAGCTCAAAATTCATGAAACTGCTTGAGGCTATTGTTTGGATTATTTCCAACACTAAACATTTTAGTTCATGAATATTTGGACATTTAAAATAGTATATAGCATTGAAATGCCCAAATGCAAATACTTTAAGATTTAATTCAAAAATCCAGAATGGCCCTATAAAAGTGTGCACCATTTTTGAGAGAGGTTCTAGACCAATTCAAAAATCATGAACATTTTCAAAGGCATTTTGGGTCAATGAACATATTTTTAGGTTGAACCTAGTTGAGTTCTTTTGGTGCTAGGGTTTGACCCAACCCCATTTCAACTTTCTGGAAAACTTAAACATGATGCAACAGACCAGTGCTAGCCTAGTGCAAGGTAAAGCTAGGGATGTGACAATTCACCCCCACTAAACAAGAATCTCCTCCCGAGATTCAAGACGTGAGGTAAGAAAATAGAGGGACAAAAGGCTAACACGATCTTCATGATCCATCTGCCCTTCATATGAATGTTGATTGCTTGCATCATGTTGATTTCGAGGTCTTTGTCCAACACGGTGACGACGAAAGAAACTTTACAAAATTGATCTTCTGAAAGATCGAGCAACTCAAGATCAACTCATGGAGTGAGACGTTGAACCATCTCTTGAGCTGAGACACGGAACTCACATCCGGAGGGATGGAGAGAAACAAATGATGAAGGTTCACTTGATAGGCAATAATTCCACACTTAAAGAAGATGGTGATCGATGTCACCAGACGGGGTACCTTAGAGAAGGTGACTCGTAGAGTTATTCCCTGGAGCGGCAAAAAGAATTACTTTTGATATAGAGATCAGTGAAACTCACTATACTAGCCGGAGGCAAATCACAATCGATCGTTTGACAGAGTTCGAAAGAATGACATTCTCGGGCCAGAATGGATTGTGTGGACTACCTTGTTGAAGACAGCACAAGGGATGACTTTGCTTATCATATGAAATGGATGGAACCCATGGTAAAATGGCACATTGGCGGTGCAAGCTGGGAACAAAATGCAAATGCTGGGAATGATTCTGGTAACTGGGAAGGAACCCAACAGTAGAGAGTGAATCTACTCTTTGAGAGGTTATAGCATAACCAAGAACACCGGAAGCAATCCCGGTTAGTGCCGGTGATAACACCTAGTGCTTGTGCGTGCTCTCAAGAACTTGAGCATTCCCATATTCATCAAGGTTTTACCAATATTTGTGTCAAGGATCCTGGCAACACCACATACTACCATGATGAATAATGATGGATGGTGCAGATGCAAAGGAAGATAACGCTTTCTCAGATTTCACCTTAGCGGGGTCAAAGGGGCAAAATCTAGATGATCGACCGAGAGACATTTAGCACTCCACTTCTAATGTTCTCCTTGATGTGCTAGCGCAACCCATTTATTAAAATGGTTTGGTACTTAGAACATCAAGTAAAAGGTCGGACTTCAGGAGCACAAAAACCCATAAGGAACAACTAGGGAGTAAATCCTACGAAATCCTTATGGGGAGGTGGCCAACTTCTTCAATTAGGATACCACAACAATAGGTCTTCCGGCTGGGTGTGTCGGCCACGGCATCCACTTTACCGGTTATCGAGAGACCAATATTATAGTTCTTGGAAAAAGCTCCAACCATCATATCTGCCTGAGATTCAGTTCTGGTTGGGGTCAGAATATTCTAGACTCATCGAGTCTAGAAAGAAAAATGAAAGTTTGCAACCCAAATCGACGAGACGACGTTGCGGGATTCTCGGGAATGAACTACGATAGCAAGCTCCAAAACATGAGCGGGTTCTGCTACAAAACCTGTGAACACGTTGTCCAAGACAAGCATGACCACGTAGTAGTCTTATGATAAAACACTAGCGAGTTCAGGTTAGGAACCATCATCGCGGATAAGGACGTCCCTGCATAAGGCATGCTCTTAATAATGAGCTCCTTCTCCTTAAACAAATCAATCAGTGGCTTGGTGTGCTAGGGATACATATAGAGTGAAGGTTGCATGTCTCCAGACCATAGAATACTTCGCACGTATGCATGACTAACTTGGGATGATTCCACAGGAAGCAAAACAACTTTCTCGAACTTACGGTGGCAACTTACATCAATTACACATGAATTAGGGAAAGTCTCTCCTCTCATCGAACATATACCTCATGAACGGGACACGAAGGCAATGCTTACAACGTTTCCAACACTAGCTTAATGTCCTACAAAATCATGGAGGAGATAAGGATGTTTGTTGATGGGCTCTACAATAATCCATCCAGGTTTCCATATAGATGGAATTCCCTGACAATATGAACAAAGTGATAGCATTTGTCAGACCAAAAGATATAACGGTGTATGCTCGAGGAATCAACCACGAGTAAGACAACATTATAAATACCATTGGTTCTGATTTGACTTGACGATAGCCCACACTCAAATCAAAGTTTGGACAAGACAATAGATCCAACAATTGATCACGAGGATCAATCGATCAAGATATCATCTTTCTTCAACACACACACATAAGATATCCCTTGGAAGGAACTAAGTCAGGCAAGCTTTTATCTTCCAACTCTCCAAGTTGTCGTTTAGCTTAACCGACTAGCTTAGGGTATCCAACACAGATTCTTGGAGAAAGGGTGGTTTAGAGAGAAACCAGCTTGATCACGAGCTCAACATAACGGTCAGGGAGCAACCTGGTAATACTTCCGAGAAGATATTCGGAAAATCACGGACCACCGCTATGTTATTAAGCTCGAGATCAATCTTGCCTTTCAGGGCAAGATGATATGATCAAGTGAGCGAGGGATTGACACAATCCTAACTCATTGATCGAAGAGTGCACCAGAAAAATGGACTAGATAGCACGATCAATCTTAGAATGTTGATTCAATAACCATCATGCTAAGAATGAGATTATCGTCCATTAACTACCAAGCAACGGAGTTGCTAGGAGTATTGATTCCACACGTCACGATTCGCTTGTCAGTATTCCAGTTATAATAACACAGAGACCGAGGAATGAACGATGATGGCGAGAAGTATCACCGTATCAAGAGTTTGTAGGAGGTTGTGCAATTCCCATGACATTCTTGACTTAAAAGAGGGTAACACTCCAAGGTAAAACAGAACAAAAGCCGGATTGGCATTTTGATCTGCGGGATACAACTGCTCTGACCCAATCCTGGATATGGATAAGGTACTGGAGTTTGTTTCTCCTAGTCATTCCAGAATAGAATGGCTTGACGGACCACAAGAGTAAAAGGCATCGATGAACACGAGTGCACAACTACTCCTGACTATCAACTGATAGACGAGGGTCATAATACAACTAAAAGGGGACAACTCAAAGGAACATATAAATTTCTGAGTTGTGGGTGCATAGATCAGTATGTCGAACTAGTTCAACCTATTTCTTCCGGATAACCCATGCAGAAATGTAAGACTGGCAGAGTCACAGTATGAATGGAGTACTACTCAGGAGCACTCTGGTTGTGATCTTTTGGTTCAGAAGAACTTCTGCCATGATGGTTCATGGTATTGAGAGAACGATAACCACAGACCTCGAGGACTATCACAAGGTTACTAATATCCTAAAGGGACGAGCAAATACTACCAACACGAAGTAGGTAGAATGAATCTTGGGTTCAAGAACCCAGAAATAGAATGCCTACTAACTAAATGGCATCACGGGATGCTTTCGAGAATAATGGCCAGAATCATCACACCGAAAATATAAGCACTGCTAGATTACTGGGTGATTCTCTAAGATACCTAGGGTTATAATAATAATTCCAACATATGTGTCGAGGTAACAGAGTACCTCCACACACCGACTAGTGTGATTAATCTGGCCTAAAAGGACATCGGAAACAGGGAGGAAAGGTTTGCAAATGCATCAGACTATTTCGAAACCTGGGATGACTCGGACAGCATAACGGTTGTAAATGCTCGAAAATACTTTTGAGATCCAAGCAAAAGGGTAGCATATCCACTTAACATCATAATGTCAAGGTTCTGAGACCAACAGTTGAACAAACAGAAGTAGTAGAAACTGAACTAAGGGTTGAATCCACCATTAACGTGATCCTAATAAATAGAATGAGAATCCTAGTTCTTAATCCCCGTAGAAAGAAGAAGGTGACTCAGATCAGAAGGTCATAGGGTAAATGAGTAAAAAGAGCCTTACGTTCCCTTCCACAAACAATTCCCTTACATAACTAAAGAATTTCTAGACACGACTTCGACCAGTTTGGCTTACTAATCCTATAGGCAGTCAGGCTCTGATACCAAAGCTGTCAGGACCCCGATCCTAAGTCACACATGTCTAGCCTGTAACACATCATATCACTTTGCGGCCTCACGCACGGTATCCCCACGGGTGTCACCTTACCTGGCCCGGGACCGTTTGCGCATTTTGGCACATGTATATGATAGTGTTGCTAGCATCCATATGACAGAGAACCCAGGCCGACATGACTAGTTATAAACCAAAAGTGGCACTAAATTACAGAGACAAGCATACATGACCTAGCAACGAACGTGTCGGTCATCAACGTATTAACCCAAGTCGTAGCAAGCTACAAGGACTTAAAGGAACAACGCGTGACATTTCCCCTAAGGGACAGACACAGGAACGAAGAAGGACACATGCCGGCCAGCCTAAGTGTTCCGGAGCAGTAGCAAGCTACCAAGGCTCAGTGGAAGCACTAGGAGGCATTTCCCTTTAAGATAGGCTACCAAGGGTAAACAACTAGGTGTCGAATCCCACACATAGCAATACACATTACACGTACGCATAACATGCAAGTATGTGCTGTACAACATGGCATCACAACATAACTCAACAACTCATATAGATAAAGGCCCAGAAGAGCCATCATAACATTTATTACAAATAGAGGTCACATGACCCAACATACAGAGCATACAGGCAACAGAAGCATAACATGTCTGAGTACAGACAACTGCAAATGAAAAAGGCTGAGAAGCCTGACTATCTACAAGACCCTCCCAAGGGTACAAGACCGTAGCTGAGGTAACAAGCTAAACGTCGAAGTCCACGCGGAACCACTAGTGAGACTGAAGTCTCTCTGCAAAAACATAAATTAAGCAAACGTGAGTACAAAGGTACTCAGGAAGACTTACATCAGAACTAACTACATATGCATCAGTATCAACAAAGGGGTGGTGGAGTTTAGCTGCAGTAAGCCAGCTTTGACTCGGTGGCTATCCCGAACTACGACTGCAAGTAACTCTTTGAGGTGGCGTACACGAGTCCACACGTTCACCAATCAATACACCACTATGGACCCGCTTCCCTCTCCCTACGAGAAGGCCATCCATAGCACTCACACTTATCTTGCGTGTTTTAGAGTATCCACTTTCACTTGTCTATGAACTGTACAGGTAACCGAGAAGTCCATTACCGCAGACACGGCTATTCGAATAGATCATATATAACCCTGCAGGGGTGTACTTCTTCACACACGCGCCCACCACTTATCGCCGTTTGCACGACATGTACTCGGCAACCTTCAAGCGGAAGCCCAGCGAGGGTGTCGGCCCCGACCTGACTAACCACACAATTCCCTAGTCCAGGTTTATCGCCTATTTGGGTTCCATCCGTGGGGAGATTCGGCCGGGGTGTCGCTCACGACCCCAAACGATGTGTACAGGGTTCCCGAGTCACCAAACGGGCGACCGGTACACCGTGCCCCATACCTGCCGCGTCACAGCCCACCCCGAGGGTCAGCGCTGCGCACGACCTCCAGTAAACTACAAACACCAGAAACTAGTTGCAACTCCTGGACAGAGGACAAGGGCAGTTAATATGTCGAGAGAGCTTGGAGCGCCCGGAGCCCAATGCGTGGTAGTAGCTTTTCATGGATCAACCAACACAGAACTCGGTTCCTAAGGACGGCTGCAGTGAGACAACCCACCATGTACTCCTACATGGCCTCTCATCGCTACGTTTACCAAATCGTGTTCACACACTTAGCTCACACACAGTAGGACATGTTCATCACCATTCCAATTCATCCCCGATGAATCATACCTGACACAAATCTAAGCAATATCAGGCATAACCAGAAAGCATGAATGAGTAGGCACAACATGGCTCAAACAACTCCTACTCATGTTAGTGGGTTTCAACTATTTACTGTGGCAATGACAGGTCATGCAGTGGATAGGGGTTCAACTACCGCAGCAGGTAACAATTGAAGCATTGTTGTCCTAATGCAGTAAAAGAGAGCAAGAGCGAGAGAGTGGGATTGTATCGGAATGCTCAATGGGCTTTTGTTTGCCTGGCACTTCTGAAGATAGAATGGTGTCTTCATCAGTGTCATCGGTCACATCGTCGGAACACGTCTACTGAGAGGGGACAAACACCGCCAAACAAGAGAGAACACAATCAATGCAATGCGACAATATGATGCATGATCATGACATGGCAATATGTTGTTGATTGAGCTAATGCAACTAGCAACCATATTAAATGAAGTTGGTTTGAACCAAAGGTTCAAATTCAAACTCCATATGTGGTTATTTAAATGTCATTTAATTGATTTGACCTTATCAGCAGTTTTAACTTGTTCAAACATGCATGAAACTGCCATAAACAGATTCCTTGAATTTTTCTAATCATTTTTCATATATAAATTATTTTCATTGGAGTTATAGATTATTTTTTGTGATTTTTAGAAGTTTTAGCTATTTTCTGAAATAAATAAATCATTTCTGATTTATTTTAAATTACAGAAAATAATTATTGCATCAGCACTAGGTCATGCTGACATCAGCAAGTCAACAGGCGGGTCCAGGTCAAACCTGCTAGTGGGGCCCGCGTGTCAGTGACTCAGTTCTGGTTAGGGTCGCTGACATGTGGGCCTAGTCAACGCCCACGTCAGCACCGTCAAAACTGATGCATGGGGCCACTATGGTTAACTTAAACTAAATATGAACAAAAGCCGTGGTTAGTTAGGCAGTGGGGCCCGTATGTCATGGACAGGGGGCACTAACTAAACACGATTAGTCCCTAAACTAATGGTGCCACGTCAGCGTCACCGGAACCTCGCC
The DNA here is from genome assembly GCA_902687465.1 of Secale cereale. Classification (NCBI taxonomy): domain Eukaryota; kingdom Viridiplantae; phylum Streptophyta; class Magnoliopsida; order Poales; family Poaceae; genus Secale; species Secale cereale. The sequence goes on from LR738713.1 coordinate 318,009,658, forward strand.
GGCGGTGACCAAATCGACGGCGGCGCGGCTCGGGAACACGCTATGGGCGGCGTTTTGGCTTGCTGAGGGTACCAGGGCGTAGCCCTTGCTCGCCCGCATCGAGCGACGGTGAAGCTGGACGCGGGGGTCGCCGGAATCGACGCCGACGACGAGGTTTGTGGCGGCCGTGGTTCGGGCGTGCTCGAGAACGGCGATGAGGTGCACCGTAGGACAAGCAGGTGGTGGTTTTCGGCCCCTGGGAGGGTGCGGAGCACGGTGTCGAGCTCGTTTTCAGGCCCCGGTGGCTGTAGCGACGGCGGTGGCATTGCCGGCGGCGGGGAGGCTTTCGGCTCCGGTGGAACGACGGCTACGAGCTGCAAACGAGGCAGGTGAGAGAGGGGTTCGGTGTGGGGGCTCACAGTGGACACGCAGAGTAGAACAGCAGGCTCGGGGAGGCGTCGGAGACGGTGAATCGACCGGCGAAGTCCGGCGAGCAGATGCGGTGGTGACGAGCTCGAAGACGACGACGTGGTGATCCTCGTCTTGAGTTCGTCGGCATGGAGAGTAAGCGGACGACGGCGGAGATGCTAGACACAACGGCAGGACGAGGAGTGGCCGGTGGCCATGAGAACGACGAGCGGAGGCGACGAGCTCCGCTCGGGTTCTTCTGTTATTGCGAGACAGAGACAAGGGGGAGGGAAGGAGGCCAGGGGTGTCGGG
>LR738713.1:318020355-318051694 GCA_902687465.1 Secale cereale
GATGTTATGCTATCCTTGGAGTATTTTGTTATGATGTTATTAAGCTTTGGATTATTTGTTGGATATTGCTATGACTTGGATTTTTAGTTTGGTAAGTTAATATAGGAGTATCTGTATCCCAGATATATTTTTGAGGATAAATTCCGTCATTTAGTTGGTCAGGTGCCACCGAACCGGGCTTTCTCCAGTGCAACCACATTTGCCTTTTATGGGAAGGCCCTAATGCGATGCTATTGTCATGCCTCTCGCTGGTGCCTCCAACTAGGGAAGGTTATGGGCACGCGCTACCCTGATCAGGTAGTCGGACATAACCTTGTGTGCCCGTAGTTGGATAATAAGCGCTTTTGTCCCCGTTTGGGACGGTTGATTGTTTTGGCCACGACGGTGGTCGTTGGTGTCTTTGGTAGACACCGGGCCACCCAGGACTAACCCAGTTGGGAATAAGTCGGAGTGGCCGGGAGAGTGTCATGGCAGTAGATCGGTTTTGTCGAAACGTCGTTGGTCCACCCGAATGGTAGTGCGAGGCCATGTGTTCCGTGGTGTGGGTACAGTGTGCTACCTCTGCAGAGTGTATTTGTTTAATCTATCGATAGCCGCATCCTCGGACATGGGCATCGGTTCGTACTAGGTCACACCGTTCGATCAACACTCAAATGACGGAATAACAAAATGAATTATAGGTGATTTATATATATTGATATTTTGAGCAGTGCAGGATGTTGATGATGTTGTTGGGGAGCAAGTGTTGGTCATGGTAGTGATCGCCGGAAAGATCACGTTTGGTTTTGATCACGAGGTGATCGAGATGGCATACTTCTTGGCCGGTTAGCCAAGAGAGATACGATTATGGAGATCTGAGATGGTGACTTATCAGTATTGTATATGTTTCATATCATGCTTAGTAGTTACTTCATCATGATAGTTGTTAATTAATTATTCTATTAATGCTATGTTATTGTTTTGCCTTGATGCTTTTGGTTGTTGTGAGCTTGCAAGTACATTCAATGTACTGACCTGGCGTGTCATGCCAGATTGTAGGTGATGCCATGATTGCTTGCTTGCTTGTCGAGGTTGACGTGCGTGCGAGCTAGATCGTGTCCCAGCCAGAATCCCTGCGGAGTGGAGTTCACCACCTTCGTCGTTGTTCCGCTGCTAGAAGTATTCTGCTGCTATGAGTTGTTCTGCTGCTAGCATAGAGCAAGTGTAGTATCACCGGCGTAGTATCGCCGCGCTGATGTGCTTCTTTGTAACATCAGACTCTTGTATTATTATTCTTGTAATAAGAGGTGATTTGTTCTATGTCGAGCAGTACCGTTTTCGAGAGACTTCTCCTCGATCTCTGGGCTGGAAAACGGGGTGTTCTGGTTTCTTTGAGCCGGGGTGCCACAACGCTTGGTATTAGAGTAGGTCTGGCTGTAGGACGCCCTAGTTAGCGTGATCGGTAGAAACCGGTAGTAATCGGCAATATAGAGTCTACCTTGTTTTTTGCATTTGGTTGTTGCATGTGTTTGTTGCATAGCATGCATATATCCTTATTATTTTGATACTCACGATTTATCTTATGAGTGTAGATGGCATTGGTTCGGATCCACTATAGCTCAGCCTTTGCATTTCTCCAGTTTTCTTTTCTTGCTCGTTCTTCAGTGTTTGGTGTCATTTCTGTCTCAGCAGAGTGATGCCAAGTGATCCTGACATGGTTTGCAGAATTGGTGCTCAGGTATCGCGCCGAATTCCTTCCTTCAGCCCCATTTTGTTTCAGTGGTAGGCATGCTTCTACCCCGGATTGTTTTTTTTTCTTGTCGTGTCAGCAACCCTTAATGGTCTTAGTCATCAAGAAAGGGCAATGACAGCAGACTCAGTTTTTCCCCGCTATCCTTATTTCTTGGACAAGTACGGATATTTTCCGTCTGCTTGATAATAATGTGGTCGCGACATTCGTGTCCTTCTACATGGTTACCAAGTACGTCCTCGCCTCTGAGCCAGTTCAAGTTGCTACCTGGCTAAGCTAGCACTTGGTGTAGCGCTGTTTACACCAATTCTTCCACACATTTATTCATTCTCGTGCACAACATCACAGCATGCTAGACCGTAGAACCGAAGATCCCGCGAGATTTTGTGTGCTTAAGTAGGCATGCATATTGTGTGACTAGCAGTAATATGTGACAGTGATTGCGTGTGAATTGATTATTGTTGTGTGCTTTTGTTCAGTTGAGTTTTCTTTTGCTTCTTTCTTTTTGGTCCCCGGTGTTACATTATTTCCCCCCTATAAAGAGTGCTCATGAACTGACACCGGACTCGAAGAAGTAATAAGGAGTTCAAATATTTGGAAACTCAGCTAAACAGAATGGAATTCTCGGCCGACTACAGTGAAATGGGGAATATCTGATTTTGAGACTGATCATCAATTTTGCATTAGTGTGCACTCCTCACAACAGTACTGATAACTCGAGTCTACATCAGTACAAAATACTCACAGCAATAATAGTCAAGTCAGCAGTAAGACAAGTCAGGTACAAGATCAATGGTATATTTTCTGTCAAAGGTATGGACCTTATACAAAATTTTGGCTCAGCAAGGCATGGTGCTTGAAACATGTTATCATCTGAAATAAATTCAGAATGTGATATACTCGTGGAAGACAGTCAAACCATTTTCTCATGTAAATAATCAGCCTCAGAATATTATGAGCGTGTGTATGGATTTCAGTCTACCTATCAGTATGAAGTTTTGGATATAAGAAACCCAGTATTATTCCACACGCTATCACAAGAGATTTATGAGGCAAGGCTCCTCCATTTTTCCTCAGCATGATATGTGAACAATTTCTGGTCCAAGATACTTGGTCGTTCTCAGCAAGATACCTCAGGTATAAGCTTGTGACAGACGAAAATGATTTTTTCTCAAGCAAGCAAACCCGAGGGGAAACTGGTCAATACTCAGGCTTCTCCAGCACAATACTCAGGTCAAGCTTCGTGTGTAAGCTATCGAGATTTCTTCTTCATGATACCCAGACAAAAGATTTGCGCAGAAGCTAACAAGTCCTCCTCAGCAAGCTACTCGGATGGCTTCTCCCGTAAGCGATCCAGTCCACGTCAGTACCACACTATTGCACCGTCCTCAGAGGTTATATGATGAGTTGCCAATGTGTGGCAGTACCGCTCAAGAATCAGATCAGCAATATTTTGGTCAGAAGAACAATTCAATCAAAACATATGCCTGCCTCAAGAGTCAAGTGGTCGGTTGCGTATGATTCTTATATATGGTGAGCATGCATCTCCAGTCACATCAGTCACTCCTGAGAGATGCGGCAAAAATCCGTAAATATATACCTAAGGAAAGCAATGATTCAACAACCTCACGAGTCAAGTAAAGGAAAATAAGTAGAGATACATCTCATGAATTACAAGGATCGAAAAGATCTGGAGATAACAACACAGAATCAACAGTCTTGACAATGGTCATTAAGGTCACTATTCCCGCAATTAACAAGGAAAATGTCTTACAATCTTGTCACCTTCTGGTATGGATGGCCTCCGCAATGAGCTTCGTATAGCCACAAACCCCAGGTATATGTCACTTGTATGCAAACCCAGGTCAGCAAACATGCATACGAAATAATGTCAAAAATATTGCACTAATCACATCCATGGTCATACAAAAAATCAAGGACATGCATGGCTAAGTTATCCTGACAAATAAAATCATGACCGTCAAAAGATGAGGCTGACAGCAAAGGTATGATGATTTTTGCGCGACCATCAGGGTCCGGATACCCAAGTCAATCGAAAGCCGTAATTCCATATGGATCCACAAAGGCATACTCTCAGCGGCCTACTCTGTTTTACAAGGACTTCATATCCCGCTGACCCGCTTGGAATGGTTAGTGTGGAAAATCCAAATGAGTATACCGACAAAATGAGAAAAATCAAAAGCCAAACAAATCAGCTCAGACCCGGCATAGCCATCGACGGAATCAAGTACACGGTTAGTACGTCAGAAAAAGCATTTGTCCGTCAGCCCCCTGTCGGGCCAGTGTCAAGATGTAAATATTTGAGGTATGGCACATCTATAACTCCATACACCGTTCACGACAAAAGGCAGTCAGATCTTTGGTACATATCTCATGCTCGAGCCAAAGGAATAAATAAAAATAAATCAGTACCACTTATGGGAAGTCAGATTCCTGTCAAAAGATGGCCATGAATAATTCTCAGCATTTATTGAAACCAAAAGGCCTACATTCATTTGAAGCAACCCCATGGCAGAAGTAAAAAGGTTTTCATGACCAAAAGAAAATTTATGCTCAGATGCATTGGATATCTGCAGATATGGAAGAATCAGCGTCAACAAAAGGATTTAGTGTGGGAGGAAAAACCCGTCAGAATTTGGGGAAAGGTGAAGCAAACCACCCCGAGCAAAGATAATCAGATCATGAGAAATTCTCGGGGGAACAAAAAAATAAAGGAAATGGATATCCGAGTTGGAAACGGTATCCTCAAGTCATACTTGTTCCCTGAGCCACCAAATCTCGAGGACGAGATTTCTTTAAGGGGGGAAAGTTTGTTACAGCCTGGTTTTTGGCCCTTTTCTTTTTCTTTTTGATTTATTGGTTTTTCTTTTTGGAGTGGTTCTGTGGCCTTGCCACCTGGGAAATCATCTTCATTTCCTCTCCCATGTGGCTCATCTCTCTCAAAACCTTGCCAAGATCATGTCACTCCACTGCCTGACCAAACCCTAATTTCTTTTTCTAGGGAATATTCCTTTTTCTATTAAAGGAATAAGCCTGTCTGCCGTAGGTTGTGAAGCAACCTATATTTTCTGTCACTCCTGAAAATTCCCAAGTAAATTCTAATAAATTGTTTGGGTCATATCTTCATCAAATATGGCAAAACTTTTCCTTGTCATGTTCAAAAATAATCCTCCAATATTCCTTTTCCTATTCTTCCCTAAATGGCACTTTGTGAAGCAAGTGTTATTTATATTTGCCCAATTGACCCAAAACTCCTTGGACATCTTTTCCTATCCAAATAATTGCCACATGCCAAAATTAAACTTTATTTGCCTAGCCAATCTTCCTCGGTGATTTTTCAAAGTTTCTATCAAACAGAAGCCACTGTGAAGGAAGTACTAGCTAGGGGCATCCAAATGATTTGAAATTCTGCATGCCTCTTCTTGTGATCATATTATCCCAACTAAACCAAAATTCAGCTCCATCCAATGAACCATGTGAGCACACCCTCAAATCTTTGTTTCTGCCCAAATTTTTAGTTTGTGAAGCAAGTATATTTTATCTTGCTCCACTATGGCTGAAAATATTCACGGACCTTCTCCCACCAATACAACCTACCTCCAACAATTTAGGGCACATTTTATGTAGCCATTTTCCCTCAGGAATTTTCCTAAGTTTGTGGACAAAGAGGATGCTTGTGAGGAAGTAACAATTTGGCTTGTCCAATTGTTATGAAAACCTTACAACATCTCTATATGTCCAAAGCCCTAAGCCTTGCCAAGTTTCAGCCCAGATGGACTCACCATTTGAGTGCATCAGCCTAATCTAGTTTCTGACCAGATTATGTGGTTGTTAAGCAACTACATTAAATCTTTATCCCAATCTTCTCAAACTTACCAGGATGAAAGTCCTTCTTTAGCTCAACCTCTCAGACAAACTCTTTGCTTCCAAAGACCTTCTTGTTGATCAGCAGTTCTCTTCAAAGTTTACTGCAGTAAACTTCAAAGGGTAATTACTTTTTAACCAGAGCCTTTTTCACCCATCTACCACCGTAGTTTAGACTTACCATGGATGAACTTACCAGTAGAAAACAAGTTACAGCCCACCTCCCCCACTACATGAGAGTGCACATGGTGACCACGACAATGGCCTGCATGTGCACGCGCCCTGTGCACTGCGGCTGCGCCCAGGCATCGTCTGTGCTTCGGCACCCCCGCCTCTCGTCGTCTTCGCGCGCGTGAGAATGTCCCTTGGCTTCACCTCATCGTCGCCGTTCCTGTGGACAGCTCACCCCCTTCATTCTCTTCCTCACCAACGCAAGCCGCCGAGCGCCCACGGGCGTACTGTAGCCAACCGCTCTGTTCTCACCGCGGCGTCTCCCTCCCTACGCTCCTTTGGCCTTCTCCTCCCTGTGATATCCTCCACTGTGCCTCCATCGTCGCCTGCCTCTGAGCCCGCGAATGTGGGCATGTGTCCGCGGCGCCAGACACGCGTCCACGGCGACGCCAGCATGGCACACCCCTCTCCCTGCCTAATTAAGCCACCCCGAGACCCCCCATGCTCACTAGCCTCCTCCACTCACTCCACTACCCCGTCCAGCCTCTCCAACGAGCTCGAAGAGCTCCCCTGCTCTCCCTCTGTCGCCATGGCCATCGCCTCGGCTCGCCAAAATTGGCGGCAACTGAGCCCTCCCTCGTCGTTCTTCCACCACCAAAGCACTCCTCGGAGCACCACGAACCTCCCCATATCCTCAGATCAACTCCAGGACGCCCCTCCACTCGCCTCCACCTCCGACCGACACCGTCGTTTGCCTCAGTGGATGCCCCGCTGGTTTTCGAGCTCGTCGGTGACCGGGCTGTGCGTCAAAGGGTGTGCCTTGGCCTCCTGAGCACGCCGGTAGGCTGCACGGCTCGAGCGGTGGCCGGAGCCGGTCGGACGAGCGCCGGAGCCGTGCTCTCCTCTCTGCTCCGTCGGGCGAGCACGAGGAAGGAGACGACGGCCCCGCCCCCAGCTGGCCAGTGGGCCCTTAGCCCCACCTGTCCGCGGGCAGGCGTTGACCCGCCCAGTCCACATGAATAAGTGACGGGCCCCAGCCCCGTGGGACCCGCCCGTCAGTGACCAGCGCCCCGGGCCCTCGCTGCTAAGTCATTTAAGTGGAAGCGTAATCCTAGCGAATACACTTTCGTTTCAGTGAAAGCGTAAACCATTGCGGCTTCGTCCAAAAATACGCCTTCATTGTCCCGAATGCATAGTTCCTGGAATGCGCTTTCGGTTTTTCTGTTTTGGCCTAGTCTGTAAAAGTTTCTGTTAAAGATAGGTCCCTGGCAGAAAAATATTTATATCTTTTTTATCCTAACTCCAAATGAGGTGATAAGCCCATCTATTCGTCTCGTCGAGCCCGTTCTGTTGGCATCATTTTCATTATGTTTCAACATTCTGAAAATGACCATTTTGCCCTTGCCGTTAACCAGCCTCTCTCTCGAGAGAAGTGTTTCCGGCAAATCCTTCTGCGATGTTTCCGCACTTTGTCCCGGTGATTTCTTCCACCCCAGGCAAGCCACACCCTCCATTTGCATGATTTCAATGTAGTGACATGGTTCTTTATTTGAACTTATTTAAAAGATTGCCGTAGCTATGTATAATCTTGTTCATGGCATTTCTCGGATTTGTATTTTGATCTTGTTATTGGCATGATATGGCTTGGAGTTCTAGGACTTATATTTTTATGATTATGTGGATGACGTGTTGCCTTTGGATTCTTAGTGGCTATTTTCATGATAGTATCTGGTATTATTTTGGAGTATTACTTTGGATATCCTGTTGCCTTTGGATTTATTAATGGCTAGTGTTACTTTCATCATGATGCTAATTGATATTATGTTTTGGAGAATGATGATGGAGATGATGCTTGTATGTGGATCATAGCTGGATAGTTAGTTCTTGATATTTGTGTAGTAGTTCTTGGATTCTTCATGATAGAGATGTTATGCTATCCTTGGAGTATTTTGTTATGATGTTATTAAGCTTTGGATTATTTGTTGGATATTCCTATGACTTGCATTTTTAGTTTGATAAGTTAATATCGGAGTATCTGTATCCCAAATATATTTTTGAGGATAAATTTCGTCATTTAGTTGGTCAGGTGCCACCGAACCGGCCTTTCTCCAGTGCAACCACATTTGCCTTTTATGGGAAGGCCCTAATGCGATGCTATTGTCATGCCTCTCGCCGACGCCTCCAACTAGGGAAGATTATGTGCACGCGCTACCCTGACCAGGTAGTCAGACATAACCTTGTGTGCCCGTAGTTGGATAATAAGCGCTTTTGTCCCCGTTTGGGACGGTTGATTGTTTTGGCCATGACGATGGTCGTTGGTGTCTTTGGTAGACACGGGGCCACCCAGGACTAACCCAATTGGGAATAAGTCGGAGTGGCCGGGAGAGTGTCATGGCGGTAGATCGGTTTTATCGAAACGTCGTTGGTCCACCCGAATGGCAGTGCGAGGTCATGGGTTCCGTGGTGTGAGTACAGTGCGCTACCTCTTCAGAGAAAACCCTAATCTATCGATAGCCGCGTCCTCGGACATGGGCATGGGTACGTACTAGGTCACACCGTTCGATCAACACTCAAATGATGGAATAACAAAATGAATTTTAGGTGATTTATATATATTGATATTTTGAGCAGTGCAGAATGTTGATGATGTTGTTGGAGACCAAGTGTTGGTCATGGTAGTGATCGCCGGAAAGATCACGTTTGGTTTTGATCACGAGGTGATCGAGATGGCATACTTCTTGGCCGGTTAGCCAAGAGAGATACGATTATGGAGATCTGAGATGGTGACTTATCAGTATTGTATCAGTTTCATATCATGCTTAGTAGTTACTTCATCATGGTAGTTGTTAATTAATTAATCTGTTAATGCTATGTTATTGTTTCGCCTTGATGCTTTTGGTTGTTGTGAGCTTGCAAGTACATTCAATGTACTGACCTGGCGTGTGATGCCAGATTGCAGGTGATGCCATGATTGCTTGCTTGCTTGTCGAGGTTGCCGTGCGTGCGAGCTAGATCGTGTCCCAGCCAGAGTCCCTACGGAGTGGAGTTCACCACCTTCGTCGTTGTTCCGCTGCTATGAGTTGTTCCGCTGCTAGGATACAGCAAGTGTAGTATCGCCGGTGTAGTGTCACCGCGCCGTTGTGCTTCTTTGTAACATCAGACCCTTGTATTGTTATTCTTGTAATAAGAACTAATTTGTTCTATGTCAAGCAGTACCGTTTTCCAGAGACTTCTCCTCGATCTCTGGGCTGGAAAACGGGGCGTTCTGGTTTCTCTGAGTCGGGTTGCCACACCTATTAACCCAAAGGCCCAGTCCAAATTGTTGTTTTTTTGTCTATTTCAGGGTTTTACAGAAAAGGAATATCAAACGGAGTCCAAATAGAACGAAACTTCGGGAGAGATATTTTTGGAGCAAAATACGCACGGGAGACTTGAGAACCATAGAATAGGGCTGAGGTGGCATCCATGAGGGTGGGGGGTGCCCTCCCCTACGGGACGCGCCCCCTACCTCGTGGGTTCCACGTCTGGCCCCCGGTGCCCTCCTTCTTCCTATATATATCTACGTACCCCGAAACCATCAGAAGAACAGAGAAAACCCTAATTCCACCGCCGCAACCTTCTGTTCCCATGAGATCCCATCTTGGGGCCTGTTCCGAAGCTCCGCCGGAGGGGGGATCTTCCACGGAGTGCTTCTACATATTCATCATCGCCTCACCATGAGTTGTGAGTAGTTTACCACATACCTTCGGGTCCATAGCTAGTATCTAGATGGCTTCTTCTCTCTCTTTGGATCTCAATACCAAGTTCTCCTCGGTCTACGAGGAGATCTATTCGATGTAATCTGTTTTTGCGGTGTGTTTGTCGAGATCCGATGAATGGGTTTATGATCAAGATTATCTATGATAAATATTTGGTTCTTTTCTGAACTCTTTATGTATGATTATAATATCCTTGCAAGTCTCTTCGAATTATTGTATTGGTTTGGCCTACTAGATCTATAGTTCTTGCAATGGGAGAAGTGCTTGGCTTTGGGTTCAATCTTGCGGTGTCCTTTCCCAGTGACAGTAGGGGCAGCAAGGCACGTATTGTATTGTTGCCATCGAAGATAAAAAGATGGGGTTTATATCACTATGTTTGAGTTTATCCCTCTACATCATGTCATCTTGCTTAAGGCGTTACTCTGTTCTTATGAACTTAATAACTCTAGGTGCATGCTGGATAGCGATCGATGTGTGGAGTAATAGTAGTAGATGCAGGATCGTTTCGGTCTACTTGTCTCGGACATGGTACCTATATATAATGATCATGCCTAGATAGTCTCATAATTATTCGCTTTTCTATCAATTGCTCGACAGTAATTTGTTAACCCGCCGTCGAATATCGCTATCATGAGAGAAGCCACTAGAGAAAACTATGGCCCCCGGGTCTATTCTCAACATATCAATCTACAATCTACTTTACTTTTCCTCTTTTAGTTTCTGTTCTTACATCCAAAAATACCAAAAATATCAAACTATCTCTGTATCCGATCTCACTTTCGTAAGTGACCGTAAAGGGATTGACAACCCCTTATCGCGTTGGCTAAGAATTTCTTATTTGTTTGTGCAGGTGCGAGGGACTCGCGCGTGGTCTCCTACTGGATTGATACCATGGTTCTCAAAAATTGAGGGAAATACTTACGCTACTATGCTGCATCACCCTTGTAATGCCCAGGATGGAGTTATACCTCCTATGTGTCGAGGCACGACTTAAAGGCATAAGTCCATCCTAGAATGATCTCAAGTTTGGTAATCTTTGCACATCTCATGTAAAAGAGGGGATTGTAAACATAAATAGTTGGCTTACACTCGCCACGTCACACAATTACATAACATGTCTCAAACATCATACATTAAGAATATCACAACCCTCTAAGGGCAAAACCAAATGTCAAGATACCAAACTTAAATAACATCCACAGGCGGATCGAATCCTAGTAGGAGTCTCCACTACTGATCATCCGGATATCGAACATAGTACCGACTACGCTCCTCGTCGTACTCCTAGTCCAGCTCGGTGCCATCACCTGGATAGCTCACAGCTGGACCTGCATCTGGTGTGGTGAAGTAACTGTGAGCCACAGAGGACTCAGCAATCCCGTTCCCGGGTAACAAGACTATTTAAGCCTTGGGAGAGGATAAGGCTGAAGAAAAGAAGAAGTGTCTGCAGCAGCAACTAGCAACTAGCTTACGTGACTAAGAGCGAGAAGAGAAAGCCTCGGACGAGAAGTGATCACGAAGTGATCCTAGCTACAAGCTCAACAAACATAACCCCTCCGTGTTCAACTCCTGAATCCCTATTCGGAAATTGACGGTCACGGAACACACGCTGGTAGTGTATTAGAAACATTGTGTCAAGTTATCTACAACCGGATATTAACAAGCTCCCATCTGCCACATAACCGCGGGCACGGCTTTCGAAAGTTCATAACCCTACAGGGGTGTTCCAACTTGACCCATTACAAGCCCACGATCCGCGGAGTCGCAACTCCAAAGTGGGAAGACCCGAGTATTCTCGGAATCCCGTGCTCAAGATATACCGAACTAAGGTAAGGCTAATCCAGCAAATCCTCCCGGCGTGCCGACACCCTGATAGTAGCCGCGCGTATCTCGTCTCAGGCCACATCCGGATGGGCGATCCCACAGGTTTTTACCAGACCTTGAGTTCCCTCGAGGTGGCCCCGCGTAACCCCCAGTTTGGACCAACACTCATGTGGAGCACTGGCCCGGGTTGTTGAATTAAGAAAAAGGGTTTATAACTCCCTATGCAAGTTTAATTAGTTATTAGGCAAATAGTACCAATGTTGGGACTTGCTGGAAAAGACTTAGCACTTATCGGTTTATCGAGGGGGTCCCATACACCCCAACCGTGTTAGGAACGCATAATCAAGGAACATAACACCGGTTTATACGGTTCCTAACGGCATGAGTGGAACAAATCACCAAGCAAAAGGCTTAGCCTTCCACCCTTGCCAATATATAGATGATTTCATTTAGCAATTATATAGTGTGATATAACCCAACCAAACTTCAACATGAAGCAAGCATCTTCGATCTTCACCTGCAACTAGCAATGCTATAAGAAGGGCTGAGCGAAGCGTACTTAGCCAAGCAACGGTTTGCATAGGTAGGTTGGTTAAACAGGGCAATGGTTACAAGTAGGAGGCTGACAAGAAGATCATGGGCATCGAGGCAAAACTATAGAGCGAAACTACTAGCAATAGGCAAAGATAGTAATGTTATCGGGGTTCGGTCATCTTGCCTGAAGAGAAGTCGTTCGGATCGTAAGAAGGGTCCTCATGCTCAACCTCGTTGGAAACCTCGTGCTCGTACTCGTACTCGGTCTCTGCTTCCGGCTCTAAACAAAACAATCACACCAAGCACAAATCAACAAGATGCAATGCGCACTCGAAAATGATGAATGCATGATGGATGCACTAAGGATGCACACGGAGCACGGAAAAATAGCACTCAAGCAAAACACCTCAAAACATGATAACAATATGATATTATGAATCTACACAGAAAATCAATCAAGTTTCATATAAGATTCGCTAAAATCGGAGTTACGGGCTAAAAGTTATGCCCGAAACAAGAAATGAGCGAAAGCTGAAAATTACAGCAACATAGCAACTTCGGAGCACAAAATAATTAAGCTACAGCACTCAAACAACATGGAAAAGGACATGAACACAAACTAGACATATACTACAGCAACTAAGTCCAAAGGTGCACCCCCAAAGGAGTCACGGTTCAATAGCAATAAGCCTGGACATATTGAACTTGACAATAAAATTCTGGCAGCAGAATTTTATTGAAACTTTGGAGCAAAAGATAAACATGCTACAGCCACTCAAATAGGCATGTGAGGACATGAATGTAAAACCAACAATATCTACTACAAGGAACAATCAAGATCCACTCCAAAACTATCATGGTTTGTCCTAGAGCAGCAAGCAAACATGGCATCGGAACGTTACAGATTTCAGACTTAGTGAAAATCCACTAAGTCCTAAAACAGCAATTTCATCATGGCATCTAAACGAGCAAGTTTAAGTCACCTCGAAACTAAACATGGCAAGTGGTAAGCACCTCATCAAAGTACACATGATGGTGATTCCGAAACACACAAGCATGCATCATGGAGATAAACACAACGATAGCAACGAGCTCAACAAGATGGCATTTCATAACAAGTGAAACAACATCACAACCACATGGCACTTTGCAACGATGATAAACATGGCAAGAATAAATCTATCATGCTACCTAGCACATACAACATGTAGATCATGGCAAGACGAACACGTGGACATGTCATTTGCATCATTCGGACAAACGAGCTAAAAGATATCACATGGCAAATATGACATAAAAACATCACATAGCAGCAGTTTATATCATGATGCACTCTCGCAACAGCAAAACAAGCACCTAGATGATCTCTAACATGCATGACATGAAAAGATGAAATGTAGTGCTAGTCACCACGAACATCTGGACATGCTATATGCGCGAAACGGACAATCACACAAGAAGTTAGAGCAGTTCTAAAACAGCATCAGCAACTAATAACTAGGGACTTAGGAATAAAAGAGGTCAACCTCTCAGTCAACGGATCTGGAGCAAAGGGCCCGAAGAGATGGATCCGGCCTAGGGCGGCGGCCTGCGGCTGGGCCGAACGGCGGATGGCGCGGAGGGAGCACACGGGCCGGCTGGGGTGGCGAGCGGCCCGCGAAGGCGAGGCAGGCGGCGCGGAGGGCGGCCTGCGGCTTGGCGACGGGAAGGCCCGTCGGTGGCCTGGACTGCGGGAACTGATGGGCCACGGGAGGCGGCGCGCTGGCCCACGCGGGAACCCGGCGGCGCGGCGGCTCGGTGGAGGACGAAGGCTGGCTCGGGCCCAGCGGTGGAGAAGGCCCACCCGGCGGGGATGTGGTCCGGGCCTGGCGACGAAGGAGCGATGCGGTGAGGCCCGAGCGGGATCCAGCCTCCGCTGGATCGGGCGTTGACCCGGTCGAGGGACTTCCTGGCTGGATCGAAGGCGGCTGCGGAGGAATCCGTTGACCCCGCGCTCGAGGGACCTGGTCGAGACCTCGATCCCAAGTGCGATGGCTGCGGGAGGGAAGCTGCCAAGTGGAGTGAGGGGGCTGGCTAGATCCAAAAATTGAGGGGAGGAAGGGGAAAAAGATAGAGATGCCAAAAGTTAGACCTAGGGGTCTATTATATAGCAGTTTTGTAGGGTTTGGGGGGATTTAGGGGTGCTAGGAGCCCTCCGATCGCGATCCGACGGATCCGATCGCGGGGGTAGTCTAGATGGGCCTAGGAGAGAGTAGTGGACTGCAGTAGGGGATGTTTCTGGGCCACAAGTGGAGGCACTTTGGACCCACACGAATAACTGATGGGATAGCAAACGGAGTCCAAACGCGACGAGATTTGAGAGGCGGGTTGCACACAACAAAACAACAACACACACACAACAACCTCGCGGCTCACCGGTAACGTTACACGCCCAAACACCAAAGTAGGGCTACGGGACGTCACGGACACGTGAGGGAGCTCCGGAACGCGAAACGGACAACGGGAAGGAACGCGTGGAACCGGATGCAACCGACAACACAAATGCAATGCGATGCACATGTCTACATGATATGAATGAATGCCACACACGCACACAACCACACGACGAAAACCCGAAAGACAAAGAACCCGGAATGGAAATAGATGAAGCCGGAGATATATTATATAGCCAAAAGGGAAAGTATTACATCCGGGGCATTACAAATTCTCCTCTACTACAAAAAAATCTCGTCCCGAGATCTAGGACTGGAAAAAGGAAGGGTACTCGGAACGAAGATGATCTTCTCGTTCCCACGTAGCCTCTCGGTCGGTGTGATGTGACCACTTGACTTTCATAAATTTGATGGACTTGTTGCGGGTCTCGCGTTCGGTTTCTTCGAGAATTGCAACTGGATGCTCTCGGTAGGACAGGTCTTGTTGAAGATCAATCTCTTCAAACGGAATCATGCGCTCAGGTGCCTTGAAACATTTGCGGAGTTGAGACACATGAAACACATCATGAACATTGGCGAAGTTGGGAGGGAGCTCAAGTTGATAGGCTAGATCGCCTCTCTTGCCAAGAATCTTGAAAGGCCCGACGTATCTAGGAGCAAGCTTTCCTTTGATACCGAATCTTTAGGTGCCTTTCGTCGGAGACACACGGAGATAGACATGATCACCGATGTTGAAGGCCAAATCACGATGCTTTCCGTCATAGTAATTCTTCTGACGCGACTGAGCGGCCTTGAGATTCTCACGTATGACTTTGCACATTTCTTCGGCTTCTGAGATCAAGTCATTGCCAAGAAGTTGACGTTCGCCTGTTTCAGACCAGTTGAGAGGGGTACGGCACTTTCTGCCATAGAGGATTTCAAACGGAGCTTTGCCTGCACTTGCTTGAAAGCTGTTGTTGTAAGAGAAGTCGGCAAATGGAAGGCAGTCTTCCCATTTCATGCCAAAGGAGATGACACAGGCTCTGAGCATATCTTCTAGAATCTGATTCACTCGCTCGACTTGACCACTAGTGTCGGGGGAAACTGTCCTCCCACGAGCACCTATGGAACCGGAGCCCCTTCTACGTTGCGGTAAGGGAGCGGAGGGAGCACGGAGAGCAGATCGAGGGGCACACGCGGGCAGTTTTACCCAGGTTCGGGCCGCGCGGACGCGTAAAACCCTACTCCTGCTTAGGTTGTATTGAGTTCTTGAGCTCGGGAGCTTGAAGATCTACAGTACTAGCTACACCGAGCGAGAGAGTTGTCTAGGTTTCGAACCCCCTCTACGTTGTGCATGGGCCTCCTTTTATAGCTCAAAGGGGTCACCGACAGGTGTCAACGTAGAGGAGGGTAAAAGTGTAAATTTGGTGGTAGTTGCAACAGTGCGTGAACAGTATATGAACAGTGGTCTTCACCTAACTTTGACAGTGGGGGACAAGGGCATTAAATGCCCGTCGCCGTCGCCCCCAAAAGCGTCCGTCCATGCTTCTCCGTCCGCCACGGCGGTAGCCTCGTCACCGTGGCTTGCCACCGTGTGCCCCAGGCTGCACAGCCGTCTGCCATGTGCCCCTGGAAGGGCCCCAGGGTGACGCGTGGGCAGATGAGCTGGAGCGCGGGCACACGGCGTAGGTTTCCCCGGCAAGCACCTTGCCGGGGTCGTGATCTTGCCGGGCCCGGGAGCTCGTCGCTCTCCGGGTCCTGCCGGGGCGCATGATGCGCTGAGACATCTCTTGAGGTACGTGTTCCTTCGCCTTCCTGGCAAGCTCCTCTTGCCAGGGTCTTGCGCTAAAGTGATAACCTTGAGCCTGGTGCGGCCTTCCCGGCAACCTCCTCTTGCCGGGGCCTTGATCCTCTGACTTGTATACTTTGTTCTTGAATGGCTTCATAGGGACCAGAACGGTTCCTGGCGAGCACGTGGTAAGCCCTGCCACGGGAAGCTGCTACTGCCCGTGCACAAGTTGGGGTACTAAGGTACCCCTATCTTAGTACACCGACAGGAGCCCCTGGGCCTGGGCCACACACGGTGCCGAGCGCTGTTGGGCCAGGCCCATGACAGTGCACGGGCACATGCGGCCCACGGCAAGCCGTATCCCCTTCCGTATCCATCGCATCCCTCCCTAACGGCACGCGTCGATTGCGGCGTCGTGGGAGAGATCGTGGCATGTTCTTTAATGGGAAATGCGGAACGTCCCCCACTTCCCCCTTTAAAAGCAGAGGAAGCAGGGGCAGTTCCCCTCCATCGTCTTCATTGCGCCTTGATTCTTCAGAAACCCCCGCCGCTTCTTGCCTACGCCCTTCCTCCACTGTCTCCCGCATCTGCGACACTGTCGACATCCTCGCCTCTTTCCTCGCCGCCCCCGCCATGGCACCGAAGAGCGACAAGGCGAAGAGTGACAAGGCCAAGAAGGAGAAGTCCGAGCAGGCGGCAAAGCTGGCAGCCCTGCGGAGGAAGTGCGTGGTCTTCGCGCCGAGGCTTGGCGCGAGGGAGCTGCGGGACAAATACTATTTGTTCTGGGCGAGGGAGACCAAAGCTCATCCCCGCACCAGAGTCTTCCCCGCCGTCGCCCTCGACATGTTCCCCGGCGGGTACTTTTACTTTGCCGCATTCTTCCATTGTGGTCTGTGCCCTCCGTACTCGGAGTTCTTTTGTGATGTAATGAATACGTATGGCCTCCACCTCCTAGATTTCACCCCCAACGCCATCCTTACGATGGCCGTTTTCGCACATCTATGCGAAAACTATGTTGGGGTTCATCCAAATGTAGCTCTTTTCCGCCACTTCTTCACGCCTAGAGTAGAGTCCGGTTCTCCCCTCTCCGGCGGAATCTCCTGGATCTTCAGGCTGAACAAGAAGGAGGCATACTTGAAGGGAGAGCTCCGCGGCAAGTGGGAGGAGTGGAGAGCCGATTGGTGCTGGGTGCTGGAAGCTGAGCCTGAGCCCTTTACCTCGCCGCGCCAGACTGCCATAGTGCGCGGCAAGGATTGGAGTGAATTGGCCCCGGAGGACAGCAAGCTTCAGATCGCCCTCATTAGGATCCTTCGTCTCCGGGCCGCCAATCGGACTGTCGGAGAAGTTGGAGCAGATTTCCTCCGCCGCCGCATCGCCCCTCTACAAGAAAGGAAGAGGCCCGCCTTGGAATTCGGCAATGCGGCAGATTGCATGAGGCTGCGCCCTGGATTGAACTACAATTTCACCGTCTTGGAGTTAAAGGGGATGGTCCGGGAGCTCTTCAAGCATGACCCCGCCCACCCGGAGTGGTTCAAACCTTCCCGGGGAGTGGTGCCGCTGTGCAACAACACTGCCCGCGATTCCATACGTGCGATAATGCCCGAGTGCGACTCCCACGGCATCGTCCCCACTTGGCTGGAGCCTCCAGGGGAGACTGTGCAGACCTTCTTCGACAACTTGGTCGAGAAGCCCCGCAACGCCGAGGAGAAGAAGGGCCTCACCCGGGATACTACTGACCGGGATGTAGCTTACATTGCCTCCAAGATGGAGGAGGCCGCCGCAGCTGCGGCTGCGGGCGAATTGGGATACACTGTGGACGAGGCATAGGCCGCGGACGCAGTGAGTCAAGCAGAGGAGGCGGAAATCCTCAAGCTGCTGAAGATTGCGCCCGAGGAGTTTGCCGGGGAGCCTTCCGTGAAGCTTGCCGGGACGAGCGGGGTTGCCGGGGGGAGTGAGGCCGCCGGGCATGGCATTGAGTCCAGCGGGCCTGCCGAGGAGGAGGAGGACGCCAAGGCTGGAGATTCTGATGAAGACTCTGGTGGATCTCTGAATCTTGACGACGATGCCTCCTCTTCCTCGGAGAACTCTCCGCCTCCGCCAAGCCCTCCGCAGCAACCGAAGAAGCGCCTCCGCAAGGCAGCTGAGACGGCGAGGCCACAGGCGCCTCGGTAGCAGCCGACGCGCCGTGTGACGCGCGCCACCAAGATGAGCGAAGTCGTCAAGGAGGCGCCCCGTGCTCGAGCGCCAAGCGGAGGGGGATCTTCCCGGAGCGGAAGGTGCTCCTTCTGCCCCTCGGTCCTCGGCGACGACGGGGGCCGGGTCTTCACAGCCCACAGCCCCGGAGCCCGCCAAGCGCCCGAGGGAGTCTTCTCCTCCAGCTCCTCGCGGGGGGGCACACCAGGCGGAGTTTGACTTCTCCGCCCTCGGCTCCGACGAAGAGGAAGAGGAGTAAGTACTTGCAATTCTTTTTAGTTTCTTTGATTTTGTCTTGATTTTCCTTGCTTGGTTCTGATCTTGCTTTTGCTTTGCTTCGCAGGACCTTGACCCAGCGGATGGCGAAGAGGGCCAAGATCCCTGTGGTCAATATCGAGGACGACGAGCCCGTCACGGCGGCAAGCGACGCGCTGGCGACGAACCTGCCGGATCAGCCTACTGCTCCGAGGAGCAGCCCCCAGCGCAGCCCCCACCGTAAGTCTGGTATTTATCTTTCTGCTTGATGGGTGCGCTTGAGGTTATCATCTTGGTTAATTGTCTTGTTGTCTTGTGCAGAAGTGGAGCCGCAGCCGCAGGAGCACCAGGAGGTCACCCCCGACGAGCCACTTGCTCCACCCTCCCCGCCAAAGATGAACTCCCCGGCAAGGGAGAACGCTCCGCCAAGGACGGGCACTCCGCCAAGGGCGAGTACCCCGCCAAGGGTGAGCAGCCCGACAAGGGTGAGCACCCCGCCAAGGGAGGGCGCAGGCGGCCCTCCGCCAGCATGGGCCACTACTCCGCCGCCAAGGGAGAATTCCCCGGCGAGGGACCCCGTCGTCGAAGAAGCCCGCGAAGGTAACCCTTGTGACTTCTTCTTCTTGAATTCGTCTTTTTTGGATATTTGCTTGACGACCATTCTTTTCTTTTTCTTCTGCTAGATCCTCCTGCACCGGAGCGGATGGAAACGGAGACCACCGGCGAGGAGGGCGTGCATGGCGACGGCGGCAACGCCACTACCGCCGAGGAGGTGGCTGGAGCTGACGAGCCGGCCGTCGAGGAGACCGCCCCAACCGCCGATGCCGCGGCTGGGGAAGGGACCGGCGACCATACCGCTGGCCCGGAGGCTGCGGGAGCGCCGGACGCTGCACCGGCCGCCGACCCCTCCGCTTCCGCGGACCGGTCAGGCGTCTACTTGGAGGCCGCCAACGGGGTCTTTATTCAAGTCCCGTGGGCGTCCTCGTCTCGGGCACCCGCGGGGGGAGAGACCTTTGACGGAGAGGTCCTCGCCTCCGCCGGATTGAAGGTTGTTGGAGTGCCCGGCAGCAACGACGAGCCCGAAGAGGAGAGACTCCTTCGTCGGCTCCTGGCCTTGTATCGGGCCAGGCAGGCGAAGTTAGAGTCTCGGGAGGCTCTGGCTGCCAAGGCTGGAGCTGATCTGGAGAAGCGCGCCACGGATCTCCGCGCCGCCAACCAAGCGGCCCTCCGCAACTTGGTGGAGGAGCGTGAAGAGCTTGCCGGGGCGCAGCAAGCCTTCCTCCTTGAAAAAGCTGAGGCCGAGGAGCAGCAACGATTGGCCGCCGAGGAGCTGTCTCGGCGGGAAGGAGTACTCAACCAGCGGAAGGTCGACCTCGATGCCCACGAGGACGACCTCGCCGCTCGGGAGCAGGCCATTGGCGGGGCTCTGAAGGAGGCGAGGAACGCCGCAGCCGCTGCAGAGACTGCCAAGAAGGACCTGGAGGCCAAGGTGGCGCAGATGGAGCTGTACCTGAAGGCGAGCGAGGAGAGGGTCACTGCGCTCAACGTGGAGCGGGAGAAAGATGCCCACACCAACTCTGAGCTGCAGGTACGTCTCTCCGAGAAGGGCAAAGAGCTCACTGATGCCAGGAACTCCATCGCTGACTTAGAGCTGAAGGTTTCCACCTTGACTGACTCGCTCGACGCCGCCCGGGACCGCGAGACGAAGCTGAAGGACGAACTCCGCAAGGAAAGGGCCTTGGTGGAGAGCGCCGCCGTCTCGCAGAACAACTTCAACCGGGCAGTGGAGCACTGGACTGATGAGCTGGTCACCTCCGCTGCCAATATTGACATGGAGATGATGGCGCTGAGGGCGGAGCATCTCGTGTACTCCCCGGACGAGAGTCTCCCCCACAGCGCCAAGTTGAGTCTGTTCTTCAGGGGAATTGCGCCGGCGCTTGCGCGGCTGCGGGAGAAGATCCCCGTGCAGCTGGCCGACGAGGCGCGTCGGCTCTGCATGGGCACCATGGAGCGGGTCTTATCGAAGATCGTCTACCGCAACCCCGGCATCAACCTCGTCAATGTCCTCCGCTCCTTGCCGCCCGAAGCTGACCAGGAGGCGTTGAAGGCGCAAGTTGCCCACATCGTCGCCAAGGTGGGCAAGATCACGAGGCGTGAAGGCGACCGCGTAGATTAGATTCCTTTCTTTCTGCTTCATTTGCCGCTGCAAAGCATGTTACGGACAAGAATCTGTTAGTATTGCGGCAAGTCATCTTTGTAATATACAATCTTACTTTGAGCAACCAATGCAGTGTTATCTCCCTTGCTTTGGCCCCTTCACTTTGTATGCATTCCACCCTACGTTTTTAGGGAACTCGCCGTCAAAGGACCCTTGCCGCGAGCGCTGAGTGCTGGACTCTTAGCAGCCTGCTGGCAATACCTTTGCCGGCAAGAAACCTTGCCGTAGCTAGCCGCAGCACACTTAGATTGCTGAGCGAACTCGAAAACAAAGTAAGGGCGCGACACTTGTCGCAGCTCACTTAAGTCATTGAGCGTGCTCGAAACAAAGTAAGGGTGCGGCTAGCCATGGGTAGGTTCCTCCGCGCACAGGTTTTCCATACAAAGTGTGGTTGTTCAAGGAAGACAACTAAAATATTTGAAAAATTTGAATTACTCAAACTTTGGTAACTTAGCTTTCATAGATTGTTTGCTCCCCGACAAGGCTTCTCTAAGGCTTCTCTTTCTTGAATAGTACTTGGTTCATGCCTTCATCTCCTTCCCCCCGGCAAACTTATGCGCGAGGAATACTCCTTCTGCTTAAGAGGGAAAGAAAAAGAGGAGGAAAAACAAGTATAGGACCTCACGGCTTGCTAGTGCTTACCGGGGATGTGCGTTGCACAAGGTGCCAGAAGATGCATGCAAATAACGAGGAAAAGCATGGAAATGACAAATAGTGCGAAGCACAAAAGCTTTACTGATGCACGGGATCTGCGCTCGGCTTTGTACAAAGGTTTACATGCAACAGCGGCAAGACTTGTACAAAAGGTGGTTGCCGGAGCGGATCACGGCAACAGCGCCTTACGGGTGAAACTTGCGAAGATGCTCTATGTTCCAGGAGTTGCTCACCGGTAAGCCTTTTTCTGTCTCAAGGCGGACAGCGCCGGGCCTTGTGACTTGTCTCACCCGATAAGGGCCTTCCCACTTCGGCTTCAACTTGTTGGAATTCTTGGCGGACTGAACACGCCGAAGAACAAGGTCACCTTCCTCGAGACTCCTGGCCCTGACCTTGCGGCTATGATAGCGACGCAAAGCTTGCTGGTATCGAGCAGCTCGTACAGCAGCCTGGAGACGTTCCTCCTCAAGGAGGAATGCATCATCTTGTCGCAGTTGCTCTTGCTCGAGCTCATCATACGCGAGCACTCGAGGAGATCCGTATACGAGTTCCGTGGGGAGAACTGCCTCTGCTCCATAGACAAGAGCAAAGGGTGTCTGTCCGGTGGCTCGATTTGGTGTCGTCTTGATTGACCAAAGAGCCGCCGACAACTCCTCTATCCAGTTTCTTCCGCACTTGTGCAGCCTGTCGAAGGTTCTTGTCTTGAGTCCGCGCAGCACTTCAGCATTGGCCCTCTCCGCTTGACCGTTGCTCCTTGGGTGAGCAACAGAAGCAAAGCAGACCTTGGCGCCAAGGTCTTGGACGTACTGCATGAAGGTGCGGCTTGTGAACTGTGTGCCGTTGTCGGTAATAATCCTGTTAGGGATTCCGAAATGGCAAACAATTGAACTGAAGAACCTGACTGCTGACTGTGCTGTCACCTTTCTCACCGGTTCCACTTCTGGCCACTTTGTGAACTTGTCGATCGCAACGTACAAGTACTCAAAGCCCCCGGCAGCGCGGGGAAAGGGGCCGAGGATATCGAGCCCCCAGACCGAGAAGGGCCATGAAAAAGGAATCGTCTAGAGAGCTTGAGCTGGCTGGTGAATTTGCTTGGCATGGAACTGGCACGCTTCACACTTGGTTACTTGTGCAGTTGCATCTTGGAGGGCTTCTGGCCAGAAGAACCCTTGCCGGAACGCCTTCCCGGCAAGTGCCCTTGCGCCAATGTGGTGGCCACATATGCCTCCATGTATCTCTGCCAACAGCTTCTGTCCATCTTCCCTGGAAATGCACTTCAACCTGACACCGTTGAGTCTTCTTTTGTACAGTTCATTGCCAACGAACTGGTACATACTCGACTGCCTGGTTATTTTCTCTATCTCTTCTGGCTCGTCGGGAAGTTCTCCAGTTTGCAGAAAGCGGACGATTTGCTGTGCCCATGTCGGAGCCTGAGGCTCAACAACAAGGACTAAAGGCATGAAGGCTGCTGCGGGAACCTCAGCTTCTACGGCAAGAACCTGCGGCTCTGCCGGAGCTGATGGTCCCCCGGCAAACCTGCCGGGGCAGGGCTTGTCGGGAACGCCTGCTTCAACTGTACAGATCCTTGGATCTGCAGGAGCAAACTGTTCCTCAGCATCTTGGCTGTTGATCCTGGGGACCTTGGCGGCGGCTTCTGGAAGATCCGCCGGCAAGTAGTCGCCGGAAACCAACTTCCTCTTCTTGTTTTGCCCAACTGATGGTGTAACGGATGGCTGAGTTAACTTGAGCACGAAGGTCCCTGGTTCCACAGGTAACTTCATTGCAGCACACTTTGAGAGGCCATCTGCAATATCATTCTGAGCTCTTGGGACGTGCTCCATTTGCAGACCTTCAAAGTGCTCTTCAAGCTTCCTCACTTCATCAACATAAGCTTCCATCAAAGGGCTCTGGTAACTCTTATTCACTTGTCGGACCACCAATTGTGAATCTCCCCGCACAATCAACTTCTTGATCCCAAGCTCGGCCGCAACTCTGAGGCCGACAAGCAAACCTTCATACTCAGCAGTATTGTTTGTTGCTTGCTCCTTGGGAAAGTGCATCTGGACAACATACTTGAGGTGCTCTCCGGTGGGCGCTATGAGTACCACGCCGGCACCGGCGCCTTGCAGCGAGAAAGCACCATCAAAGTACATTATCCACTCGTTGCTCGCTTCTTGGACGGGGACGCTTGTCTCTGGGACTTCTTCATCTGGCGTTGGGGTCCATTCTGCTATGAATTCTGCCAAAGCTCTGCTCTGTATGGTTGAAGTACTCTCAAACTTGAGACCAAAGCTTGACAGCTCCAGTGCCCACTCGACGATCCTGCCTGTCGCTTCGGGATTTTGCAATATCCTCTTCAACGGAAAGCGAGTGACCACCGTTATCTCGTGTGCTTGGAAGTAATGGCGCAGCTTCCTTGAGGCCATGAGGAGGCCGAAAAGCAACTTCTGCACCCCAGAGTATCTTGATCTAGCCCCCTGCAGAAGGGAACTTACGAAATACACTGGGCGCTGCACCATCTTCCTTCACACTTCTCCTTGCTCCTGCGCAGACTTGTCCTTGTCGGGGCCAGAGCCTGTCGGGGAAGCCCCCTGCTTGTCGCTGGATTCGCTTGTCGGGGATGTGGGTTCCTCATTCGCCTCTCTCTCCGCTACTAATGCATCACTAACCACTTGATTTGTTGCCGCTAGGTACAGCAGCAACTTCTCTTGTGGCCTAGGTGCGACAAGTATCGGAGTGGAGGACAGGTATCCTTTCAAGTCTTGCAGCGCCGCCTCCGCTTCCGGAGTCCATTTCATTGGACCTGCCTTTTTCAAAATTTTGAAGAAAGGCAGGGCGCGCTCTGCAGACTTTGAAATGAACCTGCTGAGGGCAGCCACACAACCAGCAAGCCCTCTTACGTCCTTGACGCGCTTCGGGGCTTCAATCTGCTCGATGGCTTTTATCTTGTCGGGATTGGCTTCAATCCCCCTCTGGGACACAAAGAACCCGAGAAGCTTGCCGGAGGGGACTCCGAAGACGCACTTCTCGGGGTTCAACTTGAGCTGTATCTTGCGCAGATTCTCAAAGGTTTCCTCTAAGTCTTGGATCAGGGTATCCTTGCTCTTACTCTTGACCACTATATCATCCATGTAGGCTTCTACATTTCTGTGTATCTGTGGCTCAAAAGCAGTGTGCACCACCCTTGCAAATGTCGAGCCTGCATTCTTCAATCCAAAGGGCATGCGTATGAAGCAATATGTGCCACATGGAGTAATGAATGCAGTCTTTTCTTCATCTTCCTTGGCCATGAATATCTGGTGGTAACCTGAGTATGCATCAAGGAAGGAAAGCAACTCACATCTGGCGGTGGAGTCAACAATCTGGTCAATACGCGGCAAGGGAAATGGATCCTTGGGACACGCTTTATTCACATCAGTGAAGTCTATACAAAGTCTCCACTTCCCATTGGCCTTGCGCACGACAACTGGATTGGCTAACCACGTAGGATGGATTACGCCTCTAACCAGGCATGCTGCTTCCAACTTCTTTATCTCTTCGGCGATGAATTCTTGGCGCTCCACGGCTTGCTTCTTGACCTTCTGCTTGACGGGCCGCGCATGAGGACAAACAGCAAGCTTGTGCTCAATTACCTTCCTGGGAACGCCGGGGATGTCAGACGGTTGCCATGCGAACACGTCGACATTCGCCCGTAGGAAGGCAACGAGCGCGCTTTCCTATTTGGGGTCGAGTGTAGCAGTGATGGTGAAGGTACCACCAGTGCCGTCCTCCTTTGCGGACACCTTCTTGGTTGCCAGTGGAGCTGCCATTCCTTTCTTGCACTTGCCGGTGGAGCTCGATGGTGTGTCCTCGACGGCAGCGCAGCACTCCGAAGAGGTGCGTTTGCCGGAGTGGGCTCCAGAGCTCTTGCTGGACTTGGTCTTGTTCTTCTGTCGGACTCTGGTAAGGGGATGAGCTTTGGTCTCCCTTGCCCAGAAGAAATAGTATTTGTCCCGCAGCTCCCTTGCGCCAAGCCTCGGCGCGAAGACCACACACTTCCTCCGCAGGGCTGCCAGCTTCGCCCCAAAGATGTCGGGGGAAACTGTCCTCCCACGAGCACCTATGGGACCGGAGCCCCTTCTACGTTGCAGTAAGGGAGCGGAGGGAGCACGGAGAGCAGATCGAGGGGCACACACGGGCAGTTTTACCCAGGTTCGGGCCGCGCGGACGCGTAAAACCCTACTCCTGCTTAGGTTGTATTGAGTTCTTGAGCTCGGGAGCTTGAAGATCTACAGTACTAGCTACACCGAGCGAGAGAGTTGTCTAGGTTTCGAACCCCCTCTACGTTGTGCATGGGCCTCCTTTTATAGCTCAAAGGAGTCACCGACAGGTGTCAACGTAGAGGAGGGTAAAAGTGTAAATTTGGTGGTAGTTGCAACAGTGCGTGAACAGTATATGAACAGTGGTCTTCACCTAACTTTGACAGTGGGGGACAAGGGCATTAAATGCCCGTCGCCGTCGCCCCCAAAAGCGTCCGTCCATGCTTCTCCTTCCGCCACGGCGGTAACCTCGTCACCGTGGCTTGCCACCGTGTGCCCCAGGCTGCACAACCATCTGCCACGTGCCCCTGGAAGGGCCCCAGGGTGACGCGTGGGTAGATGAGCTGGAGCGCGGGCACACGGCGTAGGTTTCCCCGGCAAGCACCTTGCCGGGGTGGTGATCTTGCCGGGCCCGGGAGCTCGTCGCTCTCCGGGTCCTGCCGGGGCGCATGATGCGCTGAGACATCTCTTGAGGTATGTGTTCCTTGGCCTTCCTGGCAAGCTCCTCTTGCCAGGGTCTTGTGCTAAAGTGATAACTTTGAGCCTGGTGCGGCCTTCCCGGCAAGCTCCTCTTGCCGGGGCCTTGATCCTCTGACTTGTATACTTTGTTCTTGAATGGCTTCATAGGGACCAGAACGGTTGCTGGCGAGCACGTGGTAAGCCCTGCCACGGGAAGCTGCTACTGCCCGTGCACAAGTTGGGGTACTAAGGTACCCCTATCTTAGTACACCGACAACTAGTCTGAGGGTGAAAAGCAGTGCGGAACCTGATCTTCGTGCCCATGGCGGACTGAAAGGAGTCCCAGAACCTTGAAGTGAACAAACTTCCACGGTCTGAGGATATCACTTGAGGAATGCCATGTAAACACACAATTCTGGAAGTGTATAGCTCTGCCAATTGAGCTGCATTGATTGATTCTTTGACTGGAAGAAAGTGAGCGACTTTGGTAAGCTTGTCAATCACCACGAAGATAGCATCATTCCCTCGCTTGGATTTAGGAAAGCCAGTGATGAAGTCCATTTCAATATGGTCGAACTTCCACTCGGGAATAGGAAGAGGTTGGAGAAGACCGGCTGGACGTTGATGTTCTGCTTTCACTCTTCTGCACATATCACATTCATTCACGAATTGGGCAATCTCCCTTTTCATGCGTGTCCACCAGTAAGACTGCTTGAGATCTTGATGCATCTTGGAACTGCCAGGATGAATGGAAAGGAGATAATCATGTGCTTCTTCCATTATGAGCTTCCTGAGATCACCTTTGGGAACAACGAGTCTGTCCTCGAAGAACAAGGTATCTCTCTCATCAACACGGAAGCACTTGTATTTCGGAATGCCCTTAGCAATAGCATGTTTCACCTTCTTCACCATGGTATCACTGAGTTGAGCCTCACGGACTTGATCTTCCAAGGTAGGAGCAATTTGAAGATTTGCGAGAAAACCCTGCGGAACAACTTGGAGGTTGAGCTTCCTGAATGCTTCACAAAGCTCAGGCTGGTACGGCTTGATAAGAAGGGTGTTGCAATATGCCTTTCTGCTCAAAGCATCTGCAATCACATTCGCCTTACCAGGAGTGTATTCAATGCTGGGATTATACTCTTGGATCATTTCAACCCAACGAGTCTGGCGGAGGTTCAGATGTGGCTGTGTGAAGATGTACTTCAAGCTCTTGTGATCAGTGAAGATGTCGACTTTTCTGCCCAACAACAGATGTCTCCACGTAATCAGAGCATGTACCACAGCTACTAGCTCGAGATCATGTGTGGGATAGTTCTTCTCACTTGGCTTGAGCTGACGAGAAGTGTATGCCACAATTCTCTTATCTTGCATAAGCACACCACCAAGACCTTGAAGAGAAGCATCACAGAATACTTCATAGGGCTTGGATTCATCTGGAGGAGTCAGAACTGGAGCAGAGACAAGCTTTTCTTTGAGAGTTTTGAATGCCACTTCACACTCTGGAGACCAAAAGTATTTGACATTCTTCTGAAGCAAGTTGGAGAGAGGCTTGGCAATCTTGGAGAAGTTCTCAACGAACCTTCTGCAATAGCCGGCAAGACCCAGAAAACTGCGGAGCTGCTTGATGTTCTGAGGAGCTTCCCAGTTGACAATTGCTTCAACTTTCTCGGGATTAACCGCAATACCGTCAGCTGAGATGATATGGCCCAGGTACAAAACCTTATCGAGCCAAAACTCGCACTTTGAGAACTTGGCATAGAATTTATGCTCTCGGAGTCGATCAAGAACCAGACGTAAGTGCTTTTCGTGATCTTCTTCATTCTTGGAAAACACCAGAATATCATCCAGATACACAAGCACAAACTCGCCAGTATAGGGGTTGAAGATGTAATGCATCATCCTCGAAAAGGTAGGAGGAGCATTGGCGAGACCGAAGGACATGACGGTATACTCATATGAACCGTAGCTCGTTCTGAAGGCCGTCTTGGGAATGTCTTCCTCGCGAATGCGAATTTTATGATAGCCCATTCGGAGGTCAAGCTTAGAGAACACTTTAGCTCCCTTGAGCTGATGTTGGGGAGCGGATACTTGTTCTTTATTGTCTTCTTGTTCAATGGCCGGTAATCAACACAGAGACGCTCCGTGCCATCTTTCTTCTTGACAAATAAGACACCACAGCCCCAAGGAGACGTACTAGGCCTGATGAGACCCATACTCTCCTGTTTATCAAGCTGCTTCTTCAATTCCTTCAATTCATCCGGAGAGAGCTTGTACGGACGCCGGCATGCTGGCTCAGTACCCGGCTCGAGTTCAATGACAAATTCCACCTGGCGGTGTGGAGGCATGCCTGGAAGTTCTTCAGGAAAGACGTCTTGATATTCGTTCACCACCGGAATTTGAGATATGGCATTAATTTCGCCCTTATCATTGAGAGAGAAAAGCCTGATAGTGTTATCCCTGGAGGCAAAGATAATCACATCTTCATCAGGATGAGTCATCTTGACTTCCTTTTGAGCACAATCAATGTGAGCATCATGCTGAGAAAGCCAGTCCATTCCGAGGATGAGGTCAATGTCAGAATTACCAAGAACCACCGGAGAAGCCAAAAATCGATAATCACCCATGCGAATAGAAACATCCGGAGCAAATATCTTTGAATGCAATAGTTTGCCTGGAGAAACAACTGATAATTCCCTTGGCAAACTTCTGGTGACAATGTTGTGCTTAGATGCAAATGGATATGACATGAAAGAGCATGTAGCACCCGAATCAAACAACACTTTAGCAGGAAAAGAGTTCACTGGAAGGTTACCCAAAATGACATCAGAAGAATTCTCCGCTTGTGCTGCATTCATCAGATTGACCCTTGCAGACTTTGGATCATGCCTGACAATAGCTGAACTCACAGGTGGAGGAGGTGGAAGACGCTTTGGATTCGGACATCTGTTGGCATAGTGACCTTTCTGAGTGCATTTGTTGCAAGTCACTTCTGAGAGAGGACGAAAATGAGAACCACTGGACTTGGAGCCTTGAGACTGAAACTGCTTCTTCGACTGGTTGCTCGGGTTGGGTGG
Source organism: Secale cereale (assembly GCA_902687465.1). Lineage (NCBI taxonomy): Eukaryota > Viridiplantae > Streptophyta > Magnoliopsida > Poales > Poaceae > Secale > Secale cereale. The sequence goes on from LR738713.1 coordinate 318,049,608, forward strand.
GTGGGAGAAACCACGTCCACCAGAGTTCTTGTAGTTGGAGTTGTTGGAGTTGTTGAAAGGAGCTCGAATCACTGGAGGAGGAGGAAGCCAGAATTTCTGATGCTTCGAGACCATCTGAGACGATGAGGAAGAGTGAACGGCATCTCGAATTCTCTTCTTAGAAGCCTCCATCTTAAGCTGAGCTGCCTCTTGTTTCAAAGCCATGTTATAGAACTTGTCGAATTCATCCGGCTCAAACAAAGTGAGAGCAAGCTGAAGTTCATCTTTGAGACCTCCACGGAACTGGTAGATTTTGCTCTTGGCATCAGGAATGTCTTGCTTAGCATAATGAGCGAGGTTTTGGAACTTGACATTATACTGATAGACTGTCATAGAGCCCTGCTTCAGGTTGCGGAATTGCTCACGCATACCCTCGATGACATTTGTAGGAATGTGGTGCAAGCGAAAATCCTTGCAGAAACTCTCTCAAGAGATCACTTGACCTGGCCTGGAGTCTTTGTACTGCTGCCACCAGTCAGCTGCTTGATCTTTCAGTGGGAAGGCTGCAAACTTCACATAATCATCTTCCTTCACGTTACTGCACTCAAAATGCTTCTTTATGTCGGTTAACCAATCTTCAGCATCAAGAGGGTCGACACAGTAACTGAAAGCTTTTGGATTATTGGCCAGGAACTGGTTGAGAGTAGCATGGTGCTGCTGGTTGAAGAAGTTGCCTTGGTTCCCTGGAACACCCTGATTAGCTTGATTAGCTTGCATCTGCTGCATCATCTGCATCAACAACTGGGTGTTCTGAGCTGTAGTCTGCATAATCGCTCTCCAAGCCTCAGGCGGAGGAGGAGGGGAAGGAGGACGATCTGGGACCTCTTCCACCTCTGGGTTAGCGTTGGGAACCTTTTTCGGAGCCATCCTGAAAGAGATGACCACGAATCAGCAATTGATTGACAAAAGGTATAAGCTGAATCAATGGAATGAATTGCAACAAGTCTTCACAATAATCATCCGAACAATAAGAACGAATGAAATCATTCGAACAAGAGGAACGAATGAAATTCTCAGTTGAATGATAACATCAATCTTCACGAGAAGCCACATAGGGGACAAAATGAAAATAAGAAAACAACAAGGTACAGACGGGAACAAACACAAGATAGGAGCTTCGTTCTAACATCTTTGTGCTGAAAGCATATGAACGCGTTACGAAAAGGTTTTCAATCCCCGGATCAGCATAGCCAAGGACCCTTTAAGATGCAACTCCTGATAGTAACATCGGTCATAATACCACTTCACTCAATGTAGAACCCCGAACTCACTAACCTGCATCCGTTGGAAGAATGCCTACGATCTACTGGATAAACCCACCTATAAATTTCCGAAAGATTCCAGTTATGCAATCAGGTGTTGGGGATACACGGGAAGCACCGCGCAATCAACTCTAAACCTACATCCAGGTGTATCCATCCTTCAACACATAACCAGTCTTTCTCGGAAACTGTGTACCTCGGACCTTCGAAAAGCATCCACTATAACAAGCTATGGCAATACTCCCGAACTACCTCCCCAGTACTGGGTGATGTCGGGGTTATCTTGCCACTGGCCGTATAGGAGAGATTTTCGATGTCAGCCGTCTTAAGTATTTAGTACTGCCGCGATATGCTTGTGACGACAATACCCCGAAGCTCAACTCCCCGGGACACTGCCACAACCCCTAATGTCAGGAGGCATCGAGAACAATATCCTCGTCACAAGAACATCGAAACAATCCCAGAATACTCGCGGGATTCCTAAAAAAAATTTGGTGCAATTTTTGAAGATAGGAGAGACAAGAGTAGTCGTCAGGAGTCCTCACCAGAGAGAAAGGGGATGAGAAGCAAAGAAATCCTACTCTCCGATATAATATAGGACTCAAAATGTTTTCAGTGCGTGCCTAGACTCGACCGTCAACGATTCGATCAAACAGTGGGGGCTCCTAGGTCGGAGAAGGCTCTGAATACCAACTTGTAATTCCCAGGATGGAGTTATACCTCCTACGTGTCGAGGGACGACTTAAAGGCATAAGTCCATCCTAGAATGATCTCAAGTTTGGTAAT
>LR738713.1:318051724-318090661 GCA_902687465.1 Secale cereale
TTTGCACATCTCATGTAAAAGAGGGGATTGTAAACATAAATAGTTGGCTTACACTCGCCACGTCACACAATTACATAACATGTCTCAAACATCATACATTAAGAATATCACAACCCTCTAAGGGCAAAACCAAATGTCAAGATACCAAACTTAAATAACATCCACAGGCGGATCGAATCCTAGTAGGAGTCTCCACTACTGATCATCCGGATATCGAACATAGTACCGACTACGCTCCTCGTCGTACTCCCAGTCCAGCTCGGTGCCATCACATGGATAGCTCACAGCTGGACCTGCATCTGGTGTGGTGAAGTAACTGTGAGCCACAGAGGACTCAGCAATCCCATTCCCGGGTAACAAGACTATTTAAGCCTTGGGAGAGGAGAAGGCTGAAGAAAAAAAGAAGTGTCTGCAGCAGCAACTAGCAACTAGCTTACGTGAGTGAGAGCGAGAAGAGAAAGCCTCGGACGAGAAGTGATCACGAAGTGATCCTAGCTACAAGCTCAACAAACATAACCCCTCCGTGTTCAACTCCCGAATCCCTATTCGGAAATTGACGGTCACGGAACACACGCTGGTAGTGTATTAGAAACATTGTGTCAACTTATCTACAACCGGATATTAACAAGCTCCCATCTGCCACATAACCGCGGGCATGGCTTTCGAAAGTTCATAACCCTGCAGGGGTGTTCCAACTTGACCCATTACAAGCCCACGATCCGCGGAGTCGCAACTCCAAAGTGGGAAGACCCGAGTATTCTCGAAATCCCGTGCTCAAGATATACCGAACTAAGGTAAGGCTAATCCAGCAAATCCTCCCGGCGAGCCGACACCCTGATAGTAGCCGCGCGTATCTCGTCTCAGGCCACGTTCGGATGGGCGATCCCACAGGTTTTTACCAGACCTTGAGTTCCCTCGAGGTGGCCCCGCGTAACCCCCAGTTTGGACCAACACTCATGTGGAGCACTGGCCCGGGTTGTTGAATTAAGAAAAAGGGTTTATAATTCCCTATGCAAGTTTAATTAGTTATTAGGCAAATAGTACCAATGTTGGGACTAGCTGGAAAAGACTTAGCACTTAGCGGTTTATCGAGGGGGTCCCATACACCCTAACCGTGTTAGGAACGCATAATCAAGGAACATAACACCGGTTTATACGGTTCCTAACGGCATGAGTGGAACAAATCACCAAGCAAAAGGCTTAGCCTTCCACCCTTGCCAATATATAGATGATTTCATTTAGCAATTATATAGTGTGATATAACCCAACCAAACTTCAACATGAAGCAAGCATCTTCGATCTTCACCTGCAACTAGCAATGCTATAAGAAGGGCTGAGCGAAGCGTACTTAGCCAAGCAACGATTTGCATAGGTAGGTTGGTTAAACAGGGCAATTGTTACAAGTAGGAGGTTGACAAGAAGATCATGGGTATCGAGGCAAAACTATAGAGCGAAACTACTAGCAATAGGCAAAGATAGTAATGTTATCGGGGTTCGGTCATCTTGCCTGAAGAGAAGTCGTTCGGATCGTAAGAAGGGTCCTCGTGCTCAACCTCGTTGGAAACCTCGTGCTCGTACTCGTACTCGGTCTCTGCTTCCGGCTCTAAACAAAACAATCACACCAAGCACAAATCAACAAGATGCAATGCGCACTCGAAAATGATGAATGCATGATGGATGCACTAAGGATGCACACGGAGCACGGAAAAATAGCTCTCAAGCAAAACACCTCAAAACATGATAACAATATGATATTATGAATCTACACAGAAAATCAATCAAGTTTCATATAAGATTCGCTAAAATCGGAGTTACGGGCTAAAAGTTATGCCCGAAACAAGAAATGAGCGAAATCTGAAAATTACAGCAACATAGCAACTTCGGAGCACAAAATAATTAAGCTACAGCACTCAAACAACATGGAAAAGGACATGAACACAAACTAGACATATACTACAGCAACTAAGTCCAAAGGTGCACCCCCAAAGGAGTCACGGTTCAATAGCAATAAGCCTGGACATATTGAACTTGACAATAAAATTCTGGCAGCAGAATTTTATTGAAACTTTGGAGCAAAAGATAAACATGCTACAGCCACTCAAATAGGCATGTTAGGACATGAATGTAAAGCCAACAATATCTACTACAAGGAACAATCAAGATCCACTCCAAAACTATCATGGTTTGTCCTAGAGCAGCAAGCAAACATGGCATCGGAACGTTACAGATTTCAGACTTAGTGAAAATCCACTAAGTCCTAAAACAGCAATTTCATCATGGCATCTAAACGAGCAAGTTTAAGTCACCTCGAAACTAAACATGGCAAGTGGTAAGCACCTCATCAAAGTACACATGATGGTGATTCCGAAACACACAAGCATGCATCATGGAGATAAACACAACGATAGCAACGAGCTCAACAAGATGGCATTTCATAACAAGTGAAACAACATCACAGCCACATGGCACTTTGCAACGATGATAAACATGGCAAGAATAAATCTATCATGCTACCTAGCACATACAACATGTAGATCATGGCAAGACGAACACGTGGACATGTCATTTGCATCATTCGGACAAACGGGCTAAAAGATATCACATGACAAAGATGACATAAAAACATCACATAGCAGCAGTTTATATCACGATGCACTCTTGCAACAGCAAAACAAGCACCTAGATGATCTCTAACATGCATAACATGAAAAGATGAAACGTAGTGCTAGTCACCACGAACGTCTGGACATGCTATATGCGCGAAACGGACAATCTCACAAGAAGTTAGAGCAGTTCTAAAACAGCATCAGCAACTAATAACTGGGGACTTAGGAATAAAAGAGGTCAACCTCTCAGTCAACTGATCTGGAGCAAAGGGCCCGAAGAGATGGATCCGGCCCAGGGCGGCGGCCTGCGGCTGGGCCGAACGGCGGCTGGCGCGGAGGGAGCACACGGGCCGGCTGAGGTGGCGAGCGGCCCACGAAGGCGAGGCAGGCGGCGCGGAGGGCGGCCTGCGGCTTGGCGACGGGAAGGCCCGGCGGTGGCCTGGACTGCGGGAACTGATGGGCCGCGGGAGGCGGCGCGCTGGCCCACGCGGGAACCCGGCGGCGCGGCGGCTCGGTGGAGGACGAAGGCTAGCTCGGGCCCAGCGGTGGAGAAGGCCCACCCGGCGGGGATGTGGTCCCGGCCTGGCAACGAAGGAGCGATGCGGTGAGGCCCGAGCGGGATCCAGCCTCCGCTGGATTGGGCGTTGACCCGGTCGAGGGACTCCCTGGCTGGATCGAAGGCGGCTGCGGAGGAATCCGTTGACCCCGCGCTCGAGGGACCTGGTCGAGACCTCGATCCCAGGTGCGATGGCTGCGGGAGGGAAGCTGCCAAGTGGAGTGAGGGGGCTGGCTAGATCCAAAAATTGAGGGGAGGAAGGGGAAAAAGATAGAGATGCCAAAAATTAGACCTAGGGGTCTATTATATAGCAGTTTTGTAGGGTTTGGGGGGATTTAGGGGTGCTAGGAGCCCTCCGATCGCGATCCGACGGATCCGATCGCGGGGGTAGTCTAGATGGGCCTAGGAGAGAGTAGTGGACTGCAGTAGGGGATGTTTCTGGGCCACAAGTGGAGGCACTTTGGACCCACACGAATAACTGATGGGATAGCAAACGGAGTCCAAACGCGACGAGATTTGAGAGGCGGGTTGCACACAACAAAACAACAACACACACAACAACCTCGCGGCACACCGGTAACAACCTCGCGACGATATTTGAAAGGGGTTCATTTACCGCAACAAATAGTAGTTGAATTGTTGTTGTCCTAATGCAGTAAAAGAGAGCAAGAGTGAGAGAGTGGGATTGTATCAGAATGTTCAATGGGGGGTTGCTTGCCTGGCACTTCCGAAGATAGTATAGTTCTTCATTGGTGTCATCGATCTCATCGTCGGAACCCTGTCTACTAAGAGGGGACAAATACCGGCAACAAAGAAGGAACACAATCAATGCAATGCAACAATATGATGCATGATCATGACATGGCAATATGATGTGGTTTGAGCTAATGCAACTAGCAACAATTTAAATGAAGTTGGTTTGAATCCAAGATTCAAATTCAAACTCCATATGTGATTATTCAAATGTCATTTAATTGATTTGACCTGATCAGCAGGCATAAGTTGTTCAAGCATGCATGAAAATTTCATAAACAGATTCCTCATATTTTTCTGATAATTTTTCATATATACATTGTTCCATTTGGAGTTACGGTTGATTTTCTATGATTTTTAGAAGTTTTAAACATTTTTTGAAATAAATAAATCATTTCTGATTTATTTAAAATCCCAGAAAACATTTACTGCGTTAGCATCACAACATTGTGACGTCAGCAAGTCAACAGGGACGGTCCAGGTCAAACTGACCAGTGGGTCCCGTATGTCACTGACTCTGTAATGCCGATGGGACTATATCTCCTACGTGTCGAGGCACGACTTAAAGATATAAGCCCATTCTAGAATGATCGCAAGTTTGGTACCTTTGCACATCTCATGTAAAAATAGGGATGGAAAACTGAAAAGATAGTTGGCTTACACTCGCCACGTCACCCAAATACATTACGTATCCAATCATCATTCAAATGAACATCACAGCCCATCTAAGGGTAAGATCCAAATGACAAGATACCAAACATAACATTAAACCACAGGTCTAGATCGAATCCTAGTAGAAGCTCTACTGATCAACCGGATAGTTCACGTAGTAACGGCTACGCTCCTCGTCATACTCCCAGTCTAGCTCAGTGCCATCGCCTGTGTAGCTCACCATCGTACCTGCATCTGGTGTGTTGAAGTAACTGTGAGCCACAGAGGACTCAGCAATCCCGTTCCCGGGTAACACGACTATTTAAGCCTTGGGTGTGGAACAAGGCTGAAGAAAGAACAAAAGTCTGCAGCATCACTAGCCTAGCTTATGTGAATGAGAGCGAGAAGAGAAGGTGCCTCGGTCGAGAGATGATCACGAAGTGATCCTAGCTAAAACAAGTCAAACATAACCCCACCGTGTTCACTTCTCGAATCCCTTTCGGAAAATGACCGTCACGGTACACACGTTGGTAGTGTATTGGAACATGGTGTCAAGTTTTCTACAACCGGATATTAACAAGCTCCCATCTACCACATAACCGCGGGCACGCCTTTCGAAAGTTCATAACCCTGCAGGGGTGTTCCAACTTGGCCCATGACAAGCCCACGATCCGCGGAGTCGCAACTCCAAAGTGGGAAGGCCCGAGTATTCTCGGAATCCCGTGCTCAAGATACTCCGACTAAGGTAAGGCTAATCCAGCAAATCCTCCCGGCGTGCCAACACCCTGACAGTAGCCGCGCGTATCTAGTCTCAGGCCACGACCGGAAGGGACAAGCTACGGGTTTATATCAATCCTCGAGTTTCCTCGTGGTGACCCCGCAGGTTGCCCAGTTCGGACCAACACTCATGTGGAGCACTGGCCCGGGTTGTTGATTAAGAACTCGGGTTTGCAAGACCCTATGCAAATTTTTAGTTATTAGGCGAATAGTACCAATGTTGGGACTTGCTGGAAAAGACTTTAGCGGTTTATCGATGGCGTCCCATAACCCCAACCGTGTTAGGAACGCATAATCAAGGAACATAACACCGGTTTATACGGTTCCTTGCGGCATGAGTGGAACAAATCACCAAGCAAAAGGCTTAGCCTTCCACCCATTACCAATATATAGATGATTTCATTTAATAATTAATATAGTGTGATATCCCAATAAGCTTCAACAAGAAGCAAGAATCTTCCATCTTCACCTGCAACTAACAATGCTATAAGAGGGGCTGAGCGAAGCCTACGTATAGCCAATCAATGGTTTGCATAGGTAGGGTGGTTAAACAGGTTCATGGTTACAATAGGAGACTGATAGGAAAAACATGGGCATCGAGGCAAAACTATAGATCAAGACTTCTAGCAATAGGCAAAGATAGTAATGTTATCAGGGTTCGGTCATCTTGCCTGAAGAGTTGTCGAAGGGATCGTAAGAGGGGTCCTCGTTCTCAACCTCGGTAGTAACCTCGTGCTCGTACTCGTACTCGGTCTCAGCTCCCGGCTCTAATCAAACACAAGAACACCAGGCAACGAATCAATCAAGATGCAATGCGCCGAAAAATTACTGGATGCATGACTGATGCACTATGGAAGCAAAACAGATGCACTATGGAAGCACATAAAGTCTACTTAGGAAGCACAGTGTAACAGCACAAAAATATGCATCAAGCAAAATGCTTCAAAACATGATAACAATAGGATATTATGAATATACATGAAAAATCACACAAGTAACATATAGGACTTGCCCAAAACAGAGCAACGGGCTAAAAGTTACACCCGAAACAATAAACATGCACAAGCTGAAAATTACAGCCACATAGCAACTTCGGGGCAAGAGATAAATAAGCTACGGCACTCAAACATCATGGAAAAGAGCATGGACATAAACTAGACATATCCTATAGCTAACAATTCCATTGGAGCATCCCCAAAGGAGCCATGGATCAATAGCAACAAGCTATGACATATTGAACTTGACAACAAAATCCTGATAGCAGTAATTTGTTGCAACTTGGGAGCAAAAGTTAAATATGCTACAGCCACTCAAATAAGCATGTGAGAGCATGAATGGATAGCCAACAACTTATACAACAAGGAATCATCAAGATTCACCCCAAAACTATCATGGATTGGCCTAGAACAACAAGCAAACATGGCATCTGGAAATTACAGATTCCAGACTTAGTGAAATTTCACTAAGTGTTAAAACAGCAGTTTCATCATGGCATCTTTGAGAGCAAGTTTAAGTCACCTCAAAGCATAGCATGGCAAGTGGTAAGCACCACAGCAAAGTACACATGATGGTGAGTCCAAAACATGTAAGCATGCATCAAGGGGACAAACACAACGATAGCAACGAGTTCCTCTACGGGGCATCTCGTAACAAGTTTAACGACATAACAGCCACATAGCACTTTGCAAAGGAGATAAGCATGGCAAGATGAAATCTATCATGCAAGCTAAAGCAATCAACATGTAGAGCATTTCATGACGAACACGTGGACATATCATTTGCATCATTTGGATAAACATGCACCAAGTTATCACACTGCAAAGATGGCATGAAAACATCTACTAACAGCAGTTTATAACAAGTTGCACTCTTGCAACAGATATTTAAGCATCTAGATGATCTCAAACATGCATGGCATAATGGAACAAAACGTAGTACATGTCTCCACGAACATTTTGACGTATCATTCACTCAAATCGGACCATCACACAAAAAGTTATCCATGTTGCAAAACAGCTCCAGAAACTGAAACCATCAGGGACTTAGTGGATCTCGGAGGCAACCTCAGGCAGATCCGGTCAAAGCGGGGTCAACGGCGCGCGGGCCGGGCTGGCGGAGGCGGATCGGACCGGGGAATGCGGTTCGGGCTTCGGGCGCGCCGGGCGAAGCGGATCTCGGCCCGCGAGGCTAACGGGCCCGCGGCTGCAGGCGGTCGGGCCGGCCCACTAGGGCACCTGGCGAGGCAGAGGAACGGATCGGGGATCTCCCGATCCCGATCGACGGCGGCTGCTGGGCGATCGAAGGCGCGAGGCGGCTGCCGGGCCTAGGGTATCGGCCCACGCGGCGCGGACCTGGCCCAGGCGGTTGGTGGTGATCGGATCGGGGAGCCTCCTGCTCCCCTCGATCCAGGCGGCGGCGCGGCTTCGAGCCGGGCGGCGCGGGGCGGCGGCCTCGGCCGGCGTGGCGGTGGAGGGAGACCGGGCGGCGGGGTGCGGCGGCCTCGGCCTGCGAGGTGGTGGCGCCGGCCGGCGGGTGGGCGGCGGAGACGAGGGGCGTCGGCGGTGACCGGGGAAGACGGCGGCGGCGGTCTTCCGGCGAGCTCCTCCGGCGGGGCTCCGGCGAGCTCCGGCCGGAGTGGAGGAAGATGGCTGGAGGAAGGGGATGAAGGGGCTAGGGTTTTTTTATTTAGGGCAAAAATTGGGGAAGATGGACAAATCTATAGGCACAAGGAGCTAGGGTTGTCCAAATGAGGTGTGGTTTTTGGCCACGCGATCATAATTGGATGGCCTAGATGAAGGGAGGGGTTTGGGTTGGTTTGGTGGGCTGTTGGAGGGGTGTCTTGGTCCTCAAAGTCGAGGTACTTTCAGCCCACGAGAATAACTGTTGGAGCACCAAACAAACTCCAAACGCGACGAGATTTGACAGGCGGGTTACACACACCAAAACAACATCGCAAGACAAGTCTCACGCTAAACCGGAAACGTTACACGGCCAAACACCAAAGTAGGCCACGGGGATGCCACGGACACGTGAGGGAGCTCCGGAACTCGAAACGGACAACGGAAAGAAACGAGTGGAACCGGATGCAAACGACAACACAAATGCAATGCAATGCACATGACTACATGATATGGATGAATGCCACACACGCACACAACCAAACGACGAAAAACCCGAAAGACGAAGAACCCGGAATGGAACTGATGAAGCCAAAGATATATATATTTCCCAAAAGGATAAGTATTACATCCGGGGCATTACAAAGTCTCCTCTACTACAAAAAGATCTCGTCCCGAGATCTAGGACTGGAAAAAGGAAGGGTACTCGCAATGAAGATGATCTTCTTCCCACGTAGCTTCTCGGTCGGTATGGTGTGACCACTTGACTTTCAAGAATTTGATGGACTTGTTGCGGGTCTTGCGCTCAGTTTCTTCGAGAATAGCAACAGGATGCTCTCGGTAAGACAAATCTTGTTGAAGATCAATCTCTTCAAACGGAATCATGCGTTCAGGAGTCTTGAAGCACTTGCGGAGTTGAGACACATGAAACACATCATGAACATTGGCGAAGTTGGAAGGGAGCTCAAGTTGATAGGCTAGATCGGCTCTTTTTCCAAGGATCTTGAAAGGCCCGACGTATCTAGGAGCAAGCTTTCCTTTGATACCGAATCTTTGGGTGCCTTTCATCGGAGAAACACGGAGATAGACATGATCACCAATGTTGAAGGCCAAATCACGATGCTTGCTGACATAGTAGCTCTTCTGACGCGACTGAGCGGCCTTGAGATTCTCACGTATGACTTTGCACATTTCTTCGGCTTCTGAGATCAAGTCATTGCCAAGAAGTTGACGTTCACCTGTCTCGGACCAGTTGAGAGGGGTACGGCACTTCCTGCCATAGAGGATTTCAAACGGAGCTTTGCCGGCACTTGCTTGGAAGCTGTTGTTGTAAGAGAACTCGGCAAATGGAAGGCAATCTTCCCATTTCATGCCAAAAGATATGACACAGGCTCTGAGCATGTCTTCTAGAATCTGATTCACTCTCTCGACTTGACCACTAGTCTGAGGGTGAAATGCAGTGCTGAACCTGATCTTAGTGCCCATGGCAGACTGAAAGGAGTCCCAGAACTTAGAAGTGAACAAACTTCCACGGTCTGAGGAGATAACTTGAGGAATGCCATGTAAGGACACAATTATGGAAGTATACAATTCTGCCCGTTGAGTTGCATTGATGGATTCTTTGACTGGAAGGAAGTGAGCGACTTTGGTAAGCTTGTCAATCACCACAAAGATAGAATCATTCCCTCTCTTGGACTTAGGAAAGCCAGTGACGAAATCCATTTCAATGTGATCGAATTTCCACTCGGGAATAGGAAGAGGTTGGAGAAGACCGGCTGGACGTTGATGCTCTGCCTTCACTCTTCTACAGACATCACATTCATTCACGAATTGGGCAATCTCCCTTTTCATGCGAGTCCACCAGTAAGATTGCTTGAGGTCTTGGTACATCTTGGAACTACCAGGATGAATGGAAAGGAGGGAATCATGTGCTTCTTCCATTATGAGCTTCCTGAGATCACCTTTGGGAACCACAAGTCTGTCCTCAAAGAACAAGGTATCTCTCTCATCAACGCGATAGCACTTGTATTTAGGAGTCCCCTTTGCAATACCATGTTTCACTTTCTGCACCATAGCATCACTGAGTTGGGCCTCACGGATCTGATCTTCCAAGGTAGGAGCAACTTGAAGATTTGCAAGAAAACCTTGCGGAACAACTTGGAGGTTGAGCTTCCTGAATGCTTCACAAAGCTCAGGCTGGTACGGCTTGATAAGGAGGCTGTTGCAATATGCCTTTCTGCTCAAAGCATCTGCAATCACATTCGCCTTGCTAGGAGTGTATTCGATGCTGGAATCATACTCTTGGATCATTTCGACCCAACGAGTCTGGCGGAGGTTCAGATTCGGCTGTGTGAAGATTTACTTCAAGCTCTTGTGATCGGTGAAGATGTCGACTTTTCTGCCCAACAGAAGGTGTCTCCACGTAATCAAAGCATGTACCACAGCTGCTAGTTCAAGATCATTTGTTGGGTAGTTCTTCTCACTTGGCTTCAGCTAACGAGAAGTGTATGCCACAATTCTCTTGTCCTGCATAAGCACACCACCAAGTCCTTGAAGAGAAGCATCACAGAATACTTCGTAGGGCTTGGACTCATCTGGAGGAGTAAGAACTGGAGCAGAGACGAGTTTTTCTTTGAGAGTTTTGAATGCCACTTCACAATCTGGATACCAGTAGTACTTGACATTCTTCTGCAGCAAGTTGGAAAGAGGCTTGCCAATCTTGGAGAAGTTCTCAACGAACCTTCTGCAATAGCTGGCAAGACCAAGGAAGCTTCGGAGTTGCTTGACGTTCTGAGGAGCTTCCCAGTTGACAATTGCTTCAACTTTCTCGGGGTTTACCGCAATACCATCAGCAGAGATGATATGGCCCAGATACAAGACCTTATCGAGCCAGAATACGCACTTGGAGAACTTGGCATAGAACTTATGTTCACGGAGTCTGTCGAGAACGAGACGGAGGTGCTTTTAGTGATCTTCTTCATTCTTGGAAAATACCAAAATGTCATCCAGATACACAAGCACAAACTCGCCGGTGTAGGGGTTGAAAATGTAGTGCATCATTCTCGAGAAGGTAGGTGGAGCATTGGCGAGACCAAAGGACATGACTGTATACTCATATGAGCTGTAGCTCGTTCTGAAGGCAGTCTTGGGGATATCTTCTTCTCGAATGCGAATCTGGTGATAGCCCATTCGGAGATCGAGCTTAGAGAACACTTTAGCTCCTTTGAGCTGCTCGAACAATTCGTTGATGTTGGGGAGCGGATACTTGTTCTTTATTGTCTTCTTGTTCAATGGCCGGTAATCAACGCAGAGGCGCTTCGTGCCATCCTTCTTCTTGACAAATAAGACACCACACCCCCAAGGAGACGTACTAGGCCTGATCAGACCCATACGCTCCTGTTCATCAAGCTGCTTCTGCAACTCCTTCAACTCTTTAGGCGAGAGCTTGTACGGACGCCGGCATGCTGGCTCAGTACTAGGCTCGAGTTCAATGACGAATTCCACTTGACGGTGTGGAGGCATGCCTGGAAGTTCTTCAGGAAAGACGTCTTCGTATTCGCTAACCACCGGAATTTGAGATATGGCATTCATCATGCCCTTGTCATTGAGAGAGAAAAGCCTAATTGTGTTATCCCTGGAGGCGAAGATAATCACATCATCATCGGAATGAGTAATCTTGACTTCCTTCTGTGCACAGTCAATTTGAGCATCATGCTAAGAAAGCCAATCCATCCCGAGGATGAGGTCGATGTCGGAATTGCCGAGAATCGCCGGAGAGGCCAGAAATCGATAATCACCCATGCGAATAGATACATTCGGAGCCACCATACTAGAACTCAATCTCTTGCCAGGTGATATAACACTCAAATTCTTGGTAAAGCTTCAGAGTGAACATTATTCTTGCATGCAAATGGATATGACATGAAGGAACATGAAGCACCCGAATCAAACAAAACTTTTGCAGGGATAGATTTAACTGGAAGGTTACCCAAAATCACATCAGAAGAATTCTCCGCTTGCGCTGCATTCATCAGATTCACCCTTGCTGCCTTTGGATCATGCTTGACAATAGCCGAACTGACAGGTGGAGGAGGCGGAAGGCGCCTCGGGTTGTTGCACTTGTTGGAATAATGACCTTTCTGGCCACACTTGTAGCAAGTCACCTCAGAAAGAGGACGAGCAGGAGGAACAGTTGGTCTTGGAGCTTGGAACTGCGACTTGGACTGCTTGCATGGGTTGGGTGGGTGGGAGAAACCACGACCACCGGAGTTCTTGTTGCTGTTGTTGTTGTATGGAGCTCGGATCACAGGAGGAGGTGGAAGCCAAAATTTCTGTTGTTTCGCGACCACTTGAGAAGATGAGGAGGAGTGAACGGCATCTCGAATCCTCTTTTTAGAAGGCTCCATCTTGAGCTGGGCTGCCTCTTGCTTAAGCGCCATGTTATAGAATTTGTCGAACTCCTCAGGCTCGAACAAGGTGAGAGCAAGTTGAAGTTCATCTTTGAGACCTCCACGGAACTGATAGATCTTGCTCTTGGCATCTGGTATGTCTTGCTTGGCATAGCGGGCAAGGTTTTGTAACTTGACATTATACTGGTAGACAGTCATAGAGCCTTGCTTCAGGTTGCGGAATTGCTCACGCGTACCCTCGATGACACTTGTTGGAATGTGGTGAGAGAGAAAGTCCTTGCAGAAATCATCCCAAAAGATCACACACCCTTCTCTGGAGTCTTTGTACTGCTGCCACCAGTCAGCTACTTGGTCCTTGAGTTGAAAGGCTGCAAATTTCACATAGTCCTCAGGCCTTACGTTGCTGCACTCAAAATGCTTCTTGATATCGGTTATCCAATCTTCAGCATCGAGAGGGTCAACACAGTAACTGAAAGCCTTTGGTTGATTAGCCAAGAACTGGTTGAGAGTAGCATGGTGCTGTTGGTTGAAGAAATTGCCTTGGTTCCCTGGAGCACCCTGATTTGCTTGCATCTGCTGCATCATCTGCATCAACATCTGGGTGTTCTGATTTGTAGTCTGCATAATCGCTCTCCAGGCCTCAGACGGAGGAGGAGGGGAAGGAGGACGATCTGGAACCTCTTCACCCTCTGGGTTAGCGTTGGGAACCTGTTTCGGAGCCATCCTGAAAGAGATGACCACCAATCAGCAATTTATTGAAAGAAGGTATAAGCTGAAACAACGGATTGAAATGCAACATAGCCTTCACCAGAATCATTCGAACAAGAGGAATGAATGAAATTCTCAGTTTAATGATAACAACAATCTTCACGAGAAGCCACTAGGATACAAAAGGTAAATAAGAAAAAACACAAGGTACAGATGGAACAAACACAAGATAGGAGCTTCGTTCGACATCTTTGTGCTGTAAGATTATGGAACGCGTTACGAAAGGGTTTTGCAATCCCCGGATCAGCATAGCCAAGGACCCTTTAAGATGCAACTCCCAATCGGAACATCGGCCATAAAACCACTTCACTCAATGTAGAACCCCGAACTCGCTAACCTGCATTCGTTGGAAGAATGCCTACGATCTACTGGATAACCCACCTATTAATTTCCGAAAGTTTCCAGTTATGCAATCAGGTGATGGGGATATAGGGGAAGCACCGCACAATCAACTCTAAACCTACATCCAGCTGTATCCATCCTTCAACACATAACCAGTTGTTCTCGGAAACCGTCTACCTCGGACCTTCGAAAAGCATCCACTATACAAAGCTATGGCAATACTCCCGAACTACCTCCCCAGTACTGGGTGATCGCGGGGTTATCTTGCCACTAACCGTATAGGAGAGTTTTCGATGTCGGCCGTCTTAAGTATTCTAGTACTGTCGCGATATGCTTGTGACGACAATACCCCGAAGCTCAACTCCCCGGGACACTGCCACAACCCCTAATGTCAGGAGGCATCGAGAACAATATTCTCGTCACAAAGACATCGAAACAATCCAACAATACTCGCGAGATTCCTAAAAAAAATTGGTGCAATTTTGAAAGTAGGAGAGGCAAGAGTAGTCGTCAGGAGTCCTCACCAGAGTGGAAGGGGATGAGAAGCAAAGAAATCCTACTCTCCGATATAAATATAGGACTCAAAACATTTTCAGTGTGTGCCTAGACTCGACCGTCAACGATTCGATCAATCAGTGGGGGCTTCTAGGTCGGAGAAGGCTCTGATACCAACTTGTAATGCCCAGGATGGGACTATATCTCCTATGTGTCGAGGCACGACTTAAAGATATAAGCCCATTCTGGAATGATCGCAAGTTTGGTACCTTTGCACATCTCATGTAAAAATAGGAATGGAAAACTGAAAAGATAGTTGGCTTACACTCGCCACGTCACCCAAATACATTACATATCCAATCATCATTCAAATGAACATCACAGCCCATCTAAGGGTAAGATCCAAATGACAAGATACCAAACATAACATTAAACCACATGTCTAGATCGAATCCTAGTAGAAGCTCTACTGATCAACCGGATAGTTCACGTAGTAATGGCTACGCTCCTCGTCGTACTCCCAGTCTAGCTCAGTGCCATCGCCTGTGTAGCTCACCATCGTACCTTCATCTGGTGTGTTGAAGTAACTGTGAGCCACAGAGGACTCAGCAATCCCGTTCCCGGGTAACACGACTATTTTAGCCTTGGGTGTGGAACAAGGCTGAAGAAAGAACAAAAGTCTGCAGCAGCACTAGCCTAGCTTACGTGAATGAGAGCGAGAAGAGAAGGTGCCTCGATCGAGAGATGATCACGAAGTGATCCTAGCTAAAACAAGTCAAACATAACCCCACCGTGTTCACTTCCCGAATCCCTTTCGGAAAATGACCGTCACGGTACACACGCTGGTAGTGTATTGGAACATGGTGTCAAGTTTTCTACAACCGGATATTAACAAGCTCCCATCTGCCACATAACCGCGGGCACGGCTTTTGAAAGTTCATAACCCTGCAGGGGTGTTCCAACTTGGCCCATGACAAGCCCACGATCCGCGGAGTCGCAACTCAAAAGTGGGAAGGCCCGAGTATTCTCGGAATCCCATGCTCAAGATACTCCGACTAAGGTCAGGCTAATCCAGCAAATCCTCCCGGCGTGCCGACACCCTGACAGTAGCCGCACGTATCTAGTCTCAGGCCACGACCGGATGGGACAAGCTACGGGTTTATATCAATCCTCGCGTTTCCTCGTGGTGACCCCGCAGGTTGCCCAGTTCGGACCAACACTCATGTGGAGCACTGGCCCGGGGTTGTTGATTAAGAACTCTGGTTTGCAAGACCCTATGCAAATTTTTAGTTATTAGGCGAATAGTACCAATGTTGGGACTTGCTGGAAAAGACTTAGCACTTAGCGGTTTATCGAGGGGGTCCCATAACCCCAACCGTGTTAGGAACGCATAATCAAGGAACATAACACCGGTTTATACGGTTCCTAGCGGCATGAGTGGAACAAATCACCAAGCAAAAGGCTTAGCCTTCCACCCATTACCAATATATAGATGATTTCATTTAATAATTAATATAGTGTGATATCCCAATAAGCTTCAACAAGAAGAAAGAATCTTCCATCTTCACCTGCAACTAACAATGCTATAAGAGGGGCTGAGCGAAGCCTACGTATAGCCAATCAATGGTTTGCATAGGTAGGGTGGTTAAACAGGTTCATCGTTACAATAGGAGGCTGACAGGAAAAACTTGGGCATCGAGGCAAAACTATAGATCGATACTTCTAGCAATAGGCAAAGATAATAATGTTATCGGGGTTCGGTCATCTTGCCTGAAGAGTTGTCGAAGGGATCGTAAGAGGGGTCCTTGTTCTCAACCTCGATAGTAACCTCGTGCTTGTACTCGTACTCGGTCTCAGCTCCCGGCTCTAATCAAACACAATAACACAAGGCAATGAATCAAACAAGATGCAATGCGCCGAAAAATTACTGGATGCATGACTGATGCACTATGGAAGCAAAACATATGCACTATGGAAGCACAAAAAATCTACTTAGGAAGCACAGTGTAACAGCACAAAAATATGCATCAAGCAAAATGCTTCAAAACATGATAACAATAGGATATTATGAATCTACATGAAAAATCACACAAGTTACATATAGGACTTGCCCAAAACGGAGCAACGGGCTAAAAGTTACACCCGAAATAATAAACATGCACAAGCTGAAAATTACAGCCACATAGCAACTTCGGGGCAAGAGATAAATAAGCTACAGCACTCAAACATCATGGAAAAGAGCATAGACATAAACTAGACATATCCTACAGCAATCAATTCCATTGGAGCATCCCCAAAGGAGCCATGGATCAATAGCAACAAGCTATGACATATTGAACTTGACAACAAAATCCTGACAGCAGTAATTTGTTGCAACTTGGGAGCAAAAGTTAAATATGCTACAGCCACTCAAATAAGCATGTGAGAGCATGAATGGATAGCCAACAACTTATACAACAAGGAATCATCAAGAGTCACCCCAAAACTATCATGGATTGGCCTAGAACAACAAGCAAACATGGCACCTGGAAATTACAGATTCCAGACTTAGTGAAATTTCACTAAGTGTTAAAACAGCAGTTTCATCATGGCATCTTTGAGAGCAAGTTTAAGTCACCTCAAAGCATAGCATGGCAAGTGGTAAGCACCACAGCAAAGTACACATGATGGTGAGTCCAAAACATCTAAGCATGCATCAAGGGGACAAACACAACGATAGCAACGAGTTCCTCTACGGGGCATCTCGTAACAAGTTTAACGACATAACAGCCACATAGCACTTTGCAGAGGACTAAGCATGGCAAGATGAAATCTATCATGCAAGCTAAAGCAATCAACATGTAGAGCATTTCATGACGAACACATGGACATATCATTTGCATCATTTGGATAAACATGCACCAAGTTATCACATTGCAAAGATGGCATGAAAACATCTACTAACATCAGTTTATAACAAGTTGCACTCTTGCAACAGATATTTAAGCATCTAGATGTTCTCAAACATGCATGGCATAATGGAACAAAACGTAGTACATGTCTCCACGAACATTTTGACATATCATTCAGTCAAATCGGACCATCACACAAAAAGTTATCCATGTTGCAAAACAACTCCAGAAACTGAAAACATCAGGGACTTAGTGGATCTCGGAGGCAACCTCAGGCAGATCCGGTCAAAGCGGGGTCAACGGCGCGCGGGCCGGGCTGGCGGAGGCGGATCGGACCGGGGAATGCGGTTCGGGCTTCGGGCGTGCCGGGCGAAGCGGATCTCGGCCCGCGAGGCTAACGGGCCCGCGGCTGCAGGCGGTCGGGCCGGCCCACTAGGGCCCCTGGCGAGGCGGAGGAACGGATCGGGGTTCTCCCGATCCCGATCGGCGGCGGCTGCTGGGCCTAGGGTTTCGGCCCACGCGGCGCGGACCTGGCCCAGGCGGTTGGTGGCGATCGGATCGGGGAGCCTCCTGCTCCCCTCGATCCAGGCGGCGGCTTGGCTTCGAGCTGGGCGGCGCGGGGCGACGGCCTCGGTCGGCGCGACAGCGGAGGGAGACCGGGCGGCGGGGTGCGGCGGCCTCGGCCGGCGAGGTGGTGGCGCCGGCCGGCGGGTGGCGGCGGAGACGAGGGGCGCCGGCAGCGACCGGGGAAGACGGCGGCGGCGGTCTTCCGGCGAGCTCCTCCGGCGGGGCTCCGGCGAGCTCTAGCCGGAGTGGAGGAAGATGGCAGGAGGAAGGGGATGAAGGGGCTAGGGTTTTTTTATTTAGGGCAAAAATTGGGGAAGATGGACAAATATATAGGCACAAGGAGCTAGGGTTGTCCCAATGAGGTGTGGTTTTCGGCCACGCGATCACAATTGGATGGCCTAGATGAAGGGAGGGGTTTGGGTTGGTTTGGTGGGCTGTTGGAGGGGTGTCTTGGGCCTCAAAGTGAAGGTACTTTCATCCCACGAGAATAACTGTTGGAGCACCAAACGAACTCCAAACGCGACGAGATTTGACAGGCGGGTTACACACACCAAAACAACATCGCACGACAAGTCTCACGCTAAACCGGAAACGTTACACGGCCAAACACCAAAGTAGGCCTCGGGTATGCCACGGACACGTGAGGGAGCTCCGGAACTCGAAACGGACAACGGAAAGAAACGAGTGGAACCGGATGCAAACGACAACACAAATGCAATGCAATGCACATGACTACATGATATGGATGAATGCCACACACGCACACAACCAAACGACGAAAAACCCGAAAGACGAAGAACCCGAAATGGAACTGATGAAGCCAAAGATATATATATTGCCCAAAAGGGAAAGTATTACATCTGGGGCATTACAAACTCTCTTAATTAACAGGGTTAATTAACACTAATTAAATCCTAAACTAGGAGTTAGTCAGGGCTGACCCCACATGTCAGTGACTCAGGGGGGTCAAACCCCTGGTCAAAGGAGTCAAACTCGCCGGCGGCTCGACGTCGGCGATGACTGACGCGGCGGAGGGCTTCGGAAATGAGCCACGGGGTATCATTTCGAGCGCGGTTAGTTGCGTTCGAATGCACGCCTCGAACAGTGGCGGTGGTAAGTGCTGGGGTGGCCGGGAACGACGGCCGCGAGCACGTCCGCGGCGGCCGGAGTTTGGGGGTCGGTAGTTTCGATGTTGCGGTGCACTGCAGGAGCAACATGTGACGGTTTTGGGTTCCTAGCGTTGCACTGAGCATGGTGGTGTGCTCGGTCTCGGCCCTAGGTCACAGTGGCCATGTCGGCGACATGAACGGTGGCGAGGAGTGCTCGGCTCTGGTGGTTGATGCGGCTAGGGGACGAAATAGGCGACGGGGCATGGGGGAAACATTATAGAGGTTCACCGCAGTTCTTCTGGTGCTTCTGGCGAGGCAGGGGAGGCACGGGGTCCGGCAAAATGACGACGGGGATCGCCGGCACCCGAGGTCGGAAACGACGGCTTTGGCGAGGCTTCAGAGCGTCCGGCGGGGCATGGCTCGGTGAGGGGGTCGAGGACGACGTCGCAGAGCTCGTGGGCAGCTCTAGGAGGCGAGGGAGAGGCGGTGGCCATGGCAGCGATGAGCGGCCGCGATGGTGGCGTTCGGCCGTGCGTGTGAGAGAGAGAGAGACAGAGGACATGATGAGGGCGAGGGAGAGACAGAGGAGAGGATGAGGAGTCTAGGGCGTCGGTGACGTAGGCAGCCAGGCATGAGGTGGCTCGGGCGTGTGGCTGCGCGTGCTGGGCACGCGCCTTCACCTACTAGCGCGAGAAGGAAGGCGACAGGTGGGGTGCTGGGCTGGGCTAGCGCACTGCTGGGCCAGCTGGGCTAGACAGGTAAGCCAGGTGAGCTCTTCTCTCTCTCTCTCTTTCTATTTTAGTTTTCTTTTTTCTTTTTCTATTGTTTGTTTCAGGTTTAGTAAAAATGCTAAACCACATTATAAAATCATGAAAATAATTGTGGGCACTTCTGAAATTATTTCCAACAGCCCTCAAATGCTTTCAAGATTATTTGGACATTTAAAAATATTTATAGCATTTAAATATCCGAATGCAAATAAGGTATGATTTAATTCAGTGACCTAATGTTGTCCTAGAAAAATGTGAACCATTTTTGTCAGAGGTTCTAAACCAAGGCAAAGATGATGAACATTTTAGAATGATATTTTAGGTTCATTGAAAAAGTACTTTAGTAACCCTAGTTGGATTAAGTGATGCCGGGGTTTCTGTCATCCCCATTTCAAGTTTTTGAGAAAATTAAACATGATGACATGATGATCAAGCAAAGACAAACAAGGACTGATCTAGGGCTGTCACAATCACCTGCTCACTCACCACCTCATTTGGCCTCCCGCGCTGCGTAATGGACTTCTGCTCATCCCACAACGGGGGCTACACACGTTGGCACGATGCTTGTGCTCGGGTCCGTCCCTGCAATGCTGTCAAATCTGAGAGATGGAGCTCTGACTCGCGTCCTGCCCCGCATACGTCACCTCACCAGGCCCTCGATGCCTTCGTCTTCCTGCGGAGCGATCAGTGGCCCAGCGGTAGGCACGGTTCTAAGTTGTGCTGCTTCGTCAGGCTAACCCACGGGAATCTCAGGAGCACGGCGGCAGGCGACCTTGCCGGTCTCCCCTTCTCACGTAATTCGCTTGCGTGTTAACAGGGGGGGGGGGGCTTATGAGCATCCCGTCTCAGGGTCTCCTAATGACTCTCTAGCCCTCACCCCCTGGCCTTGACCACGACATCATGACCTGGCATACCAGCGGCGGCTGAGCTTCGCTCGAGGGTCGGGACCTGAGGACGCAGAGCACCAAGAAGGACGGGAGAAGGGGAGGCCGGCTTAGAGAGCTCAGGTCTATTCGTACGTCAAGGGGGACTCCTAAGCATCGCGTCTCAGGAGCCTATTTTGCCACGTAGCCCCTTACTCCCTAGTGTTGTCCTGACGATCCGGACAAGCCAGCCGGGGCTAAGGTATGCGCGGGGTTAGCCCTGCCGACGGAAAACGCCAAAGGGCTAGTCCAACATTTCCTTCCCGAGGGCGATCTAGACGAGCCAACGGCGGCTGAGGTATGCGCGGGGCCAGGCTCTGCCGGCGCAGAACTCTAAGGCAAGCGGTAAGGAAATCGCGCAATCTCAGCCACGCTGCACCAGAAGCAAGCCAGGCACACCGCATGGGGAATCACCTCACACCCATCAAGATAAGTCATGCATCCCATCGGCGCGCCGCCATCACTTGACAAGTTGGTTTCCGCTGTCAGGCATCAGCAATGTTACCCCCCTTTTTAACCTCCGGAAGTTGCTTGCACGCAAAGGGGGACCTCCTGAGAATCGCGCCTTAGGAACTCTTACCGGACCCCGGGCCGCTCACCTCATGGCCTTGACCACGGCATCGCGACCTGGCATACCAGCGACGGCTGTAGCTTGCCTTGGGACTGGGACTTGCCGGCGTAGAGCACCAAGTTACTGAAAGGATAAAAAGGGGCGACATTGGCGGGACGAGGCTTGCAAACATGGTTTCTTAGCAAGGATAATAAGCATCGGAGCAAAAGCGTTACAGGTTCTTTACACGCCCCCATGGGGTTGTCTTTGATTCCTCACAGGGAGAAAAATAGAGGGATTTCGGGAGACCCTAACTACAGCTACCATCGTCGACGCCATCATCAACAGTGGGCCACGAGAGGCCATCTCTGACCCCGCTCAAGTCACCATCGGCGATGAGCTCGCGCAGCTGATGCGCTCCGGGCGTGGCGCGAGCTTGGAGGCGTGTAGCTGCCATCGCTCGTCTCTAGAGATTCGTCGGCCTCGGGAGAGCCGCTGGATTCCCAAGGGAAATCGCTGCTGCTAGGAGGAATGACGGCGGGACCAAGGGCGGACATGGCGCCAGTCGCCCTGCCCCCTTGATGGCTCCCAACGTGGCAGCACTCCTGGTGGCGTCCTTCCTTGTTGAAGACCTTGCAGAACAATGTGGAGGCGCCGTCGAACTCAAAGTGGACGACAGAGACTCCATCAGGGCGGCACACGCAAGCGACTTCGCCCCACCCTCGAGTCATGAAGACACCTACTGGGGGACGACTTCAACCGCCGCCTCCATTGCTTGGCCGTGGCACCCAGCATGGTGCAACCACAGCTTCGCAGGCCCCCTCGCCGGCATCGGCTCGGTGAAGAACCTCGGGAACCGGATCCAAGAGGGCGGCGGCATTGCTGTCCACACCAAGAACTCGCGCGAGGAGCCCTCGACGTGAGTTCGCGAACTGGCCGCCCCAGCAGGACGACCTCGACCGTGACGCAAGCGGCACGGAGTGCAACCCCCTTGCCCATGGACATACAAGGACAGCGGGTAGCCAGGGGGAGGTCGCTCGCACCAATGCCTCGTCACCTCCTGCCTCTCGTAAGTGCCGCGGGGGCGGCTGAACCTCTTCTTCAGCGGGAGTGCCTCCAGCTCATCAGAGGGAGTCTTTTCTTTCTCAGCAGCGAATAAT
Source organism: Secale cereale (assembly GCA_902687465.1). Taxonomy (NCBI): domain Eukaryota; kingdom Viridiplantae; phylum Streptophyta; class Magnoliopsida; order Poales; family Poaceae; genus Secale; species Secale cereale. The sequence goes on from LR738713.1 coordinate 318,073,670, forward strand.
CTTCTTATCGGCGCCAAGGAAGTTGCAACGAGAGGGCGAAGGAAGGATGAAGAAGAAGGAGCGAGCGACAAGAAGAAGGCGATGGGCAACGGGGGCTTCACCCCCTCCCCATTTATTGCCTGGAGAAGGCCAATAGTCGGCCTCCACGATCTCACGTAATGATGTCTCTTCTGTGCATGCAGCATGGTCTCGTCAAGTCGGGCAGTTGCTGAGGCAGCATGAGGAAGCGGAGACGCCTGATACGTCTCCAACGTATCAATAATTTTTTATTTTTCCATGCTATTATTTATGATGTTTTGGATATTTAATGGGCTTTTTTATACACTTTTATATTATTTTTGGGACTAACCTACTAACCCAAAGGCCCGGTCCAGATTGCTGTTTTTTGTCTGTTTTAGGGTTTTACATAAAAGGAATATCAAACGGAGTCCAAACGGAATGAAACCTTCGGGAGAGATATTTTTGGAGCAAAATACGCACGGGAGACTTGAGAACCACGGAGTAGGGCTGATGTGGTGTCCACGAGGGTGGGGGCGCGCCCCCTGCCTCATGGGCACCCCGTCTGGCCCCTGGTGCCCTCCTTCCTCCTATATATACCTACGTACCCCGAAACCATCAGAACAACAGAGAAAACCCTAGTTCCACCGCCGCAACCTTCTGTTCCCGTGAGATCCCATCTTGGGGCCTGTTCCGGAGATCCACTGGAGGGGGGATCTTCCACGGAGTGCTTCTACATCATCATCATCGCCTCACCATGAGTTGTGAGTAGTTTACCACAGACCTTTGGGTCCATAGCTAGTATCTAGATGGCTTCTTCTCTCTCTTTGGATCTCAATACCAAGTTCTCCTCGTTCTTCGAGGAGATCTATTCGATGTAATCTCCTTTTGTGGTGTGTTTGTCAAGATCCGATGAATTGTGGGTTTATGATCAAGATTATCTATGAGAAATATTTGGTTCTTCTCTGAACTCTTTATGTATTATTATAATATCCTTGCAAGTCTCTTTGAATTATTGGTTTGGTTTGGCCTACTAGATCTATAGTTCTTGCAACGGGAGAAGTCCTTGGCTTTGGGGTTCAAACTTGCGGTGTCCTTTCCCAGAGACAGTAGGGGCAGCAAGGCACATATTGTATTGTTGCCATCGAGGATAAAAAGATGGGGTTTATGTCACTATGTTTGAGTTTTTCCCTCTACAGCATGTCATCTTGCTTAAGGCGTTACTCTGTTCTTATGAACTTAATACTCTAGATGCATGCTGGATAGCGGTCGATGTGTGGAGTAATAGTAGTAGATGCAGAATTGTTTCGGTCTACATGTCTCGGACGTGATGCCTATATATAATGATCATGCCTAGATAGTCTCATAATTATTCACTTTTATATCAATTGCTCGACAGTAATTTGTTTACCCGCCGTAGAATATCGCTATCATGAGAGAAGCCACTAGAGAACACTATGGCCCCGGGTATATTCTCAACATATCAATCTACAATCTACCTTACTTTTCCGCTTTTAATTTATGTTCTTATATCCAAAAATACTAAAAATATCAAACTATCATCTCTATTAGATCTCACTTTCGTAAGTGATCGTAAAGGGATTGACAACCCCTTATCGCGTTGGCTGTGAAGTTCTTATTTGTTTGTGTAGGTGCGAGGGACTCGCGCGTGGTCTCCTACTGGATTGATACCTTGGTTCTAAAAAACTGAGGGAAATACTTACGCTACTGTGCTGCATCACCCTTTCCTCTTCGAGGGAATACAACGCAAGCTCGAGAAGTAGCAAGGAGAATTTCTTGCGCCGTTGCCGGGGAGGCTTACGCAAAAGTCATATACCAAGTACCTATCACAAACCCTTATCCTTCGCATTACATTTTTGCTTCTCGTTTTCCTCTCCCCCACTTCACCCTTGTCGTTTTATTCACCCTTCTTCTGCCGTGTGTTTATCGTTCGCTTGCTTCTTGTTTGCTTGTGTGTTGGATTGCTTGCTTGTCACTATGGCTCTAAACAATACCGAATTGTGTGATCAATACTGCTCTGTTGAATCTTGTCATGAAAGATCAATTTTCCGACCTTCCTAGTGAAGATGCCGCTACCCATCTAAACAACTTTGTTGATTTGTGTGATATGCAAAAGAAAAGGGATACGGATAATGATGTTAAATTGAAGTTATTTATATTTTCACTTAGAGATCGTGCTAAAATTGGTTTTCCTCTTTGCCTAGAAATAGTATTGATTCATGGAATTAGTGCAAAGATTCTTTTATCTCTAAGTATTTCCCTCGTGCTAAGATCATCTCTCTTAGAAACGATATTATCAATTTTAAGCAACTAGATCATGAGCATGTTGCACAAGCTTGGGAGAGAATGAAATTAATGATACATAATTGCCCTACTCATGGTTTAAACTTATGGATGATTATTCAAAACTTTCATGCTGGCTTGAATTTTGCTTCTAGAAATCTTTTAGATTCGGCCGCAGGAGGCACTTTCATGGAAACTACCTTAGGAGAAGCTACCAAACTCCTAGATAATATTATGGTTAATTATTCTCAACGGCACACCGAAAGATCTACTAGTAAAAAAGTGCATGATATTGAAGAGATTAGTGTTTTGAGTGGAAAGATGGATGAACTTATGAAATTATTTGCTGCTGAGAGTGCTTCTTCTGATCCTAATGATATTCCTTTATCCACGTTGATTGAAAATAATAATGAATCTTTGGATGTGAATTTTGTTGGTAGGAATAATTTTGGGTAACGCTTATAGAGGGAACTTTAATCCTATGCCTTTTCCTAGTAATTCCTCTAATAATTATGGAAATTCCTACAACAACTCTTATGGAAAGATCCCTTCTGAATTTGAAACTAATGTTAAGGAGTTTATTATTTCGCAAAAGAATTTCAATGCTATGCTTGAAGAAAAATTGCTTAAGATTGATAAATTGGCTAGAAGTGTGGATAGAATTACTCATGATGTTGATTCTTTGAAACTTAGACCTATCCCACCTAAGCATGATATCAATGACTCTCTGAAAGCCATGAGAATATCCATTGATGAATGCAAAGAAAGAACCGCTAGGATGCGTGCTAAAAGAGAGAATTATATAAAAGCGTGTTCTTCTAGTTACCATGAAAATAAAGATGAAGATCTGAAAGTTATTGATGTGTCTCCTATTAGATCCTTGTTTTCTAGTATGAATCTTGATAAATATAGGATTAAATATGAGTCTACTTTAAGGTGTCCCAATGATTCAGAGTTTTTAGATCTTGATGCTAAAATTGTTAAAAGTGGGAGTGAAGAGATTAAAACTTTGCATAGTGATGAACCCACTACTTTGGATTTCAAGGGATTCAAATCTGTTAATTGCTCTTTGATTGATAGTATTTCCTTGTTGCAATCTGTACTAAACTCTCCGCATGCTTATAGTCAAAATAAAGCTTTTACCAAACACATAGTTGATGCTTTGATGTTATCTTATGAAGAAAAACTTGAATTTAAAGTTTCTATCCCTAGAAAACTTTATGATCAGTGGGAACCTACTATTAAAATAAAAATTAAAGATCATGAATGCTATGCTTTGTATGACTTGGGTGCAAGTGTTTCCACTATCCCAAAAACTTTGTGTGATTTTCTAGGGTTCCATGAGCTTGATGATTGTTCTTTAAATTTGCATCTTGCAGATTCAACTATTAAGAAACCTATGGGAAGGATTAATGATGTTCTTATTGTTTCCAATAGTAATTTTATGCCCGTAGATTTCATTGTGCTTGATATAAATTGCAATCCTTCGTGTCCTATTATTCTTGGTAGACCTTTCCTTAGAACGACTGGTGCAATTATTGATATGAAGGAAGGAAATATTAGATTCCAATTTCCATTAAGGAAAGGCATGGAACACTTTCCTAGAAAGAAAATCAAATTACCATATGAATCTATTATGAGAGCCACTTATGGATTGCCTTCCAAAGATGGAAATACCTAGATCTATCCATGTATCGTGCCTAGCTAGGGGCGTAAAACGATAGCGCTTGTTGGGACGCAACCCAATTTTATATTTCTTGTTTTTGCTTCTGTTTAGGAATAAATATTGCATATATATTCTGTTTAGATGTGGTTTTGTGTTTTAATTAGTGTTTGTGCCAAGTAGAACCTTTGGGACGACTTGTGTGAAGTTTATATGATCTTGCTGTGAAAAACAGAATCGTTAGCGCTCGGTAGAATGGTCACCAAATTTTAGTGGAGCGTGCTATTTAGTTGATTCTTTTTGTAGATGATTAATAGAAAAATTCCTCACGTTTACCAATTTATTTCAAATTTTTTTGAGTTACAGAAGTATGAGAAAGTTACAGATTACTACAGACTGTTCTATTTTTGACAGATTCTGTTTTCGTGTGTTGTTTGCTTATTTCAATGCATCTATGAATAGTATTGGGAAGTATGAATTATAGTGAAGTTGGAATACAGTAAGTTTAACACCAATATAAACAAATAATGAATTCATTGCGGTACCTTTGAGTAGTGGTTTGTTTTCTTATACTAACGGAGCTCACGAGATTTTTGTCTATGTTTTGTGTTGTAAAGTTTTCAGGTTTTGAGTATTGCTTTGATGGACTATGCAACAAAGAGTGGAAAGAGCCTAATCTTGGGGATGCCCAAGGCACCCGAAGGTAAAATTCAATGACAACCAAGAGCCTAAGCTTGGGGATGCCCCGGGAAGGCATCCCCTCTTTCGTCTTCATCCATCGGTAACTATACTCGGAGCTATATTTTTATTCACCACATGATATGTGTTTTACTTGGAGCGTCATGTATAATTTTTGTCTTTTCTTGTTAGTTTGCCACAATTATCCTTGCTGGACACACCTTTTTGAGAGAGTTAAATATGTCCTAGGAATTGATAGAACACTCTATGTGCTTTACTTATATCTTTTGAGTTGAATAGTTTTTGCTCTAGTGCTTCACTTATATCTTTTAGAGCACGGTGTAGATTATATTTTGTAGAAATTGTTGATCTCTCATGCTTCACTTATATACATTTGAGAGTCTATTAAAACAGCATGGTAATGTGCTTTGGATATAAAACTAGCCTTCACATGATAGACATCCAATATGAATGTAGTAAAAACTTTCACACTAAGTGCATTGAATATGATGAGAAGTTGGATGCTTGATAATTGTTTTGAGATATGAGGATAGTGATATTAGAGTCATGCTAGTGGAGTCATTATGAAATCGAGAAATGCTTGTGTTAAAGTTAGTGATTACCGTAGCATGCACGTATGGTGAACCACTATGTGACGAAGTTAGAGCATAAGGTATTTGTAGAGTGTCAACCTTTGTGTGGAGGTCGGGGGCACGCGATGGTTAACTCCTACCAACCTCTCCCCTAGGAGCATGCATTGGTTACTTTGTTTTGATGACTCGTAAATTTTTGCAATAAGTATATGAGTTCTTATGACTAATGTTGAGTTAATGGATATTACGCACTCTCACCCTTCCACCATTGCTAGCCTCTCTTGTACCGCGCAACTTTCGCCGGTTCCATACACCCACTATATATCCTTCCTCAAAACAGCCACCATATATCTTCCTCAAAACAGCCACCATATCTACCTATCATGGCATTTCCATAGCCATTCCGAGATATATTGCCATGCAACTTTCCACCGTTCCGTTCATATGACACGCTTCATATTGTCATATTGCCATGCATGATCATGTAGTTGACGTCGTACTTGTGGAAAAGCGACCATGCATAATTTTTCATACATGTCAATCTTTGTTCATTGCACATCCCGGCACACCGCCGGAGGCATTCATATAGGTCGTACTTTGTTCTAGTATCGAGATGTAATTCAATGAAAGTGTGATGATCATCATTATTAGAGGATTGTCCCATGTGAGGAAAGGATAAATCAAGAAAGCCCCTCCAAAAAAAGAGAAAGGCCAAAGAAAAAAAGAAAGGCCCAAAAAGGAAAAGAAAAGAAAAAGGGACAATTGCTACTATCTTTTTCCACACTTGTGCTTCAAAATAGCACCATGTTCTTCATGATAGAGAGTCTCATGTTTAGTCACTTTCATATACTAGTGGGAATTTTCATTATAGAACTTGGCTTGTATATTCCAACGATGGTCTTCCTCAAATGCCCTAGGTCTTCGTGAGCAAGCAAGTTGGATGCACACCCACTTAGTTTCTTTTGTGGAGCTTTCATACATTTATAGCTCTAGTGCATCCGTTGCATGGCAATGCCTACTCACTCACATTGATATCTATTGATGGGCATCTCCATAGCATGTTGATATGCCTAGTCTATGTGAGACTATCTCCCTCCTTTTTGTCTTCTCCACAACCACCTCTATATTCCACATAGTGCTATGTCCATGGCTCGCGCTGATGTATTGCGTGAAAGTTGAATGGTTTGAAAGAATAGAGTATGAAAACAAGTGCTTGGCTAAAACCGAGGTTGTGCATGATATGAATATTTTGTGTGATGAAGAGAAAGCATAGCCAGACTATATGATTTTGTAGGGATAACTTTCTTTAGCCATAGTATTTCGAGAAGACATGATTGCTTTGTTAGTATGCTTGAAGTATTATTATTTCTTATGTCAATATAGACTTTTGTCTTGAATCTTTCAGATCTGAACATTCATGCCACAATTAAGAGAATTACATTGAAAAACTATGTTGGTTAGCATTCCACATCAAAAATTCTGTTTTTATCATTTACCTACTCGAGGACGAGCAGGAATTTAGCTTGGGGATGCTTGATACATCTCCAATGTATCTACAATTTTTGATTGTTCCATGCTATTATTTATGATGTTTTGGATGTTTAATGGGCTTTGTTATACACTTTTATATTATTTTTGCGACTAAGCTACTAACCCAAAGGCCCAGTCCAGATTGCTGTTTTTTTGCGTGTTTTATGGTTTTACAGAAAAGGAATATCAAACGGAGTCCAAACAGAATGAAACCTTCGGGAGAGATATTTTTGGCGCAAAATACACACAGGAGACTTGAGAATCATGGAGTAGGGGTGACGTGGCGTCCACAAGGGTGGGGGGCGCGCCCCCTCCCTCGTGGGCACCCTGTTTGTCCCCCGGTGCCCTCCTTCCTCCTATATATACCTACGTACCCCGAAACCATTTGAACAACAGAGAAAACCCTAGTCAACCGCCGCAACCTTCTGTTCCCGTGAGATCCCATCTTGGGACCTGTTCTAGAGCTCCGCCGGAGGGGGGATCTTCCATGGAGTGCTTCTACATCATCATCATCGCCTCACCATGAGTTGTGAGTCGTTTACCATAGACCTTCAGGTCCATAGCTAGTATATAGATGGCTTCTTCTCTCTCTTTGGATCTCAGTACCAAGTTCTCCTCGTTCTTCGAGGATATCTATTCGATGTAATCTCTTTTGGCGGTGTGTTTGTCAAGATCCGATGAATTGTGGGTTTATGATCAAGATTATCTATGAGAAATATTTAGTTCTTCTCTGAACTCTTTATGTATAATTATAATATCCTTGCAAGTTTCTTCGAATTATTGGTTTGGTTTGGCCTACTAGATCTATAGGTCTTGCAATGGGAGAAGTGCTTGGCTTTGGGTTAAATCTTACGGTGTCCTTTCCCAGTGAGGCACGTATTGTATTGTTGCCATCGAGGATAAAAAGATGGTGTTTATATCACTATGTTTCAGTTTATCCCTCTACATCATGTCATCTTGCTTAAGGTGTTACTCTGTTCTTATGAACTTAATACTCTAGATGCATGCTGGATAGCGGTCGATGTGTGGAGTAATAGTAGTAGATACATAATTGTTTCGGTCTACTTGTCTCGGGCGTGATGCCTATATATAATGATCATGCCTAGATAGTCTCATAATTATTCGCTTTTCTATCAATTGCTCGACAGTAATTTGTTTACCCGCCGTAGAATATCTCTATCATGAGAGAAGCCACTAGAGAACATTATGGCCCCCGGTTCTATTCTCAATATATCAATCTACAATCTACCTTACTTTTCCGCTTTTACTTTATGTTCTTGTATCCAAAAATATCAAACTATCATCTCTATCAGATCTCACTTTCATAAGTGGCCGTAAATGGATTGACAACCCCTTATCGTGTTGGCTGCGAAGTTCTTATTTGTTTTTGCAGGTGCGAGGGACTCACGCGTGGTCTCCTACATGATTGATACCTTGGTTCTAAAAAACTGAGGAAAATACTTACGCTATTGTGCTGCATCACCCTTTCCTCTTCGAGGGAATACAACACAAGCTTGAGATGTAGCAACGCTCACATCCCATCAAGTCGCCACACGTGACCGAGGCCGCAGGCATTTGGGGCCCGTGGCGCTTCGCCCTTGCCCCATTGGCTTCGCCTCAAAGCCAAGTCCTTGTGCGCCTTGGGCCCAGGGGCTACTTTCATTGTCCTGGGAACGGGGGTACCCAGACTTGCCTGCCCGCGGCCCATGACGTGGCTCCATCAGTGGCCTGGTGTGGCCCAACTTCATCAACTGCTACTCAAGACCCTCGCGAGGGGCCAAGCCTCGCGAGGCGGGCGATAGCAAGACCTCCCTGGGGGCAGTCTTTCTAGGCTGGCTCCCGAGGAGCGGAGATATCTATGCACGGTGTACCTCGCGAGGCTCATGTGACATGAGCCATGATGACCAGGGCCAGGAGGGCGCCAGCAGGCGCAGAATTCCAGTTTCCCCTTTGGTGCTAAGAGGGCAAGCGCAGGCGCGGAGTCCCGAGGGATCAGGCAAAGGTTTCCATATCGGTGCAACAAGACCAAGGACCGTCGAGGCTGCAGAACGGAGGTCATCATGGATCCCGGCGCGGCGTCACCACCAGAGCCTTTGGTAGGCGAAGACTACTTTTGTCAGGATAACTTGTACTAGCCGTTCCCTTCAAATTTGGCCGTTGTGGGATCCCTTCCCGCCGATATTTGGGAAGAGGACCAAGGCCACTATAAATAGGACATAGCCACCACCATGGGAGGATAGAGGGGAGGATCAGATCCATTCCACCCTACACACACCACAAGCTCATCCGAGCCCAAGAACACATGTCCTCCGGAGGTTGTTCATCCCTTGTACTAGTTCATTCTCAGCCATTCAAATGCAATCCAACACACACACTGGAGTAGGGTATTACACCACAAGGTGGCCCGAACCAGTATAATTCTCTGTGTCCCCTGTTCTTTGAGCATGACGAGCTTGGCCACTGAATCCAAGGGTGAGCATGCTAGGGAGGGAGTTTTTTTTCGTGCGCACCCCAGATTTCAAACCTCTGAAGGGTTTGCGGAAACCGAAATCCGACAGATACAGCCCGCTTTCAGGACCCCTAGGCCTTGTAGACCTTCTTCTTCTTCTTCTTCGATGGCGGACCCCTGCGCCACCTGGGGGTGCAGCCCATGTCTCGTGCGAAAAACTTAAGAGCAAAGAACAAGGGGAGGGCATAGGGACCTACTTGTCCATAGGGACCCACCACCTTTTCTTCATCTGCGCGCTAGAGCGGCCTCCGCTGCCACTCCCTCAGGGCTCGCTCGAGCTTGCTCCCAAGGCCTCACCATGAGGACTACTGGATCCGCTTCCCGGGGCCTCGGGAAGTGCTACCCCCTCACAAAGCATATCCTCCGGAGGTTGTTCATCCCTTGTACTAGTTCATTCTCAGCCATTCAAATGCAATCCAACACACACACTGGAGTAGGGTATTACACCACAAGGTGGCCCGAACCAGTATAATTCTCTGTGTCCCCTGTTCTTTGAGCATGACGAGCTTGGCCACTGAATCCAAGGGTGAGCATGCTAGGGAGGGAGTTTTTTTCGTGCGCACCCCAGATTTCAAACCTCTGAAGGGTTTGCGGAAACCGAAATCCGACAGATACAGCCTGCTTTTAGGACCCCTAGGCCTTGTAGACCTTCTTCTTCTTCTTCTTCGATGGCGGACCCCTGCGCCACCAGGGGGTGCAGCCCATGTCTCGTGCGAAAAAGTTAAGAGCAAAGAACAAGGGGAGGGCATAGGGACCTACTTGTCCATAGGGACCCACCACCTTTTCTTCATCTGCGCGCTAGAGCGGCCTCCGCTGCCACTCCCTCAGGGCTCGCTCGAGCTTGCTCCCAAGGCCTCACCATGAGGACTGCTGGATCCGCTTCCCGGGGCCTCCGGAAGTGCTACCCCCTCACAAAGCACGTTGCCCTCCCCGTCAAGGGACTTCAAATCCTCTCGGGGCAAAATTTCGTGTTTTGACCCTTTTGTCAAACAAAATTGAGATCTGACCCCTGTTTCAAATAATTTTGACATCTGACCCTTTTTGCTACCGCCATAGGGCTCGACGATAGGGATACATAGGCTACCGCCAAGGGGCTCGGCGGTAGCAAACTAGCCCACATCAGCATGCAAACTGCCGCCGTCCCCCTCCGTCACACCCTACCGCCACAGATGCTGGCGGTAGGTTGTCTGATCCTACCGCCAGGGACCCCGACGGTAGGGTGTGAGTAGTTATTTGGTGCGACCGCCTGCCCCACCCCTTCTCCTCCCACACCCACCCGCCCCAACCACCAAGAACAGAGAGGCAGTTCCTCTCTCGCCCCTCTCTCATCTCATCCATCTCCCCATCCGATCTTCTTCATTTCTGCAATGTTTTTGCGAATCAAGATGGCCCCGAAGAGAGAAAAGTAAGCTCCTCTGAGTCCTTCAATTGGTTTGAGTCAAATAGCTCTGATTCATCGCATTATTCAATTCAAATCACTCCCTTTTCGAACTAGATTGAATTTTTTTGAACCCCACAATTGATTTAAGTTGATTCTAGATGTTATATTGTGTTAGGCTAGCAAAAGAGCCCGTGCGTTGCAACGGGAGAGAAAACATAACACACGCTCTTAACCCAACAACCATCACTCAAGACCATAATAGGTCTATTTCCTTTATTTTTGCGAGGCATCATATTTGTGTTGCCGCTTATCCTACTTCTCACACTCGCCGGCGATGGCCTCGGTGTTCACACAAAACAAAACAAAACGTGTTTGAATATGGTTAATCCTAAGGCGTCTCCCTCTCTCTCTCTCTCTCGCTTTCTCTCATTCGCGGTGAGAAATCTGTTGTTTTACCCTGCGTCATTTTTCAGAGGTATGCATATGTAGTTATCGATGTTTTCTATTCCCAATACGGTTATAGTGGGTTGTTTATTTGCAATCCAGATTGCCGCCGGTATGAAACAAAAAATGGATCTTGCGCTATAAATTATAAGTTTGCTTCCAAAACAATATTTAAAAAATATTTAACAGGTAAATTAACATCATATTTAGATTCCACACATTTTTCTAATAATATTTCATATATAATATATGTTAAAATCGAAGTTACGGTTTAAAAGATACGTATAATTTAGAAAATCATTTGTTTGACTTAAATATAGTCCAAAATAATATTTAAAAGTACTTAATAGGTAAAAATAATCTCATATTCATATTCTACATAATTTTCTAATCAAATTTCATATATAACATGTTCAAATCGGAGTTACGGTTTAAAAGATATGGATGATTTAAAAAAGCATTTATTTGACTTAAATATGATGTGCGGATGAATTACCTAAAACATCAGGTTTTTTTCGAAAAATGTAGAAAACGGTTCGGGAGTGACTTAAATCCGGACTACGGGTTGATTTCAAGAAAACACAGGGACTTTTGTGTAAAATACGAAAAAACGATTCTATTTAACTTAAAACAGGACTGCGGATTGAATTCTCTGAAATAGAGGGACTTTTCTAAAAAATGCCATGACGGACGAGAAGAAACCCAATTTTCTTTATTATTAGGTAAAGATATGAACCCTAGTCACTAGTTGATATGGTTGTGTGAAGATGAACCCTAGTTCATATTTGATTTAAAGTTTTTTTTTGATATGATACATGTTGGAGGCATTTGTTCTGATATGATGATGCATGTTCATATGCTATGATGCAAGTAGTGGATGTAGTTAGAGAAAAAATGTTGAACTCTAAAGATGAACCTAGTTCATACTATACTGTGTTAATCAAATTTATTATATGACGAATATTGGAGATATTTCTTGCATGTAGTGGATGTTATATGATGCAAGTAGTGGATTTTTCGGGGTAAAAATGGTGAGCCCTCCAGATGAACCCTAGTTTTATTTTTTGTTGCATAATCTGGGAGGGCGAGACTCGAAGCGCCTCGATGCCTTCAGAGTTGTCGCCATCAATTTTATCCGATGGCCGATGGCGGCTTGGCAGGGGCGTCGCCCCGCTCTCCTAGCTGGTGCCCGCTGGCACCCCGTGATCCTCTCCGCCCCACGAGCCTGGCATCACCTAGAACAGGTTATCGTGAGGCTGCATGTGGCCCTCGGGCACCTACTCACACTGATCGAATCGGGGCATACATGCTCGGGCGTCCTCTCGGTTCTTATAGCACTAGATCAGGGGTGCATCAGGGCATCTCCAGCCGTTCGGCCCCCCAAGACGCGTCGAAAACCGCCGCCTGGGGGCGAGCCGACGCTACTTCCGGTTTGGGTGCCAGTTCGTTCCCAGTCGCCGCCCCCCCAGGTCGCCCCCAGGCGCCGATATCGGCCCATTTTTGGTGCTTTCAGCCCATTTTCGGCGCTTTTCAGCCCATTTCCGGCGCAAAACGGCCCAGGCTCGACGTTCTCGTAGATAGTTCACATATATAGATAAATAGATATTTCATATGATAGATAGATAGTTCACATAGTCTTCTCCTATGACCTACTACTAGTCATTCTCCAACTCGGACTCTTCCTCGGTGATGTCCTCCTCCGACGTCTCAGCGTAGGCGTCAAGGAACCGCTCGTCAGTGAAATACCAGGAGGACGCATCTCCTTGCTCGACGTTGGACTTAGCGACCGCCCTCCGCGCTCGCTTGTCCTCGCGATAAGCCGCTCGCTCCTTCCTCCTCTTCTTCCTCTCCGCTCTCCTCTCGGCCAAGAACCGGTGCTCGTCGATGAAGTCTTGCGGGAAGTTTTGGCGCCACGTCGCCATGGCTTCCTCATCCATCTCGGCCAAGTGGAGACGGTGCGCCCGCCTACGATTCTTCCGACGATCTTCGTCGGTTCTAAGCCGCGGGGGAGGCGCCAGCTCCTGTGCCCGCTCCAGAGTCGGCATGTCCATGAAGTTCATGCCCCAACGGGAACGCCGGAGGCGCCATGCCGCAGCGTCGTATGCGCGGGCGCCCTCCTGAGCGGTGTCGAAGGTTGTTCCAAGGCGGAGGCGCACGTCGCCCCACTGAATCTCGGCGGAGTAGGTGCCGGACGGACGAACCCGGACGCCGCGGTAGCCCGCACCTCCCCGGCGGCGAGGCGGCATGGGTGCGCAGTGCGTGTCGGCGACGAAGCACCCAGCGGCCGGAGGGGCACAGTGGCAGTGAGGAGAGTGCGGTGGGCGATGTGGCTGCGGTGTGGGCGTTCACCGGCGAGGTAGGATGCTTTTATAGCCGGAGCTCGCGCGGCGAGAGGCGCATGCCAGGCGACGCGTGGCGGTCGCCCGTGGTGCCGGGCGATGCGATGGGTCGCTGGGGGCAGAATCAATGGCAGGCGACGGCTCGGCAGTGCGGCAGCTTTGGCATTGATTCCCGCGGGAACCGAGGCGATGAGGATGATGATGCAGCACGTCGCTGACAGGGCGGGCCCATCCCGTTCGCGCCAAAAAACGCCTCGCCCGGCGCCCCCAGGCGACCCCCAGCGCCCCGGGTTCGGGTTGGGTCCGCCGGCGCCAGTTTCGGCCCAATCCGACGATTTTCGGGGTACTGGGGGCGCGACTGGGCCATTTTTTCGGCGCCGACACCTAAAAAGTGGCCTTGGGGGGCCTGTTGGGGGCGCGGCTGGAGATGCTCTCACACGGTGTGTACATCGTATCCGCGGTGAACAGACCGTCTGAGGGCCTGTCCACCACCTCTGGCGTGAGGCTGTCAACGCTCAACCTCACCCGATCCTCCAGGCCATAGTGTGTCCAAACGGGACGCGTGTGCTTCTAGAGGAGAGCGGTGTGCTTGTGCACGAACTCCATGGCAATTATGTCTGTCATGAGCCCGCCGTCCTATAGGTCTCGCATCCTCACCATGACCGGCCCTAGTGTGGCGTCGGTGAGCTCGGCATGCTCCCGCCCAGATCTCTGCACTACGGGCGCCCCTGGGGCCTCGAGAAGGGGGCTATACTGACGCGCGTCCATGAAGATCCAGCACTACCGAAAGCCCTCCACCTTCTTGAGGATCCGCATGTCGATGAATTTCTCGCTCATGCCATTGGCCATGTGGAATGACACGCATGCAGAGTACTAATCTGTCACAGTCAGATGGAGTCGGTAAACTTCCAGAAGAATGGCACCGAGGGCATCACTCCTAGAAAGGCCTCACATAGGTAGGCGATAACGGAAAGGTGGAGCGAAGAATTCAGGGGTAGGTGCAACACATGGATTTGGTCATGGCTAAGGATGGCGTTGAACAAATCAGAGAAGGGCGGTAGCAATCCGGCGAAGACAGTGGCAGAAGAACGGAAATGTTATGCCCTCTCTTAGGGTGGCGGGGCGCGACGTCAACCAGATCTTCAACGCCTCGTGCTCGTTGTGGGCGCCAGCATCATCAGTCGCACCTTGTGTGGGGACCCCGACTCGTAAGTCGTGATCACCGAATGCACGTGTACAGTGATCCCAGAGATCAATGCTCACTGAACACACAGAAGCTGAATAACAAGAGTCTTACATCCTTACATACCGTGTTACACAAATAGGACCATAAAGGTCAAGCCTTGAGTATATCATCGCAGCGGAAAAATCTTCAAGACAACTGGGACCCATGCCATCTGCCTTAACCCTACAGGCATTCTGACTGGGAAGCGTCCTAGCTCGCATGCTCGTCACCAAGAATCTTCATCATAACCTGTTCTCTCCTGCCTGGCCAATAAAATAACCAGTGGCAAGCCAATGAGTACATTGAATGTACTCGCAAGCAACCCAAGTGTGATAACAGAATATTTTATGCAAGGCTCTACTGCTAAATTGGTAGTTTTGCGGAAAGCTAGTTTTTCATATGCAAGTTATGATCAACATGTATCAAGGGCAATGCGTGTGTCTGTAACAAGTATCAGTAGGTCACAGACATCATTTCCAAGGAAGAGTTGTAATCAACTCATGCTCAAGCTCATTGTTACTTCCTCACAATCACATCTTCAATATCTCTGAATCGTGTTGTTTCCCAGAAACTTAAGGACATAGTCTAAGTAGCACCACCCAACTGTCCATGACCGTGGACACGGCTATTCGAATAGTTTTACACTCTGCAGAGGTTGCACACTTTACCCACAAGATCCGGGGAACTTCCGTGTCATCCACGACCCGCGGTACCTCAAGTACCCGGGGTAAGCACCCGATCATTACCTTTCCTTAGACGACACTAACATAGAGTCCACTCGTTGGCACACGGCCCTCGGGTACAAACAATAGATCACGGGACTTGCCCTAATTTCAATGTTCACGCGTACCCGAAGGGACCAACGGTGTGTCCGGTGCCCTGTAAAAACAGTCATGGCCGCCTATCCAAGCACGACCCCGTCCCGGGAAAGACCTCAAATCTTCCCGTCACTAGTAATGCGGGCACCATGCTAGTATCGAACTAAGTAATCAATAAAGCCCCGTCCCATAAGGGGTAGTGTGGTTGCACATGTTTGGTTGGGACGGTAGTCACACATAAATCGAATCCATCTCTGTAAACAACACTTTCGTCAAGCCTCGGCACACTACTTCTCACCGAGTAGTACCCTCGCTCTTCATCAACTCCCAGGGGCATTAGTGGCACCCACTGGGTCATTTGCAAGTATGTCAGACCACACTTGCTTCACTCAATGCATAACCCCGACCCATTTTGCGTAGCCAACTACTATAGCATACATCTATCTACTCCCACCCACATAACCCTCATAGTAAGGTAGGGTCATGTTTGATGCAAGTTTCAACAGTAAGGTAACAGGGGTAGTAACCAAAGTGGTTCCCACCTCAACATGATTCTGATGCATTGAATAATAAAGGTGCTATGAGACATGCATAAAAAGGTTCTTGAACATGGTCAAAGGGCTGCTTGCCTTATTCTTCAGAGTCTTCAAATCTTCTGGTCCATCTCCGAATACTCCGTTTATTACGTCAACTAACGATGGAAACAATCACAATAAGCAACACAATCAAAGCAACAATAAAAGTGCTCTAAAAATAGGAGTTGGACTTTTCTAGGATACCTCTGGTCATATTAGAAATGACCAAGGTGGTTTCATAGGTGTTGGATCAATGGATGATTTGGAACATTCCAATATGATGGAACCAAAGGGTTTATGGATTTGGAAGAAGTATACAGAAATAATTCCTTGAATGATGAGCAAAGGTACCCATCATCAAGTCATGATTTTAGAAGCATTTAGGAGTTGGTTTCACTGGATTTGGATTTGAAATGAATTTCCTAGGATTTTCCAACGCTGATAAATAGGAAGAAATGGCTCATCATTTGGTGGGGTACAGAAACTATTATTAAAAATGTTCCAAAACTAAGTTTGGACATGACAAGCATCTAGGAATTTGAATCACTGCATTTGGGTCAAAAATGAGCTCTCTGTGATTTTCTAAAGTTCATCACAGAAAATGAAATATGGGTATTTGATAAATATGTGTGAAGGAAAAGTCTCTGGAATAATTTGCATGTAGCACCAACAGATAGAGCATGATTTTAGAAGCTACCAGAAATTTGAATCAAGCAATTTGGAGTTCATATGAATATTTGGGGCATTTTTTAAGTTGGCAGAATAAAGAAAAGGGAAAGAATAGGGGGTATACCCTTATGCTGCAGACTAAGCGAGAGTTAGTGCTGCTGTGCACTGGGCCGGCCCAGCGGCTGGGCCTCGCGGATGACAGGGCGTTGTCGGAGGCGCATTACCAGGGATGCGCTTCCCTGCGGGGAAGGCAGAAATCGGGGGGGG
>LR738713.1:318100446-318118607 GCA_902687465.1 Secale cereale
GGGGGGGGGGGGGGGGGGGGGGGGGGGGGGGGGGGGCGCCTCCACTTAAACAGTGCGGGCCCGGCGCCGACCCGCTGACGTGCGGGCCCCACGTGGCCCCTTGCCACCCGTCGTCGTCTACCTCTGGACGACGGACGACGGGGCTCTGGACGCCGTTCGCTGGCGCTTGCCGGCGGCACGAGCCGTACCAGGCGGAGCTCGGACTACCGCTGGATTCGGGAGGACACGCCGGTGCCGTTCCCGCCGACGGAGCGCGCTGGGAAGCCCCGGAACGGCCGCCATCTTGCTCGCACCCGAGATGGGTTCCTCGCTGGGCATCG
The DNA here is from genome assembly GCA_902687465.1 of Secale cereale. Lineage (NCBI taxonomy): Eukaryota > Viridiplantae > Streptophyta > Magnoliopsida > Poales > Poaceae > Secale > Secale cereale. The sequence continues at coordinate 318,100,767 of LR738713.1, forward strand.
AGCTGCGGAGCCTCCTCGGTCGGTTTGTTGCGGGCGGGAGGCGGTGGAGACTCCCAGGAAGCTCGGAGGCTTCGAAGGAGAGGAGGGGAGGGCTGGAGAGCATGAATTTGAGTGGGGGCCGTGGCGGCACTCCGGCCATGGAGGAGGTAGGAGGCCACGGGAGGGAGGTTGGGGATGTCTGGGAGGTGCACGGGGTAGAGGAGAATCCAGAAGAAGCGAGAGGTGCTCGGGGGAGACCCTTTTATAGCTACAGCCGCGGTGCACCGTGGGCGACGCCCATGGACGTGCCGGGCGAGCTCATGGAGAGAGGAGGGGGACCGGGGAGGATAGGGCCGACCATCCAGCGTGTTGAGGACGTCGAGGGGGCCTCGGGGGACACGCTCCCTCTGCCCAAGGTGGTCGGAGGCAGCTGATTGGGGGCGGCTACAGTGCGGGAGCGCACTGTAGCGCGCTCCAGAGCACGTCTTTGGCCGGCATGGTTGGGCCTGTGCTATCCTGGCCGTGTCCTGTTGTGTCCAACCGTGTCCAGGGGGTAGAGGGGGTAGTAAACAATGGCTCTGTGGTCTTGGATGCCCTGGGGAACCACTGGGATGAGGAGGGAGGTGAAGGAGGAGAAGAAAGTGGCTGTCCACAAGGGTAAAGATGGGGTTTTTACCCTCCAATAATTGAGATAAGGCAGAGGAGAGTTACTGGAGGTAGAATAGGACTAGGGGAGGCTGTGGTAAGAACTTGAGGCCATGGAGAATAGTAAAAGAGGTTCAACCACTAGTTTTGGTAATTGGACAGAAGGTGTTTGATCAGGGTTTGGTCAAGCAGATGACATCCACTTGACATGGGACTTAACATGATCAGATGTCACATATAATTAGGCCTCTACACCAAATTTGAGCTCATTTGGGCAAAGTGGCCAATGTAACTTTGGTGAACCCTAGAAATGAACAGAAATGGTTTCACCATGTTGGAGTTAAGCAAATCATCTCCCCTTGATGCACCACTTGGTGTAGCATCATCATTTGGGGTTATGAACATGTCCACAAAGTTTGAGGCTCCATATAAAAAGTTGACAATGTAAAGTTGTTCAAATTTGCATTTGAACAGAAAGGGGTTTGGGGTGATCTGATCAAGTTGCTCTATTACAAATCTTGTGCCATTTGGTCTAGATGCCTTATTAGGTCATTCTAGCATGTGCACCAAGTTTGAGAGCATTTGGACAAGTTTGTCAATGTAGAGTTGCTCAAACTTCAAATATGGACAGAATGGTTTTGAAAGGGTTTGAGGATGTTTCCTTGATCTCCAATGCATGAGGCTTTGCAAGATCATCAAATATGTCATATGTGACATGATAGAATTTCCCTGGAATTTTTGGAGAATATTTCCTTTGTAAATATTTCAAAAGCTTGAAATATCCAGAAAGGGTTTTGGAAGGATTTGTCCAATATTTTGAACATGACCATGTGTTAAAACTCTTATATATGGACAAGATATGTCCTATGAGTCTCCCTGAATTTTGGCAAATATTTTTGAAATGTTTAAATAATTTTTCCCTATTAAAGACCATTTCTGGCCTTAAGAAAAAGCTTTTAAATAAAATATAAAAATAACTTTTAAAATTATACTTTTGTGGTTTCTGGGAGTCCTATATCTAATAGGATTCAATTAAACTTTTTGAAAGATTTTTCTCACCCTAAATAAGGTACTTGCAGTGCAAACCTCAATTCAGGGGTTTTTGGAAAACTAATTTTAGAAAATACCATTTGGCCAAAATATTTTTATAAGAAAATTCTATACTGATCTATACACATGGCATGATCATTGGAAAAAGGTTTTGGGTCAAGGAGATGAAGTATAAGAGTTGGAGGATTTATTTGATTTTCAGAGCACTAGCAAACAGCAGACAAAAGCCAAATCAAGCAAGGTCAAAAACACTCAAAAGTTTTTGCAAATCCACATTTTTGACATGAAAATTAGCTTAAGCAATGTGATATGAAAATCAGGGTGTGACACCTTGTCGAGGCCTTCATCATTGAGGATGATGGAGTTTAGCAGCTCCGACCCCGACGCGCTGCCTTCCCTTTCCTCTTCTTGTTTCCGGGAGCCATGGCGACGTACCGAGAGTGGGAGTTCGAGGAAGAGGAAGCAAAGGAGCAGTGCACAAGAAGGCAATGATACGCCCACACCCTACAGGGGCAGACTATATGACCAAGACGGAGGTTACTAAGGCCTCATGGGGAAGTGGGAACCGGGTTACCACATGCCATCCACCTATAGCCCTGGAAGGGGCCCTTGGGACCACTCATGAAGTGGCCCAACGGCGGGCACCATGAAGCCAGTAGCCTCATGAGGGCCTTGACCTGCGAGGGGCATCTCCGACCAAGGACTTCATCAGCACGCCATCACAATAGGAAGCCATGCGAGGCCCCGTTGCAAGGCACCTTCCCGCGAGGCCTCCCGAGGAGCCTGTGCAATGTGGGTTGCGTGCCCATCACATGGGTAATGTCACCGTGGTAGGTGCCAGCCTGCGCAGCCAGGACAGTTTCCCCTTTGGTTCTAAGGGAGCAGCCGCACCTACCTGCCCCCAAGGAAAGTCCCAAAGGTTTCCTCTTTAGTGAAAGAAGACCAAGATGGTGGCACGGCGGGACGGATTTCATCGTGGAGCCCCCGACGCATCATGGACAATACCTTTGGCCGGAGAAGACCACCTTTTGTCAGGATAAGCTCCAGCGCCTGTCCCCTGTCAAATTGCCTCCCTGAAGTAGCCCTTTCATGCTCATATTTTCAGGGAAGAGGCCCAAGGCACATCTAAGAGGGATAGAGCGGCCACCATAGCAAAGGGTCAACCCCTGATCAAACCCTAGCACCATTGCTAGCCCCCCGAAGAGCTACGGCTCATCTTGTAGCTCCAAGAGCCATGTCCACAAGCAATACAACCAAGCAAGAGTAGGATTTTACGCCAGACGGTGGCTCGAACCTGGGTAGCTCATTGTGTCCTCTTCGTGTCAATCTTGTTGTTTTGTAGACGCAAACCAGCCCCCAGAGCTCGAACCAGGGTTTTGGAGGATTTCCCGTGGCTCAGAATCAATCCCCCGACACGTGTATCTGTCCTTGAGAAGAAACTGTCGAAGAGATGGTCTCACACCATGAGACCAGCATACCTGGCAAAGGAGATAATTCGTGTGGTAGGAGATCTGGATGAGAGTTTCCTTCTGTTCTTCGACTAGAATCTCTAGTTTCTTCTGGCGGTAGGTGTACTCGATATCCATAAATTGTTCGGCTTGTGCTATCCAGCGCTGGACGATGTTGTTGTCATTGGTGTACACGGTGAGGATGTTGTTGCCGCCATGGAATCGGATGCGGTGTTCCCCATGAAGGAGGCTACCAAGCCTGAGAGCACCATCATGCCCCCGACGAGGTGGCCAAAAGATCTACCGCGAGACATGGATAATACTTATAGGAAGTGAGAGCGGTTGATAGGGAGACATGGGGTAAAGAGAGGAAGAGAGCAGAATGAGGAGGATGGTGGGTTGGTTGTACTGTAGAGGGATTTGGCAATTACTTAAATCATGGTTGGAGATGAGGAGGTTGCCAAAAATGTTTGAAGGATGAGCTAGATGAAGCTTCACCACGAAGACGTGAACGTCCATTTCTTCCATTAGATTTTTTGTATACTTTTCAACAATAACTTCAGCGTGCTGGTGTTCCACTCGTTACATGTTCCAAAAGTAATAGAAAAATACAGGACACTTTACATACCAAAAGTTTACCTTCACAAATTTAAAAAAATTCCAGACCAAACCTGTGCACCATGTGGTCGTTGCATGCAAAGAGTCCCCATTTATAATTGTGATGACTAACAATTATCATCCTACTTTTCATATTTTCAAACAATGTTCACACTATATCCAAAACGAGTACTCAAAGTTCTTACACCACTATGAAACTATTTCGAATAGACGGTCATTAATATTCAAAACTCCCTCGCAGTAATTCTGGAAGTTCTTAAAAATATTTCTAGAAGTGTTCACCCCATTCACGAAAAGAATTTTGACAATTTGACAAGGGCACAAGCACATAGTTGTACATAAGGTACCTTGCATTTTTACATCACCACACCACTATGTTCAATGTAAATAAGTAATACAATACACCAGCATCTTTGACCAACAACAATCATAGTCACAACATATGTTCACTCAATCAAAATTGACATACTACTAGATACTACTAGTTGAATTACACATCAAATTTCTAGCAATTCACAACCCGCTGTTTCCCTTCTGACGCTTCCAGCCGCTCGAAGATCCCTCGTCTTTGTTCTTACGGGGGAGGAGTCGTTACCTCAATGGTGGTTGGATAAGGTGACATAGCTCATCCTTGATGATTAGGATCCGACGGTACAACTTGTAGCTAACATCCCCGTCTTTTGCTGCGTACTCGAGGTGTAGTGGGGAAAGCGACTTCCACTCCCAGTACCGATGCTTCTCATTTGGGAATGATTTCTTCATTTTCTCGTATGAGGGGTCACTGATGGCCGCTGCGAGGTCACCCATGGAGTCCCTTTCTCCACCAGCTTTGATACAGAATTGCTTTTGGATATCAATGTGGTGCTCGTCTAGAATTCTGATACATGCACGAGCAAGAATGACCTTATCACCCTGGTGTCCACTCTAATGAAAGTTACCTCTCTACGTTGCAAGAATTCAACCAACGCTTGGAACCGCTTTGACCTACAGTAGTGGTACACGAGAACATGCTAGCGCATGGTGAGTTGCACAACGACAACACTTTGTCATCTGTAACTGCTCCTACGTGTGTACTTGAGGTCGAGGACAATGAACTTGTACTTCTCCTCCTGGAGCCATTGCCCATACATGCTGATGAATAGCTCCACAGCCTTTGCCTCATTGGTGTATACCACCTATAGGACAGTTGTGCCATGGGCATTGATGTGGCTGGCCTCCGTTGTTAGTTTCTTGTCGTCCATGGCTGTAGGGAGGCGGTGGTGGTTTGTGGCAGACGCCAAGGAATAGCTGAGGAAGAAGATGCAAATGGATGCGGCAAAAGGAACGTGACCGTTAATTTCTCGAGAAAATAAGGCAACTGACTAGAGCAGTTGGGACGTCGTCCGACGTTCCATGAGTCACGGGAATCTGGTGTATGTTATAGTAAAAAAAAGTCTTTTTTGGAACAATATATTTTTTACCATGCCAACATTGCACGCTCAACATGATGACATGAGCGTGGTCCTGGAATTGCACATGACAACCAGCACAGTAAACTTTATTTTGTAACCAATCAGTACACTTGACATGATCAATGTGCTTTTATCAAGATAGTTGCATCAACAAAATGTCTACATATTGCAAACCTATTGGGCTCACATACATATGTGATCCATGAACATCCCCACACATGAACAACAAGAACAATCACCTATGTAGGGACCTTCCCGCATACAAAAGTATGATCTCAAAGTATGAAGTCATACCCAGCAACGCAAACTTGAATTGGTAACCACTTATTACACCTCACATGATCAACGTTCTTTATCCAAGATACTTGCATGAGCAAAAGGTCTGCGCATTGCAAACCTATTGGGATCACCTTACATGCGCGATGAACATCCTCACACATGACCAACATGAACAATCACCTATATTGGCACCTCCCTGCATGCAAAGTAGGATCTCAAAGTATGAAGTGACACCCGACATCGTAAATTTGAATTTGTAACCACTCATAAAACTTTACATGATCAACTTTCTTTCTCCAAGATACTTGCATGAACAAAAAGTTTGTGCATTGCAAAGCTCAGCTTGCTTGCTGGCTGAAATCCCCTAGTGTGATGTGGAGAATGAATTCTTTTTTTAAATCATGTCCACTATGTGGCATGCATCATGAATACAAAGTATGCAGCGTGTTCGGATTGATACTTCCTGAAATATTTCGTATGGTAACACCAAGGCAAATGGTAAGTAGGATCTCAAAGTATGACGTGACAACCGGCACCGGGAACTTGAATTTGTAAACAGTCCTAACACTTCACATGATGAACGCCTGCTTTCTTCAAGTTACATTCATGGACAAAATGATTCTGCACTGCAAACCTGTTGGTCTCACATTACACAAGCGTGGAACTTGGTACTACTCTATGTTAACACATTATGCAAGGAACATGTTGTCCCATGAATATATCTTAGATTTATACTTGCTTCCCCACTAAGCGTTCCCTCAAATTTCCCCTTCCCTCCACTCGTTTGTCAAAGCTCCGCACACCCACCTAACCCCAACCCTCCTCACATTAATACCACCACTTCTTTCCACACTAACCACACCCCTTCCAATAAAACCATCTGCCTCATCCTATACCCCCCTCTTCCTCTCTGCCTCCCTATCTCTCGATCCATTTCTCTCCTCCAGATCTTCCCTCCCAGATGGTAGATCTTGCTAGCTATGACCACAAATCGTTTGGTGAGGGAGGCACTCATGACCGGCAGCGTTTGGCTTGGCCCCATCCGTTCTACTAGTAAAACTACCCCATGATCTCATCCTAATCGACGAGTTCTATTCCGGTGTTGTTTTTAGGTATAGTAAAAAAAATTTAGGGTTGTTATTATGGTTAACGCTGCATGTCATTCTGGCTTATGTTTTGAACTAATCCATGTTGACAATATATCGATTGCTAGTTCATTTCCTGCATCTTAGAACATTTACGTGCATGTTTCGTCATTTTGCAACGCCGCGCAGAGCTAACCCCAAACCTCCCCAAATCACGCCTCTTATTTCAGTAGCAGCCTCCTTCCCCTCGAAGAATGAAGACATCACCTCCTATCTCTCCCTCTTCGCCTATAGATCCGATCAAGTCCCGGCCAGTCGTCCTCGCCTCACCACCACAAATCATTCGGTTACCATGGAGGACCACGTGACCGAAGGCATTATGCTCGGACCCATCCTCTCTCATGGTATGTCCTATTATCTCAAACATAATAAGATTATGCATCTACTTACTTTTATGTGAAATATGCTACTGCCATTTTTACAACATCTGGGTTCTTACTTGGGCTAAGCATGCGGGTCAGTCTAGCTAGGGTTCTTATTACTGTTCATATTCTTCATCTTTGTGTAAGTATGTGAATGTTTAGTCATTATGGCACCAATATTTAAAATTTATGGCCATTTTGTACTATACCTACTTTAAGCAAGTCATAATCTTTACACAAGTTAGAAAACATTAGTGAAGGCATGCAAAGAATAACATGTATCAAAATGAAGAGTTTTCTAACTATGTACCTTCCTTTCTAGGTCGTCTCACACATTTCTCTATATTCTCAGATAAAAGAGGTCCTATTCGCTATCTAAACCATCAAGAAGACATGGTAGGACGTGACAGTGACATTGAAAGTGAATAAAAAGATGCAGAACCGAACTCCACTTCATATGTAGAGGGCATTGTTATTGCGAGCTCTACAGATATGGTTAGAATGTGTTTACTTGCTGTAACAATGCATACATAATGTAAATTGCGTGCAGTCTAATGTTGTCTGTCTCAAAACTGGCGGATCTTGGGTAGGGGGTCCCGAACTATGCGTCTGAGCATCGATGGTAACAGGAGGCTGGGGACACAATGTTTACCCAGGTTCAGGTCCTCTCGATTGAGGTAATACCCTACTTCCTGCTATATTAATCTTGATGAATTTGATTACAAGAGTTGATCTACCTCGAGATCATAATGGCTAAACCCTAAAAAGCCTAGCCTATGATTCTATTATTCTCTAGACTCTACGGACTAAACCCTCCATTTTATATATGCATCAGAGGGCCTAGGATTTGTACATAACCAACTTGCAGAGGAGGAAAGATTACACCCGAACCTATAACCTGCCATTATACGCATACATGAGTCCTATCCGGATACGAGAGACGATCTTCAGCGATGATCTTCATGGCCCACTACTCCGGCCCACCACGAGTTATCCGGCCACATGAGGACCCCTCGATCCAGGACTCCCTCAGTAGCCCCTGAACCTGTCTTCGATGACGACGAGTTCGGCTTCCCTATTGTCTTCTGCATTGCAAGGCGGGTTCCTTCTTCTGAATATATCTTCTGCAAAAAGTGTATTGTGTTCGGCTTTGCATGGTTAGTACAACCCTTAGCCTCGAAGGCAAGGCATCGATAGGAAATGAATAATGTGTCTTTACTGACAACTTTTTGGTGAAGCGTCACGTCGATCCCACTAATATACCATACCATTTTATTTGGTCCCAGTTTCTCGTTTCGAGGCATAACCCCCTTTGGCACGTCCTACCAATGCAGAGATCGTGCCCACTTATTAGGGAATCCTTATCAATGTGATGTTGTTGGGACCCCGATCCTAAGTCACACCGGTCTAGCATGTAACACGTCATATCACTTCGCGGCCTCATGCACGGTATTCCCATGGGTGCCACCTTACCTAGTTTGGGACCGTTTGCGCATTTTGGCTCACATATATCATAGTGTCGCTAGCATCCATATGACAGAGAACCTGGGCCGACACGACTAGTTATAAATCCAAGGTGGCACTAACTTACAGGGACAGACATACATGACCCAGCAACGAACGTGTCGGTCATCAACATATGAACCCAAGTCGTAGCAAGCTACAGGGACTGAAAGGAACAACGCGTGACATTTCCACAAAGGGACAGACACATGAACGAAGAAGGACACATGCCGGCCAACCTAAGTGTTCCGGAGCAGTAGCAAGCTACCATGGCTTAGTGGAAGCACTAGGAGACATTTCCCCATAAGAGAGGCTACCAAGAGGAAACAACTAGGTTGTCGGATCCCACACATACCAAGCATTTCAACAACACACACACAATATGCTCAGTATGTGAAAATACAACATGACATCACAACAAGACTCTATGAAACGAAGTATTTATTCATTAGGCTTCGAGGATCTAGATATTACAAACATGGGTCTCATGACCCAACATTCAGAGCATACAAGCAACACGTGGAAGCGTAACTTGTCTGAGTACAGACAACTACAAATGAAAAAGGCTGAAGAGCCTGACTATCTACAACACTCGTACAAGATCGTAGCTGAGGTAACAAGCTACTTGTCGAAGTCCTCGCGGAACTAGTAGTGAGACATAAATCTCATCTGCAGAACATAAATTTAGAAAACATGAGTACAAAGGTACTCAGCAAGACTTACATCATTTACTATCATACATACACTCGTATCAAAAAGGCAAAGTGGGGTTTAGTTGCAGCAGGCCAGCTTGGACTCAGTGGCTATCCTATAATACGACTGCTGGTAACTCTTTTGAGGTGGCGCACACGAGTCCACTAATCACCACTCAATACACCACTATGGATTCATCCCCGTCTCCCTACGAGAAGGCCATCCATAGCACTCACACTTGTCTTGAGTATTTTAGAGTATCCACTACAAGTTGTCTACGTACCACATAAGCATCCAAGAATTCCATAACCGTGGACCCGGCTATTCGAATAGATCATGTTAACCCTGCAGGGGTGTACTTCTTCACACACGCTCTCGCCACTTACCGCCATGTACATGTCATGTATCTCGGCAACCTTCAAGCGGAAGCCTAGCGAGGGTGTCGGCCACGACCTGACTAACCACACAAGACTCTAGTCCAAGTTTATCGCCTATTCGGGTTCCATCCGCAAGGAGATCCGTCCGGGGTGTCGCTCACAGCGCCTAACGATGTGCGCAGGGTTCCCAAGCCCACCTCACAGGATGGATCTACGCTTGGTACACCGTGCCACGGTGCCTAGTCTGTCCCAAGCCCACATGGCCGGGTGCCACTTGGTAGACTACTAGCACTACCTACAAACACCAGAAACTAGTTGCAACTCCTGGACAGAGATCATGTTGATTAATAAGTCGAGAGGGGTCGAGTTACCGGAACCCAATGTGTGGTAGTAGCTAGTCATTGGACAACATAAACAGAACTCAGTTCTTAAGGACGGTTCCAGTGAGACAACCCACCATGTACTCCTACATGGCCTCTCACTGCTACCTTTACCAAAACGTGTTCACACACTTAACTCTCAGCATCAGAACATAACATAACACTCCAATTCATTCCCAATGAATCAGACCTGACACACTCTAAGCAATAGCAGGCATGGCATGGTAGGAAACATAACATGGCTCAGTCAATTCCTACATATGGTAGTGGGTTTCAACTATTTACTGTGGCAATGACAGGTCATGCAGATGAATGGGTTCAACTACCGTGGCATAAAGTAGCAGTTGAATTGTTGTTGTCCTAATGCAATAACAGAGAGCAGGAGCGAGAGAGGGATTGTATTGGAATGAATAAGGGGGCTTGCTTGCCTGATGGATCAACAGTAGAGCACTGCTCCTCTGACAGGTACTCTGGAATGGTCTCCGGAGCAGGACCTATGAGAAGGACGGTGCCGATAATCAAACACAAGCATATGCAACAATATGATGCATGAACATGGCATGACTATGTGATGTTGTTTGAGCTAATGCAACTAGCATTCATTTGGGTGAAGTCGATTTGAACCAAGGGTTCAAATAGTACTCCAAACTTAAGCATTTAAAATGCCATTTATGTGTTTTCATATATTCAGTACGTATAACTTCTTTTTTCATGCATGAAACTAGTACAGATGGATAGATTGAATTTTTCTGATAATTTTTCGTATATAAATTATTTCAATCTGAGCTATGGTCGAATTTCTATGATTTTTGAAGTTTAAACCAATTTTTGAAATAAATAAATCATCTAAGATTTATTTAAATGACAGAAATGGATTACTGCGTCAGCATGACAACAGTACGATGTTAGCAGGTCAACCGGGCTGACCAAGAGTCAAACCTGATAGTGGGGTCCACTAGTCAGTGACTTAGTTAACTAGGAAAGTTAATTAACACTAACACTAATCCTAACAAAAGTCAGCATGGCTGGGCCCACGTGTGAGTGGCTCAACTAAAAAAATCTAACCTAATTAATTAAAACTAAAATGTGTTAACTAACTGGGGGGCACCTGTCATTGACCCAGGGGGTCAAATCCCTGGTCAACCGAGACTAACACGCCGGCATTTAGCCGCCAGTGGCAGCAAACGCGCCGGAGGGCGTCGGGATTGGGCCTTCGGCGTCCAAATAGACAGCCAAAGCCATCTACGGGTTGCGGAGCCTCGTCCGCATCCATCTAAGTGAGCGGGAGGCTGCGGGGGCGCCGGAGCTCAGCGGAAACAAGCTCGGAGCGGCGGCCGGAACAACGAGAACGACGGGTTCGGCGCTACGGAGCACGGGGAGGCCAGCCGAGGGGCTCTATGGGCTCCTGGCGGTGTGGCGAAGGCGGTGACGCGCTCGGGAGGGAGCTGCGGTGGCTCTGACCACGGCGGCGACACGGCACGGCGGCGAGGAGCTACGGCCACGGTGGGGAACAGAGCTGGAGCGCGCAAACGAGGGGGAAAGAAGAGGGGTTCGACGCAGAAGCTCACAGCGGATCTGACGGTGGTCTCAGCGGGCTCGGGGGAGGCTTGGTGAAGCCGGAACAACGACGGTGATCTCGTCGGCCGGAGGTAGAAGACGACGGCGAGGGCGGCTCCACATGGCATCCGGTGACAAACGGCTCGACGGGGAAAGACGCGGCGAAGCTCGTGGACTAGTCGGAGAGGCGAGGCCGTGGCTGAGAGCGCGGCAATGGCGAACGGCGACGACGGCAGCGCTCGGCTGTTCGCGGGAGAGAGCGAGGGAGAGGAGGGGAAGCCACAGAAGAGAGAGGGATAGTGAGCGGGGCTGTCGTGGCGTCGTCCAGCCGTCTAGGGCGACGAGGGGGATGGCAGGCAGGGAGGGAGCTCGCCACGGCAATCGCGCGCGTGTCGACATGCCTCTGCCTACTGGCAGAGGTTGAAGATGGCCGCTTCGCCTGGTGGGCTGGCCCGGCTGGGCCACACCGTGGTTTGGCCAGGTGGGCCGCCTCGTGAGCGCCAGGTAAACTCTTTTCCCTTTATTTTCTTTTCTGTTTTCTAATTTCTGACATTTGTTTTGATTTAGATTTTGAACCAAATCAATTTTGTTGCTTCTGACAATTTTTGTAGGGACTAGAAGAAGTATTCCAAAGCCCCTCATAAATTTCCAGAATTATTGGACATATATTAAATATATAACAAATATATATCCAATGCAAATAATTATTGCATTAATTCCATGTGCCCAAAATAAATATTTATGAGCTCCTAAAAATATTGGTTTGAATTTTACTTCAGACCAATATTTTCAGAGAGAAACATGAACATTTTCTTGGACCCTTTTGGAGCAATTTTTATCTGAGTCATTTTCAAAAAGATTCCCGAGGCTTTCACATGTCCCCATTTCAATTTCATTTGAAATTTTAAACATGATGCAAACACCAAAGCTAGCCTAGTGCATACCAGAACTAGGGTTGTGACAACTCGCCCCCACTCGAAAGAATCTCGTCCCGAGATTCAGGGGTCGGCGGAAAGAAAGTGGGGTACTCCAGTCGGAGACGATCTTCTCGCTCCCCAGTAGCTTCTCTCTCGGAATGATGAGACCACTGAACCTTGAGAAACTTGATGTTATGATATCGAGTGACACGCTCTGCTTGATCCAAAATGCGAACGGGGTACTCTCGATATGTGAGGTTATCTTGGAGATCAAGCGTTTCGTGGTCCACTCCGCGGATGGGATCCGAGAAGCAATGCCTGAGTTGAGAGATGTGGAAGACATCATGAACTCGAGAAAGATGTGGGGGTAGTTCCAATTGGTAGGCAACCTCTCCTCGTTTAGCGAGAATGTGAAAAGGACCAATGTAACGAGGGGCCAACTTGCCATTGGTACCGAAACAGTGGGTACCCTTCAAAGGAGTAATCCGAAGGTAAGCCTTGTCGCCAACATCATAAGCCACTTCCATATGATGACGATCATATTGGCTCTTTTGACGAGACTGGGCTGTTTTAAAATTCTCACGAATAATGCGAACTTGCTCTTCTGCCTCCTGGATCATATCCGATCCAAAGAATTGTCTTTCACTGGTTTCTAACCAGTTCAAAGGTGTTCGACATCTTCGTCCATAGAGAATCTCAAAAGGAGCTTTCTTGAGACTAGACTGATAGCTATTGTTATAAGCAAACTCGCCGAAAGGAAGACATTTCTCCCAATACATACCGAATGAGATAACGCAAGCTCTAACCATGTCTTCGAGAATTTGGTTGACCCGTTCCTCCTGACCACTTGATTGAGGGTGGAAAGCGGTACTGAAGGAAAGATGGGTGCCCATGGCAGTCTGGAAACTCTCCCAGAAATGAGAAGTGAAAAGACTACCACAGTCTGAGTTGATCTCTAGTGGAACACCATGAAGTGACACTATTCGAGAAATATATAAGTCAGCGAGCTGACTAGCGGTGATACTCTGTCGAACGGGAAGGAAGTGAGCCACTTTGGAGAGACGATCAATGACTACGAAGATAGCAGTATTCCCTCTCTTGGTCCTGGGAAAGCCGATGATGAAGTCCATACCAACTTTATCCCATTTCCACTCAGGAATAGCTAGAGGCTGAAGGGTGCCAGCAGGTCTTTGATGCTCTGCCTTAACGCGAGGAAACACGTCACAGTTAGCAATGAACTGAGCGATTTCTCTCTTCATCCTAGTCCACCAGAACCTCTTGCGTAGGTCTTGATACATCTTAGTAGTATCAGGATGGATCGTGAGAGGTGATTCATGAGCCTCCTTAAGGATCAATTGCCGAAGATGTTGCTTCTTGGGAACCACCAGGCGGTTCTGGAAGAAAACAACACCTCGATCATCTATAGAGAAACATCCACCAACTCCCTTCTTAATGTTTCTCTTGATATGGGTAATCCATGTATCATGCTTCTGGGCTTCTATCATATGATCCACAAGAGTAGGTTTCGCCACCAAGGTAGAAAGGAATTCGTGAGGAGAAATGTGAAGGTTAAGCTTACATAATTCCTCATGGAGAAGTGGTTGGCCCTGCTGCAACATGAGATTGTTGCAATAGGACTTACGACTCAACGCAATAGCCATGACATTGGCCTTGCCTGGGGTGTAAGTAATCCCTAAGTCGTAATCAAAGATCAACTCCAACCAACATCTTTGCCTAAGGTTCAAATCTGGTTGGGTGAAGATAAACTTGAGGCTCTGGTGATCAGTGTAGATCTCGCAACGTTTACCAAGAAGGTAATGTCGCCAGGTATTAAGTGCATAGACTACGGCTGCAAGCTCTAGATCATGTGCAGGATAATTCTCCTCTTGTGGATGCAACTGTCGAGATGCATAGGCAATCACATGACGTTCCTGCATAAGAATGCAACCTAGTCCCTGTCGTGAGGCATCACAATAGATAACAAAGTCCTTAGTGAAATACGGTGGCACAAGTATGGGGGCAGAAGTCAGGCGTCTTTCAGTTCCTGAAAACTGTGCTCACACTATGGGGACCACTCAAAATTTTTATATTTCTTGATAAGTTCCGTGAGAGGTTTGGCCACTTTAGAGAAGTTCTCAACAAAGCAGTGACGATAACTGGCTAGACCAAGGAAAGTCCTAACATGTTTAACCGTTTCAGGTGGAGTCCAATCAAGAACGGCCAGAACTCTCTAGGGATTGACAGCAATGCCCTTACCAGAGGTTACGTGGCCGAGATAGGTCACTTCTGGCAACCAAAATTCGCACTTGGAGAACTTGGCATAGAGGCGGTGCTCTCTGAGTTTTTTTAAAACAAGTCTAAGATGTTCGACATGCTCCTCCTCATTCTTCGAGTAAATAAGAATATCATCAGGGTAAACCACAACGAACTTATCTAAGTACTCCATGAAGATCGAGTTCATCAAGCAGGAGAAAGTGGCTAGAGCATTGTTTAGACCGAAGGACATGACAGTGTACTCATACTGGCCATAACGAGTGACAAAAGCCGTCTTAGGAATGTCCCCGTTTCTAATCTTAATTTGATGGTAGCCTAACCTCAAATCCATCTTGGAAAAGACTGAGAATCCAGCGAGCTGATCATACAGGTCCTTGATCCTGGGAAGCGGATACTTGTTCTTTACCATGACCAAATTAACAGGAGAATAATCCACAACCATCAGATCCATACCATCCTTCTTCTTGACGAAGAGGACGAGGCAAGCCCAAGGAGAAGAACTAGGACGGATGAAAACCTTTTGCAAGGACTCATCAAGTTGTTTCTTAAGCTCAGCTAGTTCTAAGGGTGGCATCTTGTAAGGTCCCCTAGAGATTGGAGCGGTTCCTGGGATAAGATCTATAACAAACTCTACATCTCTGTCAGGTGGAACACCTGGCAGTTCCTCTGGAAAGACATGCAGAAAGTCATGGACTATCGAGATATCTTCAAGGTCTGGAAGAGGGCTCGCATTAAGGGAATAGAGTTGACGCTTTACAACTCTAGTTGTGAAAGTGACTATCTTGCCAGATGGGTGTGCAAGCTGAACAGACCTAGTGTAACAATCAATCTTGGCATGATGAGCTGTCATCCAGTCCATACCCAAGCTGATATTAATATCTGAAGACTTGAGGGCTACAAGTGATGCAAGGAACAGAAGTCTGTCAACAAGGATTTTATTACCATGGCTTACACTAGAAGTTTGCCATTTGGATCCGGGAGTTTAAATGAGTCGTGGGGAGGTCATATCACAAAATGACATGTCATGCAAGCGGACATAACTTTCGGAAAAGAAAGAATGAGATGCTCCAGTATCGAACAGAACCGATGCCGGATGACAATTGACAAGGAGTGTACCAAGAACGACATCTGGATCATCATGAGCATTTTTGGCCGAGACGTGATGCACACGTCCATGTTCAGTGGGAGCTGACTTGACATTGATCATCTTGCATGATGGCTTACCATGGCCAACAGACTTCTCGGGCTAGGGTGGAACAACACGGGTCTGGGTGCAATTACGGGCAATGTGGCCTGGCTCTCTGCACTTGTAACAAATCCTGGAGGTAGGACGTGGACCCGCATTGGCAGGCGGTCCACCAATAGGCCTGGGTGGAGCATACTGCTGAACTGGATGAGGTGTCACATAAGACGGCCTCGGTGTATAACCTGATGGAAGAATAGAGTTCGGAACCCAAATCTGACGCTTCTGGGAACCAGAACCGGAGGAAGATCCCAAATCACGGTGTGCTTATGAGACTCCTCGTAAGTGAGCTGAGCTGTCTCTGCATTAATGGCCTTGTTCACAAGAGCTTGGAATGTATTGCAATGATGCAAGTGGAGATCACGACGCAGCTTGGGGTTGAGACCCTTCCGGAACCTAGCCTGCTTCTTTGCGTCCGTGGACACCTCCTCTGTAGCATAGCGGGCTAGGTTCTCAAACTCTCTACTATAAGCATCAACAGCCATCTTAGCCTGGGTAAGACTACTGAACTCTTATCTCTTGCGATCGATGAGGGCTTGAGGAATGTGATGCTCGCGAAAAGCCTCTGTGAAATCTCTCCAGGTAGGAATCTGGCTAGCTGGAATCATGGCCTCGTAGTTCTGCCACCAAAGACTAGCAGGACCTTCCAGGTGATATGTGGCATAGGTGCCCTTGTCACCTTCAGCTACGTTCGTGGAACACAGCTTGTGAGTGATACTACGGAGCCAGTCATCTGCATCGAGTGGCTCAATGGCATGATGGAAGGTGGGTGGTTTCAGACCAATGAAATCATGGATGGTTGCAGACTCTTCGCACTGATGTCCGGTGTTCTCCTCAATACGTGCTAATAAGCGGTTAGACTCACGCTTGTTTCTCTCCATCTCTAACATTAACTCTGCCAACAAAGGTTGGTCGGGAGGAGCCTCCTCATCCCTACCACCTCCGTGGTTCTGTCTACGAGCAACTGAGCTTCGCTTAACCGAAGACATCCTGAGAACAAAACCGAGGACAAAATCATCATCAACTAAAGGATGCATAAGGTAGAACAAGAAATTAGTATCTCTCAAACTACCAGGACAATTCCGGCAGCATAATGACAGTAAAAAGCTCAGAATGAGACATCCTGCTAACAAAGGGGTAGTATAACAACTCAGCATCATCACTCAAGGTTCTGTGATAGTACCAAACAAACTACATCGGAAGAACATGAAAACAGGAGTATGACTCTGAACAACCAATTCTATGGAACTACGGAGTAGTAACTCGTGATCCTGATAGGCGGAAGAGAAAGCCTAGTTCCTTAACCCCGTAGGAAGGACAGGATGACTCAGATCAGAAGACATGAGGTATAAGGAGTAAAAAGAGCCTTACGTTCCCTTCCACAATCAATTCCCTTATATAAGTAAAGAATTTTTAGACTCAACTTCGACTAGTTTGGCTTAGTAATCCTACAGGCAGTCAGGCTCTGATACCAAAGCTGCCGGGACCCCGATCCTAAGTCACATCTGTCTAGCATGTAACACGTCATATCACTTTGCGGCCTCACGCACGGTATTCCCACGGGTGCCACCTTACCTGGCCCGAGACCGTTTGCAAATTTTGGCTCATGTATATGATAGTGTCGCTAGCATCCATATGACAGAGAACCCGGGACGACATGACTAGTTATAAACCCAAGGTGGCACTAACTTACAGGGACAGGCATACCTGACCCAGCAACAAACATGTTAGTCATCAATGTATGAACCCAAGTCGTAGCAAGCTACATGGACTTAGAGGAACAATGCATGACATTCCCCCAAAGGGACAGACACAAGAATGAAGAAGGACACATGCTGGCCAACCTAAGTGTTCCGGAGCAGTAGCAAGCTACCATGGCTTAGTGGAAGCACTAGGAGACATTTCCCCATAAGAGAGGCT